>JARQOC010000001.1:283383735-283983735 GCA_033576535.1 Allobates femoralis
CATAAATTTCGGGCTTAGGGCCAGCTGATAATAAAAAGCTGGCCCTAACCCCTTTATTACCCAGTGAGCCACCGCACCAGGGCCACTGGAAGAGCGGGGTTCAGCGCCAGAAGATGGCACTTCAATGAATGCGCCATCTTCTGGGGCGGCTGCGGGCTGCAATTCGCAGCAGGGGGTGCCCAGAATGCTTGGGCATCCCTGCGCTGCAGATTCCAGCCCCCAGCTGCTTAGCTGTACCTGGCTAGACATAGAAATTGCGCGGAGCCCCACGCAGTTTTTTTTTACTATTTCATGAAATTCATTAAATAATTTTAAAAAAAAGGGCTCCCCTATATTCTTGTGTCTGGCCAGGTACAAATAGACACCTGGGGGTTGGGGGCAGCCCGTCGCTGCCTGCTGGATCTGGCTGGTTACAAAAATACGGCGAAGCCCACGTCAAATTTTTTCAGAAAAATTCATAAAACAATATAAATAAAAGGGACTGCCTCTTTATTAACCCTTCCACCATGGCCGAGTACGGGACGTGCAGGAGCAAGGACAGGTGAGAAGAATGGAGGAGGAGGAGGAGAGGGGGAGCAGAGGAGAGACACTGGGGAGCACATAGGAGGACGGGGGAGCAGAGGGGAACACTGCGAGGGGCATACTGTGAGGGGGGGGGCCGGAAAACTGTGAGGGGGGCCTGTATACCTACGATGGAGCCTGTATATTTGCTGGGGGAGCCTGTATAACTACGGTACGGGGAGAGCCTGTATTACGGGATATGCACTGCATCCCCCCGCTGATGGACGGGAGGATGCAGTGCATATCATGAATAGCAAATGAGCGGCACAACGTGACAGGCCGCTCTGCCTGTATACCTATGGGGGAAGCCTGTATATATGCTGGGGGAGTCGAATCGTTTTCGAACATAACCTAGAACTTCCGAATTTGATGCAAATTGTTCAAAATCGACGAATCACTCGAACACCGCCCAAAACAGGTCGAATCTGAGATTGGCGAACATTTCGAATCGAACATCGCTCATCTCTAGTCAATACTCAATCACCTGCAACCCACAGTGGGGGCGGTTGTGGCACCAGCGTCCGACCATGCTGTCAGGAAAGTGAATGGTGGCATCTAAAGACACGAGGCTACTATAGGGCACTGCCACTCACGGTGCATGCAAGGCATAGTCTCAGAGCAGCCTATTGGTCACGCCCTTCTATTAGATCAGGCGGGCTGCTCCGCACTGATTACATGCCTCACAAAATGACAGACGCCCCCCAGAGGGCCCAGCCTCAAACTGCAGATAAAAAAAAGTGCAATAAATCACTAAAGATGAAAATGTGAGGCGTTTGTGGGTATTTTGGCCAAAATACGTAAAATACCCACCGTCAAGGGCCCTCACGCTCACCAGTCCTAACCACATGCCTTTTGCGACATGTCTGTATACTATTGTATGGTTCACCGAAAAGGACATAAAAACAGAGAATAAACTCACCAAAAAATTGCCAGGTAATTACCCATTGCACTTAGCAGCAGCTGCCAGCTCCTCTGAGAGGCAGCACAGGTGTCTGTATGCCAATACTCCATCACCTGCAACCCACAGTGGGGGCGGTTGTGGCACCAGCGTCCGACCATGCTGTCAGGGAGGTGAATGGTGGCATCTAAAGACACGAGGCTACCATACGGCACTGCCACTCACGGTGCATGCAAGGCATAGTGTCAGATCAGCCTATTGGTCATGCCCTTCTATTAGATCAGGCGGGCTGCTTTGCACTGATTACATGCCTCACAAAATGACAGACGCCCCCCAGACAGCCCAGCCTCAAACTACAGATAAAAAAAACAAACTGTACTGAACAAACAACTGTTCGGCCTATTCAAAGACAATTGATAACATCTGCTACTGAACTGGCTACTTTTTTTGGCAGCAACACAGCAGTATAACATGTAGATGCAGAAAGAGCATGTGCTACAGTGGCTTACAAGTACAGTATTAAGTAGCCTCTCCTCCTCTTCTCCCAACTGAACATCACACACAGTACAGTCCTCAAAGGTAGAACCCCAATTACCCATGTTTCCCCCATGTCTCAACTCTCCAACTGTCAAATTGACTGTAGGGAAACAATGATGGATGAATCTGCAAAGCTGTTTACACTTTCTATTCAATGGGCATAACAGGTCTGCTCCAAAGATTCACAGACTCAAAAGAAGGAACTATCTACACCGATGCCCAAAATCTTTTAGAGTTAGATCCGTGGTGGCATGAACTAGGTTTTGAGCAGTATCCATACCCTTGTCCCAAGACCTCCCTTGGGGTGGAGATGATGATGATGAGACTCAGATACCTGATGCACTCATATACAATACTGTTCATTTAGGGCCGGAAGAGGAGTAGGGTGATTTTCAAAGTGAGGAATGGGACAACAGAGAGGAAGATGATGAAGTTCAAGATTCCATGTGAATCAACCCAGAGTAACGCAGCTGAATAGCTCAGTGGATGAGATGGAAAATGAGAAGATTAGTGTGCGGCTTGCCGCATAGAGACTTAGTGTTGCAACCACGACAAGCACTGCATCCTCAGCCGTGACTCTGGCTCTGGCCAGCAACAGTCACAGGTCTGCAGTTTACTGGGTCTGCAAGGGTTGCCTAGCCTGGGCCTTTTTTGAGACCACAAAGGATGACACAACTCATGTTATTTGCCAAATTTAAAAAAAAATACAACTCTGCATGAGCAAAAAATCCAATAATTTAGCTGCTATATGCATGAACTGGCACATGACCCACGAACATGTGTTAACTTGCAAAGTATGCAAAATCCCCATCAACTGCATCTGCTGCTTCTTCCTCCTCCATCTCCATTTTAAGTCTCCGGTCGCAAAATTACCAATTCTTTATCCACTGCATTCGGGGTGAGTGAGAGCCTGTCAGCTATTATGGAAGTGGACACACCTGTTGTTTTTGACTGATCTCAGACACTGAAAACAACACATTTTTCTGAAGCCAATATAATATCTCCGTCTGCACCTCCCTCAAAGTGCAGTTTATCAGGTACACCCTATTCCACCCTCTCAGCAAAGCAAACAGCCCTCAGTCCCACAGTTGTGGTCACATGAAAGATCATTTCCTCCTACACATCACAAAGTTAACAGCTTGACCATTTCCAGCTTTACTATCTCCAATCTTTTAACTACAGAAATGCTGTCTTTCTGCCTGGTGGATACATCCAGCTTCCAAAAGCTGATCACCATCGCAGTCCCTCAGTTCCAGTTAACCCGTCACCTTTACGTTTTGTAATAATTATATTAGATAAGGCTGGGGTCACAGTACCATTTTTCACATGCATTTTTGGAGACCTGCGTTTTCAAAAACGCATGTAAAAAACGCACCCATAGGCCCCCATGTTAAAAAACGCATGCCCTAATAGCCAAAAAGCATGTGTGACTGTCCCATGCGTTTTTGGAGCATATCCAAAAACGCATGCGTTTCTGTAGAAAACGCATGCGTTTTTGTAGAAAACGCATGCGTTTTTATAACATGGGTTCCTATGGGAAACGCATGCAAAAACACATGTACAGTTAGTACCTTTTAGTGCCATTCAAAAACGCATGCGTTTCCCATAGGAGCCCATGTTAAAAAAACGCATGCGTTTTTCCGGAAACGCATGCGTTTTTTTAACATGGGCTCCTATGGGAAACGCATGCGTTTTTGAATGGCACTAAAAGGTACTAACTGTACATGCGTTTTTGCATGCGTTTTCCATAGGAACCCATGTTATAAAAACGCATGCGTTTTCTACAAAAACGCATGCGTTTTTCAAAACGCTCAAAAAAATACTACAAGCACTATTTTTAGGTGCAGATTCAAAAACGCACCCAAAAACGCAGGGAGCCATCAGAGACCTTACAAAACTCATGCTGAGGCTGTGGTCACACATAGAAATCCGTTTTTGGAAGTGATTTTCATCACCAATCCGTTTTTTTTCTGGGTGCTTTTTGAGCCTCCTGCACTCCTGAACGTTTTTGGAATTTTCATTAAAAAAACGCATGCGCGAACGCATGCGCAAACGCAAGTGCATGCGTTTGCATGCGTTCACGCATGCGTTTCCCATAGGGCCCCATGTTAAAAAAAACGCATGAAAACGCATGCGTTTTTTAACTGATGCCAAAAACGCTGTTTACTGCGTTTTTGGCTCAAAAACGGACAGGGCAATGTTTTGAGCTCCAGAGAAAAACGCACAGGGTGTTTATTACACCCAATGCGTTTTTCTGTCAGTTTTTGGACTTAGAAAAAAAAAATGACAAAACTGAAGCCAAAAACTGACTGAGGGCTTATGTGTAACCCCAGCCTGACATGAAAAAAAGCATGAGTTTTGTTAAATCACTTAAAAAAACGCATGGCAACTGTGACCACAGCCTAACTGAGGAGTCTTTTCACGTGGAGCAAAGACACAGCAGAACACAATGTATAAGTGAGAAAGTCAATATTTTAACACGCGGTGATACACAGCAAAGTGCAGAGCAAAACTCAAAGTCCATAAACATAAAGATATTCTTCCAAGGTCTGATTGGTACACTCAGTCTGACCGTTCATCTGGGTGTGATAAGCAGAAGAAAGACAAACATTAATATTGAGTGCAGAGCAAAACCCCTTCCAGAAACTTAAGGTAAATTGCTCTCCTCATTCAAAGATGATCTCATCCGGAACTCCATGCAGCCAAAAAACATGCTGTATAACCAAGTTGTTTGTATCCTTAGCAGAGGGGGCCTGGCACATGGGACAAAATGAGCGGCCTCAGTCAGGTGATCAACCACCACCAGGATCATATTCATGCCACCCAATGTAGGCAGTTCCACAATGAAGTCCATTGAGATAGACCCCCATGGGCTGGACAGAACAGGTAATGGTTGAAGAAGACCCATAGGTGACACACAAAGAATCTTATAAAGTGCACATACCACGCAAGAGAGAACCTAGTCCTAGTCTGAGGAACTCTAAATTGCGATGGTCAGTCAGCACTATGATTTTTTGTGTGGCTCCTTGCAGATGGGCAATCAGCGAAGCAGTCTTTAAAGCGCAGTTTACACTTGGAGTAGCATTGAAAGTAAGTAAGGCTGGGGTTACACATAGAAATCCGTTTTTGGAAGTCATTTTCATCACCAATCCGTTTTTTTATAGGGTGCTTTTTGTGTCTCCTGCACTCCTGTACGTTTTTGGACTTAGTAATTTTTTTCAGAAAAAACGCATGCGCGCAAACGCATGCGCAAACGCAAGTGCCTATATATGCCATGCGTTTGCGCATGCGTTTCCCATAGGGCCCCATGTTAAAAAAAACGCATAAAAACGCATGCCTTTTTTAACTGATGCCAAAAACGCTGTTTACTGCGTTTTTGGCTCAAAAACGGACAGGGCAATGTTTTGAGCTCCAGAGAAAAACGCACAGGGTGTTTATTACACCCAATGCGTTTTTCTGTCAGTTTTTGGACTTAGAAAAAAAAAATGACAAAACTGAAGCCAAAAACTGACTGAGGGCTTATGTGTGACCCCAGCCTTAAGAGGTAAGTCTAAACATGGAGATGTTTTAAGCAAGTCTATATAGTACATAAATCATTTTGGGAGGCCTGGGAAAAGAAATCTTTTATAAAATTTAGAACCAGATTCAGAGCAATTACAAGTCCAGAATGCATGCAAAGTAATTACAAAGTCTAGAACAGTTTCATGCTCTACACAGATTTTTTAAAGCTCTTGTTTGAGACCAAACACAGCCTTTTTAGTACAAAATGAAAGATTTGGCAATCACTGGTTAAATGACAAACACAGCTTTTTTAGGGGAAACTGAAGGATTTGCCAATCACTGGTTACAGGCCAGCAGCATTCTTAGGGGAAACTAAAAGATTTTGAATCCCTGCTTTGAGGCAAAAAGAGTTTTTAGTACAAACGGAAGGATTTGTCATTCATTGGTTAGAGGCAAAACACAGGGGTTTTAGGGGAACTGAAGGATATGCCAATCACTGGTAAGAGGCGAAAAAAAAACCTTTTTAGTACAAACTGAAGAAAGTGGCAACCACTGGTTAAATACCAAACACAGCCTTTTTAGGGGAGAGTGAAGGATTCGACAGTCACTGTTTTAAGGCCAAACATTCTTTTTAGGGGAAAATTAAGTATTTTGCAATCATTGCTTTAAGACAAAAAAAGTGTTTTTAGTACAAACTGAAGGATTTAACAATCACTGGTTAGAGGCCACATACAGCCTTTTTAAGGGAAACTAAAGGGTTTGACAATCATTGGTTAGAAGCCAAACACAGCCTTTTTTGGGGAAACTGAAAGATTTGGCAATCCCTACTTTTAGGCCCAAAAAAGGGGAAACTGAAGGTTTTTGCAGTTATTGCTTTGATGCCAAACATAGCTTTTTTATGAGAAACACTAAAATTTGCCTATCATTTGCTGTATGCAAAAAATGTGGCTTTGGCAATGCAAACAGATTTAGTAATCACAATTGTTTTCATCAAAAAATGCCTGTGCCCGGATGGACCCTCTCGCCCTCCTATTCTATCTAAAAAGCAATCAAGTATCTAGCTACCTATTTTTGTAACAAGGATGGAGCAGCACAGAGTGAAAGTAGCATTGTCACTAAACAGTAACACTGTGAAAATGGCATCATCGGCAAATGGACACTTTTTTTTATGTCCCAAGGGACATTTGACTTTGGCAGCCAAGGAAACAAGCCAACCAATGACACAAGCACTTGTGTCTTCAACTTATGGATGTTATAAGAACCCTGATTGCCTGCCAGCCCGGAACATCCACACAAAAAATTCAGAGGAAAAACAAAAATGCTAGCAAAACATGTCCCTGCACCATCCTATCACTAATCTCACACTTCTTTTGTCTCCTAAAAGCATCCTGTGAAACTGCATAAAAACGTTTTAATACTTATTCATTAGTGATTATAATTAGCAGGGGCTATATTATTTAGGCATTAGGGCGTGTTGTTTTGCAGCTCCAGGATCAACCCTCTCTCTGTCTGTGCTGCTGTAATGTGCAGCTGAAGGCAGGACTAATGATTTGCATTCTGTGAGTGATAGAGAGGGGGGAGGGCAATGCCTGCACAAGCAAAGCAAACAGACAGAGACAGGGTGGATCTTGGAGCCTGCAAAACAGCTCGCCTTGGTGACTAAAGAATATAGTCCCTGCTAATTATAATCACTAACGAGTAAGTATTAAAATGTTTTTATGCATTTTCACAGGATGCTTTTAGGAGACAAAAGCAGTGTGAGATTAGTGATGGGATGCTGCAGGGACATGTTTTGCTAGCTTAGGAGGCGTTTTGGAGGTGACAGGATCCCTTTAAGACTGCAGTCATATGCTAGATGGGCAATATCTGTAACTTGTATTTGCCATCTTAAAATATTGGCAGAAATACTACAAATCGCCAATAACTATCCTGAAAAGGCTCTAGAAGAAGCTAAACTCCTGAGGTGACCACAGGGCTCCATATGTTAACAACTTTTTCTATAACTTTGAATTCTGGAGTGCCATTTTAATATATCTACTTATGGACCAAATTTAAGTCCTTGGATTTTCACCCTTTCTACTATGGCACAGCACCAGCATTTGCATATTAATCATTAGAATATAGATATAATTGGTTTAATCCATGGAGAATTGAGTTTGAGTAGAATTTACTAAAATTTGCAGTTCCGTGGAAATTCAAACACTCTCCAGTATGACTCGTGAGTATTGGCAAAAACAAATGCCCATCACCTTTTTACACAATGCTGAAAGCTTAGTGAGAGGGCTATGAAGTAAGGGCTTCCCCATAATGATTTTCAGCAATCAGATCACTTGATCTAGCCCAAACAGGAAGGGAGCTGTCACAGCCAGCCTAGGGGCCAGCCAAGGAACCCCATTTTATGCTTTTACGTTCTAATAAAAAGAGGTTAGAGAATTCAGCATAGGGGTTGAAAATGGACCATGGTGGTGTACTACTTTAGTGATGATGTACCACATTGAAAATGTAAATAGATTTAAAGTGATATAATGGGGACTGCTGTACCTCTATAATCACTTAGTGTGACTGTATAGTCTGTAGAACGTAGGCCCACAACAGAAGGGCCTCTCCTCTGTATGTTGTATGTAACCCCTTCTTATGTACAACACCATGAAATCAGTGGTGCTATATAAATAATAATAATATCTATTTATATAATCGCGAATCGCAAAAGTGCCCCTCTCGGCGCTACTTCCGGCGTGGTCATGTGGTTTTAACTCCACTCGCAATGGCCGCCAATGCCGCCTCTGCTCCCCGCTACCCACAGACCACCTCCGACTATGGAGCTGCCCCCTGTGCCTCCCCCCCAGCCCCGATCCACAGCCCAGCAACGATCCCCAGACCCGCACCGCCCTCCAGCACCGCACACCCCCAACACCGCACACACCTCCCCCTCACTGCCCGCACACCTCCACCGCCAGCCCCCATCCACAGTCTAGCACAGCCCCCCCGCAATGTCCGCACAGCACATCCCCCAATTTCGGCTCAGCACCCCCCCCAATGTCCGCACAGCCCCTCCCCCCAATGTCCGCACAGCCCCTCCCCCCAATGTCCGCACAGCTCCTCCCCCCCAATGTCCCCCTCACTGCCTGCACACCTCCGCCGCCAGGCCCCATCCACAGTCTACCACAGCCCCTCCCCCCCAATGTCCGCACGGCCCCTCCCCCCCAATGTCCCTCTCACTGCCCGCACACCTCCGCCGCCAGGCCCCATCCACAGTCTACCACAGCCCCCCCAATATCCGCACAGCCCCTCCCCCCCAATGTCCGCACGGCCCCTCCCCCCAATGTCCGCATGGCCCCTCCCCCCCAATGGCCGCACGGCCCCTCCCCCCCAATGTCCGCACAGCCCCCCCCGCCAATGTCCGCACAGCCCCCCACCCGCCAATGTCCGCACAGCACATCCCCCCCGCCAATGTCCGCACAGCCCCTCCCCCCCGCCAATGTCCGCACAGCCCCTCCCCCCCGCCAATGTCCGCACAGCCCCTCCCCCCGCCAATATCCACACAGCCCCTCCCCCCCAATGTCCGCACAGCCCCCCCCGCCAATGTCCGCACAGCCCCTCCCCCCCGCCAATGTCCGCACAGCCCCTCCCCCCCGCCAATGTCCGCACAGCCCCTCCCCCGAATGTCCGCACAGCCCCTCCCCCCCAATGTCCACACAGCCCCTCCCCCGCCAATGTCCGCACAGCCCCCCCCTGCCAATGTCCGCACAGTCCCCCCCCGCCAATGTCCGCAGAGCCCCCCCCGCCAATGTCCGCACAGCCCCGCCCCGCCAATGTCCGCACAGCCCCCCCCCGCCAATGTCCGCACAGCCCCCCCCCGCCAATGTCCGCACAGCCCCCCCCAAAATTTCCGCACAGCCCACCCCCCCGCCAATGTCCGCACAGCCCCCCCCAAAATGTCCGCACAGCCCCTCCCCCCCGCCAATGTCCGCACAGCCCCCCCGCCAATGTCCGCACAGCCCTCCCCCCAAATTTCCGCACAGCCCACCCCCCCGCCAATGTCCGCACAGCCCCCCCAAAATGTCCGCACAGCCCCTCCCCCCCGCCAATGTCCGCACAGCCCCCCCAATGTCCGCACAGCCCCCCCCCCAATGTCCGCACAGCCCCCCCGCCAATGTCCGCACAGCCCCCCCAAATGTCCGCACAGCCCCCCCCCCCGCCAATGTCCGCACAGCCCCCCCCCCAACCCATGTCCTGCACAGCCCCCCCCCCATGTCCCCAGCCCACCCCCATGTCCGCACAGCCCCCCCCGCCAATGTCCGCACAGCCCCCCCCCCATTCGCAAGCCCTCCCCCAATGTCCGCACAGCCCCCCCCTTCCGCCAATGTCCGCACAGCCCCCCCCCCCAATGTCCCACAGCCCCCCCCGCCAATGTCCGCACAGCCCCCCCCCCATTCGCACGCCCCCCCCCAATGTCCGCACAGCCCCCCCCCCCCAATGTCCGCACAGCCCCCCCCGCCAATGTCCGCAAGGAGAACTGTGTCTCAGGGTCAGGCTCACTTAAAATAACAAATAATTAATTAATTTAATAATAAAAAAATATTTAAAAATAATTAAAAAATAATTAAAAATAATAAAAAAATAAATAAAAAATAATAATAAAAAATACAATAATATGCTAAGATTATGGCCCTTTGAGCGGACCTGAAGGAGAACTGTGTCTCAGCTCAGGCTCACTTAAAATAACAAATAATACATTAATTTCATAATAAAAAAATAATAAAAATAATTAAAAAATAATAAAAAATAAATAAAAAATAATACAAAAATAAATAAAAATAATAATAAAAAAAATTATAATATGCTAATAATGAGCCCTTTGAGCGGACCTGAAGGAGAACTGTGTCTCAGGCTCAGGCTCACTTAAAATAACAAATAATAAATTAATTTAATAATAAAAAATAATAAAAAAATAATAAAAAAATAGTAAAAAAATAAATAAAAAATAATACAAAAATTAATAAAAAATAATAATAAAAAAATATGTAATATGCTAAGAATATGAGCCCTTTGAGCGACCTGAAGGAGAACTGTGTCTCAGGCTCAGGCTCACTTAAAATAACAAATAATAAATTAATTTAATAATAAAAAAAATAATAAAAAAATAATTAAAAAATATAAAAAAAAATTAAAAAATAATAAAAAATAAATAAAAAATAATAATAATAAAAAAATATATGCTAATAATATGAGCCCTTTCAGCGGACCTGAAGGAGAACTGTGTCTCAGGCTCAGGCTCACTTAAAATAACAAATAATAAATTAATTTAATAATAAAAAAAAATAAATAAAAATAATTAAAAAATAATACAAAAATAAATAAAAAATAATAAAAAAATTAATAAAAAATAATAATAAAAAAAATACAAGTATGCTAATAATATGAGCCCTTTGAGCGGACCTGAAGGAGAATTGTGTCTCAGGCTCAGGCTCACTTAAAATAACAAATAATAAATTAATTATAATAATAAAAAAAAATAATTAAAAAATAATAAAAAAAAAAAAAAATATATATACATAATAACATAAAAAATAAGAATAAAAAAAAAAATGCTATTAATAATGATATTACTGCTAATAATAATGCTATTAATGCTAATAATTATGCTATTAATGCTAATAATAATGCTATTAATGCTAATAATTAGGCTATTAATGCTAATAATTATGGTATTAATGGTAATAATAATGCTATTAATGCAAATAATATTGCTATTAATTCTATTATTAATGCTATTAATGCTAATAATTAATGCTATTAATGCTAATAATTATGCTATTAATGGTAATAATAATGCTATTAATGCAACATATATGCTATTAATCTATTATTAATGCTATTAATGCTAATAATAAGCTATTAATGCTAATAATTATGCTATTAATACTAATAAAAATGCTATTAATGCTAATAATTAAATGCTATTAATGCTAATATTTATGTTATTAATGCTAATAATTATGCTATTAATGCTAATAATATTGCTATTAATACTAATAATAATGCTATTAATGCAAATAATGTGCTATTAATGCTATTATTAATGCTATTAATGCTAATAATTATGCTATTAATGCTAATAATTATGCTATTAATGGTAATAATAATGCTATTAATGCAAATAATATTGCTATAATGCTATTATTAATGCTATTAATGCAATAATTATGCTATTAATGCTAATAATTATGCTATTAATGGTAATATTAATGCTATTAATGCAAATAATATTGCTATTAATGCTATTATAATGCTATTAATGCTAATAATTATGGTATTAATGGTAAAAATAATGCTATTAATGCAAATAATATTGCTATTAATGCTATTATTAATGCTATTAATGCTAATAATTATGCTATTAATGCTAATAATTATGCTATTAATGGTAATATTAATGCTATTAATGCAAATAATATTGCTATTAATGCTATTATTAATGCTATTAATGCTAATAAATTATGCTATTAATGCTAATAATTATGGTATTAATGGTAATAATAATGGTATTAATGCAAATAATATTGCTATTAATGCTATTATTAATGCTATTAATGCTAATAATTATGCTATTAATGCTAATAATTATGCTATCAATGGTAATAATAATGCTATTAATGCAAATAATATTGCTATTAATGCTATTATTAATGCTATTAATGCTAATAATTATGCTATTAATGCTAATATTAATGCTAATTATGCTAATAATAATCATATTAACGCTATTAATAATGCTATTAAGGCTAATAATCATGCTATTTATGCTATTCAAAATGCTATTAATGCTAATAATATTGCTATTAATGCTCTTTATGCTAATAGTAATGCTATTAATGCAATTATTTATGCTATTAATTCTATTATTTATGCTATTAATGCTATTAATAATGCTATTAATGCTATTAATAATGTTATTTATGCTATTAATAATACTATTAATGCTATTAATGCTAATATTAATGCTATTAATTGTATTATTAATGCTATTAATGCTATTAATAATGCTATTAATGCTAATAATAATGCTATTACTGCTAATAATAATGCTATTAATGCTAATAATTATGCTATTAATGCTACTACTAATGCTAATAATGCTAATAATAATCATATTAACGCTATTAATAATGCTATTAAGGCTAATAATCATGCTATTTATGCTATTCAAAATGCTATTAATGCTAATAATATTGCTATTAATGCGATTAGTTATGCTATTAATTCTATTGTTTATGCTATTAATGCTATTAATAATGCTATTAATGCTATTAATGCTATTAATAATGTTATTCATGCTATTAATAATACTATTAATGCTATTAATGCTAATATTAATGCTATTAATTTTATTATTAATGCTACTAATGCTAATAATAATGCTATTAATGCTAATAATTATGCTATTAATGCTAATATTAATGCTAATAATGCTAATAATAATCATATTAACGCTATTAATAATGCTATTAAGGCTAATAATCATGCTATTTATGCTATTCAAAATTCTATTAATGCTAATAATATTGCTATTAATGCTCTTTATGCTAATACTCATGCTATTAATGCGATTATTTATGCTATTAATTCTATTATTTAGGCTATTAATGCTATTAATAATGGTATTAATGTTATTAATAATGCTATTAATGCTATTCATGCTAATATTAATGCTATTAATTCTAATAATCATGCTATTAATCCTATTAATAATGCTATTAATGCTATTTTTAATTCTATTAATGCTATTAATAATTTTATTAATGCTAATAATGCTATTACTCCTCATAATAATGCTATTAACGCTATTATTAATGCTATTTATGGTAATAATGCTATTAATACTAATAACAATACTATTAATAGTACTATTATTGCTGTTAATAATGCTATTAATGCTAATAATAATGCTGTTAATGCTAATAATTATGCTATTAATGGTAATAATAATGCTATTAATGCAAATAATATTGCCACGTTCTAGAATCCCGATGCATTTGCATCGGGCTCACAGCTAGTTATTAATAATATTTCACCTGTTATATACAGTAGTAACAGTACCTTAAAAAAGCACTCCCTTGAAGATTTTACATGATCTGTATATGTATAAATCTGTATATGTGTATGTAATGTAGTTTGAGTGTGGTAATAAACTCTCCTAACTTTGCCTTCTCCAAGATCTAGCAACATTCTGCTCCTCTTCTCAGTGATCTCATCGGACTTCAGACTATTGAGCTCAGGCTGCCTTCACACTGCATAATTTTAAAATGAATGTAGATCCTTGAATTGCAATGACCACACGGACAGGCACTGATCTGTTCAAATTGATGGTATCTGATGTCCACAGACTCTTTTTTTCACGGATTCGTCATCAGTCACCAGAGATAGGGCTGGGAGGAGCTGTACCTTGCTTCTGAGCATGCTTAGTATAGCAAAACGGATCCGTTTTACGAATCTGTTTTTTTCACGAATCCACGCTCCATAGACCCCCATGTTATTTGACAGGAACAGCTACGGATCTATGTCTGTCTGTTTGTGTCAGTGATTTTCAAAGCTGCCCAAAATCAGAACGGTCTCTGACTCTGGGTACATGAAAAAAACTGACACAAACGGATCAGTGACAAAACTCACAGACACGGATGGCCAGATAGGATCAATCTGCGCCCATAGGAATACATGGGAGGCCAAAACGGATCTGTGGCTATCCGTTTTAAAATGGATAAACACGAATCACAAATTATGGAGTGTGAAGGCATCCTCACTCTTAAGCTCAGCCAAAAACTATGTTGTAGTTATTTTTAGTAAACATTATGGTCCTAGGACTGTAATACTCTAAAGTTCTCCACAATGTAGGACGATCATGGCTCAAGTTTGGATTTGAGCATCTGAGCTTATTTTATACTGCTATGTTCCTTTTGTTTTCCCGATTGCATCTACAGTAGTTGCCAAACTCAAGTGGATTA
Source organism: Allobates femoralis (assembly GCA_033576535.1). Taxonomy (NCBI): domain Eukaryota; kingdom Metazoa; phylum Chordata; class Amphibia; order Anura; family Aromobatidae; genus Allobates; species Allobates femoralis. Next base: position 283,398,235 of record JARQOC010000001.1, read on the forward strand.
AAACTTCTGAGGACCCATAATTAGATTACATCAGTTATGAGCAGTAGCCATCCAGAGGTCAGTGGCAGAATATATAATGTGTATACTGTATTTTGGATTTATCAAGACAAGCTAGGGACATAGCTTCCAACTACTATTTTATGCTTCGAATACTAATGAATACTCAGATTTAAGTAGCCATACTTCTATGGCATAGGAAACACTGTAAACTCTTGTTTTAATTATGACCTAGATTTATATTACTGTGATCTAGTTGAAAATATTTTCTATACCCAGGGCCTAGTAATTTCCAGTATATAATTCTAAATAAAATACATGGATTTTTTAGTAGTTTTTATGGCTAGTTGATGCCTAATGATAGATTTAGCTGAGTGTATTAAAAACAATATAACTACAATTTGTAGTATTACTGGCTTTAACAAGACTGTACAGGATCATAACAAAATATGGGTATTCTATTATTAGGCTACTTTCACACTACGGTTTTTGTAAAATCCGATGCTGTCCGATATAAATCGGACAGAATCGGATTCTTCTGATGCCTGGAATCGGATGCCAAATAGGCATCCGATGCCAACATTTTATCTGATGCCCGCCCTCCTGTCACCTCGCTCCTGTCAGCTGTCATCTGTCTCTCCCCCGGTACTCCCACTTCTCCCCTGTGTCTCCTCTCTGCACCCCCGTTCTTCCCTCTTGTTCCCCGGTTCTCTGATGTGCTCCCCCTCCTCCCCTTTTGTCCCCCGGTCCTCAGCTCTGCACCCCCGTCTTTTCCTTTTGTCCCCCATTCCTCTGATGTGCTCCCCCTCCTTCCCTCTTGTCCCCTGTTCCTCTGATGTGCTCCCCCTCCTCCTCTCTTGTCCCCCGATTCTCCAATCTTTTCTCACCTGTCCACGACTCCTGCACGGTCCCAGGCGTCTCCTGTGTCTCCCAGTGTCTTGCTGTTCTGTGCTGACAGGACCTCTCGTGACGTCACAATCACATGGCTGCCAGTTATTGGTTAATGGCGGTCATGTGATTGTGACATCACGGCAGGTCCTCTCAGCACAGACAGCAAGACACCTGGAGACACGGGAGATGCGCGGGAGACGCCGGGGGCCTCGTGGACAGGTGAGCATAGTTTTTTCTTTTTAACCCCCGTCCTTTACTGTTAGGAGCTATTTCAGTGTACTGAGCATGCTCAGTACACTAAAATCGGGTCCGAGGAGACATCAGATGTTTCCTCGGACCCTGCTCCATAGGGCCCCATGTTAAATTGATCGGACCGAATCGGATGTGCACTAAATGCCATCCGATTTGGTCCGATCCGATTCTGTCCGATTTTATTTTCGGTGCAAAAATCGGAGCATGCTCCAATTTTTGCACCGATGAAAAAATCGGACAGAATCGGATCGGACTAAATCAGATGGCATTTAGTGCACATCCGATTCGGTTCCATGCCCATAGGGCTGCATGGGGGCCAAAATCGGTCCGATGCTGTCCGATTTTTATCGGACAGCATCGGATTTGCAAAATCCGTAGTGTGAAACCAGCCTTCATCCATGCACTAAGTATTTGTAATATGTACTAGGCCTACATTTCAGTGTTCAGGAATTCAAATATGAAGGGCACAATCTTACTATCATATACTGATTATACAGTTTCTTAATTTTATGGATGGAACTATAATAATGTCCCTATATAGGTCTATTACTTTGCTCTCTGAATGTTGAGCTATGCATAACCCCTCCCCTACCACCGATTGGCAGCTTTCTGGCTATGTTCAGCATTTGGTGTGGAGGACGGGGTTAGACACAGCTTGTGAATATGCTAGACTTCTCAACAGCAGGTTTACTGATAATTTTACTGCAGATAAAAGGGATTTTATCAAAACTACACTAAGCAGCCAAGTAAGTGACAAATTACTGGAATCAGCATGCGTTTCTTCGTCATGCCACTCTCATAGTAGGTGGACCAGACCTGATGACAGATTCCCTTTACGACTTGATTAAGTGTACTTGATATACCCTAATATTTGAAAGTGTTATCAGAATGGAAGGCCCCTGAAGGAGATAGCGGAAGGGGCCACATGGGATTGTGGTCCTTAGAGGGGAGTAGGATATATGACAGGTTAGGATGCTTATTTAGGGTGTCAGTAACTGTTTTGGTTTTATTCCATTTAGGTATATTTGTTATGAAGTAATTTAGCATGGTTATTTCAAGCGGCTCGGCCCTAACCGTGGTAACAGTAGCTGGAGATCTGTGATTGGCTGAGTCATCTGACTGGACCATGATGATGATCGGAAGCTGTTTTGGCAGCAAAGTGGACTATTTATATCCCTTAGGGGCTTGGATCACCCCAGCATCTGTTCAGCACCCACAGGAGACGTATCCGCCCAGTTTATACAACCTCTGGCAAAAATGATTGAATCACCATGTCCAATCAGTTGTTTAATTTTGTTTTAAAAAAAAAACCAGATCACAGACATGGCACAAAACTAAAGTCATTTCAAATGGCAACTCTCTACCTTGAAGAAACACTAAAAGAATTCTTGAAAACAAAATGTGCTAGCCAGTAACGATTACTTTGTAGACCAAGCAGCGGGGAAAATTATGGAATCACTCAATTCTGAGGAAGAAATTATGGAATCATGACAAACAAACAAACAAAACAACACTCAAATACATTACTAGTATTTTGTTGAACCACCTCTGGCTTTTATAACAGCTTGCAGTCTCTGAGGCATGGACTTAATGAGTGACAAACAGTACTCATCATCAATCTGGCTCCAACTTTCTCTCATTGCTGTTGCCAGATCAGCTTTGCAGGTTGGAGCCTTGTCATGGACCATTTTCTTCAACTTCCACCAACGATTTTCAATTGGATTGAGATCCGAACTATTTTCAGGCCATGGCATTGACCTTATGTGTCTTCTTTCAAGGAATGTTTACACAGTTTTTGCATTATGGCAGGATGCATTATCATCTTGATAAATGATTTCATCATCCCCAAACATGCTTTCAATTGATGGACTAAGAAAACTGTCTAAAATATAAATGAAAACTTGGGCATTTATTGAAGATGTAATAACAGCAATCTCCCCAGTGGAAATTTGCATGTTCTCTTTATGCAGTCATCTTTATATATCTCATTGGAACGACACCAAACAAAAGTTCCAGCATCATCACCTTGCCCAATGCAGATTCACGATTCATCACTGAATATGACTTTCATCCATCCATCCACAGTCCACGATTGCTTTTCCTTAGCACATTGTAACCTTGTTTTTTTTCTGTTTAGGTGTTAATGATGGCATTTGTTTTGCTTCTCTGTATGTAAATCCCATTTCCTTTAGGCGGTTTCTTACAGTTCGGTCATAGACATTGACTCCAGTTTCCTCCCATTTGTTCCTTATTTGTTTTGTTGGTTGTTGTGCATTTCTTGTTTTGGAGACATATTGCTTTAAATTTCCGGTCTTGACGCTTTGATGTCTTCCTTGGTCTACCAGTACAGTCATGGCCAAAAGTTTTGAGAATGACACCAAAATTATATTTTCACATGATCTGCTACCCTCTGGTTTTTATTTGTGTTTGTCTGATGTTTATATCACATACAGAAATATAATTTCAATCATATTATGAGTACCAAAAGGTTATATTGACAGTTAGAATGAGTTAATGCAGCACGTCAATATTTGCAGTGTTGACCCTTCTTCAGGACCTCTGCAATTCTCCCTGGCATGCTCTCAATCAACTTCTGGACCAAATCCTGACTGATAGCAGTCCATTCTTGCATAATCAATGTTTGCATTTTGGCAGAATTTGTTGGTTTTTGCTTGTCCACCCGTCTCTTGATGATTGACCACAAGTTCTCAATGGGATTAAGATCTGGGGAGTTTCCAGGCCATGGACCCAAAATCTGTATGTTTTGTTCCCTGAGCCATTTAGTTATCACCTTTGCTTTATGGCAAGGTGCTCCATCATGCTGGAAAAGGCATTGTTGGGCGCCAAACTGCTCTTGGACGGTTGGGAGAAGTTGCTTTTGGAGGACATTCTGGTACCATTCTTTATTCATGGCTGTGTTTTTAGGCAAGACTGTGAGTGAGCCAATTCCCTTGGCTGAGAAGCAACCCCACACATGAATAGTTTCAGGATGCTTTACAGTTGGCATGAGACAAGACTGGTGGTAGCGCTCACCTCTTCTTCTCCGAATAAGCTGTTTTCCAGATGTCCCAAACAATCCAAAAGGGGATTCATCAGAGAAAATGACTTTACCCCAGTCCTCAGCAGTCCACTCCCTGTACCTTTTGCAGAATATCAGTCGGTCCCTGCTGTTTTTTCTGGAGAGAAGTGGTTTCTTTGCTGCCCTCCTTGAAACCAGGCCTTGATGAAAGAGTCTCCGCCTCACAGTGCGTGCAGAAGCACTCACACCAGCCTGCTGCCATTCCTGAGCAAGCTCGGCACTGCTGGTAGTCCGATCCCGCAGCTGAAACAGTTTTAAGATATGGTCCTGGTGCTTGCTGGTCTTACTTGGGCGCCCTGGAGCCTTTTTGACAACAATGGAAGCTCTCTCCTTGAAGTTCTTGATGATGCAATAGATTGTTGACTAAGGTACAATCTTTGTAGCTGCAATACTCTTCCCTGTTAGGCCATTTTTGTACAGTGCAATGATGGCTGCACGTGTTTCTTTAGAGATAACCATGGTTAACTGAAGAGAAACAATGATACCAAGCACCAGCCTCCTTTTAAAGTGTCCAGTGGTGTCATTCTTACTTAATCATGACTGATTGTTCGCCAGCCCTGTCCTCCTCAACACCCACACCTGTGTTAATGGAACAATCACTAAAACGATGCAAGCTGCTCCTTTTAAGGCAGGACTGCAATGATATTGAAATGTGTTTTGGGGGTTAAAGTTCATTTTCTAGGCAAATATTGACTCAGCAAGTAATTGCTGTTAAGCAGATCACTCTTTATGACATTCTGGAGTATATGCAAATTGCCATTAGAAAAACTGAAGCAGTAGACTTTGTTAAAATTATTATTTGTATCATTCTCAAAACTTTTGGCCATGACTGTATGTTTCCCTTTAACAAACTTCCCATGTTGTTTGTATTTAGACCAGATTTTAGACACAGCTGACTGTGAACAACCAACATCTTTTGCAACATTGCGTGTTGATTTACCCTCTTTTAAGAGTTTGATAATTCTCTCTTTTGTTTCAATTGACATCTCTCGTGTTGGAGCCAGTCCACTTGGTGCAACAGCTCTCAAAGGTGTGATCATTTTAGATGTAGACTAACGAGCAGATCTTATTTGATGCAGGTGTTAGTTTTGGGAATGAAAATTTACAGGGTGATTCCATAATTTTTTCCTCAGAGTTGAGCGATTCCATAATTTTTCCCCCTGCTTGGTCTACAAAAGTAACAGTTATTGGCTAGCACATTTTCTTTTCAAGATTTCTTTTAGTGTTTCTTCAAGGCAGAGAGTTGCCATATGAAATGACTTTAGTTTTGTGCCATGTCTGTGATCTGCTTTTTTTTAACAAAATTAAACAACTGAATGGACATCCTCCGAGGCAGGTGATTCCATAATTTTTGCCAGGGGTTGTATTTTCCCAATTTGTCTTTTTCTGTCATTTGGTTTTCTTGGAGGGATGAATTAGCCCATGTTTTTGAGTGTTTTTAGTAAGTTTTTAGTTTAGTCAAGTCTGCGACTAAACTTATGGATGTGTTGAAGGTGGTTTAAGTTATTAAAGAGTATTTCTTTATGTAGGTAATAGTGTTGAGCGAACATGCTCGGCACTACTCGTTACTCGCACGAGTATCACTGTACTCGGGCGACTCGCCGATTACCGAGTAATCTCGCGATACTCGTGCTGTGCTCGTGGTCGTCATCTCTCCATGTTGGTGCTCTTTTGAGAGCCAGCCCACGTGCAGGGATTGGCTGACAGACCACTGCAATGCCACAGCCCTGTAAGTTGTGGTATAGCAGTGATTGGCCGGCCTGCACAGCGTCACCGAGCCTTTATAAGTCCCGGCGCGCTGTGCTCGGCACACAGCCTTCCAGACAGTGAGTGTAGGGAGAGTGTCTGCTGCTGATTAGGGACAGATTTGCGGCCCTCATAGGTAGATCCGGATCAGGGCTGCAAACTGCTGCTGACCACAACAGTCCTTCTCAGGACTAATCTAGGAGGATATAGGCAGGGTGATACAGATTGGAATCCAAGCTTTTCTGTGACCATTAGAGTCACCACACTCTTGTACTTAGTACCTTAATACAGGTTAGGGACTAAAATTCTCTCTTCAAACCATTACAGTCACCAGACAGGTGTACGTACTTCCTTAATACAGGTTAGGGAACTAAAATCCTAACTCTTGTCATCAAAACAGTCACCAGACAGGTGTACGTACTACCTTAATACAGGTTAGGGACTAAAATCCTCTCTTCAAACCATTACAGTCACCAGACAGGTGTACATAGTACCTTAATACAGGTTAGGGAACTAAAAATCCTAACTCTTGTCATCAAAACAGTCAGCAGACAGGTGTACATACTACCTTAATACAGGTTAGGGATTAAAATCCTCTCTTCAAACCATTACAGTCACCAGACAGGTGTACGTACTACCTTAATACAGGTTAGGGAACTAAAATCCTAACTCTTGTCATCAAAACAGTCAGCAGACAGGTGTACGTACTACCTTAATACAGGTTAGGGATTAAAATCCTCTCTTCAAACCATTACAGTCACCAGACAGATGTACGTACTACCTTAATACAGGTTAGGGAACTAAGATCCTAACTCTTGTCATCAAAACAGTCACCACACTGTTGTACGTCATACGTTTATACAGGTTAGGGAACTAAAATCCTAACTCTTGTCATCTCAACAGTCACCACACTGTTGTACGTCATACGTTCATACAGGTTAGGGAACTAAAATCCTAACTGTTGTCATCTCAACAGTCACCACACTGTTGTACGTCATACGTTCATACAGGTTAGGGAACTAAAATCTTAACTCTTGTCATCTCAACAGTCACCACACTGTTGTACGTCATACGTTCATACAGCTTAGGGAACTGAAATCCTAACTCTTGTCATCTCAACAGTCACCACACTGTTGTAAGTCATACCTTTATTCAGGTTAGGGAACTAAAATCCTAACTCTTGGCATCTCAACAGTCACCACACTGTTGTACGTCATACGTTTATACAGGTTAGGGAACTAAAATCCTAACTCTTGTCATCTCAACAGTCACCAGACAGGTGTACGTCATACCCTTTATACAGGTTAGGGAACTAAAATCCTAACTCTTGTCATCTCAACAGTCACCACACTGTTGTACGTCATACGTTCATACAGGTTAGGGAACTAAAATCCTAACTCTTGTCATCTCAACAGTCACCACACTGTTGTACGTCATACGTTCATACAGGTTAGGGAACTAAAATCCTAACTCTTGTCATCTCAACAGTCACCACACTGTTGTAAGTCATACCTTTATTCAGGTTAGGGAACTAAAATCCTAACTCTTGGCATCTCAACAGTCACCACACTGTTGTAAGTCATACCTTAATTCAGGTTAGGGAACTAAAATCCTAACTCTTGGCATCTCAACAGTCACCACACTGTTGTACGTCATACGTTTATACAGGTTAGGGAACTAAAATCCTCTTCTAAAACCATTCAAGTCACCAGACTGTTGTACGTCATACCTTGATACAGGTTAGGGACTAAAATCCTCTCCTGAAAGCATTACAGTCACCAGACTGTTGTATGTCATACCTTGATACAGGTGAGGGACTAAAATCCTCTCCTAAAACCATTCAAGTCAGCAGATTGTTGTACGTCATACCTTGATACAGGTTAGGGAATAAAATCCTCTCCTAAAACCATTCAAGTCACCAGACTGTTGTACGTCATACCTTGATTACCTTGATACAGGTTAGGGAACTAAAATCCTAATCTCTTGTGATCTGAACAGTCACCAGACTGGTGTACGTCATACCTTGATACAGGTTAGGGACTAAAATCCTCTCCTGTGACTGTTGTCGCAGTATACAAGCAAAATGCGCAAGGGCGTTGGCAAGGAACAAGGAGGTGAACGTGATGGTGGTGCAGGCAGAGGCCGAGGTCGTGTGCAAGCACTAATTTCGCAACAATAAAGTGGCACATCTACTCGCTCACACGTCCTGTCCCAAATTGTTGGGGCCCGCTGCAGTACTACGCTCTTGAACCAACACTAGTGTCAACAGCTTGTTACTTGGATAGCGGATTATGCTTCAACTCTGATTGGCACCTCCACAAACACCCTGTCTTCCACACGGTCAATTGTCAGTAGCCGTGATACTGCACCGCACATTTCCCAACCTGATCCTCCTTCCTACAAACTGGCTGAGTGCACGTCCACGGACATTACTGATCCCACACTTGGACACTCGGAAGTCCAGAAGTGTGTACCCATGGGTCAGTGGAGGTACATGGCAAATTCCCATTACAAAATTTAAATTCAGTTGTCATTTGTTGGTGGTGTGGTGAAGTCTGGCCCAATCCAACCCTTGTTCATCTTGATCTCAGTCAGCCTGTCAGCATTTTCAGTTGACAGGCGGTTGCGTTTATCAGTAATGATTCCACCTGCAGCTCTGAAAACACGCTGTGACAAAATGCTAGCGGCAGTGCAGGCCAGGACTTCCAAGGCGTAGAGAGCCAATTCATGCCACGTGTCCAGCTTGGAGACCCAATAATTGTAAGGCACAGAGGAATCTCGCAATACAGTTGTTCGATCGGCAAGGTACTCCTTCAGCATCTGACCAAACTTAGCATTTTTTGTGGCACTACCCCGCACCTCAGGGGCTGTGGTACGTGAGGGGCTAAGAAAACTGTCCCACCTCGTAAAGACTGTTCCCCTACCTTTGGCGGATTGGACTTGTGCCCCTCTCGGCCGAACGCCTTGGTTGTCCACCGATTCCTCACCTATGCCGCTAGCGTTTTGTGAGGGGAATGATTAGCCTACTTCCGTGACTATGGCCTTCTGGAACTACTGCGTTTTGGCTGACCTCTCCGCCTCAGGAATTACAGACATTAATTTATCCTTGTACCGTGGGTCTAACAGTGTTGCCAACCAGTACTGATTGTCGGCCAAGATGTTCTGAACGCGAGGGTCACGAGGCAGGCAGCTTACCATAAAGTCAGCCATGTGCGCCAGACTCTTAACACCCATCATTTTAGTATCCAGACCAACACGATGACTGAACATGCTGTCCTCCTCCTCCTCCTCCTCCTCCTCCTCATCTCCCCTGTCCTCTGCCCAGCCACGCTGAATCGAGGGTATCACTGGTGTGCATGTCATATCCTCAATTTGGCCAGAGAGTTGCTCCATGTCTTCATACTCCTCCTCCCCGTCATAGTCCTCCACTGCACGTTGTGATGAGATGAGGCTGGACTCTGTGTTTTCACCCACACCCACTACTGTTTCTTGCTCCAAGTCATCGCGCTCGGCCTGCAATGCATCCTCTTTGTTTTTCAGCAGAGACCGTTTTAGAAGGCAGAGTAGTGGTATGGTGACGCTAATAATGGCGTCATCGCAGCTCACCATCTGGGTGGAGTCCTAAACGTTTTGGAGGATGGTACATAGGTCCGACATCCATCTCCACTCCTCAGGTGTTATGTGTGGAGTTTGAACCATTTTCCCGACGGCTTAGGTGATGCAGGTAGTCAACAACTGCCCTCTTCTGCTCACATATCCTGACCAACATGTGCAGAGTTGAATTCCAACGCGTGGGGACATCACACAGCAGTCTGTGGGCCGTAAGACGGTAACGGCGCTGAAATCTGAAACACCAGGTTGAGCACGTGGGCCACGCATGGAACTTGCGTCAGCTGGCCTCGCCTCAAAGCTGCCACCAAGTTCCGTCCATTGTCACACACGACCTTTCCTGGCTTTAGGTTCAGAGATGTGAGCCAGTGATCTGCCTGCTGTTTCAGAGCTGTCCACACCTCTTCTGCATTGTGGGGTTTGTCACCTATGCAGACTAGCTTCAGCACAGCCTGTTGACGCTTCGCAGAGGCAGTGCTGCAGTGCTTCCAGCTTGGGACTGGTGTGGAGGGTACAGTGGATGAGGATGAGCAGGAGGAGGACGCTGAAGAGCATGACATTCCGGAGCTGTAGAGTGTCGGTGAAACCCTGACAGAGGTAGGGCCTGCTATCCTTGGTGTGGGAAGGACGTGTTTCGTCCCTCGATCAGACTGTGTCAGAGCCTCCACAATATTAACCCAGTGTTTTATCAAGGAGATGTAGCGGCCTTGCCCACAAGCACTTGTCCACGTGTCTGTGGTTATACACTTCAGCCCCTGACCTTACCCCTGCGGTATTAAAGAACAGCAATGATTGTCTACCTCCAGTTTCCAATATCATGTCCACTCTCTATTTGAAACTAAACCTTTCCAAAACTGAACTTCTTCTGCTCCACCCATCCACTAACCTCCCTAAATCGGACATCTCTCTCTCAGTTTGTGGCACCACGATAATGCCTAGGCAGCAGGCTCGTTGTCTGGGTGTTATGTTTGACACCGATCTCTCCTCCTCCCACACACAATGTCTCGTCCGCTCATGTCACTTACACTTGAAGAATATCTCCAGAGTCCGTCCCTTTCTCACCCTGTAAACAACAAAAACCCTCACCGTGGCCCTAATCCATTACCGCCTTGACTATTGCAATTCTCTATTAAGCGGCCTCCCCCTCACCACAGTTTCTCCTCTCCCGTCCATCCTTAATGCAGCAGCCAGGATCACCCATCTGGCCAATCGTTACTCAGATGCCTCTGCTCTGTGCCAGTCATTGCACTGGCTGCCCGTATACTACAGCATCCAATTCAAATTGCTTCTTATCACCCACAAAGCTATTCACAGTGCAGCACCCCCCTACCTCTCCTCCCTCATCTCTGTCTATCACCCCACTCGCGCTCTACGTTCCTCAAATGACCTTCGACTGACATCGGTAATAATCCGATCCTCCCAGTACCGGCTCCAAGACTTCTCCAGAGCTGCACCAAACCTCTGGAATGCTTTACCAAAAGAAATCAGGACTATCCACAACTTGCATGGCTTCAGACGATCCCTAAAAAATAATCTTTTTAAGGCAGCCTATCATACTCCCTAATAGAAGTCCTTTGTACTGTAGATAGTGGGCTATCCCTCTGGATATTACTCTTCTACAAACTCCACCAAACCAAAAAGGTCTACACAGACTGTATAATGACCATCCATGTAAGCTTAGTTCTATGCCCCATTTCCTCAAGATGCCTGGACCATCCGTGCAATAAGCCCCTGTACCTTGTGCAACCCCTATCCCGTTGTAGATTGTAAGCTCTTTTGAGCAGGGTCACCTTCATTTCTTGCTTTATTTTTTGTATTTTCTTTTTTACATTGATTCTATGCCTATTGTTTTGTATCCAATTATTCTACTGTATTTGTTCTGTACTGTAATTACTTACTGTATTATATTTTCTGTACTCTAACCCTACATTGTAAAGCGCTGCGTAATATGTTGGCGCTATATAAATAAAGCTGTATTATTATTATTATTATTAGGTGGACTTTGGCTGAAACAGCGTTGTTCAGGGCACGTGTGATGCTGTTGGACACGTGGTTATGCAATGCGGGGACGGCACATCTGGAGAAATAGTGGCGGCTGGGGACCGAGTAACGTGGGACAGCAGACGGCATCAGGTCACGGAATGCTTCCGTCTACACCTGCCGGAAAGGCAACATTTGTAGCGCAATGAGTTGCGAAATGTGATCATTCAGGACTGTGGCATGTGGGGCGTTGGCAGCGTATTTGTGCCTGCGTTCAAATGTTTGCTGAATGGATAATTGAACACTGCGCTGGGAAAAGGACGTGCTTGATGGTGGTGTAATTTGGACGTGGGCAACTTCAGGTGCAGGGACGGAGGTTTGTTCGCGGCCAGCATGGACAGGGGATTGGCTCGCATGCACAACAGGCAAAGACGTAGCAGTGACATCAGCAAGCACCGCTTCTCGACTCTGTTGTAGTTTCCACAAAGTCGTGTGCTTGGCTGACATGTGCCTGATCATGCTAGTGGTGGGCAGGCTGCTACTTTTCGTACCCCTGCTGATGCTGGCATGGCAGGTGTTGCAAATGGCCTTTTTAGAGTCATCTGGAGCCAACTGAAAATACTGCCAGACTCGGGAAGACCTAACATTTGCACAGGCACCTTGTGTCGTGTTGTTGTTCCGGGGAACGGTTGCCTGCCTTATGCCTGCGTACCCGACCCTGCTTCGTACTGCCTGTTGGGATGCTATGCCTCCCTCCCCCTGTGCACTGCTGTCATCGCTCTGCATATACTCCTGCCAGGTTGGGTAAGCTACTGGATCATCCACCACGTTGTCTTCCTATTCCTTGGCTAATCGCTGGACTGCTCCTCCTTCTCCTCATGTGGCACCATGATGACCGTTACAATAGTTTGGCTGTAGTTTCAGGTATACCCACAGTGGTAAATTTTTACGCCCATTCTTTTTGAATGGGCATTACAAAGACAGGATACCCGCATCTTTTCTATGTGAAAAATGTTTTGAGGCCCTCCAGCACGTCTCTATCCAGGGACAAAGAGGAGCCTCCCAATTTTTGGCTGCCCTGACCAAAGGGCTATTCTAAAATACACCCACTTGAGGGTTACAGGCCCTACTACAAGTCTGTAAGCATGGGTCATTGTTGAACCTCCCAATTTTTCGCAGCCCTCACCAAAGGGCTATACTACAATACACCCACTTGAGGGTTACAGGCCCTACTACAAGTCTGTTAGCATGGGTCATTGTTGAACCTCCCAATTTTTGTCTGCCCTGGCCAAAGGGCTATACTACAATATACCCACTTGAGGGTTACAGGCCCTACTACATGTCTGTAAGCATGGGTCATTGTTGAACCTCCCAATTTTTGTCTGCCCTGGCCAAAGGGCTATACTACAATACACCCACTTGAGGGTTACAGGCCCTACTACATGTCTGTAAGCATGGGTCATTGTTGAACCTCCAAATTTTTGTCTGCCCTGGCCAAAGGGCTATACTACAATACACCCACTTGAGGGTTACAGGCACTACTACATGTCTTTATGCATGTGTCATTGTTGAACCTCCCAATTTTTGGCTGCCCTGACCAAAGGGCTCTACTACAATACACCCACTTGAGGGTTACAGCCCCTACTACATGTCTGTATGCATGGGTCATTGTTGAACCTCCCAATTTTTGGCTGCCCTGACCAAAGGGCTACACTACAATACACCCAGTTCTTCTTAACAGGCCCTCCTGCACGTCTCCATCCAGGGACAAAGAGGAGCCTCACAATTTTTGGCTGCCCTGACCAAAGGGCTATACTACAATACACCCAGTTCTTCTTAACAGGCCCTCCTGCACGTCTCCATCCAGGGACAAAGAGGAGCCTCACAATTTTTGGCTGCCCTGACCTAAGAGCTATACTACAATACACCCACTTGAGGGTTACAGGCCCTACTACATGTCTGTATGCATGGGTCATTGTTGAACCTCCCAATTTTTGGCTGCCCTGACCAAAGGGCTCTACTACAATACACCCAGTTCTTCTTAACAGGCCCTCCTGCACGTCTCCATCCAGGGACAAAGAGGAGCCTACCAATTTTTGGCTGCCCTGACCAAAGGGCTATTCTAAAATACACCCACTTGAGGGTTACAGGCCCTACTACAAGTCTGTAAGCATGGGTCATTGTTGAACCTCCCAATTTTTCGCAGCCCTCACCAAAGGGCTATACTACAATACACCCACTTGAGGGTTACAGGCCCTACTACAAGTCTGTAAGCATGGGTCATTGTTGAACCTCCCAATTTTTGTCTGCCCTGACTAAAGGGCTCTACTACAATACACCCACTTGAGGGTTACAGCCCCTACTACATGTCTGTATGCATGGGTCATTGTTGAACCTCCCAATTTTTGGCTGCCCTGACCAAAGGGCTCTACTACAATACACCCACTTGGGGGTTACAGCCCATAGTACTAGTCTGTATGCATGGGTCATTGTTAAACCTCCCAATTTTTGGCTGCCCTGACCAAAGGGCTCTACTACAATACACCCACTTGAGGGTTACAGCCCCTACTACATGTCTGTATGCATGGGTCATTGTTGAACCTCCCAATTTTTGGCTGCCCTAACCAAAGGGCTCTACTACAATACACCCACTTGAGGGTTACAGCCCCTACTACATGTCTGTATGCATGGGTCATTGTTGAACCTCCCAATTTTTGGCTGCCCTGACTAAAGGGCTCTACTACAATACACCCACTTGAGGGTTACAGCCCCTACTACATGTCTGTATGCATGGGTCATTGTTGAACCTCCCAATTTTTGGCTGCCCTGACCAAAGGGCTCTACTACAATACACCCACTTGAGGGTTACAGCCCCTACTACATGTTTGTATGCATGGGTCATTGTTGAACCTCCCAATTTTTGGCTGCCCTGACCAAAGGGCTCTACTACAATACACCCACTTGAGGGTTACAGCCCCTACTACATGTCTGTATGCATGGGTCATTGTTGAACCTCCCAATTTTTGGCTGCCCTGACCAAAGGGCTATACTACAATACACCCAGTTCTTCTTAACAGGCCCTCCTGCATGTCTCTATCCAGGGACAAAGAGGAGCCTCCCAATTTTTGGCTGCCCTGACCTAAGGGCTATACTAAAATACACCCACTTGAGGGTTACAGGCCCTCCTGCACGTCTCTATCCAGGGACAATGAGGAGCCTCCCAATTTTTGGCTGCCCTGGCCAAAGGGCTATACTACAATACACCCAGTTCTTCTTAACAGGCCCTCCTGCATGTCTCCATCCAGGGACAAAGAGGAGCCTCACAATTTTTGGCTGCCCTGACCTAAGGGCTATACTAAAATACACCCACTTGAGGGTTACAGGCTCTACTACAACTCTGTAAGCATGGGTCATTGTTGAACCTCCCAATTTTTGGCTGTTCTGACCAAAGGGCTATACAAAAATACACCCACTTGAGGGTTACAGGCCCTACTACATGTCTGTATGCATGGGTCATTGTTGAACCTCCCAATTTTTGGCTGCCCTGACCAAAGGGCTCTACTACAATACACCCACTTGAGGGTTACAGCCCCTACTACATGTCTGTATGCATGGGTCATTGTTGAACCTCCCAATTTTTGGCTGCCCTGACCAAAGGGCTATACAAAAATACACCCACTTGAGGGTTACAGGCCCTACTACATGTCTGTAAGCATGGGTCATTGTTGAACCTCCCAATTTTTGGCTGCCCTGACCAAAGGGCTCTACTACAATACACACACTTGAGGGTTACAGCCCCTACTACATGTCTGTATGCATGGGTCATTGTTGAACCTCCCAATTTTTGGCTGCCCTGACCAAAGGGCTCTACTACAATACACCCACTTGAGGGTTACAGCCCCTACTACATGTCTGTATGCATGGGTCATTGTTGAACCTCCCAATTTTTGGCTGCCCTGACCAAAGGGCTATACTACAATACACCCAGTTCTTCTTAACAGGCCCTCCTGCATGTCTCCATCCAGGGACAAAGAGGAGCCTCCCAATTTTTGGCTGCCCTGACCAAAGGGCTATACTACAATACACCCAGTTCTTGTTTACAGGCCATCCTGCATCTCTGTATCCAGGGGCATTGGTGAACCTCCCAATTTTTGACTGCCCTTGCAAAGGAAGATACTACAATAGACCCAGTTCCTCAAAATGGGCACTTTATTTGTAGACAGGGCTTCATGTACGTCTCTTGTCAGGGTCATCGGAGTGTCGCACAATGTTTTCACGTAAAATCTTTTATGTAATCACAAAAAGTGACATACACCAGCTGTATCTCACTATTGGGTATGTGCCCTTAACACTTCCACTCTAAATATTCATTCTGGTGTAATTTTGGAAGGTTTTCTGGACACTCCGTAAAATTGGCGTGAAACTCGGACAACATTGTTCACAGCTGTGACTTTTGAGTGAGAAATGCTTCCAGGGGTCTTCCCCATGGTGTTGCCATGTCATTTCAGCACTCTTCTGAGACTTTTGTGACATTTTTAGGGTTTTTCCAGGCAGCCGGCAGTCATTTCATAAAAATACTCGTGTCTCCCATAGGATAACATTGGGCTCGTTACTCGGGCCGAGTACTCGAGTATCTCGGGATGCTCGGCCCGAGCTTCGAGCACCCGAGCATTTTAGTACTCGCTCATCACTAGTAGGTAACCCTCAATAAAGCCTCACGGCCATCTCACTCAACTACAACATCTGTAATCTTTATTCCGTCTGTGTAGTGATATTTATTCAATTACCAACTCAGCATTTTTCAGTGAGTAGAAAGGAACATATTAGAATTCTTGCTATAATTCAGTAATGATATTACTTATTATTAAATGGGGCTCCGATTTAAAGGTTGTGGAACACAGCAAGCCTCCTTTCTTTTCAGACACAGAGAATACCTTGCTGAGATCAATGAAGCCTTACTCTGTTGGGTGGAGCACAATGCAGCTTCATCTTGGAGTGTGACCTTTTAAGTATGCAATATTTTCTATTTCTTTGTCTGGAAGTCTTTTGACCTGCTTCAGTAATGGTTTATACACATTGTGTATGTGCCCTTTAAAACTGCAAATCTGTTTACTCGAAATAACTCATCTTTATTTTTTTCTTTCTTTCATTCACCAACTCCCCTTTCTATTCATTAAACCAAATTCTTCCATCTCAGGAATGTTCAGAGAAAGTCCAAAGCAATCATATTTCTACATATTCATCACCACAACTAGAATAGAAGATAGTTTTGAAAACAAAATATTCATGCAGGTTCCCACAGTAACCGTGTCTGTACTGTTCCAAGTCTCTGAGCTGCCACATTAATTTTTTATAGGAAACACTTTTTCCATATTGATAAAGAAATTATAGGAGTGATGAATAAAGCAGGAAAAATTAACTTTTAAAAATCATTATTAGTTTACACTGGCATTAAAGTATGTTCTGGAAAAGAGGTGTAAATAGCATATGATAGGAAGCTCCCAATGGCGACCTTCCTCTGAGAACCTACATTTGCTTTGAAATTGTTCACAATATGAGATATTGCAGGACAAACTGAAAATATTAAAATAAGGATCAGTGGCAATAGCTGTTTAAATTATTTTAAGAAAACTTAAATTATTCTTATCAATTGCTGAACATGAAATTTCACATAATTTTATAAAAACTGAAAATGATCCCCAAACCCCTTCTCCCCCAAGTTTTTTGACCCTATTGACTCGGCCATTCTTTGCAATTCTGACCAGGTGTAGCTTTGTGAGTTAATAACTGTGGAACGCTTCATTGGATCCCAGTGATTCTGAGAAGGTTTCTTAGTGACATATTGGACTTCATGTTAGTAGTAAATTTAGGATGCTAATGTTTTCGATTATTTGTTTAAAAAAAAGCAACAGAAATTTGGTGAGAATTTTAAAAATGTAGCAATTTTCAAATTTTTAATTTTGTATTCTGTTAAACCAGAGAGTTTTGTCACACAAATAAGTTAATAAATAACATTTTCCACATGTCTACTTTATATCAGCATAATTTTGGAAACAACATTTTATTTTGTTAGGAAGTTATAAGGATTCAAAGTTCATCAGTAATTTCTGATTTTTCCAACAAAATTTACAAAGCCACTTTTTTTAGCAACCACACGACATTTGAAGTGACTGTGAGAGCCTATACATTGTGTTCCAAATTATTATGCAATTTGGTTTTAAGTGTCATAAGGATTTTTTTTTTTTTTTTTTTGTCAATGAAACCCATTGATGCTATTGTGTCTCATGTTTCTTTGGATCACTGAAATCAATCTCAGATATCTGTGATAATTTGTTTGGCAGGTGAGCCCAATTAAAGGAAAACTGGGTGTTTCACAATATTAAGCAGGCCACAGTTTTCAAGTAATATAATAATAATATAATATTTATTCATTTATATAGCGCTATTAATTCCATAGCACTTTACATACATCAGTAATGCTGTCTCTCTTAGAGCTCACAATCTAAACATCCTATCAGTATGTCTTTACAATGTGGGAGGAAACCGGAGTGCCCGGAGGAAACCCACGCAAACACGGGGAGAACATATAAACTCCTTGCAGAAGTAACATGGGAAAGAAAAAGGATCTCTCTGCTGCCGAAAAGCAACAAATAGTGCAATGCCTTGGACATCAAAAGATTAGATGTTGCATGAAAACTTAAGCGTGATCATCGTGGTGTGAAGAGATTTGTGGCTGATTCTGAGCACAGACTTGTTCGTGCAGATAAAGGCAAAATGAGGAAGGTTTCTGCCAGGCAAGTTCAACGGATTAAGAGAGCAGCTGCTAAAAAGGCCTTACAAACCAGCAAACAGATATTTGAAGCTGCTGGTGTCTTTGTAGTCCCTCGAACCTCAAGGTGTAGGATCCTTTAAAGGCTTGCTGCAGTGCATAAACCTACTATTCGGCCACCCGTAAACAGTGCTCACAAGCAGAAACGGTTGCAGTGGGCCCAGACATACAAGAAGACTAATTTTCAAACAGTCTTGTTTACTGATTTGTGCCGAGCAACCCTGGATGGTTCAGATGAATGGAGTAGTGGATGGTTGGTGGATGGCCACTATGTCCCAACAAGGCTGCAACGTCAGCAAGGAGGTGGAGGAGTCATGTTTTGGGCTGGAATCATTGGGAAACAGCTTGTAGGCTCCTTTAAGTTTCCTCAAGGTGTGAAAATGACCTCTGCAAAGTATATAGAGTTTCTCACTGAGAACTTTCTTCCATGGTACAAAAAGCAAAAACGTGCCTTCAGGAGCAAAATCATCTTCATACATGCTGCAAAGAATACCTCTGTGTCATTGGCAGATATGGGCATAAAAGGAAATAAACTCATGGTGTGGCCACCATCTTCCCCTGACCTCAACCCTATAGAGAACCTTTGGAGTATAATCAAGCAAAAGATCTATAAGGGTGGGAGGCAGTTCACATCAAAACAGCAGCTCTGGGAGGCTATTTTGACATCATGCAAAGAAATACAAGCAGAAACTCTCTAGAAACTCACAAGTTTAATGGATGCTAGAATTGTGAAGGTGATATCAAAGAAGGGTTCCTATGTTAACATGTAACTTGGCCTGTTAGGATGTTTTGGAGTTAAGCTATGGTCACAGTTGACATGCGTTTTTTAGTGCCTTTTAAAAACGCATGCTTTTTTACATGCGTTTTTCATGTCATCATGAGTTTTTTAAGGTGTCTGATGGCTCCCTGCGTTTTTGGCTGCGTTTTGGAATCTGCACCCAAAAATAGTGCATGTACTATTTTTTGGTGCGTTTTTATAACATGGGTCCCTATGGAAAACGCATGCAAAAACGCATGTACAATTAGTACCTTTTAGTGCCATTCAAAAACGCATGCGTTTCCCATAGGAGCCTATGTTAAAAAAACGCATGTGTTTTCTAAAACGCATGCGTTTTTTTAACATGGGCTCCTATGGGAAACGCATGCGTTTTTCAATGGCACTAATTGTTCATGCGTTTTTGCATGCGTTTACCATAAGGCCCCATATTAAAAAACGCATGCGTTTTTGGAAAAGCACCAAAAACGCATGGGACTGTCACACATGCTTCTTGGCTATTAGGGCATGCGTTTTTTAACATGGTGGCATGAGGGTGCGTTTTTTACATGCGTTTTTGAAAACGCAGGTCTCCAAAAACGCATGTGAAAAATGCTACTGTGACCCCAGCCTAAAATAGCTATTTATTTCAGTGAATGTGACCTCCTAATGCTGCAAATTCAACAAATGAGCATTTTCAGATCTTTCAAACATATCAAATGTTTAGAAACTCTATTGTGCCTAATAATTTGGAACAGTGCATTTAGAGTTTTATTTTAATTTTGAAAATTATACTGTTATCATAGGGAGATTTCTTCAATAAAATTTGATGTATACTCTAACAGGTGAGGACTTTTATTACACTGACTGTCATTTGCACCCACCATTTAGGAAAATCAGAGAAAAAGAACATTTGCATAATAATTTGGAACATGGTGTGACAGAAAACGTGACACCATTCCAAAAACTGCACCTCTCAAGCTACTAAAACCCGCATTCAAGAAGATTATTAACCCTTCAGATGCTTCACAGGGACTAAAACAATGTGGAAGGAAAAACAAACATTTTACTTTTCGAACAAAAAAGTTACTTGATCATCAAATATTGCATTCTCAAAAGGGTAACAGCAGTAAATGGACCATAAAATGTGTTATGCAATTTCTCCCGAGGATGCCGATACCCCATATATGGCAGAAAACCACTGTTTGGGCACATGGCAAGTCTCGGAAAGAAAAGAGTCACATTTGACATTTCAAGCAGAAAATTAGCTGCAATTGTTAGCGGACACCATGTTGTGTTTGGAGCGCCCCTGTGTGCTGAAACAGTGGAATCCCCTCACCAGTGACCCCATTTTGGAAACTAGGCAACTCAAGGAATTTAACTAGATGCATGGTGAGGTTTTTGAAGCCTCAGGAGCTTCATGCATTGAGCTGAGAATATGAAAAAGTACTTTTTTCACAAAAATGTTTTTTTAGCCTCAATTTTTTAATTGTAATGCAGCACAAAATAGAGCAAAAACTCAGTGTGTGAACATAGCCTTACGGTACCTCTGTGTACATTTTAAATTTTTCTCTGTATATTTTGATGTAGTTCTAATAAATTATAGCAGACTGTACATAATTACGTTTTACAAAGGAATCTTTTTCATATAAAAAAAGTCTATTGGACATTAGAATTTCTTGGACATGTAGGGCCTATTGCCTATTGTTCAAGAATTTGTGGATTCAGTGTGACACCATACAGCCTACTGACATTTGGATGACACTTTTTTTTGTTACTGAAGTACTATAACAATTTTATTTACTTGGAGAAAAAAGTTAAAAAAATTTGAATTGTTTACCTAATTTAAGTTTATGTATTTTTCAATCATGATTATTATGTTAGTTATTAGTTTTCTTTAACTTCAAATGCATTTTCAAGCAGTTTATGTTTTTTTTCTTTCAAAATGATGGAACTAAAAGTTGTCCATTGTTTTATATTATCAAAGTGATTTATTCCTTGCCAGTCATCTAATAATTACAATTATCCACTGAAGGAGAATAATTAAACATTGCCATTACACATCATTATTGGGTACAGCAACAGAATGTACCAGAGGATTTAAAATATCAGTTAAGAAGAAGGCTTTGATGTCTTTTATTGTCCTCTAACTCCGCTTTTCTGACAACAGTATACCTTAACAAGCTAATGGATGAGTATATGTAAACAGATTGACTTAATGTATTCTTCAGATATATGTTTTTTTTTATAATGTCCTACCTGGTACTTATTAATGGAATCTAATTTTTTTAGTTTGCATAGTTGAAACCTGCTAAGTTAAAAACTTTTGCAGAATCCAGGGAAGATAGAGCAATTAGAAAAGAAGAGGACAATGTTTCTATTTGTGGTGATAAATTGACTTATGAACTATAAGGTAAAAAATGTTTGTACCGTGTTAGCCAGTAGATAGAAAAATACTGAATCTGAGAGTCCTCAGTGGTTGACACCTTTTAATGGCTAACTGAAAAGATGGTAAGAAAAACAAAGCAAGCTTTCGAGACACTATGGCCCCTTCATCAGGCTGATAATGACACAAATTCTACTACACATATTAGTATTAGTCAGAATAGTTCACAAAAAGGTCCTCCTCTTCTCAGGACATCTGAAGGATGTTGTTCAAAGGCACCTAGTCTTAAGTCACCAGGTTTTCCTATAAATGAGAGTCATAAATACTTGGACACCACTAAGCCTGGCTGATTGATGTTCCTCTTCAGCCTTTGTTTTTCTTTGTTTATGTAGTCATATTTACATTCATTATACCTTGGATCTGCTCTGGTTGTGCATGTATATATATTTTAGTTTCTTTCAATATTTTGTCATACCATGCCTGATGAAGGGACCTAAGACATCTCAAAAGCTCACCTTATAACATCACTTATTTTATTTTTGTTAGCCAGTAAAAGGTATCACAACTACAAGATTGTTATCTTGTTTCTCCTACTGAGAGCAATCAACAACATATCTAAAGAAACACACATATATACATAGACAAGCAGAGCAGACATACCATGCCTGACAAAGAGACCCGAGACGTCTCGAAAGCTTGCTGCCTTGTAACATCACATATTTTATTTTTGTTCGCCATTAAAAGGCATCACTTCTACAAGATTGTTATCTTGTTTCTCCCAATGAGAGCAATCAACATTTTTTCAACTGGCTAACATGGTACCAAAACTTTTTTTCTACTCACCATAATGCAGGACAGGGAAATATATTTTGATAGTAGTGATGCCCTGCTAATTTGACCAGAAACCAATCCTCATACTGGGTTTCAAGAAGATTTATTAGTACGTATAATAACATATAGATCTTATAAACTATACTAGGGGTAAGATGGGAGTTTTTTTATGTATTATTACTCAATCTACAGACTTTTGCCATTTCATCCTGTATGTATATATCCCAACATACTTTACAAAATTCCGCCTGCTTAATGTATACATATTATTTTTATAGTAAGTCTTTTAAATGAATTTGACTGAAGAAATTCTTCAAAAAAGTATTTTAATCATTTTTATCAACTTTTAAACAAAGTCACTTTAGCATTTTATATTATATATATATATATATATATATACAGTCATATGAAAAAGTTTGGGCACCCCTCTTAATCTTACTCTTTTTTTTTTGTTTAAAACTGTTTTTTTGCAACAGCTATTTCAGTGTGATATATGTAAAAACTGATGGACACAGTGATATTTCAGGTTTGAAATGAGGGTTATTGTACTAACCAAAAATGTGAAATATGCTTTATTTCAAAATTTGACAGGTGCCAAAATATGGGCACCCTTCTGATTTTCATGAATTGAATACTCCTAACTACTTTTTACTGACTTACTGAAGCACTAAATTGGTTTGGTAACCTCATTGAGCTTTGTACTTCATAGCCCGGTGTATCCAATCATGAGAAAAGCTATTTCAGGTGTCCACTTGCAAGTTGTCTCCTAGTTGCATCTTCTCTGAGGAGTGGCATCATGGGCTCCTCAAAACAGCTCTCAAATGATCTGAAAAAAAAGATTGTTTAACATAGTTGTTCAGGGGAAGGATACAAAAGTTTTCTCAGACATTTAACCTGTCAGTTTCCACTGTGAGGAACATAGTAAGGAAATGGAAGACCACAGGGACAGTTCTTGTAAAGGCCAGAAGTGGCAGGCCAACAAAAATATCAGAAAGGCAGAGAAGAAGAATGGTGAGAACAGTCAAGAACAATCCACAGACCACCTCCAAAGACCTGCAGCATCATCTTGCTGCAGATGGTGTCACTGTGCATCGGTCAACAATATAGCGTACACTGCACAAGGAGAAGCTGTATGGGAGAGTGATGCGAAAGAAGCCGTTCCTGCATGCACGCCACAAACAGAGTCGCCTGAGGTATGCAAAAGCACATTTGGACAAGCCAGTTTAATTTTCGAAGAAGTTCCTGTGGACTGATGAAACAAAGATTGAGTTGTTTGGTTATACAACAAGGCGTTATGCATGGCGCCACAAAAACACAGCATTCCAAGAAAAACACTTGCTACCCACTGTCAAATTTGGGGGAGGATTCATCATGCTTTGGGGCTGTGTGGCCAATGACGGCACCGGGAATCTTGTTAAAGTTGAGGGTCGCATGAATTCCACTCAGTATCAGCAGATTCTTGAGAATAATGTTCAAGAATCAGTGTCAAAGTTGAAGTTACGCCGGGGATAGATCTTTTAGCAAGACAATGATCCAAAACACGGCTCCAAATCTACTCAGGCATTCATGCAGAGGAACAATTACAATGTTCTGGAAAGGCCATCCCAGTCCCCAGACCTGAATATCATTGAACACCTGTGGGATGCTTTGAAGCGGGCTGTCCATGCTCGGCGACCATCAAACTTAACTGAACTGGAATTGTTTTGTAAAGAGGAATGGTCAAAAATACCTTCATCCAGGATCCAGGAACTCATTAACAGCTACAGGAAGCGACTAGAGGCTGTTATTTTTGCAAAAGATGGATCTACTTAATATTAATGTCACTTTTCTGTTCAGGTGCCCATACTTTTGCACCTGTCAATTTTTGAAATAATGCATATTTCACATTTTTGGTTAGTAAAATAAACCTCATTTCAATCCTGAAATATTACTGTGTCCATCAGTTATTACAAATATCACACTGAAATAGCTGTTGCAAAAAAACAATTTTAAACAAAAAAAAAAAAAAGAGTAGATTAAGAGGGGTGCCCAAACTTTTTCATATGACTGTATATACTAGTGCATCTCAATGAATTAGAGTATCATCAATAATCAATGTAATATTGCTATGTATCAGGGCTGAAACACGTTGACTAATAAATCAATATTATATTCACCCTTTGATGTCTCGCGGAGTACAGAAGTGTGGTTTTTAACCCTTCATCCTCCCTTATTTAATTTTCTGAGATAGTGAGCTTTGGGTTTACATTGGCTGTAAGCCATAATCATAAACATTCAAATATGCATCATGGATTTCACTGTGTTTGAGCACTTTAGCCGGCTGCCCGCAGTGTTTTCCTTGACTGGTCTCCCTGAGATCAGTGAGTACTTTGTAATGATAATCATAAACATTAACAGAAAAAAACACTTGAACAATCTGTTTGTAATGACTCTATATATCATATGCATTTCACTTTATGTATTGAGTTGCTGACATAAATTAACTTTTTGATGATATTCTAATATTCCAAGTCATTGAGATGCACTAGTATATATATATAATATGTATATATATATATATATATATATATATACCGTATTTTTCGCTTCATAAGATGCACCTGATTATAAGACACACCCCCATATTTGGTGAAGGAAAAGAGAAAAAAATTATTTTTAGTGTTAAATGGGGTCCGTCCTATAATGCCAGTATCCGCCTTACAATCAGTACATATATCCTGGTATATATAGCCCCTATCCTGATACATATGGCCCTCATCCTAGTATATGTGTCCCCCCAAACTTATATATATATATCCCCCATCCTGGTAGATGGTCCCCCTGGGATATAGCCCCCTTCCTGGATAGGCCCCCTTATCTTACATATGGCCCTCCTGTGATTGCACATGTCCCCCTATGCTGTCACATGTCCCCCTGTCTTGGCACATGTCCCCCTGTAATGGCACATGTCCCCCTGTGATAGCACATGTCCCCCTGTGCTGACACATGTCCCCTTGTGATGGCACATGTCCCCCTGTCCTGGTACATAGCCCCCTGTTATGGCACATGTCCTCTGTGATGGCACATGTCCCCCTGTGTTGGTACATAGCCCCCCTGTGATGGCACATATCCCCCTGTGATGGCACCTGTCCCCCTGTGCTGGTGTGGCGCCTCACTGGTTGGGAGTCCATGGAGGGATACTGCACCCAAATAAGAGTGTGTGGTATTCCTGTAACTAAGGGAACTGGGATGGTAAGCAAAAGATTCTCACTACACCCATTGATACACACCCTAGCGTACAGGACCGTGGGTGAACCTGCTGCAGAGAAGACCCAGTCCTGTGGGAGGAGTCAGGTGGGTAGAAAAAGTGTATGGGTGGAACAACAGTTAGTTAGTGAGTAGAGAGAGAGAGAGAGAATCGAGTGGAGGACGACACAGGGTAAGGTCATCGAGACTGAAAGAGATCCTAGGGGCACCGGGAGTTACGGTGCACCCGAATCTGGACCCGGTACTACCGACCAGAAGGGCATGGTCCCGGACAGAGGACAGGCTCTGGACATGTAGCTGGAGTTCAACCATAAGCCGTTAAACCAGAGGCCCCGAGCTTCTGCAGGAAGCTGTGGCCGAAAGACTCGGCATATACCTCGAAAAGACACACCGAACTAGGGTCAGGAGGACCTAAAGGGGAGTCACCCACAAAAGACCCATGGGAACTGGCTCAAGACTCTGTGCACGGAGGCACTGCATGGTTGTGAGGAGAAGATAATGCAGTGAAGGGACCGGTAGGGAACAGCAGGCATCCTGGTTCTCTGGTGACTACCCAGGTCAGAAAGGCCTGAAGAACTGGATCATCTGTCTATCTGCTTTAAGAACTTGCAAGTAAATCCGATCAGAGTTAATGACTGGTGTGACGTACTTTATTTCCCTCACCTGAGGAGCCATACACTGCAGCATTGAAAAGACAAGTAGAAGGGCCATGTGGTAAGCTGCCTCCCTGTGTAAAAACTATTCAACTGCCCGGGGATCCCGCTCCACCTACGGGAGCGCAACCGTCTGGCTGCCCTACCATCACCGCGGATGTCTGCCCCGCAGCCCCGGTAACCATACCAGAACCATAGGAGGCGTCACAAACTACTTTTACTTTCATTATTTGTGCTGCCTTTCAGCGACCACCAGGGACAAGGGACCGGGCACAGGCCCCCGTGACATCCCCTGTGAATCAATACCCGGTACTGAGTACCCCATGGTTCTGTGGTTGGTCACTAGTATATGACTCCCTTTCCTGACACATGTCCCTTTGTGCTGGCACATGTCCCTCGCTGATGGCACATGTCCCACTGTCCTGGCATATGTCCCCCTGTGCTGGTACATGCCCCTCTGTGATGGCACATGTCCGCTGGTACACACAGCCCCACTATCCCAGATATGACCCCTCCTGTCACCCTATACGGCCCCTGCTGGCACGCAAACTGTAAAATAACAAACACGGTTACTCACCTCTCAGTAGATCACTCTCAGCTGAGTGGTGACTTACTGTGTCTGTGCCGGCATCAGGTCACGTCATTGGCACAGCACAGTTATGTCATCATTGTGTGGCCCGGTCACATGAGCCGATGCCCGGGACCGACGAAGGAAGTCACCGCTGAAAGCACAGAGCGATCAACAGAGAGTAACTGTGTTTGTTATTTTACAGTGTGCACGCCGCAGGGGTCATATAGCGTGATGGGGGGCCATGTCCAGGATGGTGGGGCTGTGTGTGCCAGTAGATATGTGCCAGCAGGGGACATTTAGTGTGACGGGGGGTGCCCCTGTAATATGCACAGCTCCTTGTCCATCACCACCATGCTGTTTCAGCACTGAGGTGATGGACAGCGGGTGCAGTGAATAATGCAATGAGGCTAATGAGTGGGAGCACGTGACCTCCTGCTGCTCCCTGCAGCCTGCACCAGGCCCCGGACACCATTCCAAAGCGCCCCCCTCCACTACAGCACAGCACATAGAGAGTAGATTCGGATTATAAGATGCACCCCCCAGTTTACCCCAAAATTTGGGGGAACAAAAGTGCGTTTTATAATCCCAAAAATACGGTATTGTATATATATATATATATATATATATATATATATATATATATATATATTTATTTATTTACACACATATTTTTTATGCTCTGTGGAATAAAATTTCAGATATCTTGAGTATCCCATCCATGCAGTGTCCATTATACAGTTCCATCAGTGTATTGGTACAAGGTGGTTCAGTAGTTAGGACCTGCAGTTTCGGTTCAATCTATACGTGAAATGAATAATCAAGTTTGAATCAGTAGTATAATGTATTTATGAAATAATTTTTCCTCCTTTACCATAGGGACACATTCAAGAATATTTTGGATTTATTTTATAATTGTGTGTTTACTGTTCATGTTTTATCACCATTCTTTTAAGTTGTATTTGGAAATTATAATTGTTCATGTGTTCGTTTGTCATGTGAATCTTTGAGCTCACGTCATGTTTGGTGTTTTTTTTTAATCTGTAATTACATGCCCTTTTTTTATATCTGTACCTGCCTGTTAATTTCAATGTGATTTTGCCCTGAAGAAGTAGTGGTCCGCTACGAAACATGTTGGCTAATAAAATCCTTGAATTATATTCTTTGGACCTTTCTCCCACTGGCACAGAATTGAAACCCCATTTCTTTCCTTGGATCTTCACGTGTATCATGTGGCATCTGCTAGCAGCCATTACATGCTTATAAGGTGGTTTGACCCTCATAACCACATAAGGTAAGTGAAACTATAAATGCCTATATTGCTTGTATATCGGATAAAGCCCTATTTGCTCTTCCTTCCATTTCAGTCTTGGCAGAAAGTAATCGTGACATTTTTATATTTTTTTCTTATTTTAAATTCTTTTCATTTATTTGTCCATGTGCAAATCATCTGTCACCACTAGAGTAATACAAAAGTCACAAATTAATTGTGTTTGTTCAAAATGTTTTTCATGCATTCAGTTTTTAATGATATGCAGGCCGATATTTATTTAAAGCAAGAAAAAGCCACCCTCTTCTACAGGTGAGCAGAGCAGTAAAGTGTTAGCATATGATTTGTTTGCTATACTTTACCTACATGGTAGAATATAGGTTGAGAAGAATACCTAGGGTTAACCACACAAGCAAAGTTAAGATCAGGGATGAAATCGTCATGGCTCATTTACAACTTCTTAAATCAACTTTTTTTAGCTGATGAAAAACACTGAAGAAAGTATATGTGAAAGTCAACTTCACTCGAGTGCATATGCCGGCCTATTTTTTCTAGTAAAATGTTACTTTCTACTGTTTTAGTTAGCAGTTTGATAGTCATACATATTAAAGCTGATGGCCAGTTTGGGTGTCAGACATGCATATACAGTTGTGGCCAAAAGTATTGACACCCCTGCAATTCTGTCAGATAATACTCAGTTTCTTCCTGAAAATGATTGCAATCACAAATTCTTTGGTATTATTATCTTCATTTAATTTGTCTTCAATGAAACAACACAAAAAGAATTGTCCTAAAGCCAAATTTGATCTAATTCCACACCAAGCATAAAAAATGGGGTGGACAAAAGTATTGGCACTGTTAGAAAAATTATATGATGCTTCTCTAATTTGTGCAATTAACAGCACCTGTAACTTACCTGTGGCACCTAACAGGTGTTGGCAATAACTAAATCACACTTGCAGCCAGTTGACATTGATTAAAGTTGACTCAACCTCTGTCCTGTGTCCTTGTGTGTACCACATTGAGCATGGAGAAAAGAAAGAAGACCAAAGAACTGTCTGAGGACTTGAGCAACCAAATTGTGAGGAAGCATGAGCAATCTCAAGGCTACAAGTCCATCTCCAAAGACCTGACTGTTCCTGTGTCTACCATGCGCAGTGTCATCAAGACGTTTAAAGTCCATGGCACTGTGGCTAACCTCCCTAGATGTGGACGGAAAAGAAAAATTGACGAGAGATTTCAACGCAAGATTGTGCGGATGGTGGATAAAGAACCTCGACTAACATCTAAACAAGTTCAAGCTGCCCTGCAGGCCAAGGGTACAACAGTGTCAACCCGTACTATCCGTCGGCGTCTGAATGAAAAGGGACTGTATGGTAGGATACCCAGGAAGACCCCACTTCTTACCTCGAAACATAAAAAAGCCAGGCTGGAGTTTGCCAAAACTTACCTGAGAAAGGCTAAAACGTTTTGGAAGAATGTTCTCAGGTCAGATGAGACAAAAGTAGAGCTTTTTGGGCAAAGGCATCAACATAGAGTTTACAGGAGAAAAAAAAGAGGCATTCAAAAAAAAGAACACGGTCCCTACAGTCAAACATGGCGGAGGTTCCCTGATATATTGGGGTTGCTTTGTTGCCTCTGGCACTTTACTGCTTGTCTGTGTGCATGGCATTATGAAGTCTGAAAACTAGCAACAAATTTAGCAGCATAATGAAGGGCCCAGTGTGAGAAAGCTGGGTCTCCCTCAGAGGTCATGGGTCTTCCAGCAGGACAATTAACCAAAATACACTTAAAAAACACTACAAAATGATTTGAGAGAAAGCACTGGAGACTTCTAAGGTGGCCAGAAATGAGTCTAGACCTGAATTCCACAGAACACCTGTGGAGAGATCTAAAAATGGCAGTTTGGAGAAGGCACCCTTCAAATATCTGGGACCTGGAGCAGTTTGACAAAGAAGAATGGTCTAAAATTCCAGCAGAGCATTGTAAGAAACTCATGGATAGTTACCGGAAGCGGTTGATCGCAGTTATTTTGGCTAAAGGTTGTGCAACCAAGTATTAGGCTGAGGGTGCCAATACTTTTGTCCGGCCCATTATTTATAGTTTTGTATTAAATGATCAATGTTTTGCTTTTTGCTTCATTCTCTTTTGTGTTTTTTCATTGAAGACAAATTAAATGAAGATAATAATACCAAAGAATTTGTGATTGCAATCATTTTCAGGAAGAAACTGAGTATTATCTGACAGAATTAATCACTCCTTCTTGAGACCCAGGGAGGTCTGTCCGCGATTTAAATGCCTGAAGTTCTGACTGTGCCAATCAATGAGGTCTGCTCTCATAGGTTGTTGCTCTAGTCCTTGCTTTTGTGTTGTCTTCCTGATTTCTCTGTTTTCTGACCTTTTGACTATTTCCATTTGTTGTCTAATTTTGTCCCTGATGTGATCTCTTGGCATTGACCTTGCATGGCCATACGTCTTGCCTTCAGCTTGCTCAACCAGTCAGCTGCTGCTTTGTGGCCCTAGCCAAGGGGCCATACATAGCTCATGTACATAGTATTTATTGTGAGTGTCAAGTGTTTATATATAGCATATTTTTCACACTATACGATGCACCGGACTATAAGATGCACCAGACCATATGACACACCCAGATTTTAAAGGCGGAAAATAGGGGAAAAGAATTAAGCAAAAAAATATAGTTATGATGCATTGATATAGGGAGGGATCTGCTGCTGACACTTATGGGGTAATGTCCCCATCATGAGCCCCTCCCAGGTAATATATGATCCCACATTCTGTATATGATCCCTGCCATCCTGTATATGATCTCCCATCCTGCATATGATCTCCATCCTGTATATCATCCTCTATCCTGTTACATGGTCTCCATACAGTATATTGCCCCCATCCTGTATAGGATCCCCCATCCTGTTACATGGCCCCCCATCCTGTATATGGCCTCCCATCCTGTATATGATTCCTTATCCTTTATATGATCCCCATCCTGTATGTGATCCCACATCCTGTAACATGGTCCCCCCATCCTGTATATGGCCCCCAACCTCTATATTCCCCCTCCGGGTCACACTATATGCCCCCCATCTTAACGCACACACCAAAATAATAAACAATTTAACTCACTCTCTGTCACTCCCTGATCCCAGCACTTTGCATCTTCCTGTGTGTGATGTCTCTTGTCTGAGTCTGCATCTGATCATGTGCCTGGAACAGCACAGTGAAGTCATCGCTGTGAGCCACGGTCATATGATCAGATGCTGGGCACAGGCAAGACACATCACACACAGGAAGACACAAAGAGCTGGGCTCAGGGAGCGACAGAGGGTGAGCTAAATTACTTATTATTTTTGTGTGCGTGTTAGGATGGGGGCATATACCGTGACTGGTGGGGCCATATATAGAATGGGGGCCATATACAGGATGGGGGGTGAGTCGGTGATGGATGGGGGATGCAGTGCATATTACATGAGCATAATGAATAGGGACAAGTGACCTCCTGCTGTCTCTGCAGCCCATGCCAGCCTCCTCCAGACGTTTCAGAGCCGCCCTCCCTCCAGCACAGTCCCACAGCCATCATAGACTCAATTACCGTATATCTGGACCATAAGATGCACCCCCACTTTCTTTAACAATTTGGGAGGGAAGAAGTGTGTCTTATGAAGTACATGTCTCTGTATGAAGGATAAATGGTGAAGGCCAGGGCAACTCCTAGGTACTCATAAAATCGAGTGGCTGGGATTAAGCCTGTCCATGGGAGCTCAATTAAGATCTACCAGGCTTCCACAGACATGGCAACAGCATAATATATCATGACAACAGCATAATATAGATAATGAAACCCTGATTCCACAGATAAGTCACTTACTAGTCTGCTCGCTGTCGTTTTTTTTTTTATATAAAGTGATTGCTTTATTAGAGTCTATTTTAGACTGACAGTTGAGTAATCTTAGTGATTTTAAACAAGGCATGTTTTAAACTAGGGTATATCTGCCCCTGTAGAATGCTGTAATTAAAGGGAACCTGTCAGCTACTTTATCCCTGTCTGAGCTCACAGTGTAATGGTAAAGGTGAAATAAAAGCATTTATACACATATATTTTCTTATGTAAATGAAGCATTCAAATTTAAAGGGAAATTGTCAGGTTGCTATCACTATCTAAACCTGCAGCTTCATATTATTATTCTAATCATCCCTGTCTGAGCTCATAGTGTAATGTTAAAGGTGAAAAAAAAGCAATTATACACTTATATTTTCTTATTGAAATGAGTCATTCAGACTACACATTGGAGGATGTAGTCTGTCAGGTAAATAGTTAATATTTCAGGCAAATTTCAGAACATGATGCGTGACCTGTGTAATGTTACAACCATGTGACTATAATAATAGGTGGAGCCAAGTCTTCATAGCACATAATGATTTAACTTGCTTAGCTCTGGCCACTGTTGTCACGTGATCGTTACATCACAAAGGTCCTTTAGACAGAGAAGTTAATAGCGAGTTAACTATTAACTTG
Organism: Allobates femoralis; assembly: GCA_033576535.1. Taxonomy (NCBI): domain Eukaryota; kingdom Metazoa; phylum Chordata; class Amphibia; order Anura; family Aromobatidae; genus Allobates; species Allobates femoralis. The sequence continues at coordinate 283,430,857 of JARQOC010000001.1, forward strand.
TTAGATATACATCCTCCAATGTGTAGTCTGACTGCCTCATTTACATAAGAAAATGACAGTGTACAAATGCTTTTTTTGCACCATTATCATTTTACTATTAGCTCAGACAAGGATTAGAATAGAATTAGGTGTTAAATAATACAGGCATCTAGGTGATCGGGCTTACTTAATCCTTTTGACTGGCCATGTACATTTCTTCATGGCTGCTGTGAACCTATGGAAAAAGATACTTTCTGCAGAATATAGCACTATGCCACAAATTAGATTAAGTTAATGTTATATTCTAAGATCTTTTATTGGGATAAAACATGTCCACTTTCAAGGCTTAAAGGGAATCTGTCACATCCATTAAGCCCCCCTGGCTATCACTATCTGTCCCTGCACCTTCCTATTACTACTCTAACTATCCCTCTCTGCACTAAATGTGCACTGTGACTGTGTAATAAAAGCTTTTTATCACTTACTCATTACTATGTTAATGATCGTTGCTAGCCCCTTTGGCGTCCTGTCTGTGTCCCGTGGCGGGCTCCTGTGTAGTTTATCACGTCCTGATAGGCATGATATTGACTTTCAAATGCACGCCCACCCAGCCTGGCCCGCTCTGCTCTGTAGAATGCCGGGTATGACACCGAACACGTAATTTCCGGTACTCCGCAGCCAGACTTCAGGCTGCGCAGTATGCACACTCTACAGAGCACATTGCGTCAGCTCATCTGTAAGCAGACACTGAGAGTACGCCCAGGTAGCCACCCGGATCATCTGCTTTGGTGGGGATTTTTAACTCTTGTCTTGACCCTCCCCTGGGTGGGGGGAGAGGGGGTATAACACAAGAGTTAGGGTACCTTCACCGCCGCAATCTCGCCTGGCAATATGAGGCAATCTAACGTGTGCATGCACGATAATGTGATGTGTCGCTCCGGAAATTGCCTCACCTACAGCGGAAACAATCTTACCTCATTCCATCGCCGCTTCACATGCCGTAATTCCAAAGGCAATGTGGGTGTACATGATCAGCGCGGCGAGGAGATAGGCTTGCCACAGTGGTTTACACCGCGCCCCATACAAGCTCATTGGCCAACGCAATAGCGTTACGATTGGTTAGCCTGCTCTGGAAGGCTGGCTAATAGATGACGCAATTGAAGATGTGTGTGTTGCTGAATGGACAACGCTTCAAATATGGCGCCCTGTCTACTATCAGCCAATGGGAACACAGTAGCCAACACCTATCATCGCAGACGGGGCGTAGACTACAAAATGGTTGAGGCACGCCTACGGGAAATCCTAGGCAATGCTGTTTCCATCACTATCGCCCGATCACACACACACAACACGGAAATATCGCCTCCATGGTTGCCCCTGATTTCTGAGCACTGTTCAGGAATCAGGCGATGGCCGAGAGGCAATTTATCGCCACAAAATTCCCCAAACACACGCCGCAACTGTGAGGCAATTTCACAGCGATTGCTCCGGGGCGACATATCGCCTTTATGATTCCCTGGCGAGATTGCGGCGTGTGAAGGTACCTTTAGACTTATGCTGGTTGTCCAGAACTTGCCATCATCAGGTGCACCTCTGGGATAAGAGTCATCATATGGTCCCAAGTCAGAGGGTCAGTTCAGGTACCCCTACTCTTTGTGTCTGTGCCTGTTCCCACCATAACAGCTAATTCCACTGCTAAAGCATCTCTGACTCTGCAATGCAATTACTAGAAGCTTGGGCTGATAAATGGCAAATGAGCTTTAATGGGGATAAATTTAAGGTCATGCACTTGGGCAGAGGAAACAAAAGGTATAATTATGTGCTTAATTGTAAAACACTGGGCAAAACTATCACTGAAACAGACCTGGGTTTATGGGTAGATGACAAACTCACATTTAGTGGCCAGTGTCAGGCAGCTGCTGCAAAGGCAAATAAAATAATGGGATGCATTAAAAGAGGCATAGATGCTCATGAGGAGAACATAATTTTACCTCTATACAAGTCACTAATGCGACCACACTTAGAATACTGTGTACAATTCTGGTCTGGTCTGGCTGAACTAGAGCGGGTCCAGAGAAGAGCGACAAAAGTCATTAGAGGACTAAGGGGTCTGCAATACCAAGACAGGTTATTAAACTTGGGGTTATTTAGCTTGGAAAAACGAAGGCTTAGGGGTGATCTTATAATAATGTATAAATATATGAGGGGACAGTACAGAGACCTTTCTAATGATCTCTTTACTCTAAGGCCTGAGACTGGGACAAGGGGGCATCCTCTACGTCTGGAGGAAAGAAGGTTTAATCATAATCACAGACGCGGATTCTTTACTGTAAGAGCAGTGAGATTATGGAACTCTCTGCCACATGATGTTGTAATGAGTGAGTCACTACTAACATTTAAGAAGGGCCTGGATGCCTTTCTTGAAAACTATAATATTACCAGTTATACATACTAGTTCCTTTGATAGGGTGTTGATCCAGGGAATTAGTCTGATTGCCGTATCTGGAGTCAGGAAGGAATTTTTTTCCCCAATGTGGAGCTTAGTGCCACGTGTTTTTTTTTGCTTTCCTCTGGATCAACATGTTAGGCTATGGGTTGAACTAGATGGACTTCCTTCAACATAAAAAATTATGTTACTATGTTACTATGTAATGTGACCTGGGGAAAGATTTCCAACCATACTAAAAGTAATACTGAGAATAAACCTGCAATGTGTTGCAAAAAGCTCTCTTCAATGTCATTAGTTCTGTCATTTTGGATGCCTTCCCACATCACTGCCCCATTGAGAAAAAGATTTCTACCGCCAGGTCTGCATTATCCCTTTGTGATGCCCAAAATATGTAAGGCTGTGGTCACAGTTGCCATGCGTTTTTTAATGATTTTACAAAACTCATGCGTATTTTCATGTCAGCATGAGTTTTGTAAGGTGTGTGATGGCTCCCTGCATTTTTGGGTGCGTTTTTGAATCTGCACCTAAAAATAGTGCTTGTAGTATTTTTTTGAGCGTTTTGAAAAATGCATGCGTTTTTGTAGAAAACGCATGCGTTTTTATAACAAGGGCTCCTATGGGAAACGCATGCAAAAACGCATGTACAATTAGTACCTTTTAGTGCCATTCAAAAACGCATGCGTTTCCCATAGGAGCCCATGTTAAAAAAACGCATGCGTTTCCGGAAACGCATGCGTTTTTTTAACATGGGCTCCTATGGGAAACGCATGCGTTTTTGAATGGCACTAATTGTACATGCGTTTTTGCATGCGTTTTCCATAAGGCCCCTTATTAAAAAACGCATGCGTTTTTGGATATGCTCCAAAAACGCATGGGACAGTCACACATGCTTTTTGGCTATTAGGGCATGCGTTTTTTAACATGGGGGCCTATGGGTGCGTTTTTTACATGTGTTTTTGAAAACGCAGGTTTCCAAAAACGCATGTGAAAAATGGTACTGTGACCCCAGCCTAATAGTGTACCAGAAAGCCTACAAAAGGCTGACGAGAACATAGAAAATAAGACAATTAGTGTAACAGTGACGGACAAATACAGTTCGCAAAGATTTCCATGTGACTAATTCTCTGCACCTTGCTATCAGGCAATTCCACCCTGGATGCTTTGGTCAATGTATCAGTAGGAAAAGGATGGGTTCAAAATCTCTAGGTTTCACAGTTTCTGTTGGGCAATGCTTTGAGATGGACTGAAAATTTTAAAAAAGTGTGAGGTGGTTGCCGTCCTTGTGCACTAAAATGTTTTCCCCAGGACAACAAGGCAAATGTTCCAAAACTATTGATGGGTCTCACAGCGCTCGCAACTTTATTCAAAGAAATTCCTACCCCACGCTCTTAATTAACCATCTTAGACCAGTGAAAACACAGGAGATGCAGCCACTGTTACATCGTAGCCATTGGAAACTTCTAGAATGAGTTTCAAAATTCCTGCTAAAAAAAGTGAAAGAGCATCAGCACAATCATTTTAAAAACCCCGACACATGATGAGCCCTGAACCAAATGTCGAGATGAAGGCAGCTCAGAACTACGGTAGATGCCTAAGAAGAGCCAGAACATTTAAGGGGGATGAGGTGAGATTAATAATGCAGCGAACTACCCCGGTGTTTTCAGACCATAAAACGTACTTCCTTATTTACAAATTGCACACACATCAACAGCTAAGACGATCGGAAATAGTTCTAAGAAAGTAATGTTACTGCATGACAATTACCGTCCCTGTCTAGCTGGCCGCAAACCAAATCCCGTGGACCAGGCTGCATCAGTAATTAAGAATAATTTGCTATTAAAAACCTCTGCAGACTGGCAGCTTGTGAGACTATGGTAGTGTTAATGAAAGTCGCACCAAACCTATGAATCATCCTTCATAGCATATGGTTAGTTCTATTTGGTGTTCCAGTCTCAAACCCCACATCTCACGATTGATAGCCAACGGGAAAAACCCAGCCAATTTGTATGACATGACAGGCAAACACCAGAAGGCTGAGCAGAGATTACATCTGTTTAAGGGTAAGTGCACACTGGCCGGGTTTTCGGCGGTTTACCTGTGTAAACCGCCGTTTTGTTTACATTAGTTTTATGTTAATTTATGTTAATCCAAACCGGCGTTTGGATTAACATTAAAACTAATGTAAACAGCCCAAGGCTGTGCACACACCGGCGGTTACCCAGCGTCATCCATTGCTAACCCGCAGGTTTCCCAGCGGGTTAGCAAAGAATGACCATGTTCTAAAAAACGGCGGTTCTGCAGCGGCTGCAAGCAGAATCATGTGCTGCTTCCAGCCGCTGCAGAATCGCCGCCGAGAACCCGCTGGGCAGCCGCCGGATACCGCCCGGCTCCCGCCGCACATACCCGCCAGGAAGCCGGTGGACGGCGCCGGAGCTTCCTGGCGGGTACCGCCAGCTGCCGCCGAGAAACACGCCGGGTAAGTGTGCACTTACCCTAAGAGTAGCTTTTGTAATAGCACAAAAGCCTTGAATCATGCCTATGAGCTTATGAAATTTGACCCTTAGAAGCCTAAAAACTAAAAAACCTTCAAATCAATCTCAATAAGATGAAAGCTTGTATACAAAACCTACCATTTTTTCTCTTGTCAGAGGAACTCCAAAGCATTGCATCAGGTGACAAAAAGTCTCTATAAGGGCCACGTCACACACACAGATATTTGTGCAGATATTGTTCGCAGATCTCTGGTTGCAGTGAAATCATGGACACATTGTTCCATTTTGTGGCTATATACAAATAGAGCAATGTGTCCATGATTTCACTGCAACCAGAGATCTGCGAACAATATCTGCACAAATATCTGTGTGTGTGACATGGCCCTTATAGATTGGCACTCATCAAATTATCAGCCATTTATGGCTCACTAGAATAAGGGCCCTATCACATCAGCGTTTTTTGAAATTTGCGGCAGATGCGGTGAAAAAAACGCATCTGCCGCAATTGCCGCATAACCGCTGCACTTGGGGCGCGGTTGCGGTAATCCCCATAGAAAGTATAGGGGGACTTGCGGCAGGTGCAGTCAGCCGCGGTTTTTTTCGCGGCCGCACCTGCCGCAAGTGCAAAACCGCACTTGCCGCACCTGCCGCAAGTCCCCCTATACTTTTTATGGGGATTACCGCAACCGCGCCACAAGTGCAGCGGTTATGCGGCAATTGCGGCAGATGCGGTTTATTCACCGCATATGCCGCAAATTTCAAAAAACGCTGATGTGAAAGGGCCCTAAAAGAGTGGAATGAAAAATCCAAAAATATTGGCAATTTGTAACTGTGCGGCAGCTTCATTGTTGAATCATAGGTCTAGCAATGGGAAAATGGAGTCCACGTTCACCTGGGTTCTTACCCTTTGCATGTGCTTACTGCTCTGGCTGCTCTACCTGATTTCTTTTTTACAGTGAGCTGCTAGAAGTTGACCTCTACGTGAAGAGCACTATTGCATTTGCTTAAGCCACAATATCTGCAATGTCCTTCATTGAATAACCAGCACACCCATAGTTTGCGAATGGCCACTGCCCCTTGCAATAAAAGTACAGAGGCTGCTGGCTGAAAGAGAAGGTTTTCTGCACCATCTTGTTCCTGAGCCACACATCTGTTGCCTTTACCCACCTAGATATTGCAATGTGCTATGTTGTGATTTATCACCAGTTTACAGATTCAGCTGAACAACAACTGTCAAGATTTTTTGTACTATTTGTATTATTATTGTTTATTATTCCCACATCTTGTATTTTGTCCAAGGAGCAGGCATCTACACAATGTACGATGAGGCTGCATAGAGAGCGCATTGTCACTTATTTCAAAATCCTGTAGCAGTGCCGCTTGAATAAGACATTTGTAGTACTAACATGGGGCGTGATGACAAGTGCTATGATTTGAAGTGTGTGAGCACCAGACACTATGCTGCAAAGACAAGCTTCTCCTAAATTCATCATTGTTTTTAAACCAGCAGATTCCTCCATGTGATTTAAACACATTGTAAACTGAATCAATATAAATGAACAATTCAGCACAATATTTGATATGTACTGGCCCATGACGCAACCAATTACTCATGATTTTTACTGCCTAAGGCTATGTTCCCACTATGCATTTTTTATCTATTTTTTTCTTTATCTGTTTTTGCAGTGAAAATTCAGTGAACACATTACTTAAATGGAATCCCAGCAAAGTCAATGGGTTTTTAAGTTTTGCTGTTCAGTCTGGGCATTTAAGGCCAGGGTCACACATGCCCATGCCCTTTTTTAAGCCCTTAGAAAACCCGATCTGTTTTTCTAAGGGTGCCAATAGTGCACCCTGAGGTCCTGGATGTTTTTGGGAAACTTTTGGACTTAGTAATTTTTTCACCAACAACACATATGCGTTAACACATGATGCCTATATGTACCATGCGTTAACGCATGCGTCTCCCATAGGGCCCCATGTTATAAAAAATAGCATGCATTTTTTGAAAGCCACCAAAAGCACTGCTAGCAGCATTTTTAGGGATGCTGCACAAAACGCATGCGTTTTTTTTTAAAAAACGCAAGCATACATGTGTTAACATATATGTGTTTTTGGACTTAGAATAAAAAATGTCCAAAATGATCCCAAAAATTGATTTAAGGCGAAAACGGATGGTATGTGTGACCCTGGCCTAAGATCTGCTGAGTTTTTTTCCCTTGAAAATTGCTCCTCAAAAAGAAAGATCATGTCAGTTTCTGTGGTGTCTTTATGATCCGCCTTGTCCATTGAAACAATTGTATATGGGGAAAAAAAACACACCAGTAAAAGCAGATCAAAAATGTATCAGAGATGGAAGATACATTTTCTTATGCATTTTTTGAAAAGCTGATCCACTTTTGCAGCTGAAAAAGTGGGAAAATTCCCCCTCCCTCCCCCGCAATAAAAACTGGTAAAAAAAATCCACAGTGTAAACTTAGTCTTAGGCCTTCTGTACAAAGCTTTTCAGAGACAGGCCTATGCTCATTGTCCACCATGTGCTGGTCAGCATAAATTAATGACCAGATGTACACATGTGGTCAAAATTGTTGACCACATGTGTACAGAAATGGAACAGAAAAACCCAGTCACAGAAATTACTTGAATCTGACAAAAGTAATAATAAATAAAAATAAATCTATGAAAATGAAGAAATGAAAGTCAGACATTGCTTTTCAACCCTGCATCAACAGATTTAAAAAAAAGAAAAAATTAAAGGGAACCAACCACCCCAAATGACCCCCCCGGACTGTTAATATGTGTCCCTACACCCAGCACACACATTTGGGGCAATCGTTTTTGCTAAAAAAAAACTGTTTAGTAGAAGCTAAGATATAGCTTTATAAACTTTAAAAAATGTGGCCGACTGGGTGTTACCTAGCTTGTCCTCCTGCAGTGTTCATGTGCCTGTCAGCCTCCTCTCCCCACCTCCCTTCAGTAAAGCCCTGCCCTTTCAGCCTCTCAGGTTTCAGCCTTTCAAGTGATCCTAAACCCAGAAACTGACCCCCTTATCTTTAGACCTGTCCCTGCACCCCCTCTTATTATTCCTAGCCATCCCTTTTGCAGAAAAAATCGCTTTTGTAAAGTAAGAGAAAAGGTTATAATACTTTGACCTGTGTGAGTTCTCTCTTTCTGTGGAAGCCGAGATGGGACGGGCCTGTCTGCTACTGCCTTGTAATTATGTACGCCCCTCTCTGCTTCTAAGAGCCTGGCCGCGTCATGAAAGGGGCGGGGCTAAATCGCATCATGCGGGAGCCCCGCCCCCTTTCATGACGCGGCCAGGCTCTTAGAAGCAGAGAGGGGCGTGCATAATTACCAGGCAGCAGCAGACAGGCCTGTCCGATCTCGGCTTCCACAGAAAGAGAGAATTCACACAGGTCAAAGTATTATAACCTTTTCTCTTACTTTACAAAAGTGACTTTTTCTGCAAAAGGGATGGCTAGAAATGATAAGAGGGGGTGCAGGGACAGGTCTAAAGATAAGGGGGGTTCAGTTTCTGGGTTTAGGATCACTTGAAAGGCTGAAACCTGAGAGGCTGAAAGGGCAGGGCTTTACTGAAGGGAGTGGGGAAGAGGAGGCTGACAGGCACATGAACACTGCAGGAGGACAAGCTAGGTAACACCCAGTCGGCCACATTTTTTAAAGTTTATAAAGTTATATCTTAGCTTCTACTAAACAGTTTTTTTAGCAAAAACGATTGCCCCAAATGTGTGTGCTGCGTGTAGGGACACATATTAACAGTCCGGGGGGGTCATTTGGGGTGGTTGGTTCCCTTTAAACTCATGAAATAACTTGGACAGAAATGATGGTACTCTTAACTTAATATTTTGTTGCAGAACCTTTTAGAGGCAATCACTGCAATCAAACAATTTCTGTAACTGTCAATGGGACTCTTGCACCTCTTGACAGGTATTTTGGCCCACTCCTCAAGAGCAAACTACTCTAGTTGTCTAATGTTTGAAGGTTGCCTTTTCCAGACGGCATGTTTCAGCTCTTTCCAAAAATGCTCAATAGGATTTAGGTCAGGACTCATAGAAGGCCACTTAAGAATAATCTAATGTTTTCCTCTTAGCCATTCTTGGGTGTTTATAGCTGTGTGTTTTGGATCACTATACTGTTGCAAGACCTGTGACCTGCAAGACCTGTGATGTGACTAAGACCAAGCTTTCTGACACTGGGCAGCCCATTTCTTTTTAGAATCCCTTGTTAGTCTTGAAATTTTATTGTACCATGCACAGATTCAAGACACCATGTACCAGATACAGCAAAGCAGCCCCAGAATGTAACAGAGCCTCCTTCATGCTTCATAGTAGGGACAGTGTTCTTTTCTTGATATGCTTCATTTTTCCGTCTGTGAACATAGAGATGATGTGCCTTGCCAAAAAGTTCCATTTTTGTCTCAACTGTCCATAGAGCATCCTCCCAGAAGCTTTGTGGCTTGTCAACATGTAGTTTGGTGAATTCCAGTCTGGCTTTTTTATGATTTATTTCAACAGTTTACCTTTAATCTCTTTAGAAGTTTTTCTGGGCTCCTTAGTTTTTTCTATTATCCGTCTCTTTGATTTGTCATAAATTTTCCTCCTGTGGCCATGTCCAGGGAGGTTGGCAACAGTCACATGGATACTGAATTTATGAATAATATGTGCAACTGTAGTCACAGGAAAATCAAGCTGCTTGGAGATGGTCTTATTATCTTTACCTTTAACATGTTTGTCTATAATTTTCTATCTAATCTCCTGAGACAACTCTTTCCTTTACTTTCTCTGGTCCATATTCATTACGGTACACACCATGTCACCAAACAGCACAATGAGTATATACAGGCTCACTGACTGATTACAAGATTGTAGTCACCTGTGATCCTAATTAGTGGACACACTTTGATTTAACTTGTCTCTTTTCTCACATATTTTCAAGACTACCATCAATTCTGTCCAGGCCTATTTCATAAATTACATTTTTTTTAAATTCTGTGGATGCAGGGTTGAAAAGCAATGTCTGACTTTCATTTGTTCATTTTCATAGATTTGTTATTTATTACTACTTTTGACATATTCAAGTTATTTCTGTGACCTTTGGGGTTTTTTCTTTCATTAAATGAGGGGTACCGTATGTACATATACTCATTAGCCCAAATCATATTATTTGTTTCCTCATTTAGATGAGTGCTTAACGGGTTAATGCCGCCAAAGAATGCTTCCCTATGCATACCAGCACCAGGTGACTCTTCTTAACAACCTGTTGCCGGGGTTCTAGAGAAGTTGCACTGGACAGCTCTGAGACAGTAAGGTCTTAACCTCTTAGTGATAGAGCCAATTTTGACCTTAATGACCAGACCAAATTTTGCAATTCTGACCAGTGTCACTTTATGAGGTTGTAACTCTGGAATGCTTTAACGGATCTCAATGATTCTAAGCTAGTTTTTTTCATGACATAGTGTACTTCATGTTAGTGGTAAACATGGTACAATTTTTTTCATTTATTTGTGAAAAATTCTGAAATTTGGCAGACATTTTGGAAATTTCGCAAATTTCCAACATTCAATTTTTGTACTAAACCCGAGAGTATGGCACATATAATAGTAAATAAATAACATTTTCCTACATGCCTACTTTACATCAGTACAATTTGTGAAACATAATTTTTTTTGTTAGGTAGTTAAAAGGGTTTAAAGTTTAATAGCAAGTTCTAATTTTTAGATCAAAATTTAAAACAACATCTTTTCAGGGACCAGGTCACATTTGAATTGACTTTGAGGGGCCTGTGTGTCCGCTATGTCCATAAGATGGGCCAATCCTACCACTTTGCCCAAGCTTTTTTCGCTACCCTAGTGCTGTATGAAATGAGATAATTGCATTTTTGGGTTAATGCTAGCTGTGTAATGTCTGCTATCATCAAGCCCAGAGATTAGTGATGTCGAGGAATCAATCAAATATCTGATGTTACTAACCAAATCAGTAAGGACACAAATAACCACAACAAACAACATTTTTATTTGAAAAAGCACTCCCCAAAACCAATTTATTTTAAAAAAATCCCCTCCCCCCAAAAAATTGAAGTAGTCCAGTGGAAGGTCTAGTCCAGTGGAAGGTCCCTCAACGAATCTCAGTATTCCAGCATATGAGGGCATCCCCCATATGTTGGAAGAGCAGGCACTCTAACAGGAGACAGGTATGCAGTGATCTCAGTGAGGTCACTGCAGGTCACACAGTAGACAAGTGTAATCATAGTAATTTCCAGAGCAGGCACAGTGATGCTAGGAGAGATTACTGTGGTTCATACTTGGCCAATTTGAGAGCTGAGGATCCTGACCTGCAATGACTTCACTGAGGACATTACAAATGAGTCTCCAGGCAGAGACTGCTCTCATCATGTGCCCATATTATCTTCAAAGAAGAAGAGGGAAGGACCATGGGTGAATCAGGGGCCACAGGTACTAAGGAGAGAAAATCAAGAGGAAGCGAGTTCTTTTGGTGGGCGCTGGCGTTGGCACGATTTTGTAAACTTGGGGGGAGCAGTGGGGGACGTTAGCAGTCCTAGAGGATTGGGAGGGACTAGAGGAGGACATTTTGCTGCAATCTGAGATTTTTGATCATGTCAGATGGCAGAGAAATCATTTTTTATCTGCGATATCATTTGGTTTCTTGTGATCACCGGTATACAATGTATACTGGCAATCATGTGACCGGTGGACCAGAAAAAAAAAAGCATGATTCATAACCTCCAGGGTCTCAGCAATTCTTGGTGGCTGAAACCGTGCAGATTTTCTGATGCTGGGTGATGCTACATACTTAAGTACCCTTTATTGCCGACACTGTAAGTCGTATGGCCATCGTTAAGAGGTTAATGGTAGTTGCTAAGCTGCCTCTATCATCCACCAAACCCTAATCCCCTATGAAATTAAACTTGAAGATGAGACCTGTAATGATCCTGAAGCAGGGTTCGGGACCATACGGGATTGGCTTTCCCCATGGTACAACCATCTGGTCAACTGTGAAGGCTCCTGCCTCCTGTAATCATGATTAGTGATGAGTGAATTTTCCTCGATCATGTTCGTCAACTTCAAATTCAGCAAGAACCTGGCCGATTCAATTCTTCACCTCAAATTCAAACATTTTGCTGGAAAATCGGGAAATTCGGCTAACGTTTTTAATGCTTAGATGTGTGTGCAACCTAATGTAGGACATAAGCAGTTCTTCAAATGCACTAATGTTTGTGTTCAACATTATCCTACACACACAGACACACAGATCATCTTACCGTGTCTCCGCTGCGTTGGTCCATCTTTTTGCTCTCCCTCTACATTCCGCATTCACGCTGTCAGTCAGTGGCATGTGTGGTCAGCTGATCTGATCACCATAGCAATCACGTCACGTGACCAGATAATGTCAGCTGATCTGGTCATCTGACTTGATTAATATGGTGACCATATCAGCTCCAGGTGTGCGTTGACTGAGGTAACCAGTCACGTAACCATGGTGGCTACTAATCACAATGGATTCCATAGTTGGCCTGACATTGATTAGCTGAGCACGCACGTCACTCACTGACAGCGTGGATGGGGAAGTGAGAGGGAACGCGGGAAGATGGACCGGAACAATCCAGCAGCGGAGACGCAGTAAGATGAGCTGTTTGTGTCTGTATGTGTTCGGTAGCTTTTGGACAAGGTGTTCTCTATGCATTGAAAGTTGCCTGCCATTGATTTCAATCTTGTTCAGTGAACATTCTGTGAAAGTTTGCCAAACAAGTCGGCGAACACCCCGCATTCGGCAAATAAATCCGAATGCGAACACTATGGTATTTGTGATGTGGTCAGGGCTAGGGGTACTGGGACACCGGGACTGATGGCTTCCTGGGTGGGGGAATCATGGGTGGTCGGGATCCCGGTTCTGTGCCCTGGTTATCATTTGTTAGATCATGGGGAAGAAGGGGATATTTTCAAGGGGATGTGACGCCACCTGTAGTTCCCAGTAATAAAGGTATCAGCGCTGAAGCCGGCCGCTGAGGTGATGGTGGGTGCAGCAGAGTGTGGTACAGCTCCCCACAGGTGGAGCTTTACCTCAGGGCAGTGGTGATGGAGGATGATGAGGGGAGTAGTTGTTGCAGTTCTTACCCCTCTGGTGAGCTGCTGGTGTTGGTGTTGAAGCCCTCTGGGCACCGGCGGGAAAGACAACAGAGACCAGTTCAAGTTTGACTCCACTTTACTGGGTACTGGCAGAAGGTAAATCGGAACACGGTACAGTTTGGTTTACCGGGTGGATGTTGCCGGTTCAGGGTCCCCCTTATGGAGTCTCTAAATGTTTTCTCTCTTTGTCTTTCAGGGTCAACTCTATTCTTCCCAGTCTCTACCACATATACAGCGCTCTACCCCAGTCCTATGGTCTGTCACTAGCCGATCAGGTTGGTCCCTTACCGGTACGGACGGGAGAAGCAGGAGCGCCCAATTTCTCCCGCACCGGAGATCCGTCCGCAACCACTAGTGTCCTCAACCTGTTTTTGTCCTGAGGGGTGAGATGTCTTTGTGGTGCTGTCGGTAACCCGGTTACTATGGGCCTGCAGCTCGTCGGTCTGCGGTCAGAGGTGAACTACTGCAATAATAATTATAAAGATCTAGCTCAACCACCCCATAGGGTGCCAATAGAAAAAAACAGTCAGATAATAAAGTCTATCCTTGGCACACCTTGAAAAAAGTTATGAGAAACAGTATCTTTGCTTGAAGTGGTTTTTTATTGATGTGAAGATTTGGAGACAAAACAATCAACGTTTCGACCCAACAATGGGACTTCGTCAGGATTGGTCTGGTAAGAACATATGTAAACCATAGTCATAAAACATAAAAGCACATCCATGTGCTGTGATCTATGTGCCAATTGTGATTTGTGTGAGTGGTGTCTATAATATAGAAACTAAAATGAGATGTAATGGTGAGGTAACTGTGGGTGTTTTACAGATAGGATACTGTTTTATCGGTAATAGACATATTGGTGAAACAGTGAACCTAATCAAATGACTAGTGTCTATAGATGGTGAATTTGTGAAGTTACCTATGTGGATTAAGGTGTCTTAATCACTGAAAGTGAACTAATAGGGAATTGAACTAAATATTCAGTTTAATATTGAGGGAATTTAATAACTTTTTTAAAGGTGTGCCAAGCATAGCCTTTATTATCAGAGGTGAACTACGGAGCGCCTTGGCTAGCCGCACTGCCGGTGTTTCTCCCAACGTGACCAGCTGGCTCCAACCAGTCCTGGCCCATTGCCTTCTGTTCTGGGCCCTCACTTAAAGATGGGGATCCCTCCTGTCAGCCGTACTGTCAGGCCCGTCCTTACTGACTGCCTTCCCAGCACTGTCTCTAAACTGTCACTCTCTCTCACTACTCTACCCTAGGCTCCACCCCCCTTTTGGGACCTACTAAATTACCGGTCTCCCCTATTCTAAGTGGCCAAGTCCTAAGTGTGTGTAAGAACAGACTCCATAGGTTAAACCCTGAACTGACAACTTACAGAGATATCACATTGGTTGTCAGATTGCAATACCTCTCTGTGGCGCCTAGCCAGAGAGGCGCCACATTTGCTCATCTCTAATGATGATATAATCTGTGTGAACTAGAAGAACTGCAGGAACTAGCAGATGGAGAAGATGCATTCCTGCAAAGCCTCATCTGTGTCCAGCAGCAATGCTACTGATATGCCAGTGTGAGTCCTGGGGACAAAAAAACGGGATCAGGATTTAAAACATTTCTATATAAGGCAAGAGTTAAGCAAATGTCGTACAGCGAGCACATAGGGCACAGTAAGGAGTAAGTGGGGATTAGAGGCATTAACAGCCTTGCTTGTTGTGCCATTTACAGCAGAGGCTAAGTATTCTTCTCTGGCTGCTGCATGGCTAAAAGAGTTAATTCTCCACAGAGGAGTTGCTATTTTTATTACCCACTATGGGAGTAAATGGGAGTGGATCAGTGACACGTCCACCTGACAGGGCTTTCAGGCAAAAGATGGCACCGAGTGATAGGTGAGTGGGGCTAAATCACACATGCTGTTAATCTCTAAGGGAGATGATGGGAGACCTGCACTAATCCTCCCCTAACATGAGCAGCTTTACTGCCGCGTGAGGCCAGGGGCACTGAGACTAAACCTGAAAGGTGGGCAGGACCTCACTAACCTGAGACATAGGAGTCAGGACCTGGGGAATAGAAGGATAAACACTAAGCCCTGCAAGCAAGCATGAGACTAAACATTCACCCTTAGCTTACATATGTTCCTGCACAATATGCATTAAGTCTTTGTCAGTCATGTCTTTTTTAGCCACTTAAGACACCACATTCAAAAACAGGAATGGTTAAATAAAGGGGAGAAGCTTGAGGATGGATAATAAAGCCTCTGTGAATTGTACCAATCAGCAGCTCAGAGTAGAAAACCCCCTGCAAATCTAAACGGTTGAGCTGCTCAAATTAAACTCATGGTGCCCATGTAGGACAGTCTACCACAACAGAAACTCTCTGAAAAAAGGGTATGTGTGGGGAGGGACTTGGGTTACAGAAACTGTAGGATATGAGAAAAAAACTAGCATGGCTCCCCAGTCAAGGACCACTTCCCTATGTGGCTTGTGGTTCACAAAAATTTAAATTACCATACTAATCGAACACTTAAAAATAAAAGTCATGGAAATTATCAAATCATTATAATGTTAACACAGCAAAGAGCTGCTGATACTTAGAGAACTGTCTGTACCAAATCCATTGCTGCATTTACCAAAAATCCTTCTTTGTTCAAATATGCAGGGGATTCTCTCAGTATGGATAGCTCAGCATACTTTCCCAACTGTTTTTTTTTAAATCTATTTTCACCCAGCTGTAAATCAAGAACGATGAGGACTGAGATAGGTGCAAAATAAGTAGGTGTCAAGCTGCAATTAATTATTTGGCCACACCAGGGGTGCACTGAGCACCTCATTAGCTTATCTGAATAAAGAAAAAATTCTGCCAAACTTAGCAAAAGATTTGGATGCTAAAGGCATGAAGTTTATTAGGGCTATATCTCCTACAGGGTGGGGTGCTTGGTTTGGACAGTTTTTTTTCTGCTGATAAACATATTTTAAGACCTCATTAAAGGAAATTTCTGGGATATAAAAAAAATGTACCCAAGCATAACAGGCAGATAGCTGTCACCTACCTACCTGTTGTGCTCGGCAGCAGTCACCGCTATTCACCCCCAGCATAGAGCGGCACAAACTGCTCCTGTTAGGGACTGTATGGCAGGGTAAACTCAGAGCAGAGCGGCTTTTCCGCTCTGCTCTGTGGAAGTGGGCAGGACAGCTGACGTCACGATGATTGACAGCCAGCTACTTGCTACCTGATTGGGGAGCCAGCTGTCAATCAGCATGACACCGTCTCTGACTCTCATTGACTCTCTGTAGTCGTGACATCGGTAGAAACTGAAAAATTACTGACAGGAGCGGTCTGAGACCACTCCGGTCGATGGTGAATGGTGCCAAGCACAACAGTCAAATAGGTGTCACCTACCTGCCTGTTAGTGCTTAGACGCAACTTGTTTTTATATTTATTCTGGATAATCCTTTTAACTAAATTGGCAAGGAATGCCCTGGTGCTATCTTAGGGTAGGCACCTGCAAGCCTCTCTACAAGTGCCAGGACAAGGGTTATAAGCATCAACTTTGAACCAGATTTAGTGTAGTTTAGGTCTGTTTCTAAAGGTACTGTCACACGTGGCATTTTGCTAGCAATTTCACTGGCAATTTGCTGGTTGCAGTGAAATCATGGACATATTGTTACATTTGTACACGGCAACAAAATAAAATAATGTGTCCATGATTTCACTGCAACCAGCAAATTGCCAGTGAAATTGCTAGCAAAATTGCCGCGTGTGACGGTACCTTAAGAAAAGCTTGTAGATCTGCTTATAAATGATCCTGTAATAAGTAGTCTCTTCAGGTTCATATAGACTTTAAAATCTGAGCTGAAAGTTTTAACAAAAATGCCATTTTTAGTGACTGCAGCCATTAAAGTAATGCAAAATGCATCAAGTAAGGTATACAGTGGTCAACAAAGTAAGAACTAAAAGTCTAATTTCTAAGATTTAATAACTACCACAGAGCAACTAAACATGTAATACAATGTCATTAACATTTTTTGTAACTTTATAACTTTATATGAAAAGATATACTTTTTATTTGACTTCCTTCCGTCTTGCAGTGCAAATGGGTTGAATAATTAAGTGACACAAAAGTCACCACATAATGTGACTCACTTAGGGAGGTAGATCTTACATATAAATAGCTACTGTGACCCTTGTGAGTTTCCATGATTGTACTTTTTGTGTGCTCTCAATTCCCATCTCATATTATTTAGAGGATTAAAATTAATCCATGATTATGTGCAACATCAAATTAATATTCAGACAGCAATCCGTTACCATATTAGCTTTCCTCTGGTCTTTTTCCCCAAGCAATAGCTTTTGGAATGTCACAGACCTCATTTTGCAGGTACAGCAGAAAGTTTCTAGAGCACAAAATAAGCAAATATACAGTTAGGGCCAGAAATATTTGGACAGTGACACAATTTTCGCGAGTTGGGCTCTGCATGCCACCACATTGGATTTGAAATGAAACCTCTACAACAGAATTCAAGTGCAGATTGTAACGTTTAATTTGAAGGGTTGAACAAAAATATCTGATAGAAAATGTAGGAATTGTACACATTTCTTTACAAACACTCCACATTTTAGGAGGTCAAAATTAATTGGACAAATAAACATAACCCAAACAAAATATTTTTATTTTCAATATTTTGTTGCGAATCCTTTGGAGGCAATCACTGCCTTAAGTCTGGAACCCATGGACATCACCAAACGCTGGGTTTCCTCCTTCTTAATGCTTTGCCAGGCCTTTACAGCCGCAGCCTTCAGGTCTTGCTTGTTTATGGGTCTTTCCGTCTTAAGTCTGGATTTGAGCAAGTGAAATGCATGCTCAATTGGGTTAAGATCTGGTGATTGACTTGGCCATTGCAGAATGTTCCACTTTTTTGCACTCATGAATCCTGGGTAGCTTTGGCTGTATGCTTGGGGTCATTGTCCATCTGTACTATGAAGCACCGTCCAATCAACTTTGCAGCATTTGGCTGAATCTGGGCTGAAAGTATATCCGGTATACTTCAGAATTCATCCGGCTACTCTTGTCTGCTGTTATGTCATCAATAAACACAAGTGACCCAGTGCCATTGAAAGCCATGCATGCCCATGCCATCACGTTGCCTCCACCATGTTTTACAGAGGATGTGGTGTGCCTTGGATCATGTGCCGTTCCCTTTCTTCTCCAAACTTTTTTCTTCCCATCATTCTGGTACAGGTTGATCTTTGTCTCATCTGTCCATAGAATACTTTTCCAGAACTGAGCTGGCTTCTTGAGGTGTTTTTCAGCAAATTTAACTCTGGCCTGTCTATTTTTGGAATTGATGAATGGTTTGCATCTAGATGTGAACCCTTTGTATTTACTGTCATGGAGTCTTCTCTTTACTGTTGACTTAGAGACAGATACACCTACTTCACTGAGAGTGTTCTGGACTTCAGTTGATGTTGTGAACGGGTTCTTCTTCACCAAATAAAGTATGCGGCGATCATTCACCACTGTTGTCATCCGTGGACGCCCAGGCCTTTTAGAGTTCCCAAGCTCACCAGTCAATTCCTTTTTTCTCAGAATGTACCCAACTGTTGATTTTGCTACTCCAAGCATGTCTGCTATCTCTCTGATGGATTTTTTCTTTTTTTCAGCCTCAGGATGTTCTGCTTCACCTCAATTGAGAGTTCCTTTGACCGCATGTTGTCTGGTCACAGCAACAGCTTCCAAATGCAAAACCACACACCTGGAATCTACCCCTGACCTTTTAACTTCTTAATTGATTACAGGTTAACGAGAGAGACGCCTTCAGAGTTAATTGCAGCCCTTAGAGTCCATTGTCCAATTACTTTTGGTCCCTTGAAAAAGAGGAGGCTATGCATTACAGAGCTATGATTCCTAAACCCTTTCTCCGATTTGGATGTGGAAACTCTCATATTGCAGCTGGGAGTGTGCACTTTCAGCCCATATTATATATATAATTGTATTTCTGGACATGTTTTTGTAAACAGCTAAAATAACAAAACTTGTGTCACTGTCCAAATATTTCTGGCCCTAACTGTATGCATTTTGATACATATTTGAAGAAAGGTCATCTACATATCCTGGTTATGACTTAATAAATGTATATTAGGGGAATGTACTTCTGTAATTAACCACAGATTCTGACTTCAGTTTTAAACTTACCCCTACTTATCTACTGTATTGGACTATTGGTGACATATTACTTTACTAATTTTCTACGGCCCACAATATAATATACTTTCCAACTTGATCAAACCATCACTAGCCGATCAGGTTGGTCCCTTACCGGTACGGACGGGAGAAGCAGGAGCGCCCAATTTCTCCCGCACCGGAGATCCGTCCGCAACCACTAGTGTCCTCAACCTGTTTTTGTCCTGAGGGGTGAGATGTCTTTGTGGTGCTGTCGGTAACCCGGTTACTATGGGCCTGCAGCTCGTCGGTCTGCGGTCAGAGGTGAACTACTGCAATAATAATTATAAAGATCTAGCTCAACCACCCCATAGGGTGCCAATAGAAAAAAACAGTCAGATAATAAAGTCTATCCTTGGCACACCTTGAAAAAAGTTATGAGAAACAGTATCTTTGCTTGAAGTGGTTTTTTATTGATGTGAAGATTTGGAGACAAAACAATCAACGTTTCGACCCAACAATGGGACTTCGTCAGGATTGGTCTGGTAAGAACATATGTAAACCATAGTCATAAAACATAAAAGCACATCCATGTGCTGTGATCTATGTGCCAATTGTGATTTGTGTGAGTGGTGTCTATAATATAGAAACTAAAATGAGATGTAATGGTGAGGTAACTGTGGGTGTTTTACAGATAGGATACTGTTTTATCGGTAATAGACATATTGGTGAAACAGTGAACCTAATCAAATGACTAGTGTCTATAGATGGTGAATTTGTGAAGTTACCTATGTGGATTAAGGTGTCTTAATCACTGAAAGTGAACTAATAGGGAATTGAACTAAATATTCAGTTTAATATTGAGGGAATTTAATAACTTTTTTAAAGGTGTGCCAAGCATAGCCTTTATTATCAGAGGTGAACTACGGAGCGCCTTGGCTAGCCGCACTGCCGGTGTTTCTCCCAACGTGACCAGCTGGCTCCAACCAGTCCTGGCCCATTGCCTTCTGTTCTGGGCCCTCACTTAAAGATGGGGATCCCTCCTGTCAGCCGTACTGTCAGGCCCGTCCTTACTGACTGCCTTCCCAGCACTGTCTCTAAACTGTCACTCTCTCTCACTACTCTACCCTAGGCTCCACCCCCCTTTTGGGACCTACTAAATTACCGGTCTCCCCTATTCTAAGTGGCCAAGTCCTAAGTGTGTGTAAGAACAGACTCCATAGGTTAAACCCTGAACTGACAACTTACAGAGATATCACATTGGTTGTCAGATTGCAATACCTCTCTGTGGCGCCTAGCCAGAGAGGCGCCACATTTGCTCATCTCTAATGATGATATAATCTGTGTGAACTAGAAGAACTGCAGGAACTAGCAGATGGAGAAGATGCATTCCTGCAAAGCCTCATCTGTGTCCAGCAGCAATGCTACTGATATGCCAGTGTGAGTCCTGGGGACAAAAAAACGGGATCAGGATTTAAAACATTTCTATATAAGGCAAGAGTTAAGCAAATGTCGTACAGCGAGCACATAGGGCACAGTAAGGAGTAAGTGGGGATTAGAGGCATTAACAGCCTTGCTTGTTGTGCCATTTACAGCAGAGGCTAAGTATTCTTCTCTGGCTGCTGCATGGCTAAAAGAGTTAATTCTCCACAGAGGAGTTGCTATTTTTATTACCCACTATGGGAGTAAATGGGAGTGGATCAGTGACACGTCCACCTGACAGGGCTTTCAGGCAAAAGATGGCACCGAGTGATAGGTGAGTGGGGCTAAATCACACATGCTGTTAATCTCTAAGGGAGATGATGGGAGACCTGCACTAATCCTCCCCTAACATGAGCAGCTTTACTGCCGCGTGAGGCCAGGGGCACTGAGACTAAACCTGAAAGGTGGGCAGGACCTCACTAACCTGAGACATAGGAGTCAGGACCTGGGGAATAGAAGGATAAACACTAAGCCCTGCAAGCAAGCATGAGACTAAACATTCACCCTTAGCTTACATATGTTCCTGCACAATATGCATTAAGTCTTTGTCAGTCATGTCTTTTTTAGCCACTTAAGACACCACATTCAAAAACAGGAATGGTTAAATAAAGGGGAGAAGCTTGAGGATGGATAATAAAGCCTCTGTGAATTGTACCAATCAGCAGCTCAGAGTAGAAAACCCCCTGCAAATCTAAACGGTTGAGCTGCTCAAATTAAACTCATGGTGCCCATGTAGGACAGTCTACCACAACAGAAACTCTCTGAAAAAAGGGTATGTGTGGGGAGGGACTTGGGTTACAGAAACTGTAGGATATGAGAAAAAAACTAGCATGGCTCCCCAGTCAAGGACCACTTCCCTATGTGGCTTGTGGTTCACAAAAATTTAAATTACCATACTAATCGAACACTTAAAAATAAAAGTCATGGAAATTATCAAATCATTATAATGTTAACACAGCAAAGAGCTGCTGATACTTAGAGAACTGTCTGTACCAAATCCATTGCTGCATTTACCAAAAATCCTTCTTTGTTCAAATATGCAGGGGATTCTCTCAGTATGGATAGCTCAGCATACTTTCCCAACTGTTTTTTTTAAATCTATTTTCACCCAGCTGTAAATCAAGAACGATGAGGACTGAGATAGGTGCAAAATAAGTAGGTGTCAAGCTGCAATTAATTATTTGGCCACACCAGGGGTGCACTGAGCACCTCATTAGCTTATCTGAATAAAGAAAAAATTCTGCCAAACTTAGCAAAAGATTTGGATGCTAAAGGCATGAAGTTTATTAGGGCTATATCTCCTACAGGGTGGGGTGCTTGGTTTGGACAGTTTTTTTTCTGCTGATAAACATATTTTAAGACCTCATTAAAGGAAATTTCTGGGATATAAAAAAAATGTACCCAAGCATAACAGGCAGATAGCTGTCACCTACCTACCTGTTGTGCTCGGCAGCAGTCACCGCTATTCACCCCCAGCATAGAGCGGCACAAACTGCTCCTGTTAGGGACTGTATGGCAGGGTAAACTCAGAGCAGAGCGGCTTTTCCGCTCTGCTCTGTGGAAGTGGGCAGGACAGCTGACGTCACGATGATTGACAGCCAGCTACTTGCTACCTGATTGGGGAGCCAGCTGTCAATCAGCATGACACCGTCTCTGACTCTCATTGACTCTCTGTAGTCGTGACATCGGTAGAAACTGAAAAATTACTGACAGGAGCGGTCTGAGACCACTCCGGTCGATGGTGAATGGTGCCAAGCACAACAGTCAAATAGGTGTCACCTACCTGCCTGTTAGTGCTTAGACGCAACTTGTTTTTATATTTATTCTGGATAATCCTTTTAACTAAATTGGCAAGGAATGCCCTGGTGCTATCTTAGGGTAGGCACCTGCAAGCCTCTCTACAAGTGCCAGGACAAGGGTTATAAGCATCAACTTTGAACCAGATTTAGTGTAGTTTAGGTCTGTTTCTAAAGGTACTGTCACACGTGGCATTTTGCTAGCAATTTCACTGGCAATTTGCTGGTTGCAGTGAAATCATGGACATATTGTTACATTTGTACACGGCAACAAAATAAAATAATGTGTCCATGATTTCACTGCAACCAGCAAATTGCCAGTGAAATTGCTAGCAAAATTGCCGCGTGTGACGGTACCTTAAGAAAAGCTTGTAGATCTGCTTATAAATGATCCTGTAATAAGTAGTCTCTTCAGGTTCATATAGACTTTAAAATCTGAGCTGAAAGTTTTAACAAAAATGCCATTTTTAGTGACTGCAGCCATTAAAGTAATGCAAAATGCATCAAGTAAGGTATACAGTGGTCAACAAAGTAAGAACTAAAAGTCTAATTTCTAAGATTTAATAACTACCACAGAGCAACTAAACATGTAATACAATGTCATTAACATTTTTTGTAACTTTATAACTTTATATGAAAAGATATACTTTTATTTGACTTCCTTCCGTCTTGCAGTGCAAATGGGTTGAATAATTAAGTGACACAAAAGTCACCACATAATGTGACTCACTTAGGGAGGTAGATCTTACATATAAATAGCTACTGTGACCCTTGTGAGTTTCCATGATTGTACTTTTTGTGTGCTCTCAATTCCCATCTCATATTATTTAGAGGATTAAAATTAATCCATGATTATGTGCAACATCAAATTAATATTCAGACAGCAATCCGTTACCATATTAGCTTTCCTCTGGTCTTTTTCCCCAAGCAATAGCTTTTGGAATGTCACAGACCTCATTTTGCAGGTACAGCAGAAAGTTTCTAGAGCACAAAATAAGCAAATATACAGTTAGGGCCAGAAATATTTGGACAGTGACACAATTTTCGCGAGTTGGGCTCTGCATGCCACCACATTGGATTTGAAATGAAACCTCTACAACAGAATTCAAGTGCAGATTGTAACGTTTAATTTGAAGGGTTGAACAAAAATATCTGATAGAAAATGTAGGAATTGTACACATTTCTTTACAAACACTCCACATTTTAGGAGGTCAAAATTAATTGGACAAATAAACATAACCCAAACAAAATATTTTTATTTTCAATATTTTGTTGCGAATCCTTTGGAGGCAATCACTGCCTTAAGTCTGGAACCCATGGACATCACCAAACGCTGGGTTTCCTCCTTCTTAATGCTTTGCCAGGCCTTTACAGCCGCAGCCTTCAGGTCTTGCTTGTTTATGGGTCTTTCCGTCTTAAGTCTGGATTTGAGCAAGTGAAATGCATGCTCAATTGGGTTAAGATCTGGTGATTGACTTGGCCATTGCAGAATGTTCCACTTTTTTGCACTCATGAATCCTGGGTAGCTTTGGCTGTATGCTTGGGGTCATTGTCCATCTGTACTATGAAGCACCGTCCAATCAACTTTGCAGCATTTGGCTGAATCTGGGCTGAAAGTATATCCCGGTATACTTCAGAATTCATCCGGCTACTCTTGTCTGCTGTTATGTCATCAATAAACACAAGTGACCCAGTGCCATTGAAAGCCATGCATGCCCATGCCATCACGTTGCCTCCACCATGTTTTACAGAGGATGTGGTGTGCCTTGGATCATGTGCCGTTCCCTTTCTTCTCCAAACTTTTTTCTTCCCATCATTCTGGTACAGGTTGATCTTTGTCTCATCTGTCCATAGAATACTTTTCCAGAACTGAGCTGGCTTCTTGAGGTGTTTTTCAGCAAATTTAACTCTGGCCTGTCTATTTTTGGAATTGATGAATGGTTTGCATCTAGATGTGAACCCTTTGTATTTACTGTCATGGAGTCTTCTCTTTACTGTTGACTTAGAGACAGATACACCTACTTCACTGAGAGTGTTCTGGACTTCAGTTGATGTTGTGAACGGGTTCTTCTTCACCAAATAAAGTATGCGGCGATCATTCACCACTGTTGTCATCCGTGGACGCCCAGGCCTTTTAGAGTTCCCAAGCTCACCAGTCAATTCCTTTTTTCTCAGAATGTACCCAACTGTTGATTTTGCTACTCCAAGCATGTCTGCTATCTCTCTGATGGATTTTTTCTTTTTTTCAGCCTCAGGATGTTCTGCTTCACCTCAATTGAGAGTTCCTTTGACCGCATGTTGTCTGGTCACAGCAACAGCTTCCAAATGCAAAACCACACACCTGGAATCTACCCCTGACCTTTTAACTTCTTAATTGATTACAGGTTAACGAGAGAGACGCCTTCAGAGTTAATTGCAGCCCTTAGAGTCCATTGTCCAATTACTTTTGGTCCCTTGAAAAAGAGGAGGCTATGCATTACAGAGCTATGATTCCTAAACCCTTTCTCCGATTTGGATGTGGAAACTCTCATATTGCAGCTGGGAGTGTGCACTTTCAGCCCATATTATATATATAATTGTATTTCTGGACATGTTTTTGTAAACAGCTAAAATAACAAAACTTGTGTCACTGTCCAAATATTTCTGGCCCTAACTGTATGCATTTTGATACATATTTGAAGAAAGGTCATCTACATATCCTGGTTATGACTTAATAAATGTATATTAGGGGAATGTACTTCTGTAATTAACCACAGATTCTGACTTCAGTTTTAAACTTACCCCTACTTATCTACTGTATTGGACTATTGGTGACATATTACTTTACTAATTTTCTACGGCCCACAATATAATATACTTTCCAACTTGATCAAACCATCACTAACAATAGTGCATGAATTCTGTGTCTATTTACTGTATGCTCCATTTGCAATATTTTATAGCAGCACTACTAAAATTCAAGAATGTGATGATGCTGGGAACTAGTCTGCTTGCCGTATTGGAGTTGGGAAGGATTTTTACCTTAATATGAAGATTAATGTCTGCCTCATGGGGTTTTTGCCTTCCTCTGGATCAATATTGTAGGCTATGGGTTGAACTCAATGGACTTGAGTCTACCTTCAGCCTTAACAATTAGGAAACTATGAAATGTTTTCTAGATACTTACAGATTTCCTCGTTACTATATGGTAAAACTCATCATCTGCCACTGAATTGACCCCTGCTCCCCACCCTCTAATTTACTGTGGGGGGCAGGTTGGGGGTGCAGAAGTAGAATTACAGTTTAAATAGTAGTTGAATTATAATTGTGTTATTAGCTGTGCATATATTTTGTTGAATATACAGTACCTATTCATTAATAATTCCCCAAAAGAAAAAGTCAATCTAGTTGAGGTCTGATGACCATTGTGGGTCTTCTATCCAGCCTTGAATAACTGTCTACTTATAATAGTAAAAAAATAGCATGAATAGACACTATATGACTACATATACACCCTCCTGTATACTCTCCCAAATCCCTTCCTTTCTGACAGGTATTGTCTAAGTCTAGCTTCACATTTCAGGACAGTTGCGTTGCGTCCCATGTGCATGCGCAGCCGCAGGTGAAAACGCATGCAAACGCGTGTAAACGTTGCGTTTTACATACGCATGCGCATAGCTTTGCACACGCAGGTCCGCAACGTTCACATGCGTTTGTCTGCGTTTTGAGCCTTGCGCATGCGTTTTCCATCTGCATGCGTTCGCTAAACTTAGCCCAATTTTCAGTGAATCTGCCTACAGACACGCCCATGGGCTTTTTGAGCATGTGCACTAAGGTGTCCGCATGCGTTTCATCCGCAGCTGTGCGCAAAACCATCCGCATGCGTACAGTCTCATAGGGGGCTAATGTTAATTGTAACCGCAGCGTGCGCATGCGGACACTTGCATTTTTTTGGACGCGCTGAAAAATGCTACAAGCCGTGTTCCCTGGCGGCATAAAATCTTCTTCTCCGTCCGCATGCGTATAGTTACGCAGCTGAACGCGAACGAACGTGGCTATGTGCGGATGACTGCGCATCCCATGTTAAAGATGGGTGCGCAATCCGCATGCGGATTTCGGGACACAGAGCCACACCGTCCGCGGCGCAAACGTCCTGAAATGTGAAGGCACCCTAAGTGTAACAAAAATCTTGAAATCAGCTTTAGTTAATAGTTTCCACTTTGAACTTTTGCAGTACAAAAAAGTTGTGTTGTGCTGTTGTCCTTCAGAGGTAAATTTCAAGCCATATGCACCATAAACTGCAAGGATTTGAGTTTTGAGTCAAGCAAAAAGATTTTCAGAACTGTGGTCCAGTAGCCAGAGCTCTATGAACCACCACCAAACTGTGGCATCCGCATCAATTACTCTGGTTAACACAGCCCTGTGACATCATGCAAGATTTTGCCGCAATTTAATGATGTCATGCTGCTTACTTCATAGATCCAGAACCAGGGATTCTGCAGGTAGTGATAGGTTTTCAGTAGTCAGGTTTAGCAGCTACAAACAACCAATATGGTTGCTGGACCAGGGTCATACAAATTTCTTGTCTTCTACCTTTTTCTGCAGTTGTGCCCTGTGTACACCAGGTGTCTTTTACTCTGTGTATACTGTGGTTCTTCTTGCTCTACGATCCTGCCATTTCACAAACTGGCCCAATGATTTTGGTAAATTCATAAATACATTTTTCACTATGCCACAAGGTTGCACACCATTTCTCTAGGGGCTTGGTTATATTTTCCTTGCCAATTTTGTACAGATTTAGCCTTTTAGAGGTACATTCTTCTAGGCAGTTGTAAGCACTTACAGATCTTGCTCTGCACACACATATCTACACAAATACACCTCAATCCGTATCCCACCAGTCTAGGCTGAATTTTCTTCCCTGTCCTGGGACCCTTACGTGAAGTATGGGGCCCTTTGCCATTCAATACAGGTGAATATTAGGCAGCAAACTATACATACTGTATATGGTAATTCAATCTTTTTAATTTTAACTTTAACCTGTGTACTAGGTAGACACAAAACACAAATAAGGCCCTATGCACACAGTGCATGTTTATCACATTTTTAAATATGTTTTTGAGTGCAGTTTTGTCACAAAACTGCAAGCAAATCCTTATGTCAGTAAAGTCAGTGAGAATCTTGAAATTTTGTGCATGTTGCATTTTTCCTTGCAGTTTTGGTGCAGAAATAAATTTGCAGTATGTCAATTCTTTCAGTGCTTCTGCAGCATTTTTCCAGCCCAGAATGCATAAAATATACATACAAAAAAACAGTTCATAAAGAGTAAAAAACACATCAATATTAGCGATGAGCGAATACTGTAAAATTCATAATTGATATACTCGTAACAAGTACTTTGTAATACTCGTGTATTCATTCCGAATAGCGAGTATAATGGAAGCCAAAGGGAAACGCAAGTAATTTTCTGCTGGACCCTACAAAGAAGTCTGGAAGGGCTGTAAAAAGGAAGAGATGGATGAGATCATGCTCAAACTGAATTGGAATAGTAGGCAGACATGATGTACACAGTCTGCATGCTGTTCTGACATACAGCTGTGACAGAACCTAGTGAAGATAAATAGATAAAAGAACAGGTAGATCCAGACTCCTGCTGCTGCTCCAAGGGCTGCTCAGTCTCCTGCGCTCCTGCTGAATCAATTCCATGTCAACTCAGTCTCCTGATGAATCACTTCCATGGCCGCCTATTAAGCTACTTGCATATTCACTGCACTGTCAGACAAACATCCAATCACAGAATCTCACACTCTGTGAGTGCCTCTGTGATTGGCTGTGGCAGTCAGAGGGCATTTCCATAGTCTGGACATTGATTGTGCTTGGTTGCCATACACGTTAGTGTATGGCAACCAACCTGCCATCATAGGGTTTTAAATAAATAAATCATTTAAAGAAAAACACGTGGAGATTCACAATATTTTTCAGTCTAGCCCATTGAAAGCAGACAGATGCGATCTGACACCCTCAGGTGTGTAATTTTAACTTGGCTAGCAAAAAAAAATGCTTGGGCTTTGGCCTATTTTTAATTGCCTGCCAAGGTAAAACTAGGCAGCTGAAGTCTAGTATTCTCAGCGGGGTGAGGGCCCATTGTTTTTGGGCCCCCCACAGTAAAGAATAGCTTTACAAGGTCCTTTAGCAGCCCTGGTGATGGTGGCACACTGGGTAATAAGGGGTTAACAACAGGTTTGTATTGCTAGCTGGTATTAAGCCCTGCGATTCTTAATGTCAGGCCAAGTTAGACCCAGCCATTAAGAATCTCAAATAAATAGTAAAAAAGACACCACACAGAGAAAAATTATTTTATTAAAAAAAACACAGAGACACTTAGTGACTCCATTTTTATTAACCCCTCCCCACCCTCATACCCCTCCATGATCCTCTTCTTCTCTCTTCCTGGATAGACTCAGCTTTGCTACATCAGAGACCAAGGGGAGGATTAACACATTTGCTCCCGTGATCTCTGATCACTGAATGACATCGCTGAGACCTGCAGTTTAGTAAACAGTGAGGTCACAGGTGCCATAGCAACAGTAGTTACTATGGCAATGGTGACCTCAGCGCTTCGTATATGAAAGCGCTGAGACCTGCACTATAGTAAAGCGGTAAAGCACAGGTCTCAGCGCTGCACATCGCAATAGCGGTTACTATGGCAATGGTGACCATAATGTGCTGAGACCTGCGCTATAGTAAAGTGCAGGTCTCAGCGCTGTCATATAGTTACCATTGCTATAGTAACCGCTGTTGCTATGGAGAGTGCTGACACCGGTGCTTTACCGCTTTACTATAGCGCAAGTCTCAGCACTGTCCATACCACTTGTTTATACTGGAAAGCAATCCCAGCATGTTTATTGGCTGAAAATCAGTCAGAAAACATGCTTTTCAGCTCACTCGAATATCATGAGTTAAATAAAAAAAACTCGCCAATTAACGAATATCACGAATATCGTACTATTCATGCACTAGTCAAAATGCATAAATCCCTGTTTTTTTGAAGGGAGATGCCAATTTGGTGAAGATATTTCTTCAACCAAATACCCAACATGTGTACATACCCAAAAACCCCCATTACATATAGCAAGATCGCTTGCGAGATCGCCTACGTCACAGGTTTTTTGATGCAACAGCGACCTTGCCAGTGATCTCACTATTTTTAACATGTAGCAGCGACCTGGCCCCCGCTGTGAGATCGCCAATCGTGTCGGAATGGCCTCGACCATTTTTTGATCATTGGGATCCTGCTGGGCAGCATGCATCGGTGTGTTTGACGCCTTAACAAAGACCTCGTTGGCGACTCAGACCTCAGCCACGCAGGTCTGAGTCGTCAGACTAGCTGCTGTTTGACAGGGTCCAAACAACCGCCGAGGTCGTTATATGGGTCACCGTATCGTTGCTATGTCGTTGAGTAGATCTGACTGTTTGACATCTCACTAGCGACCAAGTAGCGACACTCCAGTGATCATTACCAGGTCGTATTGTTGTCGAGATCACTGGAACGTCGTCAAGTGTGACGGTAACCACCCGTTAGAATGGGAACCTACGCACAGGTCTGCATTTACATACAAATACTAAAAACAGCTGCAATGTTTTTTTTTTTTTTTTTTTTTGCACTTCTGGTAAAAAATACAGGCATTCACAGTATTTTTATTTTCTTCCATCCACGCTATAGGAATTGTCCTTGATATATGTAAAATTTTAACATGGTACAATATAATGTGTAAATATAACTCATAATGCATGTGACATATTTGCAGTAATAAAAGGTTTCGGAGAATAACATAACAAGCCAACAAAATACATGGTATGAACACAAAGTTTAGAAAGAAAGAAAAGTCAATAAATATTACACGCATGAAAATGTAAAATGCAGAAGAATATTACTTTACTGCTGTTTTGAAAAATACGACAGAAGAGGAAATGTACTTGGGTCTTCTTTCATTAAAGGATGATTCTGCAGTGTGTGGCATTCAGTGACCTGTACTAGTGTTAATGTTGTTGGTATTGTGATGTTTGATGGCTGTATGCTGAGATCTGCAGCTTTTCACTTATTACTGCCTGTTATTGCAGACAGAAGTCTGCATCTGGGAGGAGCATAAAATCTGCCTCAGTCTGTAGGATAAGATGTTGCTGAAAAACAAATTAATCTCATGAACCGAGAATTTATTGAATTTTTAGAACAGTCTTATAGGCTTTGAAAATGGCCAGACTAAAGCTCTGTTATCCATCATCTCTTATGTTTTTCTCCCGTAAAAAAAAATCCATAAAAATGTAATATCTAAACATCAATACTTCAGTGTTCATCTTGCAACTTCACTGATATTACATTTATGGTAGGTATTGTTTTGTCAAATGATACACTAGGCCTACCAGTTACAGATAAGACACTGCTCGGACTGAAGCTTAATGAGGCAAAGGTACAAAATGTAGTGATACATATTGAAGTGTAATCCGAGTGATAAGATGGAGTGTACCTGGTGGAGTGTGCCTGGTAGTTATGAGTATAACCCATGTCTTTTTCATCTGACTAGAATATGACACTATATAAGTTATGCAAATAAAGTGCACTTTTCAAGAATAGTTTATCATACTTGATAAATTTAAAGGGAAACTGACAGCTGATACATGCTCCCCAAACCATGGGCAGCATCATGTATCAGGCTCTGGCTGTATATCACAGCCAGGTAAGTTTTACTCTTAAGAGCTGCAGAGAAAAACAAACACCATAACGATGAAGGATGTATTGGTACATCCTTAGTCATGTCCCTGACTTTGATCAGAGCTCAGACGATTAACTAGTTAACTAGTTAGATTGCACTGTCAAACTCTGACAGCGCAATCTAACATGTTCTGGCTGGGATTGTGCCTTTCCAAGGTGCCATTGGCGGTCCCATGACACGATTGGGGCACCAATGGGTTGTCATGACAGCAAGGGGTCAGATGATGACCCCTGTAGCTTTCATGACAAAGATCGTGAGAATGCTAGCTGAGTGCTGGCTTTCACAGGAGATCAGCATTTCTGTTGTTCAGAGGGATGCTGAAGAATTCTCTTAAAGGGAATCTGTCAGGTAATTTTTCAATATGATACTAATATAACCCTTAAATAGTGCCTGGGCAGACCATTTAAAAATATATAAAATCATTATTGTACCATTTGTCATTTCCTTGCTATAAGCATTTTCTGACACTACAGGTTCCTCGTACATTAGTCCTCTCCATTACTTTTACAGAGGATGAATCTGCTGTGTAAGTATTAATTAAATATCCACCCCCACCCAAGCTGGTGTTCTGTCCTTTCTTTCTGTGCTCTGTGCTGGGAGGGGGATGTGTTTTGTCTTGCACTGTGTGCACTGTGAAATAGATTTCTATCATAAGAACATTGGTTTTTCTGCAGCCATGTAATGTGTGTATCTACTGAGAAGATGATGAAATCTATCATATAATCATCTAATTCTTTCTGTTTGTGTGCAATGGAAATCCTGCATCGCTGATTGGTCGCGCCAGCCACCTGCGACCAATCAGCGACAGGCGCAGTCCGGCCGCGAATTGGCATGGCATTTGAACCACACTTCGCTGATTGGTCGGGCGGCAGCGACCAATCAGCGATATTGGCGCTGGATTTAAACACCAATTCACTGATTGGTCGCGGCGACCGCGACCAATCAGCGACAGGCGCAGTACGGCTGTGAATTGGCGCAGGATTTAAATCCTGTGTATCAATTGCATTACTCTTAAATCTTCATAAATAAACTACATACATACAGTGTTGGCCAAAAGTATTGACACCCCTGAGATTCTGTCAGATAATACTCAGTTTCTTCCTGAAAATGATTGCAATCAAAAATTCTTTGGTATTATTATCTTCATTTAATTTGTCTTCAATGAAAAAAACACAAAAGAATGAAGCAAAAAGCAAAACATTGCTCATTTCACACAAAACTCCAAAAATGGGCAAGACAAAAGTATTGGCACCCTCAGCCTAATACTTGGTTGCACAACCTTTAGCCAAAATAACTGAGATAACTGCTTCCGGTAACCATCAATGAGTTTCAAACAATGCTCTGCTGGAATTTTAGACCACTCTTCTCTGGCAAACTGCTCCAGGTCCCTGAAATTTGAAGGGTGCCATCTCCAAACTGCCATTTTTAGATCTCTCCACAGGTGTTCTATGGGATTCAGGTCTGGACTCATTGCTGGTCACTTTAGAAGTCTCCAGTGCTTTCTCTCAACCCATTTTCTAGTGCTTTTTGAAGTGTGTTTTGGGTCATTGTCCGGCTGGAAGACCCATGACCTCTGAGGGAGACACAGCTTTCTCACATTGGGCCCTACAATATGCTGCAAAATTTGTTCGTAGTCTTCAGTCTTCATAATGCCATGCACATGCTCAAGCAGTCCAGTGCCAGAGGCAGCAAAGCAACCCCAGAACATTAGGGAACCTCCGCCATGTTTGATTGTAGGGACCGTGTTCTTTTCTTTGAATGCTCTTTTTTTCTCCTGTAAACTCTATGTTGATGCCTTTGCCCAAAAAGAGAGAACATTCTTCCAAAACGTTTTAGGCTTTCTCAGGTAAGTTTTGGCAATCTCCAGCCTGGCTTTTTTATGTCTCGGGGTAATAAGTGGGGTCTTCCTGGGTCTCCTACCATACAATCCCTTTTCATTCAGACGCTGACGGATAGTACGGGTTTACACTTTTGTACCCTCGGACTGCAGGGCAGCTTGAACTTGTTTGGATGTTAGTCAAGGTTCTTTATCCACCATCCAGACAATCTTGCGTTGAAATCTCTCATCAATTTTTCTTTTCCGTCCACATTTAGGGAGGTTAGCCACAGTGCCATGGACTTTAAACTTCTTGATGACACTGCGCACTGTAGACACAGGAACATTCAGTTCTTTGGAGATGTACTTGTAGCCTTGAGATTGCTCATGCTTCCTCACAATTTGGTTTCTCAAGTCCTCAGACAGTTCTTTGGTCTTCATTCTTTTCTCCATGCTCAATGTGGTACACACAAGGACACAGGACAGAGGTTGAGTCAACTTTAATCCATGTCAACTGGCTGCAAGTGTGATTTAGTTATTGCCAACACATGTTAGGTGCTACAGGTAAGTTACAGGTGCTGTTAATTACACAAATTAGAGAAGCATCACATGATTTTTCTAACAGTGCCAATACTTTTGTCCACCCCCTTTTTTATATTTGGTGTGGAATTATATCCAATTTGGCTTTAGGACAATTCTTTTTGTGTTTTTTTCATTGAAGACAAATTAAATGAAGATAATACCAAAGAATTTGTGATTGCAATCATTTTTAGGAAGAAACTGAGTATTATCTGACAGAATCTCAGGGGTGTCAATACTTTTGGCCAACACTGTATTCTAGAATACCCGATGCATTTGAATCGGCGACCATCTAGTGTTCTTATAATCACATAGAAATATCTCAAACTGCCCACTACACATATGCCTCATATACACACAGACACTGTTGCAACTAAAATCACACACTCCTCCTCGACCCAGATTTTGCAATTGTGCAATTAGTCAAACAACACACAGATCAGAGAGGAGGGCAGGGCTGTTAATAATGCATGAATATTCATTCCTTGGGAAATGGGCAACAAAGAGCTCACTGTGATTGACAGATGGAATTAATCTTGAAGTTATTTTGAAGTTTACACAGGATAGGAGGGAAGCAAAAATAAAATAAATACATGAATAGAGAGAGCTTAGAGAGAGCTTAGAGAAAGGAATTAGAAAATTATATCAGTTACATGTGGATTTTTGACCTGATAGATTCCTTTCAATAGCAGAAGTGATAAGATAGTGCAGGCTTCAAGTCCTCTAAGGGGACTAATGAAATTGAAAAAAAAAATATATGAAAAAACTAAAAAAAAACCATAAGAATTCAAATCACCTCCCACTTGAAAATATAGCTAATAAAAAAGAATAAAAAATACACATATTTGGTATTGCCGAGCTCAGAAATGCCCAATCTATCAAAATATGAAATAAATTAATCTGATTGGTAGATTGTATAAAGGAGTAAAAAAAAGTCAAAACGACAAAGTGTTTTTTGTTGGTCACTGCAAGATTTCAATAAAATGCGATAGCAAGCAATCAAAGCATTGTATCTACCCAAAATTGTATATTTAAAACTGTCATCTTAAGACAAAAAAAAGCTCTCATACAGCCCCAGATCTCGTAAAATGAGCACTCCACGGGCCTCAGAAAATGGTGACAAAAGCATAAATTCAGAATTTTTTTTTACCCTTAGATAAACATAAAATTATACATGTGTAGTATCTACAAACTCATACCAACCAGAGAAATCATACTGACAAGTCAGTTTTACTACACAGTGAACATGGAAAATAAAAAAAATTGTGAAATTGCACTTTTTTTGCACTTTCACTGCATTGGAATTTGTACCATTTTCCAGTATATTATGTGGTAAAATGAAAAATGTAATTCAAAAGTACAACTCGTCCTGCAAAATTAAAAGCCTTCATATGGCTCTATTGATGGAAAAAAAAAAAGTTATGGCTCTTGGAAGAAGGGGAGGAAAAACACTAAAATGAAAAACAGAAAATCACCCGGGAAGGATGAGGTAACACTGAATGATAGACTAGTTGGACAGGCAAGTCCGCAACAGCTACTCCCTGATGGTGACTGACAGGGGTATGCTAAAGTCAGCATGCATGCAGAGACCTGTCAATCACTGTCAGTGGGTGGGGAGGAGGCACCAGGGACTCACCTTTTGACTACTGTTGTGCCGCTTGGTACTAAGTGGCTTCTAAAGGTATTTTTTCTCAGAAACATTGCAGTGTTTCAAAGTCAAACCTATAAAGCAGAGATAATACTGCAAGTGCTATCACAGTTTTTATATTGTATAAAATCACAGTAAATACATTTAAAGGGAATCTGCCACCAAGTTTTTGCCACCTAATACAAGAGCTGCATGATATAGAAATAGAGACCATGATTCCAATGATGTATCACTTACTGGGCTGTTAAGTGTAGTTTTTATAAAATCACTGTTCTATGAGCAGGAATTTATTATCATTAGAGGACTACATGTCCTGGTGACAAGTAGTCAAGCATATTCAAAAGCTCTGTATAACTCCGCCCCCATCACAGATTAGAAGCTTTCTGTATGCACTGTATGTGGGCAGATAACTGCCAATCAGTGGTGTGTGTGTATGGGGGGAGGGGGTGGGTTATAAAGCTCCACATTCAAATAATGTCTAATTTGCTAAAAAAAAACCTGTCATTTTATCAAAATGACAGCAAGCAGCTACTAAATTGACACACTGCTAAAATCAGGATCTCTGTCTCCACATTATGCTACTCTCAGATGAAAGCAACAACCTAGTGACAGATTCCCATTAAGATTGTGAGTGCACTTTGATATAACATGGAAAAGTTCACAGGATATGAATACTTTTTTCAAGGCATGAACCTGAAGAGAACGAATTGACAAATAACCAGCAGCACTCCACCTTTAAAGTATCAAGATTATACAAAGTTTATTTAAAGACCAAACCACAATACATTAAAACCATACAGAAAAAACACAAACCATCAGATAGGAAGCAAACCCTGCAAGTTACACAATAGTTTTTCTTTATCAGCAGATCCCGGGCAATTATCAAATAAACAATGATAGTGCCACCACACTCCTGTAGTCAAAAACCCAAAATATTTTTTGATCATAGATCAAATGTTACATATGGTTTGACATAATATAGGTTTAAAATGTGACAAGATACAAAGAGGAGCGTGTGTCTACCTTGAAAAGAAAGGCAGGGAACTGCATTGAACTATTCCCAGCACAAAAGCAGCCAGACATAAGGATTGTACAAGTAAAGAATGGAGTAGACCACCCCACTGAAAACTACTTTCTCACCCAAACAATAGGACTCTGCGGTGTATCAGTCATGGGGAGAAGTGTCCAAGAGGTGGAGAATAAGGTCAAAACATGGCCGGGATAAGCAAAGTATATGCAGTAACTGCATTGCTCAGGATTACACATCCAGGGCAATACAGCTCCTCTGTGCGCAGCGCGCATACTATACCTAATGTAGGTATAGTATGTGCGCTGTCTGAAGTCCAGCAAGCTTATTCAGTAGATCTATGGGCTACGCAGCAGGACCCTGGACAGCGCACATACTATACCTACATTAGGTATAGCATGAGCGCTGCGCACAGAGGAGTCGGCGGCTTTGTTCATAAAAATGTACAGTAGCTGACAGGAGCCGGCTACTGTACATCAGGAATTACATCATTATATGCCCACCTGAGTGGGTGGTATGTCTCTAGGAGGGGTGGGCACCCCCTAGAGACATTATAGCCACATTTATTAATAAAATGTAATCTTTTAGAACACTGATAACAGTTTGCTCATCCCTGCCGCTGCAGGGATGAGCAAACTAGCCGGCAACAGGATTGCTCCATATTACACATCCAGAGCAATCGGGTTACCGGATTGCGGCTTCAGCAATCCGGTTAAAGATTGCGGCTTCAGCAATCCGGTTAAGAGATTGCAGCTTGTCTGAAGCCAATTGCGTTCACCGCATCCGGATCTGTAGCCGGCCGCTGAGGTGATGGAAGTGCAGCTCAGTGTAGACAGCTCCCCACAGGTGGAACTTTACCACAGGGCAGCAGGGATGGATGAGGGGAGTAGTAGTCGCATCTCTGCAGTCAATGCGGTGAATAGCGGCAGTTAAGCAGGCACACACACACACAGTGATCTTTGTTTCAGTACCTTTTACTGGTGACAGGGTAACAGGTGCAGTACAGAGAAATAACCAGGTCCCAGTGCAACTTGAGACTTCCACCTTAGAAAGATTTGAGGCCTCCTCTGTCTCTTGGTACTGTGGTTTGGTGTAAGTCCTGCCTGTGACTGAACTCACCGCTCCTTCTCCCTCTCAGGACTTTACTCTAAACTGACAATGAGATCCTTCTGCGGGTCCCTATTCCTTTTTTGGCCCCTGATCCTGTGTTTGGTCAGTTTGAGTGTCTCTTGGCTGTTACCTCATAGGGTTTTGGTCCTCCTGGTTCTCCCGGGCTTTTACTGCTGCAGTGGATGCTGGCAGCGTCGGACTCTGGTGTCCGGGTGTACTACAAGTAAACCTTGACTGGTTCCCTTCCTTGTTGCTCCTACTCTCCACTGGCCTCCGACCCTCTCCCAAGGGTGCAGCACAGCTGGGTCAGTGTTCCCTGGTCCTGGGTCTAGATCCTTCCCAGCGACCAGCTCCTCACTCCAGCTCTCTCCACAGACTCGAACTAACTGGAACTAACTCCTGGGACTAACTGACTGCTCCCCTCAGGCCTGGATCTTTTAAAGAGGAACTGACTTAAGGCAGCCAGTAGGGCTCCCCTTCAGGTCTGGAGTGGAAGGTGTTGTGTGCTGTGTGAACCAAGGTGTAATCCCTCCTTGCACCAGTGGATCCTGTGGCAATCCCCTGCAGGTGCCACAAATATGTATTTTTCATTTAGGCTGCTTTCACACTGCAGTTTTTGCCTGATCAGTGTTCATTAGGTTTTGTGTGCCAAAACCCGGAAAGGAACCAGGAGAGGAACTTGCAGAGAAAAACTATAATTGAAAGATTGACACCTGTTCTGGGTTTTGAAGACACTCCTGGTCTTGGCACACAAAACCTAATGAACACTGATCAGGAAAAAACTGCAGTGTGAAAGCTGCCTAAGGCCCCTTTCACATCAGCATAACGGCTGCACTTGCGGTTCACTTGCGGCAAGCACCTGCCGCAAGTGCCAAAACCGCACTTGCCGCACCTGCCGCACACTTACCGCAAGCCCATAGACATTGTATGGGGCTTGCCGCAAGTGAACCGCAAGTGCAGCCGTTATGCGGTAATCGCGGCAGTTGCGTTTTTTTCACCGCAACTGCCGCGATCAGCGAAAACCGCTGATGTGAAAGCAGCCTAATATAGTTAAAACATCTGATAAATGTGTTTGCATGTATTTAAATATTTAATACGGGAAGGGTTAAAAGACTGGGTAGCATTTTCCCAGCATGCCTAGAGACAGCATATTGTGCATGAAATGGTTATCGGTTACCTAGCTAGCTGCTGATCAGGTATCTTGTAAAATTCCTGACCATGTAAGAAGTTAATTAACAAAAGTTTTCATTTTACCTCTATGTGGTTACTCTTTGAAAGTCAAAAAGGATTCCTATTAGGGTCAGCCAGCTGTATAACATGGACGACAATCACCATGCAATGCATGGAGTGTTATACAGCCGTCTGACCCCAGCCTAAAACTTAAAAAAACAGGGAACAGAGATTTTTAGAGCAACGAGAATTTGGGATGAAAATCGTTTACAGACAATAAACCTAAAAATTTATTTAACATGCCAAACTTGTAATATTTTATTCTGGAGCCTCTTATTTGAACTTTCATACATTAGAGCTGCATTATTTGTGCCTGTAAGGGCAGGGCAGACGTAGGTATTTTCATTCTGACTGTGATCTGACAAACCGTCGGATTTCAATCGGACCAATGGTAGTCTTTGGGTCTGTCCACATGTCATATTTTTTTACACTGTTTGTCTGAGCAAACATTGCTGAAAGTCTGCGTTTGATACAATATTATTATTATTATTATTATTATTTTATATTCAGATATCCCTTGGCAATGCAAATCAATGAATGTGTGGAAATCATCGGACTGCACTCGAATGACACGTGCAGACTCACAGAATGGAAAGGAAGGAGAAGTTTTGTTGTCCATCTTCTTCTCATTCGAATGAAATGGATCACACCATGCTGACACATGAAGCAATCTGTAATCAGAATTTGACGAGGTGTAATTTGCATAATTGGCCTGATTCTCATGGATAAAACAATATATGGCCGTCTGACCCTCCTATGTTTAATAAGGAGTACGTAATTATTGTCATGTTTGCATGTGTTTTTGTCTTTTTCATAACTAGTCACACTGGATATTACATTTTTTACACAGCATAGAAAATATGTTACACATACTATCACAGCTGTATGCAAGTGAATAGAAATGGGTGACAATACTGCATGAAATAATCTGTAGGTCTCTAACTTAATATCTAGCTTTTGTTGCCCTTTGTGCCCCAGACACGAATAGGTTAAACAGTAATGACACACAACAGAAATCTAATCTTCCGTCTAGGTTGAATCCTGGAAATGATTTAAATTATCAGACCAAGTATGACTAATCTTCGCAATACGAGTCATTCTTAACTGCCAGGAAATTCTGCAGATGTCTACTCCTGTAATTGTATTTAACATATTTAGTAACATAGAAGCAACATGTTTAGCAGATTTGATACAAGGAAAAGCTGGCTCAATGCAAAATATTTCAGACCTGTAATATGAAACTAATTTCATTTACATCATATGAACCAAAAGTTTTGCTTTGAAATCCTTCATCACATTTGAGTAGTAATAGAAAAACCTGTGAAAACTTACCATAGGTTTGTCATATTGATTTGGATATGCATTGCTAGCTTGAATCCTTATTTATGAAATACAGTGTATTACACAGTAGCAAGCCATTACATATATAACATAGAAGTCACCAGTCAACCAGCTCGTCTCAGATGCTGCACTGGTATTGTAGGAAGAAAGGAAACAAATCGCATATCGGTTGAACTGGAGTAGATATTAAAAAATCAAGAAACTAGTTGTAAGGAGGTGGACTAGAATTTGTGTTCATCCCTGAAGATGTCAACTACACTGGTATACAATGTGTGCAGAATTATTAGGCAAATGAGTATTTTGATCACATGATACTCTTTATACATGTTGTCCTACTCCAAACTGTATAGGCTTGAGAGCCAACTACCAATTAAGTAAATCAGGTGATGTGCATCTCTGTAATGAGGAGGGGTGTGGTGTTGTGACATCAACACCCTATATAAGGTGTGCTTAATTATCAGGCAAATGCCTTTCCTTTGGCAAAATGGGTCAGAAAAGAGATTTGACTGGCCAAAATTGTGAGATGTCTTGCAGAGGGATGCAGCAGTCTTGAAATTGTCAAACTTTTGAAGTGTGATCACCGAACAATCAAGCGTTTCATGGCAAATAACCAACAGGGTCGCAAGAATCGTGTTGGGCAAAAAAGACGCAAAATAGCTGCCCATAAATTGAGGAAAATCAAACATGAAGCTGCCAAGATGCCGTTTGCCACCAGTTTTGCAATATTTCACAGCTGAAATGTTACTGGAGTATCAAAAAGCACAAGGTGTGCCATACTCAGGGACATGGCCAAGGTCAGGAAGGCTGAAAAACGACCACCTTTGAAAAAGAAACATAAGATAAAACATCAAGACTGGGCCAAGAAATACCTTAAGACTGATTTTTCAAAGGTTTTATGGACTGATGAAATCAGAGTGACTCTTGATGGGCCAGATGGATGGGTCCTTCATGATATCTGTATGTGTGACACATCAATAGCGATCAATGAACGACATTCAAGCGATCCAGGCCAAGTCAGATCGTTGGTCATATCGCTGGGACATTGAAGCGTGTAAAGGGCCCTTTAGGCTCACTGAAGGTTGTAGGTTGTAGGTTTGTCAGAAGAGGTGGGTCTTAATGTTCCTTTTGAAGGTTTCCATGGTACGCTAGAGTCTGATGTGTTGGGGCAAAGATTTCCAGAGTATGGGGGATGCACAGGAAAAATCTTGTATGCTGTTGTGGAAAAAAGAGATAAGAGTGGAATAGAG
Organism: Allobates femoralis; assembly: GCA_033576535.1. Classification (NCBI taxonomy): domain Eukaryota; kingdom Metazoa; phylum Chordata; class Amphibia; order Anura; family Aromobatidae; genus Allobates; species Allobates femoralis. Next base: position 283,472,125 of record JARQOC010000001.1, read on the forward strand.
AAGGTGATCTTTAGAGGATCGGAGGTTACGTGCAGGTAAGTACAAAGAGGCCGTATCACAGATATACAGAGGAAACAGGTTGTGGATGGCTTTATATGTCATGGTAAGGGTTTTGAACTGCAGTCTCTGGGCAATCTGAAGCTAGGGAAGAGATTGGCAGAGAGGAGAGGCTGGAGAATAGCGGGAAGAAAGGTGGATTAGTCAGGAAACAGAGTTTAGGACAAATTGGAGGGGTGCAAGAGTGCTAGTGGGGAGGCCAGAGAGCAGGGGGTTGTAGTAGTTGAGGCGCAAGATGATGAGGTCATGCATGAGTGTTTTTGCAGTTTCTTGGTCAAGGAATGTATGGATCTGGGAAATATTTTTTGAGTTGGAGTTTTTCAGGAGGTGGCAGGGGCTTTGATATGTGGTTTGAAAGAGAATGCAGAGTCCAGGGTTACTCCGAGGTAGTGAGCATCTGAGACTGGGGAAAGTGAGAAGCCATTGACTTTGATAGCTAATTCTGGTGGGATACTGGAGTTAGATGGGGAAAAGATGATGAATTCTGTATTGCCATGTTCAGTTTTAGAAATCAAGCAGAAAAGAAAGTTGAAATAGCAGACAGAGATTGTGAAATTTTAGTTAATAAGGAGGAGACATTAGGTCCAGAGAGGTAGATCTGCGTGTCATCATCATAGAGATTACACTGAAAGCCACTGGACTCTATTAGCTGTCCCAGGCCGAAGATGTAGATGGAGAAAAAAAAGGGGTCCTAGAACTAAACCCTGGGGGGACACTGGCAGATAGGGTGTGAGATGATGAGGTGGTATGGGAAGGAGTGTTGCTGGATGTCCACTCTGTTAGGTTTGAAGAGATCTAGGATAGGGCCAAGTCTGTGATACCAAGAAGTAAGAGAATGTGCAGTAATAGGAAATGGTCTACATTGTCGAAGGCAGAGGACTGATCCAGGAGAAGTAGGACAGAGAAGTGTTGCTTGCTCTTGGTTGTTATTAGGTCATTGGTGACTTTAGTTAGGGTAGTTTTAGTTGAGTGATGCGGTCAGATGCCAGATTGTAACCAGTCAAAGAAGGAGCAGGGGAGAGGTGGGAGAACAGTTTAAGATGGACATGCTGTTCCAGTAGTATTGAAGCATAAGAGAGAAGTGATATGAGGTGATAGCTAGACACAGAGAATGGGTCAAGGGAGAGCTTTTTGACGATGGGTGTGATCGAGGCATGTGTTAAAGGATGAGGGGAAAACACCATTTTTAGTGATAGGTTGAAGAGATGGGTTAGGGCTGGGATGAAGGCTCTGTGAGGTTGGCAATGAGTGGGACAGGAGCATGTCAAGCCTGCTGGTGGTGAGATGTGATCTTGACAGGAGAGAGGAGAGATGATCTTCTGTCATGGTAGAGAGGCTGGTTTTGGAAAAATAGGGCTGAATAGTTAGAAAGAGGGGCTGTGGGCACTGCAGGCCAAAGCTTTCTCTCATGTTATCAATCTTCCACTTGAAGAAAGAGGCAAAGTCTACTACAAAGTCTTGAGATGAGAGGAGATGCAGGAGGTGCTGAGGGATGGAGGAGAGAATTGAAAGATTTGAATATTTGTTTAGGAGGATGAGAGATGAGTAGATTTGTTTTGCAACATTGAGTGTAGCCTTGAAGTTGGTGAGGGACTGTTTGTATGCAATGAAGTGCTCGATGGAATGGGATCTCTTCCATCTCCACTCAGTGACCACGGAATCCTGCCTCAGTTCTTTAGTATGGCCAGGGTCACAGATACCATCTGTTTTTTGGCTTCAATCCGTTCTTGGGAACATTTTGGAAATTTTTTTTTTTCAAAGTCGAAAAAACGCATATGCAGCTAGCAGCGTTTTTGGGACCCTTTCAAAAAACGCATGCGTTTTTTCAACACGGGGTCCTATGGGAGATGCATGCGTTAACGCATGGCACATATAGGCACTATGTGTTAACACATGCCTTAACGCTTGCGTTTTTTTGAGAAAAAAATGACAAAGTCCAAAAAATTCCAAAAAACGTCCAGGAACTCAGGGGACACTTTAAAAAATGGATTTGTATGTGTGAACCTAGCCTAAGGCTGGTGTACCAGGGTTTCCTGTTGATTATGTATGTTTTGCTATGCGTAAAGGGGCAGCTGAATCAAAGGCTATAGTTATTGTGGTGTTATATCAAGTGGCAGCAGCAAATGTATCATGTAACTAAACTATGGCTAGGGTCACACATGCCAATCTGTTTTTGGAAGTGTTTTCCACACCAAATCAGTTTTTTCTAGGCGGCATTTTGTGCCTCCTGAGTCTCTAGACTTTTTTGGACTTAGTCATTTTTTCTCAAAAACGCATATGTATTATCGCATGCGTTAACACATGGTACCTATATGTACCATACGTTAAAGCAGGGGTCTCGAACTCCAGGCCTCGAGGGCTGCACAAAGTCCAGGTTTTCAGGATTTCCTTAGAATTTGACAGTTGGTCATTTGATTAACAACTTTCAAATGCTATGGAAATCCTGAAAACCTGCACTGTGTGCGACCCTCAAGGCCTGGAGTTTGAGACTTCTGCATTAAAGCATGCGTTTCCCTTAGGGCGCCATGTTAAAAAAAGCATGCATTTTTTTTTACTGCACCCAAAAACACTGCTAGCACCGTTTTGTGGATGCTGAACAAAAACGTATGCGTTTTTGAAGAACGCAGTGACACTTAAGTGCACCATCCGTTAACGGATATGCATTTTTGGACTTAGAAAAAAAGTCTAAAAACTGATCCCAAAAACAGATCCAGGGCAAAACGGATGCCATGTGTGACCCTGGCCTATGTCTGTGAGAGGGAAAAGGGACTGAAAGAGGGAATGTAAATCAAGATGTTTGTGGAGTGGGGGTTGCCTTCTAGGAGAGGAGAGGGAAGAGAATGTAAGTAGCTTGTGGTCTGAATTGGAGTAATAAAGCAGTCATCGGACAGGAGCAAGACAACTTCTCCACCATGCTTGCTTCTGGGGTGAGGAATGTGAAAAAGATTGAAATATGCCATAAGAAAGTACAGCTGGAGAGACTGTGTCAGAGGGGGTGAACCAGGTTTAATTGATGCCAAGACAGGAGAATTTGTTGGTGATGAAGAGGTTATGTATGCATGAAAGTTTGTTGCAGACAGAGCAAGCTTTCCATAAAGGTATCGTTACACACAGAGATATATTGCTTGCAACTCTCTGGTTGCAGTGAAATCATGGACACATTGTTCCATTTTGTACACAGCAAGAAAATGGAACAATGTGTCCATGATTTCACTGCAACCACTGAGTTGCAAGCAATATATCTCTGTGTGTAACGGTACCTCAAGGCTCCAGGATGAAGGACTGGGGGAGCGAGGGATGGCTTAATGAGTATAAGGTTATAAGGGTTACAAACATTTGTGATGTATCATGAATGGGGGTTAGAAATGACTGGGAATGTGATGAGGAGGGCCAGGATATGCGGATATGTCTCCAGTAATGAGGAGAAGCAGAGAGAGCATTAGAAGGTGGAAGCAGTAGAGGGTACAAGGTTGCCATGTGTGTCTAAAAACAAAGGATTGTATATGAGGAAAGTGCAGAGGAAAAGCTGAGTACATGATCAAACATACATGTGAGGAGACAAGACAACATAGACATGTTTATTAGGTGATGATCAGAGAGCGGTGATGATAAATGATAGAGACCAAGTTCTTCATATTAATTCTGGTTTTATTTATTACTGCACACTTGTATGATAAACTTAGGTGATACATGAGCAGACAACTAGTATGTCACAAGATGTAATGTGTATTATAAGATGCAGAGGAGTTGTTTATAAGGTCTATAGGACTGTGTTATATAAATGTTATGCAAGGAAATAATGTATAGTATTCTGAAAAGGGAGAGAAGGAAGCTCACATAGGGTTTTATCTGAGGTATAGATTAGTAATCACTTATAGTTAGACTCACCTAGTTTAGTTGTGTGAGTCACAACTAACTTGAATCAACATATAGCATATATGGCTACTGCAGAATCCCGTGTAAGTTACACTCTGGTCTGGATGGAATGAAAAAAAAAACGGGTTCACTCTGCGCCACCAAATAAAGACTGATCCAGATGCTTGTCTTTTTACTTTAGTGGAGCTGACACGTTTAGTAGCCTTCTGCTACTTCCTCAGGGTCCTGAGAAGGTAGCAGAAGTCTACAAAATGTGTTGGCTCCACTAAAGTAAAAAGACAAGCATCCAGATCAGTCTTTATTTGATGGCGCAGAGTGAACCCGTTTTTCCTTCTATCCAGACCAGAATGTATAATATAGGAGTATTATATAGAATGTTTATGTAGAATGTACAAGAATGTTTGCTAATGTAAAATATTGTTATGTAGTGTTGATATTTTTTGCATAAGATTGTACGTGATAGGTTAAATCTGCCCAGCAACAGACTGCAGGGACCAAATTAGTAAAGTGTGGGATCATCATTAGCTCATAAGACAAGTGAAAGTTTCTTCATAGAATATTAGATAGGGATCCAGTAGTGACTAGTGTGGACATGCTTGTTAGAAATTTTGAATAGGCAGAATGCAGTGGGTAACTAGTAACAAATACAGCACTGAGACCAGAGTGTGATCCTGTGAAGTGACTGTATTATTAGATGGGTTAACCAGAGGGTTAGAGTCCTACCCTTGGACAAATGGTATATTCTGAAGGAGTCAGAGTGTGCATGATTGTCCTGGCCTTTTAACTGTCAAGTTATGGTGTGAGGTGAACACTAGTGGTGTATGACAGTGTTTGACTTTCCGAGATAGGACCCCTTCTGGTCACTGCAAGCCAAAGGCTCTTCACTGGTGTTTTGGCAAATTCTCAAAACTCTTCTCTTTGAAGAGAAGAGACCTCCACCTGGAAGTGTTTTAGAGCATGCTTTCCCATTCTTGCCATAATGCTTCAACCTCCTGGAAACCTGGACTTGTGAGGTAGGGAGACTGGGGAATACTGAGACAGAAGGTGAACATCAGAAACTGTACCAATGTGTTCGGCTGTGTTGTACTGGAAAGACCAAATCCAGAAAACGACCCAGCTAGAGCTAGGACTATATCTTATTCTATTAAAAAGTGATCCGCTGCACACTAAACATAATATATGACATAATGGCTAAAGGATGTATGACTGATATATAAGAAACTAATGCAAATTTAGAAGAGGAAAATTGACATTGCAGAAACTGCTTCAGGACACAATATGAAAGATGAGAGTCTTAGTTGATGCATTGGCCATTGCATGTAAGCTCAATAAATTTTGTCAAGGTGCTCTTGACTTGGCTATCCCCCGATAGCCAAATCAAGTTTAACCATGTCTTTTCCACCATCTTTTTGTAGTCAAGCTTCCTACTACACCCATATACATAGCTTTTAATTGCACTCAGAGGCTTATACTCTCATATGCATTTGCACGACAGACAGAGGCATAACGTAAGGGAGATAGGGACCCGGTATACATGAGAGCACCTTGAAGGAAGTTATCAGGCTTACATGCAATGGCCAATTCATCAACTAAGATTCTCATTTTTCATATTGTGTCCTGAAGCTGTTTCTGCAATGTCAATTTTCCTCTTCTAAATTTGCATTACTTTCTTAGGGTGCTTTCACATCTGCGTTTTTCGTAATTCGCGGCAGATGCGGTGAAAAAACCGCATCTGCCGCGTTTACCGCATAACCGTTCCACTTGCGGCGCGGTTGCGGTTTTTTCTATGCAAAGTATAGGCATACTTGCGGCAGGTGCGGCAAGTGCGGTTTTGCACTTGCGGCAGGTGCGGCCGCGAAAAAAACCGCAGTAAGCCGCAAGTGGAACGGTTATGCGGTAAACGCGGCAGATGCGGTTTTTTTCACCGCATCTGCCGCGAATTACGAAAAACGCAGATGTGAAAGCACCCTTATATATCAGTTATACATCCTTTAGCCATTATTTCATATATTATGTTTAGTGTACAGTAGATCACTTTTTAATACATATAGTCTTTTTCCAGCTAGCACCTAAATATGTAGGTGTGCCAGTTATCTCTAAATTATTATATCCGATTCTATGCTGTGTAATGGAAAATGTGCTTAGGATTTGTGCCTGCTGTCTCTCTTGTAGTGTTGTGCCTAAAGAACTAAGCAATCTGTCAAGTAAAACACTGTAACTCGATCAGAACTGTTGGTGTCTATGTCATCTTAGGAAGTTCCATTCTGGCTTGCTAGAGGAAATGGCGGCATGCAGCCCTCTAAAAGGTAGGACAAGCACCACAAAAACCCATGAACCCAGCCAGGACCACAGTGTGCCAGGGCATTGAAGTCAATCCATGACCCATGACTTCGGTTTATCTCATATTACAAAGTAATAATAAAAGAACTGTCGGGAGATTCATGCTTCATGAACCACAATCAGTGTAAATCAAAGTCGGCTGTGTTTTTGTAGGACTGCATTTCAGAGAAGGCATACTTTGAAATGCCAGTCAAGGGTTATGTGTCTTAAAGGACTAATCCGTGGCAGGTTCACAATGGTTTCTCCCTGCCTTAACTATAAACACACAAGGAGAGATATCAGTAAATCATGGAGAGCAGGAAAGGGAAAAGCTGTTGGGGGCAACCAGACTTATCATCCAAGACGCACAGTCCCCAGTAGCTTTCTAAAGCCTGTTTCTTCTAAAAAACAGCAGTGTTTCAGAGAACAGCATTCACAGCAACAACAAAGGGCTCTGATTCATGCTGACAGTGTTTTGGGCATAGTGAAACTCCTGACAGGTATCCTTTAAGGTACCACTTGGGCCTCTGTCAAAGTCTTTTTCACATCATGTGCCATTTTGCAAGATATGTTAAAGTGTTATACATTGCAGCATAAGATGGCTACCAACAATAAATGGCATTAAAGAAACAGCCTTCTTTCTCATGTATAAAAGATAGTTTCCTGAAAGCATTCACTAGCCAAAAAGACTCCTCATGCTTGCTGATGGACTCCACAAGGATAAATATTACCTCCAGCTCTCTGAAACTGCAGATGCAAGTATGAAGTTAGAATTAACAGATGAGATAATGTGACTGCCCAGTGTATTATACACTTTACATATGACAGCAGAATTTATGGAAAATCAACAGCATGTAATTATTGGCACATGGCTACTTAGTTCAAGCATCGCTGTTGGATGTCACATCCTTGAGGAGGTAAGGAATAAAATTCTGGCAGCCGCTAGGTTGAACTTACAAATCGAGCTGCCATTGAGTCTAATAAATCTTTCAAGTGACTGCATACTTACAGAATTTTATCCATAAACCTGATGTGATGACTGTATGAAGGGAACAAAAGATTTGTAACAGTAAATGAAGTTCAACCTCAAATAAATCAGATTCAACCTACTTTCAATGGAAGCTTCCATGCAGTCTTTATGTTTGTGGGATATATATAGTTACATATAGATCTACAGATATATATATAGCTAGAGATATATATTTACTCTTGTATTTAATTATGTATTTATTTATTTATTTACGTATTCCCTGAATGAAGGCTAATTTGGATTTAGCCTTATTGCTCTGAACAAAGTGCAATTAATGCTTTGCCGTTTCCCGTAAAACGTATTTAAGAAATCTTGCTCCCTTATTAACATACTAATTACACTAATTTTAAGCACCCAAATTCAGAATTTATTATCCAGTAATATATATTTCAGACAAAGACTCAGAGTGAGGTCAACGGATTAGGGCATCTACCATGTTGGCCACATCGCCTCAATAAAAGAAGCATGCAATCAAATCCAAATTCTTTCTTCTTTATGTTTGCTGAAGGGGAGGGCGCAAGTTCATACAGTTTAGCAAATCTCCCACAGCTACTGCATTTTCTTCCATTCTAAGGTGGCTCCCTGAGAGAAATCTATTATCCCACTAATAATTATTGGCATTTTGTACGCCGCTCTGCAATTCCTTTCAATATAAAGTAGCGTTCAAAACATTTTAAATCATTTTAATTCTTTTAGGGGAAGTTTGAGAAAGTGGATTGAATATATAATGAAATCTTTTTTGTTCGGTGTAATTGCTTTGAATGAAACACCTGTATAACTTTGTGTTAATGAGTGCTTAATCATGTTATAATTAAAAAATATTGCCTAATAAATGAAGCAGAGACAGAAGAAACTTTCCATATTTTTAATTAAGTTGTCTCAGGCTGTCACCAAAGCTTTAAAAAAGCATCTAAAATCTAATAAAATAGAGGCATATCAATAGCAAAGGTTGGATAAGGCCATGATTACTCTTCTGGCAAGCTCTAAGGTTAAATACTATCTCTATGTATTTCATTGAGCGAAACACATTAAGAGGAAAGGATTTAAGATATGATCCCCACAGCTTCAGAGATTTCTCTTTGTATTTTAAATTACCAGTTTAATTGACAAGACAGCTTCTATCCCACCTCCAATGGAGACCAAATCTCCCTATCTCTGAAGCTTATGATATTGATCTCAGAAAACAACCTGGAGCCAAATAAATAAAAGCCGCTTATTGACATATAATCATTACCACCTACTGAGCAGTTTCTTGGTTGAATTTTAATATCATTTAACATTTTCATAAACCCTGCCTTAATATGACATTCGTTAAAGACAAATGACATTGTGGCATAGACATATTCTTTCTCACTACTACATGGAAAAAAAATTAATCGTTGATGTATTTTTACTTCTTTCTTTGGATTAGTATTTGTTAGTTTTCATGCAAATTAACTCTCTTGTAGAACAAATGAAAACTATTCTGCAAATTCCAAATAAAAGAGATAGAGGAGCTAAGGCTGGGTTCACGCTTGTGGACCCTTCTGTAGCGTTCTGCAGAGGGGATCCGCAAGCTGAGTGCAGCCTCCGCAAGCCCCTATGTTTATAATGTGAGTGTACGGTGCTGTGCTTGACTGTGCATGACCGTGCGCTCCCATTCATTTGCCTGTGATTTGTACGCAGGCGAATGCCTGCGCGCAAATCTCACACTCTCGTCCGCACCAGGAACGTGACATGTTGCATTTCTGGTGCGGACGAGAGTGTGTGATTTGTGCGCAGGTATCCGCCTGCGTACAAATCACACAGGCAAATTAATGGGAGTGCACAGTCATGCGCAGTCAAGCGCAGCACCGTGCGCTCACATTGTAAACATAGGGACTTATGGAGGCTGCACTCAGCTTGCGGATCCCCTCCGCAGAATGCTGCAGAGGGGTCCGCAAGTGTGAACCCAGCTTTAGAAATAAGTATAAGACCCTTAAACCAGCCTTACAACATGACCAGGGGTAATAAATAACTATAACACATCTAAATTATTTTAGGGTTTACCCCTCATCTGAGTAGAGCAGAGTTTTGCTGACTGAGACTGGTCACAGCTAGACACAGTAAGGCTGGGGTCACAGTACATTTTTCACATGCGTTTTTGGAGACCTGCGTTTTCAAAAACGCATGTAAAAAACGCACCCATATGCCCCCATGTTAAAAAACGCATGCCCTAATAGCCAAAAAGCATGTGTGACTGTCCCATGCGTTTTTGAAGCATATCCAAAAACGCATGCGTTTTTTAATAAGGGGCCTTATGGAAACGCATGCAAAAACGCATGTACAATTAGTGCCATTCAAAAACGCATGCGTTTCCCATAGGAGCCCATGTTAAAAAACCGCATGCGTTTCCGGAAAGCATGCGTTTTTTTAACATGGGCTCCTATGGGAAACGCATGCGTTTTTGAATGGCACTAAAAGGTACTAATTGTATATGCGTTTTTGCATGCGTTTCCCATAGAAACCCATGTTATAAAAACGCATGCGTTTTCTACAAAAACGCATGCGTTTTTCAAAACGCTCAAAAAAATACTACAAGCACTATTTTTAGGTGCAGATTCAAAAACGCACCCAAAAACGCAGGGAGCCATCACACACCTTACAAAAGTCATGCTGACATGAAAAAAAGCATGAGTTTTGTTAAATCAATAAAAAAAAAAAAACGCATGGCAACTGTGACCACAGCCTAAATATAACAATCCTTTTCCTCATGAAGCCATTACCCCAGTAAGATTCCTGATTTTAGTCAGTAGCTTTCTTAGGGTGTGTTCACACACTGAATTTGTGGTGAAGATTTTGAACTTCTAAAATCTGCACCTACTGTCAGAAAAATTTTATAAAAACCTTCCTTGTCCGCACAGTGCATTTTTGATACATTTTTTGTGTGGATTTGATGCAGATTTTAAGGTGCCTATTGTCTTTTTCAATAATGTTTGAATAAGGCTAGGGTCACACTTGCATGATTCTGAGTTCCCTGCATTGTTTGCAGAAAACTTAGAATTCTTTCCTTCATCTAGGCTACATAGCAGCGAACGCGGCCTCTAGCAACCCTCTATGTTCCCTGGATACCAGCTACACAACGGGCTGCGGGAAGTGCGATTTGCACCACGCACAGGGGAACGCAGCATGCTGCGTTCCTCTCTGCGTGCATAGTACTTAGTGCATATCGCACTCCCCACAGCCCACTGTGTAGCTGGTATCCAGGGAACACAGCGGGTTGCTAGGGGCTGCGTTCACCGCTATGCAGCCTGAATAAAGGCTGCGTGCAGGCTGCGTAGTGAGGAAACAAATTCGAGGTTTTCTGCAAACAATGCAGGGAACTTAGATTTGTGCAAGTGCGGCCCTAGCCTTAGGGATGAGCGAGTAGTGTAATATTCAGACTCACTATACTCGTAATGAGTAGGTCCTAATACTCGGGCATTCATTACGAGTTGTATGTAAGCCAATGGGAAATGCGAGTAATTGTCTGCTGGAACCAAAAAAGTGGTTTGGGGGCTGAGGAAAAGGCTGAAATGGGTGCATGATTGTTTAAAAGCCAGCAGTAAAAAGCCGTTGGCTTTTAAATAATCACTCAGGTGATGCATGCCCCCCACCGCCTCCCAGCTCGATCCCAACCTGTTCCTCTCTGCTCTTCTTTCCTCAATTCCGTGCCTGCTCCCAATCCTGGAAGTGACCTGCCGGCTACTTCAAATGAACCGCTTATACAACTGATTCCTTCTGCAGACAGCAAGGACTTTATTGTGGATAAAATACACAGAATTCCCAAACCAAAAATCCTCAACCCAGATTTACCACGAGATGTTATTGCTTGCATTCATTTCTATACAATAAAGGAGACTTTTATGGCTGGTCTCAGGAAAATGCCGAAACTTTCAGGTAACTTGGCCGACCAAAAGCTGCTTTTTTCTTGACACTTTTTGGTACCTGGCTTTGAAAAGATGTTATTGACTTCCTTAGGTGCAGATTACATACGTTTTCTATGCGTTTCTACTGCAGAAGCGCACTAACAATGGATGTACTTTTTTTTATCAGTGTATTTTCTGCATCTAATGCAAGTCTATGGGGAAAAACTTCACAGAAAACTCAGTGTACCTGCAAGAGAAGTTGACATTATGCCAATTTGAGTAACACACTTCAGCATAAAAACAAAGCACAGTGGCCATGAGATAGCTATGAATCCTATCCACTTTGCTGGAACTGTAAGATGTTGTATTTTTAATGCATCAAAAAACACACATCATCAAAAACTCACCAAAAGTTCATTGTAGGAACGTTGCCTTATATTTCTATCATGAACTGCTTAGCTAAAGAATATTTCCTTTACTGAACATGCATGTCTGTTATACTTGAAAGTAAATGCAAATTGAGGCTGTGGTCACAGTTTTTTTAGTGCCTTTTAAAAACGCATGCTTTTTACATGCGTTTTTCATGTCAGCATGAGTTTTTTAAGGTCTCTGATGGCTCCCTGCGTTTTTGGCTGCGTTTTTGAATCTGCACATAAAAATAATGCTTGTAGTATTTTTTTGAGCGTTTTGAAAAACGCATGCGTTTTTGTAGAAAACGCATGCGTTTTTATAACATGGGTTCCTATGGGAAACGCATGCAAAAACGCATGTACAGTTAGTACCTTTTAGTGCCATTCAAAAACGCATGCGTTTCCCATAGGAGCCCATGTTAAAAAAACGCATGCGTTTCCGGAAAAACGCATGCGTTTTTTTAACATGGGCTCCTATGGGAAACGCATGCGTTTTTGAATGGCACTAAAAGGTACTAACTGTACATGCGTTTTTGCATGCGTTTCCCATAGGAACCCATGTTATAAAAACGCATGCGTTTTCTACAAAAACGCATGCGTTTTTGTAGAAAACGCATGCGTTTTTGGATATGCTCCAAAAACGCATGGGACAGTCACACATGCTTTTTGGCTATTTGGGCATGCGTTTTTTAACATGGGGCCTATGGGTGCGTTTTTTACATGCGTTTTTGAAAACGCAGGTCTCCAAAAATGCATGTGAAAAATGGTACTGTGACCCCAGCCTGACTGAGTGAAATTTCATGAAGGTTGCAGGCCCCAGTGGCTTCTTAGGCTGGGGTCACAGTAGCATTTTTTACATGCGTTTTTGGAGACCTGCGTTTTCAAAAACGGATGTAAAAAACGCACCCATAGGCCCCCATGTTAAAAAACGCATGCCCTAATAGCCAAAAAGCATGTGTGACTGTCCCATGCGTTTTTGGAGCATATCCAAAAACGCATGCGTTTTTTAATAAGGGGCCTTATGGAAAACGCATGCAAAAACGCATGTACAATTAGTGACATTCAAAAATGCATGCGTTTTCCATAGGAGCCCATGTTAAAAAAACGCATGCGTTTCCAAAAACGCATGCGTTTTTTTAACATGGGCTCCTATGGGAAACGCATGCGTTTTTGAATGGCACTAAAAGGTACTAATTGTACATGCGTTTTTGCATGCGTTTCCCATAGGAACCCATGTTATAAAAACGCATGCGTTTTCTACAAAAATGCATGCGTTTTTCAAAACGCTCAAAAAAATACTACAAGCACTATTTTTAGGTGCAGATTCAAAAACGCAGCCAAAAACGCAGGGAGCCATCACACACCTTACAAAACTCATGCTGACATGAAAAAACGCATGAGTTTTGTTAAATCACTAAAAAAAACGCATGGCAACTGTGACCACAGCCTTAGACTTTGCAATTTGATACGTGCAAAATGCCCAAAAAATTTTCATCGCTATTGTAAATGTTTACATACACTCCATCAGCCAGAGAAGGCTCATGTTTTATTCATTATGGCTGCATGGACTGCATTATAGTGCATTGCAGTCACCACATCACATTAAAATGAAATTTCATAGTCACTTGTTATAAACATAAATCACTCACACAAAGGAATAATGGAAAAGGGGAATGCACAGTCACACGCAACTGGTCCCTATACAGACTAAAAGACCCTCACCACACAACTAGCATAGTCACCTTGCACCTGGCTTCATAAAAAGATGTTGAGCCCTCTCTTTGTCTTGTCTTATATTGCAACTAGATTCTTTCTGAGTCGATTTCTGGAAGTAAAAAGCACATGGACGAATATGGCCAGGGTCACACATGCACATGCGCTTTTTTTAGCCCTTAGAAAAATGCATCCGTTTTTCTAAGGGTGCCAATGGTGTCCCCTGAAATTTTTGGACTTAGTCATTTTTTCACCAAAAACGCATATGCGTTAACGCATGGTGCCTATATGTACCATGTGTTAACGCATGCATCTCCCATAGGGCCCAATGTTAAAAAAAAGCATGTGTTTTTTTAATGCACCCGAAAACGCTTTTAGCAGCATTTTTTGGGATGCTGCACAAAAACGCATGTGTTTTTGAAAAATGCACACACACATACAGTAATGCATATGAGTTTTTGGACTTTGAAAAAAAAATGACCAAAAACGGATTTAGGGCAAAAAAGGATGGTATGTGTGACCCTGGCCTATGCCCTCTTTTTTTTTTTTTGCAAAAGAACAGTTCCTATTACAATAGAGAAAGCGTTTACCCCGCCAAACAAAGGCACATTGGCTTCCGATTGTTTAAGAACAGGAGGCTTAGGAAAGCTGTTTTAGGGACTGAAAAAGCATTTACTGTCTTGGCTGACCAAAAAAAAAGAATCTGTTCCCTTCTTAGTCATGTCCATTAAAGGATTGACTATGAAAGAAAAGTTCTTCATAAAGCCTCCGATAAAAAATTGCAAAGCCAAGGAATCTCTGAAATGCCTTCATGCTTTTTTTGCTTTCATGCAAAATTTTGAAAGACCGCTGAATGATTGGTTTACACTTATGGCATCACTAAATTTTTAAAATGACCCTTAGCTGTATTGAATGCAATCTTCCAACACATAGTACAGGCTGACTATAACGTTATGAATATAAATCACTCCCACACATCTAACAAAAAAGGAGAAGTTGAGGCTGCACTAGACTGGTCCCTGCACAGACTAAAAGACCCTTGTCTCACAACTAACTTTATCAATTCATACCTTGCTTTCAAAAAATTTATGAAGGGGTTTCTCGTGCCTCCTGAAAAACCAAGTTGCTGGCCACCACACATATTGCCTACAAGAAAGAGGAAGCTGTGTGGGAGCAAACAGAAACCTAGAGTGTGATACACTGAAACAACTTCAAATAAGGTGTACAGATTAGGTGCTGGGAGGAAAACACACTGACAAACAGCCTGATGAAGGGGCCATAGTGTCCCCAAAGCTTGCTATGCTTACCATGTTTTCAGTTAAGGTGCCGTTACACACAGTGATGTTCCAGCGATCCCGACAACGACCAGGATCGCTGGAACATCGCTGTGTGGTCGCTGGGGAGCTGTCAAGCAGGCAGATCTCCTCAGCGACCAGGGAAATTGAGCCACCTCCATATCACTGGTAACCATGATAAACAGTAGGTATCTAGCAGCGCATGCTGCCTAGATACCACTGTTTATCATGGTTACCAGCATCAACCCGCTTAGTGCTGGTAACTATGATAAACAGTGGGTATCTAGGCAGTACGGTGTTTATCATGGTTACCAGCCTGGGAGGTCGCTGATCGCTGGTCTCTCGCTGTCACATGCAGCGATGCGTGCTGACCAGTGGGAGACCAAGGACCAAAAAATGGTCCTGAAGGATGTGCAGCGATCAGCGACCTCACAGCAGGGGCCTGATCGCTGTTACATGTCACACACAGCGATATCGCTGGCGAGGTCGCTGATTTCAGCGATATCGCTAGCGATATCACTGTGTGCGATGTATCCCTTAGCCATTAAAAGGTATAACCCACTGAGGATTTTCAGATTCCAATATTTTTCTGACAAACAGCAGACACTCAGTTGGTGTTTACTGCAAAAGTAGAAACTCTAAGATAGAGCGCCGGAACTCCCAGGAACTAGTCCGCATACAAATATTGCCAGCAAGGAAATGCAGTGAGGAGAAAACTCCTATATATATAACTCAAACTCGAATGTGATAGGGCAAACACTATTGGGAAAATAAGAAACACCTAATGAGAAGAAAATCTGAAAGGAAAACAAAGACCAAAAGAAACATCAGCATTTGGACAGGGAAGAAAAAGCATTAGCCCAGCAGTCAGAGGAACCGATCAGTTAAAAACAAAAAATCTTTATAGGGGTTTTGTATATTACAATGCAGCACAGATTAGCTTAAAAAATTGTTTTGATTTTGGGGTTGGACAACTTTTTTAAGGAACAATCTGTTTAATTTTATAGGAAGGATACAAACCCTAAACTCTCATTCAACCCTTTTGGTGCCACTGTGTTCAACCTATATATCCAATGGACTTTCTACTTGGGAAAGGATGTAAAATAGATTCCCCCCCTTAGAGCCAAACAAACCTGGTCAATAAACTTTATACTCCAATATTTGGGTTCCGAATCATGTCTCATCAGGCTTTTCAGTTTTTCACCTTCCTCTGCAGTTTTCACCTTCTTTATGTCCCTGATGTGTTCATGAACTCTTATTTTCAGTTCTCTGGTGGTCATTCCAATGTAGATTTTTCGGCATGGTCAAGTTGCATGATAAATTACCCCTTTTGATGAACACATTAATTGGTGCAGGATCTTGAAGGTTCTTGTGTTCTCAGAATTTGAAAATTCCTTTGTTCTTAAGGTACAGTCACACGTCACATATCGTGTAGGATATCGCATTGAAGTCATGGGAGCGCGCTCAGTTTGGCGATGCGGATCGGGATCGCAGTTGAGTTGTCACATGGGAGATATCATCTCTGACTATGTGGCAATTCCGAGGTCAGATCGGAAATAGCGATCGTTAGGATTACTACATTCTTTAAAAGTGAATGGGAGAAATCGCGGAACACATCGTTATCGCGGTGTCACATTAGACAAAGCAGCAGATTGCATAATCGCAAATCTGCAGATTTGAGAACATGTTCTCAAATCTGCAATGAGCAATACGATGCATTATAGTCGTCGTATCTCGGTGTCACATGCTACGATATTGTTTGGACATCGTAGCCATGCCTCAAAAAACAGGTGGTATCTGCGATATCATTCGCAATATCACAACGTATGACGGTACCTTAAGCAGATTTTTGCATGCTTTGCATGTTTCACATGGGAAGAATTTCAATATTTTCCATGAGACCGATTTGGTTTTGCTCGGTTCCTAGTGGCTTTTCTCCAGGATGTCCTTCAAGTTGCTGGATCTTCTTGAGATTAGACTTGGTTAGGGTGTGTAGAATCTTACTTAGAATCATATCTGTGAGCAGTACATTCCAATGTTTGTAATTCTTGTTATTTCCTTCCAATTCGCACTATATTTATTGATCATTCATATTTCTGTTTAAGCTTTTTTTAATATGTTTTATTATGTATAGAAGCACATTTCTTGTAGCTTTATCTGATTTGTTTGAAAACCTTGTTTTATGGTTAGATGACGGTACGCCCATTAACCCCATTCCCTAAACCTTTCGTGACTGTTCCTGAAATTTCTCCTCAGTTGTAATAATCACATAGCTGAACCATTTCTTCATTCTGGCACAGGGCAATTCCTACTTTGGCAACAACCTGTTATTTACATTGCTAACCCTGCACACATCTTGTACTATACTACAGTATACACAATCACATCCTATATTACAGTCTTATCTTACACTTAGAATTACTACATATTACATACATTCTTGTACTTTATGCAATTCTAAACACATCATGTACACAAATATACTTGTGTCATTAGGTGCAGGAATCGACCACCCCTATTATCCTACCATCAGTGTGCTCCGAGATGTGCATTCGAGATGATCAGAGAACACTATGCTGACACTCAGATAAAACTCTGATCAGATAGATCCCATTCTCTCCCATGAGAGAATCTACACTCATGTAACCCCATCCTTATAATTCATATAATCAAAACAAAAAGTAGCAAAAATAATTGTACCTTACAACCTGGCTAAATTTGTATTTGGTAATAATAAACTTTTTTTTCAAAGCCACTTTTCCTTTTAACAGAAGCATTCAGACTATAATGTATGAGAATGTGTGAAGTTCACTTGTGAGAGGTTTCTAGAAATCCTTCTGGTATTACATTCCATGGCCTCATGTCCAGGAAACACAATTAGATTTTTAACTTCAGCTGCACTAAGTGGTTGCATCCCAGGTGACCTGTAAGATAAGCTTTTCTAAATAATTTAAATTATGTGTCACCTTGAATCCCCTTTCGCAAGGTAAAACTGCTACCATCGCTCTACTTATTTCTGCAAACTTACTGAAGGAAATGATGGCTTATTAAAATATTTATTGATACAAATGCATCACAGAATGTATGTAATGGGAAATCTGTTGTTATGTGCTTTAACTGCATATATAAATACCATTTAATTATTAACACTATCGTTTACCGACGGGATACTCAACTAGTTTTAGGAAAGATCCTCTATGTTTAAGCTGATCACCAACAGATTTTGTCTTGTTATGGTTTTGCAAACTTTGTTAGCTAGGGTCACATTAGAGCCATGGAAGCGTTAAAAGGTAGTGTTTTTTCATGTTGAAATTTTGAAAAACGCTAGTGTTAATGCTTCCATAAGTTCCCATGCAAAAAACGCATGGTCAAAATGTAACACTTTCGACGCTAGGCGTTTTTGCAAAAGCACCAAAAAACATGGTAAGCAGCGTTTTTAGGGGCGTTTGCAAAAATGCATGCATTTTTTTAACATTGGAGTCTATGGGAGACACATGCATTAATGCTAGCGCTAAAAGGGGAAAAAATGCCATAAAAATGGCAATAGAAAAAACTGCTTCTTTTAACGCATCCTTGCAAAGGATGCACCCTCCCAAATGTAACCCTAGCCTAAGGCATCCTTCAGACTTCCATTTTTTTTTCGCATGAGTTAACAAGCTATATGACATTTATAATTGGACAGTTTTTACCATCAATGCTTAAAGGGAACCAACCACTAAAAAAATCACTATCTAACCTATAAATATCTGTCTCTGGAGTCTTAAATTACTATTCTAACAATCCCTGACTCACTAAATCTACCTAACTACACGCACAATAAATCACCTGGGCCTGGGCGCGTCATAGACCCAGCGACGCGGCGGGCGGAAGTGATGCGGGGCCTGCAGCACGTGACCCGCTCATTGCGAGGATGCGATGGGTGGGTAATTTGAATCCTAGAAGAAGATGGACAGCAGCGAGGCGGGTGCGAGCGCAGCGAGGAGACCCGCCTCGCTGACAAAGAGCCTGAAGGAACACCCATTCGACAAGAATTTGATAAGTATAAAAAGTGATTTATTGTGCGTGTAGTTAGGTAGATTTAGTCAGTCAGGGATGGTTAGGCTGCATTCACACATTGCGTATTTTGCCGTGTTTTTTTACGCGCGCTTTTCAAAATACGCAATGTGCTTTTTGTCTGCCTGCAAAGTGAATGGGAAATTCACTTTGCAGTGCAGACATTGCGTAAAAATACGCAGTGCGTTTTCCGGGAGAAAACGCAGCTCCGTAAAGAATTGATATGTCAAATGTTTACGCAGCTACTTCTGCGTATTCTCCCAGAGGGGAGGAAGAATCCTGCTTCCTCCTCCCCTCTGTGACAGCTGTGGCCGCCCCATTAGACTTCACAGTGTATTAATACACACTGTGAAGTCTAAATTAAACTAAAGCAAGTGTGTGAAAAATAAAAAACAATGAATACTCACCTTCCGGTGCCTTCTCCCGGTCTGTGATCCCCGGTTGTAAGTCAGATCTCGTGTGACAAGACCTGTGGTGATGTCAGAGAGGGGGCGTTCCCGGGCACTCGCGGTCATGTGATACCACATGACCGCGAGCAGCCAATCAGCGATGGGACCGCCCCGGGAACGCCCCCCCCTCTGACATCACCACAGGTCTTGTCACACGAGATCTGACTTACAACCGGGGATCGCAGACCGGGAGAAGGCACCGGAAGGTGAGTATTCATTGTTTTTTATTTTTCAGACACTTGCTTTAGTTTAATTTAGACTTCACAGTGTGTATTAATACACTGTGAAGTCTAATGGGGCGGCCACACATCTCACAGAGGGGAGGAGGAAGCAGGATTCTTCCTCCTCTCTGTGACATCACTGCGCTTTCTGGGGGAAAGAAAGCGCAGTGTGTGAATGGTCCTGCGTATTTTGCTGCGCTTTTTTGCGCGGCCGAAAAACGCGGCAAAAAGCGCGCGTAAAAAAGCGCAGCAAAATACGCAAATGTGTGAACGCAGCCTTAGAATAGTGATTTAAGGCTCCAGGGACAGCTATTTATAGGTTAGTGATTTTTTGGTTGTTGGTTCCCTTTAATATGTGATTTACTTGTAGAATAAAATGCAAAGCTTTTCTTTCTTCTTCATATGTATGATGTTTGTTACTACATAGTGGTTATATTATTTATGTCAATGTGTTACACCAGGATTTAAAGAGAACCTGATATCTGACACATGCTGCCTAATCTATGTGCAGCATGTATCAGTCACTGGCTGTTTGATCTCAGTCAATTATAGCTGACTGAAATGCTGCAGCATTTTGGAGAAAAACATACTTTTACTCCGAGTTTCACATTATTGTCAAATGTTATTTTTCTCTGATTTTCCTAAATGGTCAACGGAAATGAGCCAGTATAATGTTCAAATCATAAACTGCTGGAGTATAAATAACATTTTATTGGACAAACTACGCAATGAAAACAGTATTTTTTCTAAAACTAAAAAAAATGTAAATGTTTTGTTCCAAATTATTATACACATCAGAATTTCCGAACATTTTATAGCTTGAAGTGAACTGAAAATGGTTATTTGTTTAATTTGCAGCATAAAGAGGTCATCTTTACTGAAAAAAAGAGCTTTTACAATCAAAAACATCTTACGGTAACAGACCAAGTTACATGTTAAAGCCTTGTTCCCATATCTGTGTAAAACACTTATGTAAATAAATGGTACCAGTGTCATCATAGTTTTGGAACAGTGTGTCATCTATGTGTCCATTTTTACCATTAGTGTGTCATCAATATTTTACTAATATGCATATAGAGTCCGTGGAGCCTCGTTTAGGAGTCTCAAACATGGAACTAGCCAGATATCCCTCCAGGGAAGGACCTAGCCCTGGGGCGGCAGGGGGAGGATAGAGCGGCAGGGGTGGGGGAGGCTAGAGCAGCACAGGCAGGGGGAGGACAGAGCAGCAGGGGGAGGACGGAGCACAGAGCAGCGGGGGGAGGAGGAAAGAGGACGAAGCGGTGGGGTAGGATGGAGCAGCACAGGCAGGGGGAGGATGGAGTGGCGGAGAGGAGACGGACAAAGGAAGGAGGAGGAAGCGTTGGAGGAGGAAGGAACGGTACAGGCAGGGGGAGGACGGAGCACAGAGCGGTGGGAGGAGGATGGAGGACAAAGCGGCGAGTTGACAGAGGATGGAGCACTGTAAGGCAGCTTAGTGGGTAGCAGAGTATACAGGGGCTCAGTGGTTAGCAGAGCATACGGTGGCTCAGTGGTTAGCACTGCGCGGTGGCTCAGTGGTTAGCACTGCGTGGTGGCTCAGTGGTTAGCACTGCGCGGTGGCTCAGTGGTTAGCACTGCGCGGTGGCTCAGTGGTTAGAACTGCGCGGTGGCTCAGTGGTTAGCACTGCGCGGTGGCTCAGTGGTTAGCACAGCGCGGTGGCTCAGTGGTTAGCACTGCGCGGTGGCTCAGTGGTTAGCACTGCGCGGTGGCTCAGTGTTTAGCACTGCGCAGTGGCTCAGTGGTTAGCACTGCGCAGTGGCTCAGTGGTTAGCAGCGAGTGCGGTGGGCAGAGTGGTGAGTGCAGCAGCGCGCGTGGGCAGGGTGGTCAGTGTAGCAGCGTGGTGGGCAGGGTGGTCAGCGCAGTGGCGCTGTGTGGGCAGGGTGGTCAGCGCAGCGGCGCTGTGTGGGCAGGGTGGTCAGCGCAGCAGCGCTGTGTGGGCAGGGTGGTCAGTGCAGCAGCGCTGTGTGGGCAGGGTGGTCAGTGCAGCGGCGCTGTGTGGGCAGGGTGGTCAGCGCTGCGGCGCTGTGTGGGCAGGGTGTCAGCTCAGCGGCGCTGTGTGGGCAGAGTGGTCAGCACAGCGGCGCTGTGTGGGCAGTGTGGTCAGCGCAGGGCAGAGTGGTCAGCGGTGGTCAGAGTGGTCAGCAATGGGCAGAGTGGTCAGCGGTGGGCAGAGTGGTCAGCGGTGGTCAGAGTGGTCAGTGGTGGGCAGAGTGGTCAGCGGTGGGGCGGACGGACACACACACACTCCGATATACTTACCACCGTCCCTGCTTCTTCCCTGCCGCCTGCGTCTTCCTGAGTCCTCCGTTCTGCCGACATGTTGCCGCACCCAGGACTGGATCCAATATGGTGTCCGGGAACTCTCGCGAGAGTTCCCGGACACCATATTGGATCCAGTCCTCTGGTGGACGGCGACAAACTTTTTCCAAGATGGCGTCCGGGAAGTCTCGCGAGACTTCCCGGATGCCATATTGGATCCAGTCCTCCAGGGGCCGGCGATATGTCGGCGGCGGAGGCAAGAGGATCCAAGCAGGCGGCGGGGAAGATGAAGGTGGTAAGTATAGCGGATAGTGCGGTGTGTGGGTGTGTGTGGGTGTGTGGCGGCGTGTGTGTGTGGCGGCTCGCTGTGGGCGCTAAAGCGCCACCGCTCGCTGCCATCTTGGATCACCCTGAGCAGGTGTAGTGCCCAAGCCACTTCTGTCGGGTGACGTCATTTTGTTCCCTTGAAGACGAAAGTGGCTTCGGCTTTTATATATATGATGCTTTTGACTGTTGGTGATTAAATAAAGTCTTATCTAAATGTGGTTCCCTCACTCTGTGTTGTCTGAGTAGTTTTCTGCCCACAGGGTAGGAGTTCGGGCAATTATTTGGATGAGCCCTGGTCCATGCAGTTGTTTTAAAGACAACCAGGTCAGCTGAAGAGAACACCCACTGATTCCCATGGTCTACACAGGTCTAACAGAGGACCCTTTCTTTGATATCACCTTTATAATTCTTTGAGCCATGAAATTTGTGAATTTTTGTATAGTTTATGCTTGAATTTCTTCTCAGAATAGACTCCCAGTAAATTGTCTCTTACATTCATACAGTTGTGGCCAAAAGTATTGACACCCCTGCAATTCTGTCAGATAATACTCAGTTTCTTCCTGAAAATGATTAAAATCACAAATTCTTTGGTATTATTATCTTCATTTAATTTGTCTTCAATGAAAAAACACAAAAGAGAATGAAGCAAAAAGCAAAACATTGCTCATTTCAACACAAAACTCCAAAAATGGGCAAGACAAAAGTATTGGCACACTCAGCCTAATACTTGGTTGCACAACCTTTAGCCAAAATAACTGCGATCAACCGCTTCCGGTAACCATCAATGAGTTTCTTACAATGCTCTGCTGGAATTTTAAACCATTCTTCTTTGGCAAACTGTTCCAGGTCCCTGATATTTGAAGGGTGCCTTCTCCAAACTGCCATTTTTAGATCTCTCCACAGGTGTTCTATGGGATTCAGGTCTGGACTCATTGCTGGCCACCTTAGAAGTCTCCAGTGCTTTCTCTCAAACCATTTTCTAGTGCTTTTTGAGGTGTGTTTTGGGTCATTGTCCTGCTGGAAGACCCATGACCTCTGAGGGAGACCCAGCTTTCTCACACTGGGCCCTTACTTTATGCTGCAAAATTTGTTGGTAGTCTGCAGACTTCATAATGCCATGCACACGGTCAAGCAGTCCAGTGCCAGAGGCAGCAAAGCAACCCCAAAACATCAGGGAACCTCCGCCATGTTGACTGTAGGGACCGTGTTCTTTTCTTTGAATGCCTCTTTTTTTCTCCTGTAAGCTTTATGTTGATGCCTTTGCCCAAAAATCTCTACTTTTGTCTCATCTGACCAGAGAACATTCTTCCAAAACGTTTTAGGCTTTCTCAGGTAAGTTTTGGCAAACTCCAGCCTGGCTTTTTTATGTCTCGGGGTAAGAAGTGGGGTCTTACTGGGTATCCTACCATACTGTCCCTTTTCATTCAAACGCCGACGGATAGTACGGGTTGACACTGTTGTACCCTCGGACTGCAGGGTAGCTTGAACTTGTTTGGATGTTAGTCGAGGTTCTTTATTCACCATCCGCACAATCTTGCGTTGAAATCTCTCGTCAATTTTTCTTTTCTGTCCACATCTAGGGAGGTTAGCCACAGTGCCATGGGCTTTAAACTTCTTGATGACACTGCGCACGGTAGACACAGGAACATTCAGATCTTTGGAGATGGACTTGTAGCCTTGAGATTGCTCATGCTTCCTCACAATTTGGTTTCTCAAGTCCTCAGACAGTTCTTTGGTCTTCTTTTTTTTTTCCATGCTCAATATGGTACACACAAGGACACAGGACAGAGGTTGAGTCAACTTTATTCCATGTCAACTGGCTGCATGTGTGATTTAGTTATTCCCATTACCTGTTAGGTGCTACAGGTAAATTACAGGTGCTGTTAATTACACAAATTAGAGAAGCATCACATGATTTTTCTAACAGTGCCAATACTTTTGTCCACCCCCTTTTTTATGTTTGGTGTGGAATTAGATCCAATTTGGCTTTAGGACAATTCTCTTTGTGTTTTTTCATTGAAGACAAATTAAATGAAGATAATAAAACCAAAGAATTTGTGATTGCAATCATTTTCAGGAAGAAACTGAGTATTATCTGACAGAATTGCAGGGGTGTCAATACTTTTGGCCACAACTGTAAATAAAATTCCAGGTTGTAAGGTAGCAAAACATGGAAAATGCAAAATCCGGTATATACTCTTGCACAATCAGTACAGATAGATACATGGTTGAAAGTGTTGCCACTTTTGAAATTAATAAAGGGAACCTGTCAGGTCATTCTACTCCCCTAGCCTACTACTACCTGTCCCTGCACCTTGCCACCACATCTCTATTCATGCCTCTGTGACCTAAAAGTGCCCTATAAAGATTGAGAAAAATGAGTTATAAACTTACATAGAGTCTGAATCTGGAGACTGGAAATGCGTGCTCCGGGGCTCCATTCTCTCCTCCTCACCGGCATTCAGCATGCCCTACTGGCGTCCTTGTTCTTTGTGTTGTGCCTCCTCTTTTTTGAACTTCTCGCACCCCCACCCCCTTGCTGCGATAACATATCAGGCCGCAACATCATATGCGGCTTGGTGCATTGTGGGGCTGATCACGTGCTCCGCACGGCTCTGGCACATGTGCAGTGATGAAGTAGAGCTGTATACATCATAAGCCCCCAGAATGCATAGGGTTGTATATGACGGATAAGTTGTACTTGCATGAGATTTTTATTCTAAATAAAGTGGTCAATGAGGGAAGTGTCAGGGAGTGTTTATTTCAATAAAGTATTCTTGTATGTGTGATTTTTCCTTTTTATACCTGGGTAGTAACAGGGGCTTGATGTGAGTTGCGTTTTTGACCAACTGAAAGTTAACATCAACTACAAGCACCATTACCCTGGGGTATTGAGAAGTACCAAGGGAAATGCCAGAAGTGGAGCATCAGCATTGGATGTCAAGTGTGAAGCCAAGGTAATGGTTTACAGACAGGTCACTGTGTATACCCGAGGTAACAGCGGGTGCCAGTGATTTATGTAGCATAGAATGTTGTAAGGATACAGAGGGGCACCACAGGGACCATAATCATACCCTTATGGTGGGCATGTTATCGTCTGCTTGGGTTGACTGCTCAGCGGACATACACACCATTATGACTAGTCAAACTAATTAGCATATGCAGGAAAAGAAGATTAAAATGCTGATCATACTGTATGTTTATTAATAATAATAATAATAATAATAATAATAATAATAATAATAAAATTATGTGTATACAGGAAACTTTCCCTTAACATTGGGGTTGCTTGAAACATGTATTTAATGACAAATAAAGCACTGTAATTATTTAATGGGGGTTAATCCTGTTGTCAAGTTCCCTTTAATATAAATGTACAATATTTCGTTCAGGCCTCTTTTTTATATTTGTTATCTTTAACATGAAAGTAAGACAATTGTTGGATGTTTGTTTTTTAATGTACTTGGATGATGCAAATGAACTAGTTATGCTAGTTGGACTTTTGGACTTTTTGTTATGGGTTTGCATACTGAGCAATTGAAACCAATACTTAATTTGCTTGGAAACAGATGTTAACGGCTTTCCCTATTGCTTCATCCTGCACTATACATTCGATCTCAGGCACTGCAGATGATACAATTCCACTCTTTATGAAGCTCAGAGAAGTGCTTCACGCCACCTGCATATTACCTTTCCATGCTGAAAACAGCTAAAACCAGTTTGACTTCTCAGACAGGTGCAAACTATTATTTCCTATGGAACATTTAAGCTCTACAACTGTAAACTGTACTTTTAGCATAGATTTTCTGATAAAATAATTTTTTCGCTCAGATGCTCACCCTTATTTCAGATCAATAGATAAATAGCCAGTATAACAATCAACTGCTGTGACCTGTGATAATTTCCAGTTCCCGTGGGTAACTGCACTGGGATCATGTGCACAACCTCTGGACCTTTTCTCACCTAGTCTCCAAATGAGTAACATTTTATAATAGAAAGGGCAAAGTAAAAAGGTGTTCAAATGTTGGGAAAGATCACCCTGGTAAACGATGCAGACATAAGACAAATGACATTCCTATGGATCTTCTTCCATTCCCTGTAAAATTTCTCTGAATATCTTTTCTTATTGGCCATTTTGGATCCTTTACCTACAACCCATTACATTTTTCAATATATAGTCTATAAACCGTTTTTAAGGAAATACAATTACAAAATTAATCATAACTGTATTGAAATTGACAGAAAGACAATAACAATAAACCCAAAAGGACATATTGTATGGTTATATGGTAGTGGTAATAGTTTGTCAACACATGTTGCATATATGGAAACTTTAACCCCTTCACCCATGGGCGATTTTCCGTTTTCCATTTTTCATATTTCCCTCCTCTTCTTCCAAGAGTCATAACTTTTTTATTTTTCCGTCAATATAGACATATGATGTCTTGTTTTTTGTAGGACAAGTTGTACTTTCAGAT
Organism: Allobates femoralis; assembly: GCA_033576535.1. Taxonomy (NCBI): domain Eukaryota; kingdom Metazoa; phylum Chordata; class Amphibia; order Anura; family Aromobatidae; genus Allobates; species Allobates femoralis. The sequence goes on from JARQOC010000001.1 coordinate 283,498,519, forward strand.
GAAAGCATATATTTTACCATATAGTGAACAGGAAAATGGGAAGAAATACCAAAAAAGTGCAATTGCACATTTGCATTTTGGGTTTTCTATTCACCATGTCATGGTTCATGTTATATGGTAAAACTGATGTGTCCTTATGATGCCACGGGTCAGTATGAGTTCGTAATTAAATAATAATAATAATAATAATAATTTTTTTATATAGCACCTACATATTCCACAGCACTTTACAATTCAAAGGGTACATATAAAGACAATTTGAGACAAAACATAGTGACAAAAATCTCATAAACCATGAGGAGTGAGGACCCTGCTTGCAAGCTTACAATGTATGAGGAAATCGGGGAGTTACAAAAGGCAAATGGTAAAAGTGCCGTCATATATGGTCCAGACATCAATATAATAACACAAAGTACAGGGGCTTATTTACATGATGGTGCAGCCAACTTAAGGAAGTGGCAAATAGGTAAGAGCTGCATGAGTGGCCATCAGCCATTCTTTGTAAAGCATTTTGTGTCTGGTGGAGTGATTAGGTCATGTCTGAGTAACTGACTAGGGGGCATTATAGGCCACCCTAAATTGATTTGTTTTTAGGGAGCGCCTGAAACTATGCAAGTTGTGAATAGATCTAATTTCTTGGGGTAGAGCCTTCCAGACAATTGATGCAGCTCGGGAGAAGTCTTGGAGTCGAGAGTGCGAGGTTCTAATTAATGCAGAAGTTTGTCTAAAGTCTCTTCCAGAGCATAGAGAACAGGTGGGGTGATAGACAGAGATGAGGATGGAGAAGTAGAGTGCTGCTGCACTGTGAAGAGCTTTGTCGGTGAGAACAAGCAGTTTGAATTGGATCCTATAATGTACAGGCAGCCAGTGCAATGATTGGCACAGAGTGGAAATGTTGTGCCCCACTGGTCAGTGCACCACAGTAGGGGTACTGCACCCAAAACAGAGTGTGTGATATCCCCGTCATTGGAGGGGATAATGTCAAACTGAGGCTCTCTTCCTTGTATCCCTAAACCTAGAGTAGGGGACCAATCAGCTAACCCATTACCTGGGAAACTGGTCCTGGTGGGAGGAGAGTTAGGGTAGAAGGAGCTGGAAACAAACAGACAGAAAAAAAAGAGAAGTGAAGATGAGAGTCTAGTCTGAGGGACGAAGCAAGGAACAAGTCCTAGAGGGACACCACAGGGACGGCACCCGAAAAGGAGTGGTGACCCAGACAAAAGTGGGACCAGTGCCAGACTGTCTGAGAAAACAGTCTGGGGGAATCCTGGTCCACAACGGGGTACAGGCTCTGAGTCGCGGTGCAGGCCAGTCCAGCCCTGAGCTGCGGGTCGTATTTCTGCCAGGCAGCCCCCGACCTCGTCCGCAATGTGCAACCCCACCAGGTATCCTCAAACCGGGTTGAGCCTCTTAGAGAAGAAGGGTCACCTCATCACACCCGATGGGCCTGGTAGGAAGTGGGTTTTACAGGGCAGCGCTAGGATAGTAAGGGGGCGCAAGAACAGAGGACAGTGAAAGTAATAAGAAGAAACATCTGAGAGCCTCAGAAACACTTTGTTCCCTCCAGTGACTACCTGGCCAGCTACCCGCAAAGACTGTGTAACTGTGTACCTGAACTGCTGAGAACTGTTGCCAGTAAAGTATCCATACAGAGTCAGCAAGCCTCTGGTGTCTTATTCCGTTAATTTAGGAAGCAGCTACTGACACATCGACCAGCTTAGCAGCAGCACTGCCCTGGGGACACCGCTCCACCTGCAGGGAGCGTTGTCAACTGGCTGCAATACCACCATCCATGGCTGTCTGACAGCGGCGCTGGTGAGATCACCAGGAACTGCAGGTGGCGTCATGAGACTTTCTTTTTATTATTTTCCTTTTAACAAGTGACCCCAGGGTTACAGGTCCGGGCAAGGCCACCTTACAGACCAAAGACCTCTGGGCGGGTCAGAATCATCTGAGTAACGGTTAATTAGATAGGTGATCCTGGCTGCCGCATTAAGGATGGTCTGGAGAGGGGAAATCTAGTGAGGGGGAGGCCAAATAATAGAGAATTAAAATAGTCAAGGCAGGAGTGGATCAGGGCCATGGTGAGGGATTCGGTTGTTTCCATGGTGAGAAAGGGGCGAATTCTAAAGATGTTCTTCAGGTGCAAGCAGCAAGAGCGGGAAAGAGATTGTATATAGGAGGTGAATGAGAGATCTGTGTCAAATGTAACACCCAGACAGTGAACCTGCTACTTAGGCGTTATCGTGGTGCCGCACACTGAGAGAGAGATGTCAGATGTAGGGAGGTTAGTGGATGGCAGGAGCAGAAGGAGTTCAATTTTGGAAAGGATGAGTTTTAGGTAGAGAGTGGACATGATATTGGAAACTGTGGTAGATACCAAACATGTATACTTTAACTGTTATCTAAGTGGTGAAATAAAAATCAAAAGTTTTTAAAGAAAAAGATTTGCTCTTTCGGCACCATTTTCCACGACCCATAGAGTTCTCATTTTTTGGGATCTAGGGCTGTGTTATGGCTTATTTTTTGTGGCTTTAGCTGATGTTTCTAATGATGCCCTTTGTAGGTAGATATGCTATTTTGATCACCTATTATTGCAATATTGTGGTGACCAAAAAAACTTAATTTTGGCGTTTGGACTTTTTTTCCATTACGTAGTTTACCAATCTGATTAATTGATTTTAAATTTTGATAGATCGGGTATTTCTGAACATGGCAATACAAACTATGTGTATTTTTTACTTTTTTTAATAGTTTAATTTTCAATGGCACAAAAGGGAGGTGATTTAAACTTTTGTTTTTTTTTTTCATACTTCAAAATGTTTTTTTATTTTTTTAATACTTTACTTTAACCACTAGAGGGACTCATTGCTATACTGTCTGATTTCTTCTCTTGGGTTACAGCCCATTCAAACAAAAGGGAAATGTTCACTCCCTGCCGTTGATGACACTGGGAAATCAGAGTCAGGAAATGAATCAGAACAGCTTCCAAGGTCATTACAGGACCCCGGGCTGTCCAGGTAACAGTGCAGGTCATGTGATTTGCTTCACGGGAACTGCGATCTCAGTGGGGAGCAGTGAAATCCTTGCCCAGGGGCTTTGGATCGAGCTGTCAATGAATGGCAGTGTGATCCAAAGGTTTAACAGTGCCAATCGGATTGTGGATCTGATCGGTGCTGTTAGATACACATCTCAGCATCTGAGATGTGGGGGGATGCAAGATCACAGAATGAGCTTGCATCAAATGGTGGGAGGCGACCTATGATGCACATATGTGTCATAGGTCGTCAAAGCGTTAAAGGGGTAGTTGGTGTCTACGAATACAAGAACTCTTTTTATTTCACATGTTTCTCCTATTGAAATAAAAAAAAGCTTATAGTTACCTCCCACGCTGTCACCATTCCAACTATGTCAGCACTCTGTTCCAGAGGCACACATGAGTTTGTGAAATTAAGGGAGGCGCACACCCAATCAGCGCTGATTTCTCGCTTCCCGACCTTTGGATGTATAAATAATTAACAGGACGTGGTGGCCCACTGCAGTTTTTACTTTCTGTTGATTGCTCATACATACAAATGGGAGAACATGAATGCTGACAGCAATAGAATGGCACCGGCACTCACAGTATATGCTTTTTTATTTAACGTTGGCACATGTGGTATGAGAAGGGATTATCCTAGTAGTTGACAACCCCTTTAAAACACTGAAACAACAGCTTTTTAAAGTGCTAACAATGTATTAACAAAATTGGAGGGAGTTTTCCAGGATGTAAAAATGCTTGTATAAGCCTACCCTTCATTATGTAAAGCGCTTTATATTTAGATTCTCACATGTAAGTAAATCCTATGGATAATTTAAATGTTGAGTATTTGGTGTATTTTACTGCTACATATTTTCTCTGAGCCAAAAATGTGACATATTAAAGTTTTAGAAAAGTAGTTTGGATTAATGCAAATCTTATGTTCAGTGTGATTTTTTTTAATTCAGTGTAAACTGACCAGTAGGGCGTATTTGAAACCACACCATGTCAATTTGTCTTGCTGTACATAGGAGTTTTAATTGCAGGTTTTTACCACAGGCTTGAACAAGATTAGGTAAATCTGCAGGTAAAAAATGCATTTGATATTTTAGTACATTTCCAGAGTTTCTACACCAAATACACCATATGCACTAAATACTCGTTTCAGCCTTTTTAGTGAAGTAGCACTTACCAGCCAGGAGGTAAGAATATTAGATTTATTTATCCAATGGTCATCAGGCTTTACAAATGGGGTTATGGGGGAGGGGGGTTGGAGGTGGGAGAGTCTCTTCTCTAGAACGATGGCCATCATTCACATTGCTATCAGTAAAGTTTTATCATTGCTTAGTGCTAAAAAGAATATCAAACACAGTAGTTTTTTTACAACATGACATACCAAAAGAAGGCAAAGAACCACATTAGAAAAACACAGGACAAAAAAATATTAAAAACACAATAAAAATGAAGTGAGAAAACACAAGTACCGTATATACTCGTGTATAAGCCGAGTTTTTCAGCCCAAAATTTGGGCTGAAAAGTCTCCCCCTCGGCTTATACACGAGTCACTACGTGTATGTGATGTGGTGGGGGCTGCGTCCGGGGCTGTGGAGGCTGGAGGAGGCGGGGGGAGGCTGCTGTATGAGCGGCCCCGTCACGTGGGGCCGCTCATTATATATGCACTGCTTCCCCCTGTCAATCAGCGGCAGGGGGAAGCAGTGCATATGCCCGCAAATGCTGGCACTCGCCCCCCCTTGCAAGGTCTCCCCCCCCCCCGAGCGCTTATATTACCATCCCGGTCTTCTGATCCGTGCCGCTCCTCGGTGCTCCGTCCTCGCAGCTCCCGTCCTGCTACATCCGGGATCCCCGGCCGTCGCGCAATGACGTCATCGCGCGATGGCCGGGGATCCCGGATGTAGCAGGACGGGAGCTGCGAGGACGGAGCACCGAGGAGCGGTGCGGATCAGAAGACCGGGATGGTAAGAGAAGCGCCCGAGGGGGGGCCCTTGCAAGGGGGGGCGAGTGCCAGCATTTGGGGCTGCTGGTTACCCCCAGGGGGCTGCTGGATACCCCCATACCCCCACGGGGCTGCTGGGTACCCCCTGGGGGCTGCTGGGTACCCCCAGGGGGCTGCTGGATACCCCCAGGGGGCTGCTGGATACCCCCTGGGGCTGCTGGATACCCCCTGGGGCTGCTGTATAGCCCCTGGGGCTGCTGTATAGCCCTTGGGGCTGCTGTATAGCCCTTGGGGCTGCTGTATACCCCCTGGGGCTGCTGTATCACCGCTGGGGCTGCTGTATAGCCCCTTGGGCTGCTGTATACCCCCTGGGGCTGCTGTATAGCCCCTGGGGCTGCTGTATACCCCCTGGGGCTGCTGTATAGCACCTGGGGCTGCTGTATACCCCCTGGGGCTGCTGTATTACCCCTGGGGCTGCTGTATTACCCCTTGGGCTGCTGTATTACCACTGGGGCTGCTGTATTATCACTGGGGCTGCTGTATAGCCCCTGGGGCTGCTGTATTACCCCTGGGGCTGCTGTATAGCCCTTGGGGCTGCTGTATACCCCCTGGGGCTGCTGTACTACCGCTGGGGCTGCTGTATAGCCCCTGGGGCTGCTGTATACCCCCTGGGGCTGCTGTATAGCACCTGGGGCTGCTGTATTACCCCTGGGGCTGCTGTATTACCCCTTGGGCTGCTGTATTACCACTGGGGCTGCTGTATTACCACTGGGGCTGCTGTATAGCCCCTGGGGCTGCTGTATAGCCCCTGGGGCTGCTGTATTACCACTGGGGCTGCTGTATTACCACTGGGGTCTGTATATACCACTGGGGAGGCTGCTGTATAACACACTGCTGGGGGCTGTATACCTGTGCTGGGGTCCACCCTCGTCTTATACACGAGTCAATAGGTTTTCCCAGGTTTTGGGGGCAAAAGTAGGGGGGTCGGCTTATACACGAGTATATACGGTAATCGAAATGAGCTAACTGGTGCAGAAATGCTGAAGAAAATCTACAACATCAAAAATTCACTCTTTACTCATCATAAGAATTTAGGATTTGATTAAGTTCCATCAAAATACAGTAGATGGGATTTATAGAACTCTCATGCCCATTCTGCTATGTTTCCAGGCTCTTTCAGAATCAAGTACAACACGGTCTGTGCACAGACCACAACGCAACAGACCGGCCGTGGCTCTCTTAACCAGAGTGACAGCTTCTTATGTGTCTATGAGGCTGTTACACTAGGTTCAGGAGACATGAAGTCAGTTTGTTGCATTGTGGTCTGTGCACAGACTGACTGTGGTCTCTTGTGCCGAGCATGACAACCTCATAAAAACATATATGTCATGCTCTGGTCAGGAGAGCCACAGCCAGTCCTTGCATTCTGGTTTGGGCAAGGACCGTGTGCACTGATGTCTGAAAGAGCTCTTAAGGTGTATATATACTGACCTGTGGAGGATAAAATGTCACTTTCTCTTGAACAAAGGAAACTGTGGATAATATTAAAGCGCAAATAGGGGCTAATGCTGGTGATAAATTAATGGAATAAATTATTGGATTGCTCACCTAGCCAGATTGTGTGACACACAACCAGTTGAAAGCACATAACACAGCTGCTGCAGAAATCCATGTGTCATGCGTACAGCGTAGCAATCAGAGACAATTGGATATAAAAGGTGGATGAAAGATCTGTGCTGCGTGAGACGAAAGACCGGAGAGATGTATGAATCAAAAGAGGATAGAAGTGACGTGTATCTGCACACAATATCAATTTCAAAATTATGTTGAAACAAAAACCTTCATCATATTCCATACAGATAATCTGATTAATCGGTTCAAATATAGAACCAATTAAATTTGAAATTGAGATCATGTGCAAATACACGTCACTTCTATCCTCCCCTTCCTATTACGTCATCATGACGTAGTTAATTTGTTGTCTTTCAAATGTATATAAGGAAATTTGTTGTATGAGCTCTTGATATTGCTATTCCCTGAGGAAGGAGTAGAGCAGGCTCCTAAACGCATAGAAGAGAGAATAAAGAGCATCATTGCATCAACTCTTGGGTCAGCATCCTCATTTCAGCAGCGTGGATCATGTACACTTCGTCTTTTGGATTGCAGTTGGATACCGTTTACACAAGGAGTGTGAATCCTGCAGCAGCTGTATACGCTAGTAACACCAGGTTGTGGGGCACACAACCTTACCAGGTGAGCACCCAATATCGTAGCGATAGCCCAGTTTTCATTGAGTTAAGACCCTATTGCGCTTTGTTGTCTCCTATTATTTAGATTTATGGATCCAGAACGTCAGTTTGATTTCTGAGAGGAGTTGAACAGACTGATTGCCAAGTACTGCTGGAAAGCTCCTGCAAACAAGACCATTGTGTCAAATGACACATCGAATGATGTCGCGTAGCTTAGGGATCATAGCTGATACATCAAGAATTTTTTGGGGGCCTATGGCAATATGATTGGCCATATGGATAAATTTGTTTATTATACTATTTTGTTTTATTTTGTACAGGCCAGTATACATGCTTTTAAGACACATTGTGGCTATTAACAGTTAAATAGACCAAAAATGGTTTACAATTCCTTTATATGCTGCAACACATACATGTTATTAAAGTATGTCAGTTTGATTTACAACACGTGTTGGTGGAATTTCTAAATGATGACTTGTTTACAGATGTAATAACATACCTTTTTTGCTATCATATAATTTCAACAACTCCAAAAATATGTGGACCATACAAGCATGGCTTAGAGGTGTAGCTTGTAAACATTTGTCAGGCTGACCATACAAACCATGGGGTTGACACATCCGTGACACTGCTTACATGTTGCAACGGTTTGAGTTGGCACACATTACATCAGCAAGATTAAACTCAGACAATACATGAGTCACATTGTCGGATACTGACATATATGATCATTGAGTAAACCCTATATGCGGCCTCGCCAACACATAACACCAGGGATTGCATGTTTAGTTAAGTCATATGGAAGTTTTTGCCCACTCATGTATTGATGACATGAAAACCCATATTTTGCCTACAGCAATATTGTTAATTTTCGAAATGAAAACAAACACATGCAGGAAGTGCACATGTCACTGTTTGGTTTGTCATGACAATAAAGAAAATAACTGTGAATGCACAGTATATTTACCATTAATGTGTTGGTGGAAGGAGCACAAAATTCAAACATATGGGGCAATATTGACATGGCATTAACATGTGACTAATACCCACATGGTTTGGGCACAATGACGACATGCCTAACCATCATGGCCTTGGAAGCAGGCATATGAAAACGTCTGAATCAGCAGCATGGTGATGTCAACGTTGTATACATTTTTGGTGTTGCAGTACAACATTTACCCTGCAGGGTCTGCCAAGAACATTTCGTTGCAGTAAATAAAGACAAAAATAATATTGTGTTATGGTGATTTATAGTATGGAAAGTTGCAAATAACAAGTGCAGTGAAATAAACAATATGACATGCATACCAAATTAACGTGCTGATGAGCAATAATTAGTGGCATTACAAATAACATAGGAGCAGCACCCATAGGTATTTGTCCAATGTCACTGTGGAAGTAATCGGCAAATTGATTCCGCCGTTCCATAGCAGCAAGAGAAGCCAGCAGAGCCTCATTTTGGAGACCTATGAGTGTGGAATCCCATTCATAGGAATCCACAATGAGAGGATCACGTTGGCAAACAAAATTGTATAAACACACGCCTTCACTACACTATCTACATTCTTGGATACATGTCAGTAACACACACCACTTTGAAGACAGTATACCAAAGGCACACTCCACATATTGCCTCGCATGACTTAACTGTGTATTAAAGTTATGCTGGGTAGTGGTTAGTGTACAATGAACACCCTCCCCCCCAATCCCTAGTTTAAACACTCCTCCAACCTTCTAGCCATTTTCTCCCCCAGCACAGCTGCACCCTCCCCTTGAGGTGCAGCCCGTCCCTAGCATAGAACCTGTAGCCAACAGAGAAGTCGGCCCAGTTCTCCAAGAACCCAAACCCCTCCTTATTACACCAATTCCTGAGCTGCTTATTTGTCTCCCTAATCTCCCATTGCCTCTCTGGTGTGGCACGTGGTACAGACAGTATTTCAGAGAATACTACCTTGGAGGTCCTTGCCTTAAGCTTGCAGCCTAATTCCCTGAAATCATCTTTAAGGACCTTCCACCTACCTCTAACTTTGTCATTTGTGCCAATGTGCACCATGACCGCTGGGTCCTCACCAGCCCCTCCCAGTAATCTGTCAACCCGATCAGCGATGTGCCTGACTCGAGCGCCAGGTAGGCAGCACACTGTTCGACGATCCCTGTCTTTGTGACAGATTGCCCTATCTGTTCCCCTAATAATTGAGTCCCCCACTACCAGGACCTGTCTGTCCTGCCCTGCTCTCCTGTTTTCCCCCTTACTGGAGCAGACACTCCTCTGGCTTTCAGAGGTCATGCCCTGCTGCAGCAGTGCTATCCCTGAACTCGCACCCCCCTCATCTGCAAACTTAGCAAATTTATTGGGGTGTGCCAGATCAGGGCTAGCCTGCCTGGCACTCTTCCCTCTACCCCGTCTTCTAACTGTCACCCAGCTGGCTACCTCATTGTCCTGCAGCTCCATGCTACCATCCTCCCCCACATCTATCCCATTGAGCAGCTGTTCAGTGAGCAGCAGACTCTTTTCCATATTGTCTATGGATCTCAGCGTTGTCAGTTGTTCATTTAGATCCAGTATCTGGGTTTCCAAATGCACAACATACTCACACCTCACACAGCAGTATGCACTCTCGACTGGCTGTTCAAGGAATGCATACATGTGGCAAGATGTACACTGGATGGCATTGCCAATTATGGAGCTCATTTCCTAATGGGGATTGCACCAGACAGAAATGCTAAGTAAAAAGAAATGCAAAGTATTACTAAAATACAGCCAGCAATTCAGTAAGTCCTCCCTTCCAAACTCCCTGAATCCAAAGTCACTGAATCACAAGTCACACACTTACTTCCGTCCGCACTTACGCTCCCGGTCACACTAAGCTCGCGGTCAGACTCGCTAAGAACTAAGATTTTATTTTATTTTTTCCCTTAGCAGAGAATCAGCCTACAGCTCAGTGTACTTCCAAAGGTCCGTAATTTTGTGGATGCGCTTTCACTGCAATCCGTTAAAAGAATAACCATGTCAATTCTTTTTGTGCTTTTTGGTGCTCTTTTTCACAGCCCACATTGTGGAATGGAAAAAAGAGAAAACAGAGCAAGCGCTCCCTGGGAAAAACCTGATGGATATTTTACAGGACCACTAGGGTGGGGGTATATAGATGGACTCTCACTTAATCTGGTTGTGCTGTCTCTTCACAACCAGAGTGTATGCTCTCCACCTCCACTCTGTTTCACCGTCTGGGTCCGCTCACGCATCTCCTCAATCACGTGGTGCAAGCGGTCGTGTGACCGTGGCGTCACAGCAGGTCCTTCACTTCCTCCTGGCTCCTGTAATCATATTACTGATCGGCTCTGCAGCTCCATTACAACCCACAGCAGTGGGAATCAATTCAGTGTAATACATGTTGTCCTTATAGGAGCGCTGGAACTCCAGCGCTCCTATAAGGACAAAATATATTACACATTGTAGAATGGGCTCTAGAAAAGCACATCTGCAAAAGCGCAATGTGTGAAAATACGTAAGCTTTTTTGCGCAAAGCACAGCAAAAGAGCACTTGCGCAAAATAGCATTGTGCAAAAAAGAAATTACGCTGTGTGAATGTAAACTAAGATCTGGTGTCCATGCAAGAGCAACACCCCTCTGCTGAATCTGCTCTGTGACCTATTCTCATAAGGGAGGGGTGAGTGCTGGGGAGCAGATATGATTTTATTGTTTTATGAAAGATCTCAACATTCTAGAACTGTAGTGCCCAGCTCAGCTTCACCATGTAAAAGGGCAGGGACAATACAATTTTTTTTTTTATCTCCCCGGAGCTCCCCATTTAACTTAGGAGTTAGTTGACCGAAACAAACTGCATTTCTCCAAAAATTGGACTTGCCAGGAATATAACATTTTAATGGAATCATGTGGTAAAACGTAAACACTGTGCAAAGAAAGAACTGATGTGTTTCACTGAGGAAAGCCAAACAAAAGCCAAAAATCTGTGAGGTTATTTATGATGATCACAAACTATAAAGATTGCTAAAGTTTTATTCGTTTTTTTATAATTTAAATGCAAAAGATTTTAGGAAATGGCTATTTTACAAGGTGGATAATTCGTTTCATTATTTTCCATTAAACTACTTAATAAAAATAAGATATGGAAAATTGTCTTTTTTTGACATTTCTGTTATTGATATTATAAAGAAAATAATATCTTTGGGAAAAAACAGCCAAACGATAAAAAGTGCAAAAATGATTTTACCAGATGTAAGATTTGTGAAAGGAGGACACAACGATAAATTTAATAGAGATTGTTAAGGAAAAAATATGTGCAGACACAGTAATAAGCCTATGAATAAAAAAAGGAAGTATTTGAAGTACTTAGCCAGCATAAAACAAATATGTGTGTTGTGGGAGTTGGAAAACATCCTGATAGAAAACGGTGCAGAAGTCAGTTCTCACTCAGAAGCTCATTTGCAGGAAGCTGTGATGAGGCACATGTATCTACCTTTCAAAGCTCTGGCAATAATTCCAAGCTGGCATTACTCTCCACATGATGTGAACACATATTTATTCAAGCTGTGTGTGGAATGGACATTTTGGCAGTCAAACACCTCAAGTGATATGGAGTAAGACTGTCCATGATATGATAGCCAAGCCAGTGGGATTCTAGGAGATACTGCGAAAACCATCTGGCTTGTGTTCAAACAAAATAATCCCTTAGGCATTATTTTAACAAAACAAAAAAGATATGTATGCTCAATTTGTGTTTCCATGTTTCAAGTTCAAAGTCATAGCAGTGTGAGAGTAAAGACACTTCCATGATAATAATTGCTTCTACTTGAGCATAGGTCTACAGAAATTTCTACAATAAAAACATAGATCTAAAAAAAAGTCCTACACAATAATAGTCTGAAATAAGATGAAAGCTTGAGGAACTTTATTAAAATGTTACAAATACAGAATGAAAAATGAGAAGCTTTCTTCCAATTGACTTAGGCTGGGGTCAAGTTTGGCAAGGCAATTGCATTGACCGCATCCAGATCTGGATGCGGTAAACTCAGACACATTTTTTATCAAAAATATGTTCTGTCAACCTCAATGCAGTAACCTTGGTCCTGAAACCTTTAACATTAGGTCTATGGGCAGCGCACCGCCATAGACCTAATGTTAATGGTTACAGGACACTGGCTGATACTATGCGTACATTACATACAGTATTTCCTGTACTGTGAGGGGAGCAGCGGCTTCATTCAGAAATTTGTAGAAGCCGACAATAGCCGAATATACTATAAAGGGCTTATCAACCCCTCACATGCTGACAGGAGTGGACAGCATGTCTCTAGGGAGGGTGAGCACCCCCTAGAGACATGTTGCCCACAGCTACTATTAATATTTCATGTTTTAATAACATTTAACACTTTGCTCATCCCTGCGGCAGCAAGGATGAACAAAGTATACGGTAACCGCATTGCTCCTGATTACACATCCGGAGCAATCTGGTTACTGCATTGCGGCTGACAGAACCGCTCCGAAAACTGCAGGCTGCAGATCCGGAGCCGGTGACCGGATTGCATGTAGAGCAATCCGGTTACCATAATGGGCTCCTATGGGGAGCGGTTCCTGATCTGGTTTTGAGCTTTTTGACAGCTCAAAGCCAGATCATGATTTTAAAATGTTGCTGCAAATGTGACCCTAGCATTACACATTACATTATTTGCTAATAGAGTGATTCCACAACTTGTAAAATCATTTTCGGAGGAAGGATATAACTTGAAAATACTTCAGCTTGAGACCAATACTTGATGGAAAACTAACATTTCTTTCTAAAGACCCATAATGTATTCCTAGTATAAAATGTGTGGGTGAGATAACAGTGTAACTTGATAATATGCATTTTCGCATATTCTCCAAGACTGTTTGAAAACATTAAATAAGGTGTAGATACTTTAGCACTTTGTTACAACATGGTAGAAAGTAGGAAATCTAGTAGAAAAGTGGAAATGTTGGCACTCCATTCACTCCTATTTACTTTTGAACATGGAAAGTAACACAACTGTTGACTATCATTATTAATACAAAGTATTGTATCAGGCAACATTTGAATTGCCTTTTTTTCTTATATTCATCTTACTGCTCATCTCTCCAGCCCTTCCACCCATCACCATGACTCTTTTGGTCCTCTTTGAAATTTCTGATTCCCCGTCGCTTGTGTTGAAATTGCTGGGTCTTTCACAATGAGCCAAGACTTCCAGCTCTGATGACACTCAGGAGGGCTTTGTGCTGGAGTGCAAAGGTGTTATGATGTCATGACATGTACTGTGACTATGTGCACGCATGTTTTGAACCCTTCCAAGCTTCATTTTTTTCATACACCCCTGGAGTGGGGCTTTAAATCTAATTCCCTTGCTACCCTGTCTTATACTTCTGGTGGCTTACTCTTTTTCAGTGTCGCGCTGGCCAGCCTCCTGTAATTTCTTACAGCTCTCATACAGATGCACTGGGTGCTTCTGACTTACATTCTGACTTCCAGCTGGTCTAAACTTAAAGCCAAAAGATGGCTCTGTGGGACCAGAGCGGCATCACTAAAAGGTGAAGCCGCCAAATGGAGAGCAAGTGACGGGGCAGGGGGCTTATATTTAAAGCACCACTCCAGTGTTGAAAAAAATAAAAATGCTGGAGTGATGTTTTAAATTCCTCACATTTATCACTGCAGGATGCTGATGGTGCCCCTCTGTGCACTGTCTATATCAAATAGTGCCGCCACACCAGTCATTTAAAGATGTGGTCACACCCATTTTTCAACATCATATTGCCTGCCTTTATCCAATTGGCTCAATCCCAACCAATCAGACTCAAAGATCTGGTTTTCCTCAGAGTGACATCACCGAGAACTCGCCACAAGCTTCCAATTAACCCCCTGGAGTTAACACCCTGCTTACCGATGCTGCTATCACAGCAGCTCCTGAATGAGCCACATGAATAGGAGCCGCTGTGATAGCAGCACCGGTAAGCAGGGAGTTAATTCCTGCAGCTCCTGCATGAGGCGCCTCGTTTAGGAGCTGCGTGAACCAGTAATCAGGTAATTAACAGCAGTGATTGGAGATCACTGTTGCTATGGTAGCTGCTCAATAGGTTATTATGGCAATGGTTGCAGCGGTGGTGTCACCGCTTACCACACTGCGGTCTCTGCCCACTCATTCAGGGATCAGCGAGCACAGGGATGAAGCGTTCTTCCTCTCCATGCTCACTGACATAGCAGAGCCTCATCAGTTGAAGACAGAAGACCAGGATCATTGAGGAATGCGTGGGAGTAGTAAAGATGGCATTTCTAAGTGTGTCGATGTATTTATTTTTAATAATTTTTTTTCTCTGTGTGGTGTCTTTTTTAACCCTTTATTGGAGATTCTTAATGGCTGGGTCAAACTTGGCCTGACATTAAGAATCTCAGGGCTTAATACCCGCAATTAAAACAAAGCTGGTATTAACCCCTTATTACCCAGTGTGCCACCCATCACCAGGGCTGCTGAAAGAGCCTGGTAAAGTGCCTGAAAATGGCACTTTTCATAAATGTGCCATTTTCAGGCTGTGTGCTGCTATTCTTTGGTGCGGGGGACCCAAAAACAATGGGCCCTCACCCGGCTGAGATTACCAGCCCTTAGCTGCCTAGTTTTACCTTGGCTGGCAATTAAAAATAGGGTGGAGCCATGCATTTTTTGCCAGCCAAGGTAATATTAGGCAGCTGAGGGTGGCAGCTTACAGCTGTCAAATTTCATCAGGCTAGACTTAACAATACTGCAAAGCCCCAAGCATTTTTTTCAATTATTTATTTATTTACACCCTATGATGGCAAGTTGGTTGCCATACACTAATGTGTATGGCAACCAAGCACAATCACTGTCCAGATTGTGGAAATGCACTTTGACTACAACAGCCAATCACAGAGGCTCTCACAGAGTGTGAGCCTCTGTGGTTGGCTGTTTGCCTGACAGTGCAATGAAAATATGCAATTAGCTCAAAAGGTGGCCCCAGAAGTGATTCAATGGGAGACTAAGCTGGCCTGGAAGTGATTCAACAGGAGCGCGGGAGACTGAGGCCCCAAGACCAGCAGCAGGATACTGGTAAGCCTGATCTACCTTTTCTTCCATCTCTCTTCACTAGGTTCTGTCACAGCTGTATGAACAGACAGTCTACATAATAATGAAAAAAGAAATTTTTTGTGGAAAAAAAAGTGCTTTTTCATTTTTACGGATGAATTTCTGAAGCACCTGGGGATCAAAGTGCTCACTATGCATCTAAATACATTCTTTCGGGGGTCTAGTTTCCAAAATGGGGTCACTTGTGGGGGAGGTCCAATGTGGAGGCACACGGGGACCCTCCATACGCGACATGGTGTCCGCTAACAATTTGAATGGAAAATGAGCTCAATTTGTTAGTGGACACCATGTCGCGTTTGGAGGGTCCCCGTGTGTCTCCACATTAGAGCTCCCCCACAAGTGACCCAATTTTGGAAACTAGACCCCCAAAGGAACGTATCTTGATGCATAGTGAGCACTTTGAACGCCCAGATGCTTCAGAAATTCATCTGTAAAAATGAAAAAGCACTTTTTTTCCACAAATAATTTCTTTTTTCATTATTACGGATCAATTTGTGAAGCATCTGGGGTTCAAAGTGCTCACTATGCATCTAGATATAATCCTCTGGGGGTCTAGTTTCCAAAATGGGGTCACTTGTGGGGGAGCTCCAATGTGGAGACACACAGGGGCTCTCCATACGCAACATGGTGTCCACTAACAATTGGAATTGTTAGCGGACACCTTGTAGGATATGAAGAGCCCCTATGTGCCTAAACATTGGAGCCCCCCCAGAAGTGACCCCATTTTGGAAACTAGACCACCCAAGGAACGTATCTAGATGCATAGTGAGCACTTTGAACCCCCAGGTGCTTCACAAATTGATCTGTAAAAATGAAAAAAGAAACTTTTTGTGGAAAAAAAAGTGCTTTTTCTTTTTTATGGATGAATTTGTGAAGCATCTGGGAGTTCAAAGTGATCACTATGCATCTAGATACGTTCCTTCGGGGGTCTAGTTTCCAAAATGGGGTCACTTGTGGGGGAGCTCCAATGTTCAGGCACACAGGGAGGGGCTCTCTCATACCCGACATGGTTTCCGCTAACAATTGGAGCTAATTTTCTATTGAAATTGTTAGCGGACACCATGACGCATATGGAGAACCCGTGTGCCACCAGCACAAGGGCAACTGGTAGAGTTGGGGTACAGCACCAGAAAATGCCGCCTCTAATGAATGCGCTATTTTCTTGGGTGGCTGTGGGTTGAAATTTGCAGCGTGGGGGACCCACAACATTTGAGTCTCTCCACGCTGAGGATTCCAGTCAGCCAGCTACCAAGTTGTACATGGCTGGCTACAAATACAGCGAAGGCTTTTTTTTATTTCTAGAACTAATTTTAGAAAAAAAATGATGTGGGGCTCCGCCATATTTTTGGTCCAGCCAGGTACAACTTGGCAGCTACAGACTGCCAGCAACCCCCAGCTGCCTCGTTGTACCTGGCTGCAACCAAAAATACAGCGAAGCCTATTTTTTTTTATTTCTAGAACTAATTCTAGGGAAAAAAAAAATGATGTAGGGCTCTGCCATATTTTTGGTCCAGCCAGGTACAACTTGGCAGCTACAGACTGCCAGCAACCCCCAGCTGCCTCGTTGTACCTGGCTGCAACCAAACATACAGCGAAGCCTATTTTTTTTTATTTCTAGAACTAATTCTAGGGAAAAAAAAAATGACGTAGGGCTCCGCCATATTTTTGGTCCAGCCAGGTACAACTTGGCAGCTACAGACTGCCAGCAACCCCCAGCTGCCTCGTTGTACCTGGCTGCAACCAAAAATACAGCGAAGCCTATTTTTTTTTATTTCTAGAACTAATTCTAGGGAAAAAAAAAAATGACGTAGGGCTCCGCCATATTTTTGGCCCAGCCAGGTACAACTAGGCAGCTGGGGGCTGGAATCCTCAGCATGGAAAGGCCCAAGCGTTCTGGGCCCCCCATGCTGCGAATTGCAGCCCGCAGCCGCCCCAGAAAATGGCGCATTCATTGAAGCGCCATTTTCTGGCGCTGTACCCATGCTCTTCCAGTTGCCCTGGTGCCGGTGGCAAACTGGGTAATAAAGGGGTTAATGCCAGCTTTTTATTGGCAGCTGGCACTAAGCCCGAGATTCATAATATTGGGCCAATGTTAGACCCGCCATTAGGAATCTCTGGTAAGTAGTCAATAAATACACACAGAGAAAAATATTTTTATTTTGAAAAAAAACACAAACAAAATTCAGACTCCATCTTTATTATAAAAAGATCCGACGTAGTCCACAACGAAGGTCCCACGACGCTCGATCGCCTCCGACGTAATCCACAACGAAGGTCCCACGATCGCCATGCAGGAGGATCGGACTGCAAAGTAGCGATCTGACAGCCCGGGTGCAGTGATCCACTATGTGGATCACTGCACCGGGGCTGTGAGATCACTTTCTGCAGCTCAATCTGCATGCAGACAGATCGGACTGCAGAGCAGCGATCTGGCGGTTCAGGTGCAGCGCTGGGGCTGCGAGACTGCTTTCTGCAGCTTGATCCCTATACAGGAGGATCGGACTGCAGAGCAGCGATTTGGCAGCCCGGGTGCAGTGCCGGGGCTGCAAGATTGCTTTCTGCAGTTCGATCCCCATGCAAGGGGAATCCCCTGCATGGAGAGCAAGCTTCAGAAAGCGATCTGACAGCTTGGGTGCAGTGGTCTGAAAGCCCGGATCACTGTGCAGTGGATCACTGCACAGTTTGGACCATTGCGCCCAAACTGTCAGATTGCTTTCTGCAGCTCAATCCCCATGCAAGGGGATTCCCCTGCATGAAGAGCAAGCTGCAGAAAACAATCTGACAGCTTGGTTTCAGTGATCCACTGGATCACTGCACCCGAGCTGACAGATTGCTTTCTGCAGCTCAATCCCCATAGAGGGGAATCCCCCTTCATGGGGATCAAGATGTAGAAAGCGATCTGACAACTTGGGCACAGTGATCTACTGGATCACTGCACCTGAGCTGTCAGATCTCTTTCTGAAGTTCGATCCCCCTGCAGGGGGATGGGAGATCAGGGATCCCCCTGCAGGGGGGTGGGAGATCAGGGATCCACCTGCAGGGGGATGGGAGATCAGGGATCCACCTGCAGGGGGATGGGGATCAGGGATCCCCATGCAGGGGGATGGGGGATCCCCATGCAGGGGGATGGGGGATCCCCATGCAGGGGGATGGGGGATCAGGGATCCCCCTCCAGGGGAATTGGGGATCAGGGATCCCCCTCCAGGGGGATGGGGGAATAGGGGTCCCCCTCCAGGGGGATCAGGGATCAGGGATCCCCCCTGAAGGGGGATCATGCAGGCGGTCTTACCCAGGACCGCACCGTCCAAGCTGCAGGCAGGCCGGGGGAGCGGCAGTGGAGTAGGGGGCGGCGCCGACACCGCACACCGTCCTCCTGCGTGCCCGACGCCTGCAGCTGCTGCACTGCAGGTGAGAAGCTGTGCAACCCCCCTTCTCCAGCTGCTGGAGGGCCCCCCGCCGGTCACCGGCACTGTGGCGGGGGGCCGGAGATAGCGGGGAACAGGGGGGAAGGCGGACACAGCAGGGTACGGGGGAGATGAGGGGGGGGAACAGCAGGGGGCAGGGGTAATGAGCGGGGGGGGGGGAACAGCAGGGGGCAGGGGTAATGAGTGGGGGGGGAACAGCAGGGGGCAGGGGTAATGAGCGGGGGAAGGGGGGGGCTGGGCTGGATGCGGACACAGCGGGGAGAAAATAGAGGAGACCGGGAGGCAGGAGAGGGGGCCAAGAGCAGTGGGCACATAGGTGGAGGGGCAGAGGACACAGGCAGGGGATGTGTGCAGGAGCCGGGCACAGCTGACAGCCCGGCTCCTGCAGCGATCGCTCAGGGAAGTGCTGACATTCAGCACTTTCCTGCGCCATCTTGATGTGATCGGTCGGTCAGGTTGACTGACCGATCACATCGCTCTGAGTGTGGGGACCCCTAAAAAGGGTCCCCACACCTCTGCCCCTGACCCTTAGCTGTCACTGACAGCTGTTAGATTTGAGCTGTCACTGTTTGTTTAGAAGCAGTGACAGTTCAAAGCCATGACGAGTATACTCGTCATGATGTGGGAACTGACATCTTTTCATGACGAGTTTACTCGTCATTAGTCGTAAAGGGGTTAATCATGATGTGCTATAAGGACTGTATATATATTATAGTGGTGACTTTGCAACTTATTGAAGGGGTATAGCCCATGGCAGCTATAATTGGATAGCTATATGAGTCATACATGCACACACCCATGTGTATCTATATATAGCAATTGAGGGCCTGTGCAATATAACCACAAGGTTCAAATTGATCTAGTACCCACATGATACACAATACTAGTTTCATTGCTAGATTCTATTTAGAGGAATACCCATTGAGCAATCTGGTTGATCTCTAATATTGGTGGGGTAACTGATAATTTAGTTGACCCCTTAGGAGATATATCTAATCCTTGGTTATAAACTGCAAAAAAAAATGTAATTGATCTCATAGAATATGCCTTTGCAATGGGACGATATGTGGGGATACTAAACTACACCCAAGAAGTGTGGATTGTAATTAACATTGTATTACCTATATTAATGCTGTATATTGCTGTGTGTTTGATGTTTACTCTTCATGAATATGGCAATTGGTCTCCTTCTGCAGCATACATATTTCCTATTCTGCACTGTGATAAATCAAAATATCACTTTTTTGCATATAATGAGGAGTATGATCGCTTTTTTCGCTGTTGTTCCTACTGTTCCCATGCAGTTTGAGCACTGTTTCAGCCATTTCATACTTTTTGCAGCCCCCCCTAGACGTTTTGTAGGGTCCAGCGGAAAATGACTCATGTTTCCCATTGACTTGCATTGTACTCGCAATTCGGAACAAATACACAGTTTTGCAAAGTACTTGTTATGAGTATATCGATTACAAATATTACAGTACTCGCTCATCACTATTTTTCACTTTTTGTTTTATTGGAACCATTTGGTTAATTCAAAAAAGTTAATTTTTTTCCCTTTAATGCACACTCTGCACCCCATCTTGACTAAAAAAAAGCACAAATTTAGAAATTTTTGCAATTTTATTAAAAAAGAAAAGCTGGTCATAAGTATTCAGACCCTTTGCTTAGACACTCATATATTAAGTCACATGCTGTCAATTTCCTTATGAAATGTGAGATGGTTCTACTCCTTTATTGGAGTCCAGCTGGGAATAATTAAACTGATAGGACTTGATTTGGAAAGGCACACACCTGTCTAAATAAGACCTCACAGCTCACAGTGCATATCAGACCAAATGAGAATTATGAGGTCAAATGAACTGCCCAAGTAGCTCAGAGACAGAATTATGGCAAGGCACAGATCTGGTCAAGGTTACAAAACAATTTCTGCAGTACTCAAGGTTCCTAAGAGCACAGTGGCCTTCATAATCCTTAAATGGCAAAGTTTGAGACCACCAGAAGTCTTCCTAGACCTGGCTGTCCAGCCAAATTGAGCAATCAAGGGAGAAGAGCCTTGGTGAGAGAAGTAAAGAAGAATCCCAAGATCACTGTGGCTTAGTTCCAGAGATGCAGTAGGGAGAGGGGAGAAATTTCCACAAAGTCAATTATCACTGCAGCCGTCCACCAGTTGGGCCTCTATGGCAGAGTGGCCCGAGGGAAGACCCTCCCCAGTGTAAGACATATGAAAGCCCGCATAGAGTTTGCAAGAAAGCACAGGAAGGACTCCCAGACTATGAGAAATAAGACTCTCTGGTCTGATGAGATGAAGATAGAACTTTTTTTGTGATAATTCTAAGTGGTATGTATAGAAATAACCAGACACTGCTCATCACCTGCCCAATACAATTCCAACAGGGAAGCATGGTGGTGACAGCATCATGCTATGAGGTTGTTTTTCAGCAGCAGTGACAGGATGACTGGTTAAAATTGAAGGAAACACAAATGCGGCCAAGTACAGAGATATTATGGATAAAAACCTCTTCCCGAGACTTGACCAAAGGTTCACCTTCCAACAAGACAATGACCCTAAGCACACAGCTAAAATAACAAAGGAGTGGGTCCAGAACAACTCTGTGACCATTCTTGACTAGCCCAGCAAGAGCCCTGACCTAAACCCTATTAAGCATCTCTGGAAACACCTGAAAATGGCTGTCCGCCAGCGTTCACCATCCAACCTGATGGAACTGGAGGGGATATGCAAGGAAGAATGGCAGAGGATTCCAAAATCCAGGTGTGTAAAACTTGTTGCATCATTTCCAAAAAGACTCATGGCTGTACTAGCTCAAAAGGGTGCTTATACTCAATATACTGACCAAAGGATCTGAATAGTTATGACCATGGGATATTTCAGCTTTTCTTTTTTAAGAAATCTGCAAAAATTTCTACATTTCTGTTTTATTCAGTAAAAATGGAGTGCGGAGAGAGAAAAAGATGATTTTTTTTTGCATTTATCAAATAGCTGCAATGAAACAAAGAGTGAAAAATTTAAAGGGGTGTTGGTACTTTTTGTACCCACTGTTTATGCATGCGAGGTCATCTCTTCTATACTTATGTGTTAGCAATTCATATACAAATAGCATATGGCCTTTATATTCTTCACATACATGGTCCTATAGGTCTGTTCACACTCCTGAAACACCATACTATGGATATTGCTTTTGGAAAATGTGCAATCACTTTATTTCTTTTCATTTCATATGTTTAGAATACAGCTTTTTGGCATGTGCACAAGTGTCTTATATGTATCATTTATATTGAACTTGTCATACATTGCAGCCCACTAGCCTTATTCAGCATTCCAGTTGAATTGGTCGGGAGCTGAATAAACTTAATTATTTTCATTATTTCTCCTGAAAATATGTCAGGCTTCAATAATCACCCCACCTAACCGCAAGCCCAGGTGTTAGCTGTAAACATAAAGCAATCACTGACCTCAGGGAGAATAGTCCAAGCAAACAGTGCGGGCAGCCGGCTATAGTGCTCAACACAGTGAATTACTAGGCGCATTGCACCCTGGGAATTTCAAATATGCAAATACTGTAGAGTCTGTGGAGCCTCGTTTAGGAGTCTCAACACAGGACTAGCCAGATATCCCTCCAGGGAAGCACCTAGCCATGGGGTGGCTCTTTGAGGAGACTACCATAACCACCATATAAAGTGGCCCTTTGAGTCAATATCCAACTCTTTACGAGCTTAAAGATATGACAAGGTAATACCAAGGCCAGGTATCCATCCACAGACAGTTTTTTTGGGGTTTTACCCCTCATTAGTGTGGAGTAGGATTCTGGCTAGGATTCTAGTCCTGTGTTGAGACTCCTAAACAAGGCTCCACAGACTCTATTTGCATATTTGAAATTCCCAGGGGGCAATGTGCTGAAAGCGGGGTGCTGTTGGATTGCAGTAAGTAGCCCTGGAAGTCCTGAGGCACAAATATTCTAATCCCTGGTGAGCTAACGGAGGGTGTTGCCTGTTATATTTTGTGTTTTGCTGGTTATGTGTTATATGCCGTTAACTCTTTGGGGATCCAATAAAGCTTCAATATTGTGGTTTTCTCTCCCTGTGTTGTCTGAGTAGTGTTCCACCCAGGGTTAGGAGCTCGAGCATTCAGTTAGCATGAGCACTGGTTCATGCTGTCTTTCTAAGATGGCTGAACCAGCGGACGAGCGCACCCACAGACCCCCGTGTCTCCACACAAGCATCTCTCTGTTAACCAGCCAGCTGCACCCAAACACACCAGACCTGTTGTTGTTCCCTAAACTGGTCCCATCACTCATAAAAGGGATGGTTGTCCTCTAGTTTCCTTCTTCATCTTCTCCAACAGTAGCCATGATGGAGTGTGGTGGGGGGCAGTTGGTGGCAGAGAATGCCCCTGCAGCAGTAGCCCTTGCGACCCCCACAGACTGTCTCTCAGTGGAGTTACATGATCAATGGCAACGTTCATCCTGGGCAGTGCTGAGAAAGCTGGCATACAGTATTAAAGCCAAGTGCATGGACTTTCATAAAAAAAGAATGTTGTTTGGCTGTTGACCCATCACTTAGCATTTTGTCAGAGATGGACATTTTTTTGTTGTTTTTCAGTTCTTCCTTGACTGAGGCCTGTTTTTGTGTTAATGTTATTTTTCCCCTTCCCAAGTTTTGGGCATTTGCACTTTGCCCTGTTGAATTAGCGAACATTCATGCAGCCTTAATGGACTTTGCTCTTCATGGACTTTCCACCATTTTAATAGCGTCTACTGATCACTGTGAGACTTTCATTGCACATACTATGTATATTTACATTTGTGTGTTTGAGACTTATTATACACGATATGAAATGAAATGGTATGATAGTATGAGCGCTGGGAACAGATTACAAGCACTGGATCCTATAGCTTATTACCTTCAAATTTAATATGAACAGTGGATGTTACAGGTCCTCACGCCACAACATGTTTCGACATAACAGATGTCTTTCTCAAGTGGATCCACTAGAGAAA
Source organism: Allobates femoralis (assembly GCA_033576535.1). Taxonomy (NCBI): domain Eukaryota; kingdom Metazoa; phylum Chordata; class Amphibia; order Anura; family Aromobatidae; genus Allobates; species Allobates femoralis. The sequence continues at coordinate 283,522,308 of JARQOC010000001.1, forward strand.
GACATCTGTTATGTCGAAACATGTTGTGGCGTGAGGACCTGTAACATCCACTGATGGTCTGAGGTATGGAAATGCAACACACTATACATACTTTTGTAGAACAAGGCTGGCCAAGTACAGTTCTGCAGTGCACAAGGTGCTGGAATGATTAACTCTGCAGGTGATGAAATTAGCACCTGGTCAGTGCTAAGGAAATCCTGAAAACTTGCACTATTTTCAGACCTTGAGGAGTGTAGTGGGCCACCCCTGCCCTAGAAGTCTCTGTGGAAGTAGCCAGGGAGCAAGGGGAATCCTCGAGCCATTTCACTACAACGCAGCTCTCTCTGGATCCTCTTAGACACTGTGACCACAGTGCATTGTTTGATGCTTTTTATGATGCAGATTTTGAGAATCTGCATCAAAATCTGCATGCCTATCCTGAGGCCAGCAAATTCTGTGACAAGTCAGAAGTGTGCCGTGCCCACATTGCTTTTCTTTCCTTGCACATGTGGTTCAGATTTCTTTTTTATGCCCCAAAATCTGCACCAAATCTGCAAGGAAAAACACATTGGCACAGCAATTCTGAACTCTTATAGACTTTGCTGGCTTTTGGATAGCCATGCAGATTTTGATGCAGATTACTTCAAAAGAAGCATCAAACAACATGCCATGGGCACGGGGTGTTACAACAACATGGTAGGTTCACATAAATAGAAATCATCCCCATATGCTGTGAGAGCAGGCATGCAGGCACTGGTGAGACTTTGGCAAGTAGTGCCATGACAAACATTACTGCAATTTAGTCTCAAGGGGTCATACAGGAGCTATGCCGTACATTTGAATAGCACTGCACTCGCTGATATTTCCGCTCCTCACACACACTGTCAAATGATATCGGTGAGATGTATCCACTACGTCTCACCCGATATTGCAAATCTCATAAGACAGCTACTGTTACGAGTGCTGACACCACTGAAGTTATCTCAGATCACACAGTGGGATACCAAGCTACATGAAACTCATTGTGTAACCTGAGACAACCTCAGATAAGTCATTAGGATGTCTAAGGTTCATGAGCGGGCCCGGGAGCATGGTGAGTGGTGACAGTGGTGCTGAAACTTGGTAAGTGTGGCGCCCCACTGGTCAGGCGTCACAGTTGGAGTACTGCACCCATAAATGAGTGTGCGGTTACCCCTGTCACAGTGGAATGTAGGGTTTGTAGGAGGATCCCATCCCAGCACTCTCACACACCCACCAAGGCAGATGGTAAGGGCCCATACCCTAGGGGGGGGAGTTAGGGGAGGAGGGAGGTAAAAAAATGAGGGATTCTAGTTCGCCTCGAGGGATGAAGGTGTACGGGAGCCCTGAGAGAGAGAAGGGGACTCTGTGAGAGGGGGCCTGGAGAGAGAACACGCAGCCCAGACTGAAGGAGGGGACCCCCAGAATCGGAGCATCCATACTTTAGGAGGGAACCCTTGTCCATACACCAGAGTGCTAGTTCCAAAGACACAGCATAGGGAGTTCAGCCCCTGAGTCGTAACACTGGTCGTCGTGGGTCCGTCTACCAGACCCGACACTCTGTCTCAAGGAAACCAGTCACACCAGGATAATCCACCAGGGTCGAGTTCCAGTGCAGTAGAGAGGAGAGGAGGAAGCCGGGACACTCAGAAAGCACCCCAATAGGGCCTGGTACTAAGCGGGCTGTTACAGGACAGGCAGCTGCAATGGGACACAGGTTAGAGCAAGGAAGGCATACCACAGGAGACTCCAAGAGACTCTGCAGCCCACTGTGACTACCCGGCCAGCTACCCTCACCTAACAACGGTTGGCTTCTGTGAACTATTCCACCACCAGCATTGTTCCAGTATAGTACCCGGGTAGAGTGACAGAGTCTCTGGGTAATTATTTCCCCGCTGCACTGCAACTTGTTTATCTTCATCATCAGCACTTCCATCACTACAGGTTAATCCCTGCCCCAGAGGGCCAGCTCTACCTGCAGGGAGCTGTACCATTGCGGCTGCTGTTCCATCGCCTTCCGGATGTCTGAAGTGGCACTGGTGCTACATCACCAGAATCTGCAGGTGGCGTCACGATAAACTTATAAACTTTTCTTCCCATTCCAACTACCCCTTTTTAGTTGACCACCAGGGCCATGGGTCTGGGCAGGCCACCAGTGACATCCCTACCGCAGCAGAGGGCCCAGATACCCAAGTCCCTACACCCTGGGCTAGTCATAAGTAATTCTGTAGAAAGAGAATGTCTGTGCCAAAACAGGGGGCATAAGCTGTGTTTGGCAGCTTATGGGCCTCTTTAAAGGTGTATTCTGGGCATTTGATTTTGCCTCCCATTCATTTGAATGGGGTTTTGAGGTTCAGCGAACTGTTCACTGATCTATTGGTGAACATATGCCCGTTTGGCGAACCAAACCAAATCCGAACTTCAAAAGGTTCTCTCATCTCTAGTATTGACATTCCCTACTATGTCATCTGCTTTAATGAGAATGTCGCTGTCCTGTTTCAGTGCTACCAAGGCCTCTTTCTCCTCATTGTTATGATTACAATCAATTGGCATTTATTTGAAATATAGGTTAATCCTTGAATCACCATATTTTCAAAAACATCAGTGCCATTCACTATGGATGGGTGAACATTTCTTATTTCCCCATGTTCAGGATCTGCGTTATACCGGATCTGCGTTATACGGTGCAACTGTGCAGTGAAGCAGCATCATTTCCGGGTTGCCGGGGAGGAGTCATGTGACCAGCTCCAACACCCAATCACATTCGGGCAAAAGATAAGGGGCGGCCCAGAAGTGACGCAGTGCACATCACACCAGGAAGCCTGAATGCAGACTCGGTAAGTATAACAATGGGATAAATACTTTCATTGCTTTAACAGGCCGGCCCCGCTCCTGAACATGGGGAAATAAGAGATGTTTGCCCATCCCGACCGTTCACATACAAAATTGGTGGTAATTTAGTGCTCTTTGGTTTCAAATCTGTGAAGGGACCCTCCGTCAGATTTATTTGTCACTTCTACCACAGGTGCTCCAGACTCCAAAGTGGGGAGGTCTCCTTTATCAATTCACAGGTCCCTACATCGTACTCTATCATTCTTTTTCATTAATTCGGACCATGTTAGTTTTCAGCTAAATAGGGCAACATCCATGTACATTCATCGAATTTTGTTATAGGGATGAAGGACATACTTCTACTAAGCACTCTCATTTCTAGATCAGTGAGTTTCCTTGGATATAAATTAATAATTTGCCTGTCATCCAAATTTATATCTGGTAATGTCTGAATTAGGTTCGCTTCCGCTCCCTCAATATGTATTGGGAAATGAAAGACCTTGGCCTTAAAAAACCATCGGAAGTACCTGGAACCATAGACAATTCACCAATATATGCCCTATTATTAAAGGTTCCTTTATTTCCACCAGTGTTATAGAATTTTTGACATAACTTCAACCATTTGAAGACTGGCATGAACAAATGGAAGTAAAAAGAAATTAAAATGCCTGTGTCCAGAAAGAGTTAACTTTCCCTTAAAATAATGTACATGCACAAATGCTTTATAGAAATATACAAATTGCTCTCAAGTTCTTTTTGCACAGAACAACATTAATTAATTGCTGAAAAAACACAATGCATGAACATAACAAGACCAGAGGGACCCAAGTACTGAATTATCTCTTGAAATCACTGTAAGTATTTGCTCCACATATAATTAAACTTTATTAAAATTTTGAAGATTAAGATAGCACAGTTATTGTGTAGTTAGTTACATTTTTTTCCACTGCTTTATTGTTTTTTAGTATTTTTTAAATACATTTATAATACTACAGTAGATAGAAAAAAATAGTAACATCACCTAAAAGTAACTTTAACATGGAAGCAAAAGCTTTCCTATTACTATACTCCAATGCTAGATGATATCCAGATAAAAAATAAAAGCCAGTATGCAAAAAATATGCAAAAGGTAGACTCTAATTGTCCATACAGCGTTGCACTGCCGCTTGCACAATTAAAATCACCTTTTGTTTATTTTTTGTATGCTGGCTTTTATTTTTTATCTGTATATAATATACATGCATTTTCTTTCAATTTTGGTTAAACGTCTAAAAATTATAAACTTGTACCATTACCCATATTACTTTCATATCACAAGCCGTTTGTTAACATCCTGATTAGGGATGAGCGAGTACTGCAAGAATCGGACTCGCAATACTCGCAACCAGTAGGTCCCAGTACTAGATACTCGTTGCGAGTATAGCGAGTCCAATGGCAGTGAATTGGCCGGCGAGTACTTTTGCAGTGTATCTAGAGTTGCAGCCAAAAGTATTGACACCCCTGCAATTCAGTCAGATAATACTCAGTTTCTTCCTGAAAATGATTGCAATCACAAATTCTTTGGTATTATTATCTTCATTTAATTTGTCTTCAATGAAAAAACACAAAAAGAATTGTCCTAAAGCCAAATTGGATCTAATTCCACACCAAACATAAAAAAGGGGGTGGACAAAAGTATTGGCACTGTTAGAAAAATCATGTGATGCTTCTCTAATTTGTGTAATTCACAGCACCTGTAACTTACCTGTGGCACCTAACAGGTGTTGGCATTAACTAAATCACACTTGCAGTCAGTTGACATGGATTAAAGTTGACTCAACCTCTGTCCTGTGTCCTTGTGTGTACCACATTGAGCATGGAAAAAAGAAAGACGACCAAAGAACTGTCTGAGGACTTGAGAAACCAAATTGTGAGGAAGCATGAGTAATCTCAAGGCTACAAGTCCATCTCCAAAGACCTGAATGTTCCTGTGTCATCAAGAAGTTTAAAGCCCATGGCACTGTGGCTAACCTCCCTAGATGTGGACGGAAAAGAAAAATTGACAAGAGATTTCAACGCAAGATTGTGCGGATGGTGGATAAAGAACCTCGACTAACATCCAAACAAGTTCAAGCTGCCCTGCAGTCCGAGGGTACAACAGTGTCAAAGCGTACTATCTGTCGGCGTCAGAATGAAAAGGAACTGTATGGTAGGATACCCAGGAAGACCCCACTTCTTACCCGAGACATAAAAAAGCCAGGCTGGAGTTTGCCAAAACTTACCTGAGAAAGCCTACAACGTTTTGGAAGAATGTTCTCTGGTCAGATGAGACAAAAGTTGAGCTTTTTGGGCAAAGGCATCAACATAGAGTTTACAGGAGAAAAAAAGAGGAATTCAAAGAAAAGAACATGGTCCCTACAGTCAAACAAGGCAGAGGTTCCCTGATGTTTTGGGCTTGCTTTGCTGCCTCTGGCACTGGACTGCTTGACCGTGTACATGCCATTATGAAGTCTGAAGACTACCAACAAATTTTGTAGTATAATGTAGGGCCCAGTGTGAGAAAGCTGGGTCTCCCTCAGAGGTCATTGGTCTTCCAGCAGGACAATGACCCAAAACACACTTCAAAAAGCACTAGAAAATGGTTTGAGAGAAAGCACTGGAGACTTCTAAGGTGGCCAGCAATGAGTCCAAACCTGAATCCCATAGAACACCTGTGGAGAGATCTAAAAATGGCAGTTTGGAGAAGGCACCCTTCAAATATCAGGGACCTGGAGCAGTTTGCCAAAGAAGAATGGTCTAAAATTCCAGCAGAGCATTGTAAGAAATTCATTGATGGTTACCGGAAGCGGTTGATCGCATTATTTTGGCTAAAGGTTGTGCAACCAAGTATTAGGCTGAGGGTGTCAATACTTTTGTCTGGCCATTTTTGGAGTTTTGTGTGAAATGATCAATGTTTTGCTTTTTGCTTCATTCTCTTTTGTGTTTTTTCATTGAAGACAAATTAAATGAAGATAATAATACCAAAGAATTTGTGATTGCAATCATTTTCAGGAAGAAACTGAGTATTATCTGACAGAATTGCAGGGGTGTCAATACTTTTGGCCACAACTGTATATATACACTGCGAAAGTGCACTAAAAGCGAATAAAAGTTGTTAAAAAATAAAAAAATATCATACACACCATCCATTGGCTGCTTCGGGACCGCAAAGAAGACATCCGATCAAAGACAAGGACCTGTAAGTCTGACAGCCAATGAGATGGCTGGTAGCGATCTGGCCAATCAGATGGCTAGACGTCACAAACCACCTGATCGCTACCAGGCACCTCATTGGCCAGATTGCCAGGTCTTGAACGTGCATCAATGACCTGACAATCTGGCCAATCTGGCGTCTGGAAGCGATCACATGGTTTGTGACGTCTGGCCATCTGATTGGCCAGATCGCTACCAGCCATCTGATTGGCTGTCAGACTCACAGGTCCTTGTCGATCTTCTTTGCGGTCCCGGTGCAGCCATCGGATAGGTGAGTATGATATTTTTTAACAACTTTTATTCACTCTTAGTGCACTTTCCAGTGTATATATCAGATACACTGCGAAAGTTAAAGGACTACTCGCTACTCCTGAGTAATCACAAGAAACTCGGGGAGTAGTGAGTAGCCCGAATATCGTTACTAATGGCAAGTACCGAATAGTAACGATTCTACTCGCTCATCCCTAATCCTGGTGCAACAAGGACAGGACAAGTAACTTATTTAGGAGGTTCAAGTAAGTTTCCAATCCTCCCACCATCTCTCTTACTTCCTATTTCTCATCGTTTGGCAGGTATTTCTTTCCTGTGTTGCCTCCTTTGCCAAATGGAAAAATAATTTTTATTATACCCTTTTTAATTCCATCCCACTCTTCCATATAATATATAATATATTAATATTTTTTCATTCATATAGTGCTATTAATTCCATAGCACTTTACATAGATTTGCAACAATGGCCTTGTTCACACACCTGCGCTCTCAGTATTTAGCGCTTCTGCGCTAAATACTTAGATTTTTGCAGAGAAGCGCAGGTGCGTGTGTGCGGGCGCTTTCTGCAGACGCTGTCCCTGGTTACCCGATGTGTATCGCGGTAACCAGTTCATACAGCAGGCTGCCTAGTGACCGCTTATTGCGAGCGCACAGGAAAACGCTGCTAGCAGCATTTCCCTGTGCGCTCGGGATAAGGCACACTAGGCAGCCTGCTGTATGAACTGGTTACCACGATACACAACACACCTTCAGCTCAGTAACAACAGAAAATACACACTGCTCATCTACAATAAACAACACACACCTCAAATACAAGAGGCACAACACACACTCAGCTCAGCTACAACAGACACAATAGACTCTAAGCCCTGCTACAACAGACATAATACACCCTTAGCTCATCTACAACTGAGACACAGCTCACCTTGTAATAGAGAACTCCCTCTTGGTTGTAGGTGGGTTTATTATTAGGTAAAAAATAGAAGTGGGGAGGTATTATTGAAGTATGGAGATATCCCATAATCTCTTTTCTTGCCTATCTGACAGTATCGAAACAAGAAGCAGCTACTATTTTGTGTGTGTATGCCCAACATCCTGTTTACAGGGCAGGGCTGTAAGCTTGAGAAAGCCAGAGACCCAATGTGACTGGTAGACTTCATATGATCTCAGCCAAATCACTAGAGGTTAGTATATGTCAAATGTCATCACTCCAGAAGACCAAGAAAGAGACACACAAAAGAAGTGTATAGCAAAGATGAAATGGGGGATAGAGGATAAATGTCATCGAAGATTGCTTATGCCTCCACATCGCCAGGCCAATGGCGACGTGGGACATGCGTACAAGGTGGAATTTGAATGTGGACTCACTGGACAACAGGGGGGACACAGGCTTGTCCAGACTAGGGAAGGGCAGCGACTGTGGTCTGTGGTAGCAGAGGAAGTGGGCAAGGTGGTAAGAGTCAGGACTTAAAGACACCACACAACTTCAGGCATAAAGAACATAAAGTTTACTAACAAAGTTACAAAATACAAGATAACAAGGCACTAGCACAACAATGCCAGGCTCCCGATTCCACACATAATGCAAGGGGAACACCTCAGGTTGGCAGATGTCAGGTGGTGGCATGGCTAAAGGTCAGCTTGGGTTGGACCCCCAGGGAACAGGCCAGACATTGGGACACAGGCGAAACACAGAGAGCACAGGTCTAGGAACACTGACAGAGCAGCTTAGGAGTCAGATCCAGGAAACGCATGCAGAGCTATCACCGGAAAACAAGGCTGGAGACTCCCCTGGAACACGTAGTATAAGTATGTCATGCACATGACATACGGATGCTAGGTGAGGAAAAAACACACACTGGCATGTCATACACATGTCATACACATGTCAACCGATTAAAAAAAGCACATTACTCTCATGACACTCTGACACTTTTCTCGCTGAAATCCTCAATCTGATATGTAGATGTGAGTGTACCTTTACAATGTAAACCTATATAGCATTAAAACGAGTCTCATAGGCTTTCATTGTAAAAGAGGCTCCCAGGTTTTTTTATTATGCATTTCCAGTGCCGTTTTTAATTCATATATTTTCAGCAATTTATTTTTCAAGCTTTAGTACTAACCATTGCCTACAATGTACCTATTTTTATTTTTCACTATAGACCTTTAACTAACAGCATTTTCAAAATAAAAAGTAGCAAAAACTATTGCAATACACCACAATAAAACCAGGCAAAACTGTGTAAGTGTGTTTAGGCTCTGTATCTAAAAATATTGCAGGTACTTTTAATATTAAAAATATAGATTCAAAATATCATGTCCAGTAATATAGCCTTACACATTATAACCTCCACTAAACGGAGCTATTAAATACTGGATATATTTCTGGATCTCACAGCTTAAAAGTAAAGCGTTGACTTGCACCATTTATTAGGAGCAGTAACACAACATTAGAAGTGATTTAAGATTTCTCTGCATGTTGAAATAATCCATTCAGTAAAAGTAGACACTGTATATGTATTAGCAAGAATCATAAAATGCAAAGTGAAATATGACGCATGATGAAGCAATATATCTGAGTCCTCCGCTGTAGGGAATGACAAAACAAAATCTCATCAGATGTAATGTCATATTTTTCCCAGATACCTTAATTCTGCACCTGTTTCATTGATTTGCATGGTAATTTGGCATTCACAGCAAGATACATGCCAGCTTTCATTCTTGTTGCTTTTATAGCAACTAACATATGGGATAAAGTGTTTAATTTTCATCCACATTTATTGTCAGCTAGTGATATTTTAATGTAAAATATGTTTTGAGATTAACGATTTTTTAGGTTTGTAGATGTAGGTATGTAAGACAGTATTATTTTCACTTGCTTATGATAAGCAGGAAACAAATCAGCATAGAAGCATAAATCAGATGCTACTGGATATAGTGATATGGTAACAGACTGGCAGACGTATCAACACATACAGGAATAAATGACAGAGTTCAGATATATTAGCTGCTAGATTGCACTATGATAATTGTCAGCATTCTAGACACATGGCGGCTGTTTTAATACAATCAGCTGGTTTCAGATGACGATAAAGTGAGCACATTTCAGTATCCATATTATGGCTTCACTCACTGCTAATAAACCAACACACTATACAGTGATACCTCTGTATTCGTTGACATCGGTTATTGTCAGTTTATTTTTTCGGCGATTTTTTCAACGAAAAATGAGTCTCGGTATTTGTTGATGCCTCGGTTTTCAACGGTTTTCGATGATACATCTCTGCTAGTTTTGCAATTCAAAATGGTTATCCTTTCCCTTCCAAAAAATAAAATGTGTACCCCTCTCTCACTTCCTCTGCATTTTCCATACAACAAAAGACTGATTATAAAAATAAAATACCATATTACATTTTTATTTATTCTTTAAATTAGTCTTTCATATTAATTTACAATCAATTCCAAGTGTTTGCAGTATTAACCGCTATTTTAATTCCCTATAAAATGTGTTTTTATGTACCGTATATACTCGCGTATAAGCCGAGTTTTTCAGCCCAAAAATTGGGCTGAAAAGTACCCCCCTCGGCTTATACGCGAGTCAGTGCGGGGGCTGCTGTATACAGCGGTATAAAGCAGCCCCCGCATCCCCAGTAATGCAGGGCCCCCCCCTCATGCTCCGGTCACCTGTAAAGCAAATTATACTTATCAGTGTCCCGCTGCCGTCGGCGCCCGCATCTGCCGACATCCCGATCCTCCGTCTTCATGCATCTTCTTCCTGTTTCTGTGCGCGTCGCAGGCAATGACGTCATTACCGGCGACGCGCACAGGAAACAGGAAGAAGTCGCATGAAGACGGAGGATCGGGATGTCGGCAGATGCGGGCGCGGACGGCAGCGGGACACTGATAAGTATAATTTGCTTTACAGGTGACCGGAGCATAGAGGGGGGGCCCTGCATTACTGGGGCTGCCTGTATACTACCACTGGGGCTGCTGTATATAGGGGCTGCTGTATACACAGCCATCTGGGGCTGCAATACCACTGGGGCTGCTGTATATAGGGGCTGCAATACCACTGGGGCTGCAATACCACTGGGGCTGCTGTATATAGGGGCTGCTGTATACACCACTGGGGCTGCAATACCACTGGGGCTGCTGTATATAGGGGCTGCAATACCACTGGGGCTGCAATACCACTGGGGCTGCTGTATATAGGGGCTGCAATACCACTGGGGCTGCAATACCACTGGGGCTGCTGTATATAGGGGCTGCTGTATACACCACTGGGGCTGCAATACCACTGGGGCTGCTGTATATAGGGGCTGCAATACCACTGGGGCTGCAATACCACTGGGGCTGCTGTATATAGGGGCTGCAATACCACTGGGGCTGCAATACCACTGGGGCTGCTGTATATAGGGGCTGCTGTATACACCACTGGGGCTGCAATACCACTGGGGCTGCTGTATATAGGGGCTGCAATACCACTGGGGCTGCAATACCACTGGGGCTGCTGTATATAGGGGCTGCAATACCACTGGGGCTGCAATACCACTGGGGCTGCTGTATATAGGGGCTGCTGTATACACCACTGGGGCTGCAATACCACTGGGGCTGCTGTATATAGGGGCTGCAATACCACTGGGGCTGCAATACCACTGGGGCTGCTGTATATAGGGGCTGCTGTATACACCACTGGGGCTGCAATACCACTGGGGCTGCTGTATATAGGGGCTGCAATACCACTGGGGCTGCTGTATATACCACTGGGGCCTGCTGTATATCATACTGCTGGGGCCTGTATACCACTGCTGGGGGCTGTATACCTGTGCTGGGGTCCACCCTCGGCTTATACGCGAGTCAATAGATTTTCCCAGGTTTTGGGGGCAAAAGTAGGGGGGTCGGCTTATACACGGGTCGGCTTATACACGAGTATATACGGTAGGTCTTTTGCAGTGTTTCAAACAAATTAATTGATTTAACATTGTTTCCTATGGAGATTGTTGCCTCAGTTTTTAATGGTTTCGGTTTTCGTTGATGGTTTTGGAAGTTTAATTGACGAAAACCGAGGTATCACTGGATTTACTTCACACCACATTTGCTGTATCCATTAGAGGTATGTGTTGAGAGGTTTTACATATACGTGCAACAGATGCCTCCAACAGATGCTAATGTATAGGCATACTGTGAATCCTTTGCCAATAGTTTCAGAATTTCATCATTTTTTTAATTTGAAGGCAGACTTAGGCTAATGCCACACTTAGCAGGTCACTTACATAAGGGTGCTTTCACATAGCGTTTTTTTCTCCTGTCCATGGGATCCTACTTTTTGCAGGACCCCATGAACAGGAACAGACAACATCGGAGGTGACCTTCAGATGTTATTTCTGTGTCCAGGGTGGTGATTTTCACGGGTCCGGGCACAGAAAGAGCTGTGCAGGCACTTTCACTTCCACAATGTACATATACATTGCGGAAGTGAAATTAAGTAAAGCAAGGGTTAAAAATAAAAAATATGTATGCTCACCTGTCCAGTGAGTACTCCGATGCCTCCATCTAGCTCCTGAGGGTTGAAGGACCTGGGGAGGCGGGCTACCTGATCAGCTGATTGGGTCACATGACCACAGTTACCATGTCCATCTAGCTCCCAGTACAGGACCTGGCCACGCAACACCAGGTCCTGTCCTGGGAGCTAGATGGAGGCATCGGGGGACTCGCTGGACAGGTAAGCATACATATTTTTATTTTTAACCTTTGCTTCACTTAATTTCACTTCAGCAATGTATATATTACATTGCGGAAGTGAAATTAGATGGTTAGCAGCAGTTTTAAGTGTACTGAGCATGCTCAGTACACTAAAATTGGTTCCGAAAAATGATCAGCTGTTTTCTCGGACCTGTGGTCCTTAGGCCCCCATGTTAAAGGCCGCGGATCATGTCAGATCTGATTGTGTCCGATTTGGTCCGCTGTGCCCAAAATCGGAGCAGTCTCCGATTTTTGCACAGCAAAATATCAGACACAGTTGGATCCGATTAAGGGCAACTTAAATATATACATAACATCGAGTTACTATAGAGCAGCGTTTGATCTCAGCACCCGATATTAACGCTGGCCGTTACTGCAGGCTTGCCCCTGCAGTAACGGCATCCGGCAAATGTAAGTGATCTGCTAAGTGTGGCGCTAGCCTTAAGTCCATTGAGTTCAATCTATTGCCTAACATTTAATAAAAAAAAAATTTCCTGAGTTGCTATTTATTCTTGATTCTGCCTCATGAAAAGTGGAATAAAAATTAATCAAACCACATTATGTGGCCCAACATGGTACCAATAAAAACTCCAACTTGTCCAGCAAAAAACAAGCCCTCACATGACTCTGTAAGCAGAAAAATGAAAAAAAAAAAAAAACTATGGACTTCAAAAGTTAATTGATGCAACAAACCTTTATTTTGTAAAAAAAAAAAAAGCATTTTTAGTGTGAAAGTAGCAAACTAAAAACAAACAATATAAATCTGGTATCGCTGTTGTCATACCGACCTCACAAATAAAGCCACCTAATGACTTACACTACAAGGTAAACTACATAGAAATTGTAATAAAGTAAATTCCTCATCTGCTGCTGATTAGTTTATTTTCCTCCCAAAGATTGCAGTAAGACTCAATTTACAATTATTCTGCTCTCTACGCTGATCAGCAACTACATGTAACTCTCTGAAAAACATAATTCAGACAAAATTCTCTATGGAACGTTCACTGTATTGAACTCCTGTATGACTTGTGATCCAGGGGTGTCCATATTTTTATGTAAATTTTTAGGCATGTGTAAAAGTGTGGTCATCAACAACAATTTTGTGCACCTTTGAAAAGAAATACAAAGCTGAACAGAGAGAAAACAGAGTTCAGACTAACTCTGCTGCTTCATTTGGAATGGATCCGTCGGAGGTTTTAGCTGAATCATGTATTTCAGAGATGTAGCCTGAAACCTGAAGATAAGTGCTCAGAGCTCAGTATAAGTGGGAAATTATCCAAAATGTTTTGAACCCAATTTCACCTCTAGCATTCAACTCAACCCACAAAAAAAACAGGTTTCCAATCAGGTCCATCATCTGTTACTGGAAATATAGGGAACTTTCACTTTACTGGTAGCACAAAGGCACTGGAAAAGCGCTGTGGCTCCTCAACCCCCAAAAAGAAAACCTTCTCTCCCTAATCCAAATATTCCCATCCTTTCTGAGACCCCCTTCTGAGCCACAAAATGTCAAAACTACAGGTAACATCCATATGTTTGGCATTGTTGTAGTGAGTAAGCTCGCTTAATTTCTGGGTGTGTTTCTCCAGAAGCATGAGCTGGACACCATATACGGGCACTAACATGTACTAGGTCAGTGATGGCAACCTATGGCACGTGTGCCAGGGAGGGCACACAGAGCCGTCTCCGCTGGCACGCGGCCTCGCCTCTGCACTGATGTGTTGAACTGCCGGCATTATGGCACCGTCAGTTCAAAGTTGTTGTGTCGGAGTGGAGGAGACATTTCTCCTTCCTCCGACACTGTTTTCTAGCCCCGCCTGCCTGCCCGGCATCACGTGACCGCGGTGACGCGATCGCGGTCATGTGATGCGCGATCGCGGTCATGTGACGCAATTGGCGTCATGTAACCGCGGGAGAGGAGAAAGCAGCGGTGGAAGCCGGAGTTCTACAGTAGGCGAGTATGGTCTTTTTTTTTTTTTTTTAGGTATGAATCAATCCAGTATGGGGCATGATGGGGTAATGCTACAGGAGGGGGCAATACTACAGTAGGGGGCCATACTACAGAAGTGGGCATGATGGGGGAATACTACAGGAGGGGGCATACTGGAGGGGCATGATGGATTCTACAGGAGGGGGCAATACTACAGGAGGGGGCATGATGGGGACATACTACAGGAGGGGGCAGATGGCAATACTACAGGAGGGGGCAATACTACAGGTGGGGCAGTGATGGGGACAATACTACAGGAGGGCAGTGGACAATACTACAGGAGGGGGCATGATGGGGCAATACTTACAGGAGGGGCAATACTACAGGAGGGGGCATGATGGGGACAATACTACAGGAGGGGGCAATACTACAGGAGGGGGCATGATCTAGGGGGCAATACTACAGGAGGGGCATGATGGGGGCAATACTACAGGAAAGGGCATGATGGGGCAATACTACAGGAGGGGGCACGATGGGGGCAATACTACAGAGGGAACATTATGGGGGCAATACTACAGGAGGGGGTATGATGGGGACAATACCACGAGGGGGCATGATGGGGGCAATACTTCAGGAGGGGGCAATACTACAGGAGGGGCATGATGGGGGCAATACTACAGGAGGGAGCATGAGGGGGCAGTACTACTGGAGGGGGCATGATGGGCAATACTACAGGAGGGGGCATGATGCGGGCAATACTACAGGAGAGGGCTTGATGAAGTAGTACTACAGGAGGGGGTATGATGGGGCAATACTACAGAGGGAGCATGAGGGGGCAATACTACAGGAGGGAGCATGAGGGGGCAATACTCCTAGAGGGGGCATGATGGGGCAATACTACAGGAGGGGCATGATGGGCAATACTACAAGAGGGGGCATGATTGGCAATACTACAGGAGGGGGCATGATGGGGCAATACTACAGGAGGGGGCATGATGGCATACTACAGGAGGGGGCATGATGGGGCAATACTACAGGAGAGGGCATGATGGGGCAATACTACAGGAGGGGCATGATGGGGCAATACTACAGGAGGGAACATGATGGGGGCAATACTACAGGAGGGGGCATGATGGGGACAATACCAGGAGGGGGCATGATGGGGGCAATACTTCAGGAGGGGGCAATACTACAGGAGGGGGCATGATGGGGGCAATACTACAGGAGGGAGCATGAGGGGGCAGTACTACTGGAGGGGGCATGATGGGGCAATACTACAGGAGGGGGCATGATGCGGCAATACTACAGGAGAGGGCTTGATGAGGTAGTACTACAGGAGGGGTATGATGGGGCAATACTACAGAGGGAGCATGAGGGGGCAATACTACAGGAGGGAGCATGAGGGGGCATACTCCCAGAGGGGGCATGATGGGGCAATACTACAGGAGGGGCATGATGGGCAATACTACAAGAGGGGGCATGATTGGCAATACTACAGGAGGCATGATGCGGCAACCCAAGGGGGCATGATTGGCAGTACTACAGGAGGGGGCATGATGGGCAATACTACCAGGAAGGGCATGATGGGGGCAATACTACCTGGAGGAGGAATGATGGGGCAATAGTACCAGGAGGGGGCATGATGGGGCAATAGTACCAGGAGGGGCATGATGGGGCAATAGTACCAGAAGGGGGCATGATGGGGCAATAGTACCAGGAGGGGGCATGATGGGGCAATAGTACCAGGTGGGGGCATGATGGGGCAATAGTACCAGGAGAGGGAATGATGGAACAACACTACCAGGAGGGGGCATGACGGGGCAATACTACCATGATGGGGCATTACTACATGGAGAGGGCATGATGGGGCATTACTGAAAGATGTGGACATGAAGGGGCATTTCTGTAAGGAGGGGCCAGGATGGGGCATTACTACAAGGAGTGGGCCTAGATGGGGACATAACTACAAGCAGGGGTCAGGACAGAGCATATAACCTCAAGGAGAGGGTCAGGATGGAGCACATAACTACAAGGAGAGGGCCAGGATGGAGCACATAACCTCAAGGAAAGGCACAGGATGGAGTGCATAACTACAAGGAGAGGGTCAGGATGGAGACATTACTACAAGGAGAGGGTCAGGATGGAGCACATAACCTCAAGGAAAGGGACAGGATGGAGCGCATAACTACAAAGAGAGGGTCAGGATGGAGCACATAACTACAAGGAGAGGGTCAGGATGGAGCACATAACCTCAAGGAAAGGCACAGATGAGGATAATACAAGGAGGGTCAGATGGAGACATAACAAGGAGAGGGTCAGGATGGAGCACATAACCTCAAGGAAAGGCACAGGATGGAGTGCATAACTACAAGGAGAGTGGTCAGAATGGATATATTATACAAGAGAGGGTCAGGATGGAGCACATAACCTCAAGGAAAGGCACAGGATGGAGCGCATAACTACAAGGAGAGTGTCAGGATGGAGAATAACTTCAAGGAAGGGACAGGATGTAGCACATACTACATACAAGGAAAGGCACAGGATGGAGCGATAACTACAAGGAGAGTGTCAGGATGGAGCACATAACTTCAAGGAAAGGGACAGGATGTAGCACATAGCTACATGACAAGGAATCTGCTTTCATTCCATGATAAAAATCTATCTCCTATCTATCTAACGTTCTGCATTTGTTTTTCCTTTTAGATCAATCCACGTGCTGTGTCTGGAAAGGGCAGTGGGAGCGGCTGACCGCACACATGAGCTGGAATGACCACTTCTGAAGATAAGAGAAGACTGCAAAGGTAAGTTTTAATGCAATTAATTGTTAAAATAATATAATTACTCATCAAGGTGTCAGGACAGCAAGCACTGACTGGGGAGAGAGTTGCGTCTGCGGCTTCTCCCCTGTGCAGCGCTTGTGACGTCCACTCCTGTAATTTAGGTTAAATTGCCCTATTGGCACTTCGCATAAAAAATTAAGTTTTGGGTTGCAGTTTGGGCACTCTGGCCCCTGATAAGGTTTGCCATCACTGTACTAGGTACTGCAAATTTTATTTGTAATTTTTAATAATTGCAGCATTCGTCACCTCCCATAGATGAACTCCCAAAGGAATGTTATTTCCAAAATGTGGTCAGTTGAGGGGAATTCTAATGTTCCTAGCTCTTAGGGGCAGAGATGATGAAAACCTTTCCTGAACATGTTCATCAAATTCAAATTCGGCACGAACATTGCAGATTTGTCTCGGGATCGAAAAATCAAGTTTTTTGAAAAACAATCACAAACCCAGCTTTGTTCAGGAAAAAGTTCAAAATTTAAAATGGCAACTAAATCAGCATTATAGTATAATAAAACAAAACATGTCCCTAGTAAAGACAATACACAAACAGAAAGCTAACATGTGACTGAGTTACTTAAGTGCAATACAGTGCAGCTATCACCAACAAAGTGATTACAGAAAGAAGAAGTCAGCAGTAGCATCCTGGGGCAACAATCTTAGGGTAATTTCCATTAGCGTTTATTTGAAATCGCGGCAGATGCGTTGAAAAAACTGCATCTGCCGCGATTACCGCATACCGGCTGCACTTGCGGCACGGTTGCGGCACAGTGCGGCAAGCCCCCATACAATGTATAGGCGGGCTTGCGGCAGGTGCGGCAAGTGCATTTTTGGCACTTGCGGCTGGTGCGGCCGTGAAAAAAAAACGCGGTCAGCCACGTTTTTTTCTGCGGCCGCACCTGCGGCAAGTGCCAAAACCGCACTTGCCGCACCTGCCGCAAGCCCGCCTATACATTGTATGGGGCTTGCCGCAACTGTGCCGCAACCGTGCCGCAAGTGCAGCCGGTATGCGGTAATCGCGGCAGATGCGGTTTTTTTCACCACATCTGCCGTAATTTCAAATAAACCTAATGTGAAAGTACCCTTAGATTACTCATTCAAATGGAATTCTTAAATGGACCCACACTTATCATGGACATAATGTATAAAGTTAAAGAATGATCTCACCCATATATCAGATGTATAGATAAGTGAGGACCTCAGTAAACTAGAGCGGTGAGGGGGGCAATAGTCCACACCACATAATACCCTGTTGACTGGTATGTTTAATTCATAATGAAGTGGCCCTTGCTTTGCTGAAGTGCCCACTAACTTTATTCAGCAGTCCAGTCGAATTGGTGGTAAATGGGGACTGTCACCTGAATAAACATACAGTTGTGCTCAAACGTTTACATACCCTGGGAGGTTTTTTGCTTTCTTGGCCTTTTTTTCAAAGAATATACTGTAAATGATAACAGAAAAACATTTTTTCCACTCATGGTTAGTGGTTGTGTCAAACTACTGTGTTTTCTCTTTTAAATCATAATGACAACCAAAAACATCCAAATGACCGTCATCAAAAGTTCACATACCTTATTTTCAAATACTCTGGAATACCACTGGAAGAAGCCTGGTGACCTTACACCCCTGGAACCACACTTTTTGTAATCCTGCACTGTATCTTTAGCAGTCTGACATTTGTTGTTTACCTTTACTGACTGTTGGATGTCTTTTTTCCCATATCTCATACTTTATACCCCTGTGGGTAAGGCCAATAGGTTTTTGTATTCCAGCTTTTCGTATTTTGAACATTGGTATACCACTGATAGCCCCTTGATTATATGGCAATGTCTGGGCAGCAGGACATTATATTCTGTGGTTAGGGCTCTGCTGCCTCTGTATATAGCCACTGCATTACCAAAATATTGAAGATTGGGAAGACCAAAGTGTACATTCTCACATTTGAAAAACTATTTCACCTATATTCACATGCCTTCAAAGTGGAGTTGTTTTTATAAACGCTAGTATTTTTTATATATTTCTATTTATGCCTCTTTATTTCTATTTTTTCTCACTTCTCTCGTTTTATATATAAAATGTTTTTATATAATTTTTGCCTTTTCTGACCTTTATACACCTGGGACTAGTGCAAGAAACATATAACTATTTTACAGTGTTGTAATACAGGGACCGCGTTACTTTACTTTAGCAGTGTGTATCACACATATATTGTTTTTTGTGTTTTTTTTCACCACATTATATTTAATTATGTTTTCACAGGTGATATCAACTGGTACTTTTATGAGTGTAATGTGATATTGTTTTGTTTTTATTCTCCCTTTTACTTCCCAATAATAGATTTATATTTATGCATGTGTGTCTCACCTGTAATTCTTTGAACATTCTACTCTTTGTAAATTCTGTGTATCCATTTATATTATTTTTTCTTTGTTTTCTTGTCCAATTGCATATTATTTGGGGTTTTTTTGGTACCCCCAGGATGATATAACATTGTGTATCTCTGTTTTTATATATATTAAAAATATTTTACAAATTAATGCCTTAATAAAGAATTTCTTTATACCATGAATTTTGGATAAAAACTATTTTAAAAGTAATAGGTTTTCTTCTTCAATTTTGAATTAGCATTAAAGGAAATCTGTCAGGTCAAAAATCCCTATATAACTGCTATCATTTCATACTTCCTCACTCTAAGCTCTCTCTATGTATTTCTTTTATTTATATTCCCGTCCTATCTTTTGTAAACTTCAAATAGAGAGCTTCATTCAATCTGTCAATCACGGTGAATGATCCACTTAGTTCTCTGCTGTCCACTCCCCATAGGATGAATATTCATGTCACATAGTCACATCACTTCTCAGGAATTCAGTGGGGGAGTGGGATGCATCCTCGTCTCTGTTCACTTTGCAGCAAAATCAAGAGGTCAAATTAAGCACAGAATCTCTCACAGCACAGCAGGGATTCCTGCTTAGAGAAACAAATAGAGTCTAGATCAGTTAAGGCAAACCTGAAATAGCTCTCTCCCTCCATGTCCTCAACAGAACAGATGCTCCTGAAAGTGAAACCTTACATTGCACTGAGAGCAAAGGGAGGAGAGAGGAGAGAGCTGCTGAGAGGGAGTGCTTAATTAAATGACAGTTTATAACACATTCAGACTAATGGTCTGTGAATATAATGGAGATGACTAATGCAGGAGCTCCCTGCAGGTTCTGAAAATGCTGATAACATGGAAACTACAAAGGGTAGAATAATTATTTTACATGGTTTAAAAGGTTGCCCAGGCCCTATTAAAGGATAATATTAGTATAATACTGAAAAATAACCTGACAGTGTCCCTTTAAATATTGGACAGATACAGGTTCAAAGGGTTGGTTCACGTTGGCGTAAGTTGGGTTAGCATCAACGACGACTTTGCAAAGTGGCAAGAGGAGGCCACCCTGGTGGAATTTGGCATCGGGTGCAGCCCAGGTCTCTCTTGGTTGACAATCTTTTTGGCGAACATATACCCGTTAGGCAAACCGAATTGAGCCCAAACTTCAAAAGGTTTGCTCATCTCTGAGAAGTACATAGTTTTATCTCTATATGAGTCACTAGTGCGACCACACTTAGAATACTTTTGCACCTTTATGAAGGTGACCTCTTCCCCAAAGTAGATTGTGCGGAGTCTTTTGGGAAGAAGGTCACGCAATATGGTGAACTGGTTAACATAGCAACTATGACCTGTCCCTTCTTTGGCTATGAAACCAAACCGCCTATTTTGGATGAATGTCACCACTATGCCTTTGGTACTTTGGTCATTAAAGTTATTTGACTTAGGTCCATGCAACCACACTTGGGCCGTGGCATCTGTGAGCCTAATTTCTCCCAGAGGGGCCAGGGTGGTTCAGGCCTATTAGGATAGTTGCTGGGAAGGGTAAAGGTCCTCAGATGGCTGACATGCTAAACAAGGCAGGGAAGCAGGGGCTTCTGCCACTACTACCTCCTCCTCTTCATCGTCCTGGTCCTCTCTTGATTTTTGCCAATCCACTGACTGCAGCAACAGCTGTTTGGTGTACTAAGGCTGGGCATGCTAAAAGATCCTGACTCTGACCAGTGCTGGTCCCAGTTGCTGGTCCCAGTGTGGCATCCAGAACAGCTGATCTCTTGAACTCTGAGCTGAGTTCCTTGAGTTCCAAGGACCTCCTGTTCAGCCATGGGGGAATAGCACTGGATTCTGACCTCAATTTATATCAGGCCCAATGTGGGTAGCACAGTTGTACTTCAGCTCACATATATAGGTAAAGTAATCTCCTCTGTGCATTGCTCCAGCACTGGTGCAGCACTGAGGTGGTAAGGAAAATCCCGTCTTCCAGAGCAGGAATGTCTTGATTTGGATCCATCACATCTCCAAACTGTGGATGGCAGAAACACAGTAGAACAGTGTAGCTGTGTTGTACGGCAATCCCAAGATGGTGCTGGCCACCATGGTGAAGCATCTGTCCTTTGCTTAGGGCCCCACTAGTTTAGGCAACAATACCCAATCACTTACAGTATATTATTATTTGCCCAGTCTTGTTGCCTTGCTCCTCTTTAACCCCTCAATGGGATTGGTTGCAGAAGGCGCATGATTATAAATTCCATCCCCATGCCACAGGTGACACCTGAGCTTTCAGTTGGGAAGAGTGATTATTGAAACATGACATATTTGGAGAACAAAAAAAATTTCAGCTCACCACCAATTTATCTGGAACAATGAATAAGGCTAGTGGGCAGCAATGCACAGACAGCTCCAATATTAATGATACATATAACTCACTTGTGCACATGCAAAACAATCTGTATTATAAACATTTGTAAGGAATGGAAATTAAGTGATTACACATTTTCTAAAAACAAAATCCAAATTATGGTGTTTAATGGTTGTGAACAGACCTATAAGACCATGTATGTCAAGTATATAATGGACATACGCTATTTTTATCTGAATTACTAGGAGATGAATATAGAAGATGTGGCATGGAATGCTGCTGACACTATGCAATAATAAAGGATTGCTCTCTAAAAAAAATTGTAAAAAAAAACTGAATAATAATAAAATTATATATATATATATATATATATATATATATATATATATATATAACTAGATATAGGCCCGATGCTATTGCATTGGGAGTGCGGCGAAATGTACAGTCCTCTCTCTAGACAGTATGCTGTTGTTGTAGGATTTATATGGTGTATATGGTGGCTCAGTGGTTAGCGCTGTATATGGTGGCTCAGTGGTTAGCACTGTATATGGTGGCTCAGTGGTTAGCCCTGTATGATGGCTCAGTGGATAGTTCTGTATGGTGGCTCAGTGGTGAGCACTGTACGGTGACTCAGTGGTTAGCACTGTATGGTGGCTCAGTGATTAGCACTATATGATGGCTCAGTGGTTAGTACTGTAAGGTGGCTCAGTGGTGAGTACTGTATGGTGGCTCAGTGGTGGGTACTGTATGGTGGCTCAGTGGTTAGCACTGTATGGCAGCTCAGTGGTTAGCACTGTACTGTGGGTCAGTGGTTAACACTGTATGGTGGGTCAGTTGTTAGCACTGTATACAGTGGCTCAGTGGTTAGCACTGTATGGTGGCTCAGTCGTTAGCACTGTACGGTGGTCAGTGGTGTCTTTCCCATTCTCGTCTCTGGCTCCTTTCTCAGCCTCTCCTCTTGCCTGTCTTTCTCAGCCTCCTCTGGCTCTTCCTCTCTTGGCCTGTCTCTTTCCTCTCTGCCTCCACTCATCTGGTGCCTCTTTCCTCAGCCTCCCCTTTGGGCCTCTGTTTCCTCATCTCCCTATCCTCTGGCCTCTCCTCCCTTTGGCTCTCTTTGCCTCCCAATCTGCTCTTCCTGCCTCCCTTGGCCTCTTTCCTCTCCTTCTGGCCTCTCCTCCCTGGCCTCCTGCCTCCATTCTCTTGGCTCCCTTTCCTCTCCTCCTGGCCTCTCTCTCTTCGGCTCCTTCTCAGCCTCCTCCTCTCTTGGCCTCTCCTCTGGCCTCTCCTCACCTTCAGCAGCTCCGTCACTCCTATCCTCTCTTCCTGGCCTCCTGGGGGTGTAATGTGGGCTGTGTGCAGGGTCTGCGGCATCAGGAGAGGTGCGGTGGGAGGCTGGAAGTTGGCTGGAGGCATGTGTAGCTTGTGCCACCGCCAGCCTGCACCATATTAGCATACCTATCACTTAGGTGTGCTAATATGGCGCGGCCTCCGGGACGGCGGCGCAGTGCATTCTAGAATATCGACATAAGCGCCGGAAACTTGTGACACACATTATTTGTGATTATATAGTATATATATATATATATATATATATATTATATAAAGCTATCATAAGGCCCAGTTACACACACAGATAATTGTGCAGAGATTGTTCGCAGATCTCTGGTTGCAGTGAAATCATAGACACATTGTTCCACTTTGTGGCTGTGAACAAATGTAACAATGTGTCCATAATTTCACTGCAACCAGAGATCTGCGAACAATCTATGCACAATTATCTGTGTGTGTAACTGGACCTTTAAACAGATATTTAAAGGACATTGTAAAGTCCCTGGACTTCACAGCTTCTGCTACATCTGGTACAGCTCCAAAAATCCACACCCTAGTGTCCCAACACCTGTAAACTCTACTAAGCTTAAAAAATTATTTTAAAGCTACATTAATTTTTACGGTTTTAAAGAAAACAGTAGACCCAATGGTTGGTAAAACTTCTAAGCATAAGGATAGGTGCTGTTTCCAGCCAACAGCTCTTCCAGTGAGCAGTTTTGGCCCCTAATATTCATGGAAAGTTTTAGAAGCATTTCAAAATCTCTAACTTTTTACCGAACAAAGCCATGTTTTTTCAATTTTTTTGTAAATTGATTGGGTTTCAGATTGCGAACCGAATCTGCAGTGTTCATGTCAAATTTGAAATTTGGGAATGTGTTCAGGGAAAGTTCACTCATCTCAAGTTGTGATCTCGGGTAACTTAAAGATATTCTGCAATAATTACAATGGTAATGGGCATTTTTTGCTAATTAATGCAAATCAAATCACTATTTGTTCAAATTTCTCTGATTCAAAACTTTTTTATTGAATTTTTCCAATAAACATTTAGCATTGATCAAAATCATAAATAGATAATGAAAAAATTATGATTACATAAAAGTTCAAATACAATTAGATAACAAGTTAGTAAAAATTTGTGATTTTAAACAATTCTTCTGAAGGATAACATACATTAGTTACATTCCCAATATAATTGTTTATTATTATCAACATATCTATCTCTGAGTTTAATTATTTTTTGTAAATTAGCTGTTATCCATGCAGGACAAACACATATATTTATTTATAGATATGGTAAATGGATCGCTTAATAGATAATAGAAAAAACCTGCAAAAGTATTAACACATTAAAATTAAAAGAAAACAAAAGGAAATTTCTAACTCATTGACATGAATTAAGTCCAGTATAGGGTCATTCCATGTCAAGTGATCCAAAAATGAATATATTTTTTCCCTGACGTTTTCAGATTTTTTTAATTTTTTTTCTATATGAAGTACAACTTTAGTTAATTACAAAAAAAAAGTTTTGAATTTTTTTCTTCATCAGTTAATTTTTTACAGATTTTTAAAGTTTTAAAAAGCACGAATTTTGGCCTGGTATGACTGTACATTTTCTATCATATCTCGGGCTAGAAATAAGATAGAGAGACAAAATAAACACCGTTGTACTCAGAATCGTACAGGCTTTCACTAGATATGTCACAAGAGTATCTTTGTTAATATTTTACCCATGCGACCGCAAACGGAAAATTTTAAAACGCATTTACGAAAAATCAGCATCATTTAAATATTTCAAAAACTGCCCATATGTCTGCTGTGCTTTTAGCCACATCTCTACCAAATTTCAAGTTGGGATCGCGATGGGATCATATTTTAAAATATTTTACTATTAATAGCGTCAATGGGTCATTCCATATCAAGCGATCTAAATATGAATATTTTTTTTTACCTGACGTCTTTAGATTTTTTAAAAAATTTTTCTATTTGAAGTACTACTTTAGTTATTTACCAATTAATAGTTTTGAATTTTTTTCTTAATCAGTTAAATTTTTTACAGATATTTAAAGTTTTAAAAAAGTGCGAATTTTGGCCTGGTATGGCTG
Source organism: Allobates femoralis (assembly GCA_033576535.1). NCBI lineage: Eukaryota > Metazoa > Chordata > Amphibia > Anura > Aromobatidae > Allobates > Allobates femoralis. The sequence goes on from JARQOC010000001.1 coordinate 283,547,305, forward strand.
TACATTTTTTTATCTCGGGCTAGAAATAAGATAATGAAGCGGGAGAGGCATCATTTTACTCAGAACGGTAACAGCTTTAATTTGATATGTCACAAGACTATATTTTTTTATATTTTGTTTGGGAGAAATCTAATTCGAAATTTTGATGCGCAATTGTGAAATAAATGTTAGTTTGAAAATTGTGAAAAAATGCCTGTGTGTTACTTGTGTTCTTGGTTATATTTGTGCAGAGATTCAACTTGGGACCTGTCAAATTTATATATTTTTTATTTTATGGTTGTATGAGTTATTACAACTTATTGAATAAAACATTTATATGCAACAAAAAAGAAGCACAAAACACAAATCCCGTAAATGTCAGGATAAATATCTTAATCATCAGAACACAATGCTCAGCATTTTCAACCAGAATGCATTGAACAAACCAAAAGAAAAAAGGTGATCATATCCTCAAGTTTGATTAAACAAGATTAAAAGAACCAAAAATGTTAACCCCTATTCATACATGTAAATTTGTTTTCTATTATATCACTAAACACGACATTTATGAAGTGTTCTATATGAAGTACAACTTTAGATAATTACTAATAAAAAGTGTGGAATTTTTTTATTTATCAGTTCATTTTTTACAGATTTTGGTATTAGCCAACATTCGATGAATCTTACATGCATTTCAAATAAACCGTTATCAAAGCCAATGAAGAACAGTTCTCATTGTACAACAAAATTCGACCATAAGTTCCATTTAATGCCGAACGTATGTTGAGTTTTATTCTTCATGGCATACACAAATTCCAATGTTTTTTGAAAATTAATCTTCTCTACAAGATCTTGTATGTTGGGAACTATTTCCTTCTCCAATGAGTGACTATAGCGCTTTTAGAAGCAACTAAAATATGCATTGATATGGGTCTACAAGGTTTTGGAAAACCGTTTTTTTTCGCTGCCGCACCTGCTGCAAGTGCCGATACCGCACTTGCCGCACCTGACGCAAGCCCGCATATACATTGTATGGGGCTTGCTGCAAGTACACCGCAAGTGCAGCCGTTATGCGGTAATCGCGGCAGTTGCGTTTTTTTCACCGCAATTGTCGCGATCAGCGCAAAACCGCTGATGTGAAAGCAGCCTAAGAGTTGAAATGGTTTTAGTTCACTGTTGTTGAGTATATCCAAAATGGTTTTGATACCTTTTGACTTCCAATTTCCAAACTTTAGTCTTGCTGAAAAGGCCTGCAAGGTGTCCACTTCCATCCAGTCTATAACTTCAGGTACGTATATTTTCTTAGAGTAAACTGCAAATTTCTTCCACATCTGCAAAGTTTTCCTAGTGGTGGCTTCCTTAGGTAGTCTCTTTTTGTTGTCGCATAAGTAAGCCACCACCAGGTCTTTGATATTAGTTCTGGGGAAATTCGATTCTTCTAATCCCACCCAAGCAGGTTTGGTCAGTTTACTTCAATATTTCTGACTTATTTGAATAATTGTGGCTTAGTGATAAGCAGAACTATTGGGAAGTCCCAATACTCCATTGTTCCTGTGTTTTGTTAGAAGAATCTCACCACTCTTGGTTTTATTTTACCCCATATGAAATTTAACAATTGGGTTTGAAGTTTTTGCAATAGCTTTTTCTTGATTGGTGTTTGAGCAGTTCTAACATTTTATAAGAATTGATTCTCCCAAGCCAGGACAACTCTACCTTTGATAAATGGAGGAGGTCTTTTTGAATTACATTATATATTTCTAATATGTTATGATTGGCACAATCCTGAAATTTCTTAGTCAATTTGATCCCCAAATATGACAGAGTATCTGATTGCCATTGGAAACTAATTTCTCTTTTAAGAATTTGTAAGAGTTCTGGTTCTAAATTGTGATAAAGGGCCTGTGTCTTACCCATATTAATTTTATACAACGGTACCTCTGAGAAGTGATGAAGTATCTCCAGTAGCCCTCTGACCGATCCCAGCGGATCAACTAATGATATCAATATGTCATCCGCGAAAAGCGACACCTTGTATTGTCAGCCATTGATCAGGATGCCACTCACCCCACCATCCATTCTGATCTTCTCAGCTAAGGGTTCAATGAACATATCAAATAATGATGGAGATAAGGGACACCCCTGCCTCGTGCCATTGGAAAGATTAAGTCTCCTCAATAGTAAACCATTGGTTAACACCCTTGCGGACAGCCTTGAATAGAGTGCTTTTATGAGGCCTAGTACTCTGCCTTGAAAACCAAATTTCTCTAGGGTTTGAAATAAGTAATTCCATTGGACTCGGTCGAAAGCCTTTTCGGCATCAATTGCAATGTAGAGGGTCGGAGTGCCTGCTTTCTCTGTATGTTTAGGTAGATTAATTGTTCTTCTTGTAGCATCCCTCGCTCCTCTATCCACAATAAAGCCTACTTGGTCCTTATGGATAATTTTGGGGATCATTTTTTGTATCCTATTTGTTAAGGCTTTTGCTACTATCTTAATATCTGAATTAAGAAGTGAGATTGGTCCTAAATTGGAGATTAAATCCCTCTCACCCTTTTCTTTATAAAGGACAGATATTGTGGCTTCTTGCATTTCTTCTGGGAGATTTAAGTCGGCTGATATAGAATAAATTAGAGTAACAAGATATGGAACTAATATTGGGGAAAATCTTTTATAATACTCATTTGGGATGCCATCTAGTCCAGGTGTTTTACTATTTTTAAGAAAGTCTATGGTATCAGATATTTTATTGTTACTGTACGGGGTATTTAAGGAAAGTAAATCTTCTTCTGAGATAGTTGGTAAATCAATAGAATCTAAAAATTGTTTAATAGTTTTCTCTGTGGGTTGAGGCTCAAGCTCGTCATCTTTGAGGTTATATAAATTTCTATAGAATTCCTCAAAGAAGTTTGAAATTTCTTTGGGGTTTTTATCTATTTTATTGCTTTTACCCTTGATTTGCAACCTTTTTGATTTGTACCTTTCTATTTTTGTTTTTTTTTGCCACAAATTTAAAAGGTTTGTTCATATAGTGATAGTACCGTATATACTCGCGTATAAGCCGAGTTTTTCAGCCCAAAAATTGGGCTGAAAAGTCCCCCCCTCGACTTATACGCGAGTCAATACGGTCCCCCTCAAAGTTTGGCGCCCCCACCTCACTTGCTGGCCCCCCCCGCATGCAGCGCTGCGCATATACATTACCTGTCTAGCAGCTGTCACCCTCCAGTGGCGGATCGCGGCTCCTGGGCTCCGGGCTCCATCTTCCTCTCTGTCTTCCTGGTTTGTGGCCACCGGGCTCAACGCGATGACGTCATCGCGATGCCAGCCGGTCACGTGACAAGCAGGAAGACAGAGAGGAAGATGGAGTCCGGAGCCCAGGAGCCGCGATCCGCCACCGGAGGGTGACAGCTGCTAGACAGGTAATGTATATGCGCAGCGCTGCATGCGGGGGGGGCCAGCAAGTGAGGTGGGGGCGCCAAACTATGAGGGGGGCCCTGCTGGGGCCCTGTATACTACCACTGGGGCTGTATATACTACTGGGGCTGTATATACTACTGGGGCTGTATGTATACTACCACTGGGGCTGTATATACTACTGGGGCTGCTGGATACTACCACTGGGGCTGTATATACTACTGGGGCTGTATGTATACTACCACTGGGGCTGTATATACCACTGGGGCTGCTGTATACTACCACTGGGGCTGTATATATCACTGGGCTGCTGTATACTACCACTGGGGCTGTATATACCACTGGGCTGTATATACTACTGGGGCTGTATATACTACTGGGGCTGTATGTATACTACCACTGGGGCTGTATATACCACTGGGGCTGCTGTATACTACCACTGGGGCTGTATATACCACTGGGGCTGCTGTATACTACCACTGGGGCTGAATATACCACTGGGGCTGCTGTATACTACCACTGGGGCTGTATATACCACTGGGGCTGTATATACTACTGGGGCTGCGTGTATACTACCACTGGGGCTGTATATACCACTGGGGCTGCTGTATACTACCACTGGGGCTGTATATACCTCTGGGCTGCTGTATATACCTCTGGGGCTGCGTGTATATTACCACTGGGGCTGTATATACCACTGGGGCTGTATATACTACTGGGGCTGCGTGTATACTACCACTGGGGCTGTATATACTACTGGGGCTGCGTGTATACTACCACTGGGGCTGCTGCTGTATACTACCACTGGGCTGCTGTATATACCTCTGGGGCTGCTGTATACTACCACTGGGGCTGCTGCTGTATATACCACTGGGGCTGCTGCTGTAACACTGCTGGGGCCTGTATATACCACTGGGGAGGCTGCTGTATACCACACTGCTGGGGGCTGTATACCTGTGCTTGGGTCCACCCTCGGCTTATACACGAGTCAATAGATTTTCCCAGGTTTTGGGGGCAAAAGTAGGGGGGTCGGCTTATACACGGGTCGGCTTATACACGAGTATATACGGTAGTTGGATTTGGAATTTAAAATGAACTTTTCATATTTGTTTGTAATAATAGACTTGAGTTCTAATCTGAGTTTTAGGATATTCTTTTGGTTTTCATTTAAAGGTGAATGGTCCTGAGAGTTTTCCAATTCCTTGATTTTGTTAATGATGTCCTCAGTATTTTTGAGTTTTTGTCTGTTGATTCTGGTATTTAACTGTATTAGATAGCCTCTGATAACTGCCTTATGGGCTTGCCACAAAGTTGTGATGGATGTAAATTTGGTATTATTAACCTTAAAATAATTTTCTAAATCTGTTTCAATTTTTTGGCTGTGTTCCGGGTGGTTTATTAAGTAAGTGTTGGCTCTCCAAGGTTTATTCATAAAATGGCTTCTTGAAATTTTAAATGTTATTGGAGAATGATCAGTCCAAAATTTTTGGATGTATTTTGTATGTACTTGTTTTACCTTATAGAGAGTGTGAATATCTGATAGTAGTAGATCTATCCTGGAGAATGATCTATGAGAATCTGAATCAGGCCCGGACTGGCAATAGGCCGCTGGCCCTTTAAATTTCAACTCAGAGTCCTGTGTGCGCGCACTTCCTCGCTGACAAGGGCCGCTGCAGCGCGCACAGGGCTCTGTCTGTGTGGCCAGAATTAGCGCCCAAAATTGTTTTTGTGGGCGGAGTTCACCCTCAGCTTACCAATCTCGGGGATCCTGCTCTGTCTGCTTGATTCATTGCAGGCTGTAATGATTGCTGATCTACCAATCAGACAGCAGGAAACAATCACTAGAGCCTGTAATGTCTGCTACCTGCTCTCTGATTGGTGCACAAGTCGTCACTGTAGGTTACAGTGTGCTGTGCTCTGCATCAATAATTGGAGAGCAGGAAGCAGTGAGCAGACTGTGCAGCACCGCTGAGGAGATGCTGCTCTAACACCATGTGAGGAAACTTCATACAGAGCTGTGAGTAACAGCAAAGTTAACTATCTCCCTGCTGCTTAGGTGTGTGTTTGTGTGTGTATATGGTAGTATGTATGGGGGTATGTGTGTATATGGGGGTGTGCATGTGTTTATGTATGGGGGGTATGTGAGGTGTATATGGGTGTGTGTGGTTTATATGGATGTCTGTGTGTGCATGTGGGGGGTATATGGGTGACCATGTATGTGTTTGTGGTGTGTGTGTATATATGTGTGTGTGTGTGGATGAGGGGTGTGTATATGGGTGTGTGTGTATATGGGTGTGTATGTGGGGTGTATATAGGTGTCTGTGTATGTATGTAGGGTATGTGTATGTGTATATGAAGGTGTGTATATGGGTGTGTGTGTGTGTATTTATAGGGGTGTGTGTATATAGGAGTGTATATAGGTGTCTGTATGTGTAAATGGGGCTGTATATATGTGTATATGGGGGTGTGCATGTGGGGTGTATATGGGTGCTTGCGTGTGTATGTGGGGGTGTGTGTATGTGGGGTGTATATAGATGTGTGTGTGTATGTGAGGTGTGTGTGCATGTGGGGTGTATATGGGTGTCTGTGTGTATGTGCTTGTGGGGTGTATGAGTGTGTGTATATGGGGTTGTGTGTATGTGGGGTGTATATAGATGTCTCTGTGTGTATATAGGTGTGAGTATATGGGTGTGAGTATGTGGGGTGTATATTGGTGTCTGCGTGTATGGGGGTGTTTGTATGGGGATAATTGGGGTAGATAGGGAAGAAACCCAGCTAGAGGGGTCAGACAGGCAGAAACAGGAGAGGGATTAGTATACTTCATTCTGTGTGATTAATGCAGGTCCTTAACCGGTGTGTGTGCATCTGTGTATGTTTTGATGTATGTCCATGCGTGTGTCCATGCCCATGGTGATGTATGTAAGTGGTTACATGTGATGTGTGTATCCGTAATTGGTGTGTGTGTGATGATATATGTATGTGTCCATGCACATGGTGACAATTGTGCGTCGTGTTTGTGGTGACAAGCTTATCTTCCCTGACAATGTGCAGTAACCCGGTGTGGCCCCCAGCTTCATCCAGACACTTTGCCCAGTAAGGCTGCTTTCACATCAGCGTTTTTTTTTAAATCGCGGCAGATGCGGTGAAAAAAAAACGCATCTGCCGCAATTACCGCATAACCGCTGCACTTGCGGCACACTTGCGGCAAGCCCCATACAATGTATATGCGGGCTTGCGGCAGGTGCGGCAAGTGCAGTTTTGGCACTTGCGGCAGGTGCGGCCGCGAAAAAAACGCGGCTGACAGCGTTTTTTTTCGCGGCCGCACCTGCCGCAAGTGCCAAAACCGCACTTGCCGCACCTGCCGCAAGCTCGCTTATACATTGTATGGGGCTTGCCGCAACTGTGCCGCAAGTGCAGCGGTTATGCAGTAATCGCGGCAGATGCGGTTTTTTCACCGCATCTGCCGCGATTTAAAAAATACGCTGATGTGAAAGTACCCTAAGACAGCGGTGACACAGGACTGAAGCCGCCGTTAGCGCCAAGTATACAAAACTCCGGGCTGGCTGTGTCCTCTGTGTCCGCTCTGCCCCCCTGAGCCTGTGCAGTGTCCTTCATGTCTGCTCTGCACCCCTGAGCCTGCGCAGTGTCCTACGTGTCCGCTCTGCACCCGTGAGCCTGCTCAGTGTCCTCCATGTCCGCTGTGCCCCCTTAGCCTGCGCAATGTCCTCCATGTCTGCTTTACCCTCCTGAGCCTGCGCAGTGTCCTCCATGTCTGCTCTGCCCCCCTGTGCCTGCGCAGTATCCTCCATGTCTGCTCTGCCCCCCTGAGCCTGAGCAGTGTCCTTCATGTCTGCTCTGCCCCCCTGAGCTTGCACAGTGTTCTGATGAAGCTCGGGTGCAGATGAGGAGTCCCCAGGCCGTGGGGTACTCGAGACTGGGCAGCTGCTGTCGCTGGGGAGTCACGGGGTCGTGACCCAGTCCCGTGGCCTGTGCTAAGTCCAAAAAGGGGTTATATACAGGGGAGTTTGTCGTGACCCCACCTGTGGTATGTGGTCAGGGTGACCACCGCTGCTGTATTCCTGCTGGGGGATGGTGGTGAAGGGCAGCGTAGATGTTAAGCTCTCATGGGTGGGGCTGGGTGCCTCCAGTACATGAGTAGTGGATAATGGCGTGCTCTGGATGCTGCACTCGTGTCTCCCAGCAGCGTCTGCAGCCAGCACACAGGGATAGCAAAGATGCTCCGCAGGTGGAGGTCTCTGCTACAGTGTAGTAATGAACAGTCACAGGCACTTTTGAGCTTACCAGCACTTTACTGTTCCACAGTTCTTAAAAGTCAGTTACAGTACAGTTCACAGTTCTTACACTTGTCAGGGACCCGGGTGCCACTGCAGCTCAGACGGTTCCTTTGCATTGCTTCCCTCAAAGTACCTTCCAGGCCTCTACTCTGTCTCTGTCCTCGCACACGGGTTTGGTCCGGCCGTTATGGGCTTTGTAGTGATGTCTCTCTCTGCTTTAGGGTCACTAGCCCTAGTCCGATGGCTTTGTCCTACTCCACTGCGGTACTTTGGTCACGGGCTTTAGAGTCTCCGTACCACGTCAGGATGTGTCGTGATTAGGGTCTTGAAGTCTCCCCGGTCACCTCTACAGGGCCAGCGCTCTAGTTGTCCTAGCCCAGCTCTCCAGTGACCCAGGTGTAATTTGGGCTCACCGGGCTCCCTCTTTCTCTCCGGTAGTCAGCTCTGGGTCCTCCGGTCAGCTATGTCAGTTGCGGCTTCTGGGCCCGTTGTTCTACCACTATTCTCAGTGTGGTGTCTCGGCTTGTGGTGCTTCTTTCTTGCCTCCTCTACTGCGAGCTCCCTCCTGGGTATTCTGCCTCCAGGGAACCTCTCCTCCTGGGATCTGCTCTTCCAACGTAGTGTTCCCAGGCCCAACACGTGTCTAGTTCCTCCACGTACTTGTCCCGGTCTCTTTCTCTCCACCCACACTTCTCTAAACTCCCGCCACCCTTGCCTGACATAGAGTTTCTGGGCGTTGGGTCGGAGTGGGTCGGTGTGTGTGTGTGTTCCTCAGTCAACCGTCTTACCTCGTCTGGCTGCAGTCCACCCTGTGGACCTTCATCATGAGAGGCAGAGATATGCAGAGCTGGCGGTGATGCTGCTCTTCATGTCACTAACAGTCACAGTGGCATAATAACATTAGTGGGATCACCTTAGACTATATTCATACAGGGTGCTTTTGCAGTGTTTGTTTCTGCAGCTATCGCATCGCACTGCCCAGGATCAGATGGCGGCTAACCTGACCTGAAAATGTCAGCTGCATAGAAGTACATGAAGCCGTCGTGCTCAGATCAGGAGAGCCTCCAGGCGGTGCAATGCAATCCTTGCTTGAGTCATATGCTACACTCTGCACAGTACCAGTTCTCCTGTCCTGTATACTGGGTTTAATCCTCAGTATCTGTATTATTTTGTATATATACACTGCACAGTACCACTTCTCCTGTCCTGTATTGTGGGTGTAATCCTCAGTATCTGTACTATTCTGTATATATACACTGCACAGTACCAGTTCTCCTGTCCTGTATACTGGGTTTAATCCTCAGCATCTGTATTATTTTGTATATATACACTGCACAGTACCACTTCTCCTGTCCTGTATTCTGGGTGTAATCCTCAGTATCTGTATTATTCTGTATATATACACTGCACAGTACCAGTTCTCCTGTCCTGTATATTAGGTGTAATCCTCAGTATCTGTATTATCCTGTATATACACTGCACAGTACCACTTCTCCTGTCCTGTATACTGGGTGTAATCCTCAGAGAAAACGGGGAGCCAGCACAGCCAAAAATTGCTGAAAAAATAAATGTGTAAGTACACCTGTCACTACCATACTGCATAAAATAAAGACATTTCGCAAAAGATTACCGAAATAATCTTTTGAGCCACTCTCCCACGTGAAGGAATGTCTCAGATAGAGTGGTCCTACTCTACATATTTTTAAATTTTTGATGTGTCCGTAGCTCAGGGGATTCAATGCTGCAATCTCCTGCTAAATGTCTCTATTTTTGTACAGTATGGCATAAACAGGTGTAGATACACATATATATTTTTTTGCAATTTCTGGCTGTGCTGGCATCTTGTTTTTCTCTGGTTGTAATCCTCAGTATCTGTATTATTCTGTATATACACTGCACAGTACCACTTCTCTTAACCTGTATACTGGGTGTAATCCTCAGTATCTGTATTATTCTTTATATACACTGCACAGTACCACTTCTCTTAACCTGTATACTGTCCTGCTGTCAGAGAGGTAGTATTAGACTTTGGGATTTTCAGCAATTAAGTGTTGTTTAAATTATCTTGAATATGGAAGTCATCACTTCTCTTCTGTACAGGTGATGACTTTCTCTTCGCTGTGGATCTGACCACTGGGACCCCACAATCCTGAGAAACTGTAGCTTTGAAGAGTATCATGTGAATGGAGCTGTGGGTGAGTATTCCCTCTGTCTCGCCACTCACATGTGGCTCTCCAAATAATTCTTGTAAAACAGTGATGAGGGTCACGCCAATGTAAAAACAAAATTCACTTATTGTGACTGATAGATGATATAGTGTGTGGGCTGGTGGGGTCTTTACTTCCCGGGGTGATTTTTGGTCCCAGTCCGGCCCTGATCTGAATTTAATGAGTAATCAATTGAAGAGGAATTAAGGCATCTAAATGCGTCATAGAGCTCTTGTTTATTGAACCAGGGATCTAATCTGACATTTACAGCTCTTCCTTTGTTAGATGAATTTAATAAGGGGTTTGGAATGGCGTTGAAATCTCCAAAAATTAGGAGCGCTCCTTTTTGGTAATCTCTTATAATAGTAAGAACCCTATTTAGGAAGGAAATATGACCTTTATTTGGGGAGTAAAGTGTTACTAAGGTAAATAGGACATTATTAAGTCTACAAATAACTATTAGATACCTCCCTTCTTTACTCAATTGTTAAAGATTATGGGGACGCCAGCCTTTTTCTTCTCTTTATTATATGATAATAGTACTGTTGGATATAGTTTGTGGTCGAATTTAGGTGTTTTTCCGATGCAAATTTTGTATCTTGAACCCCTATGACTTTAGCATGGTGTTTTTGAATGTCTCTCCATAAAAGATATCTCTTGTGAGGTGAATTCAATCCATTGACGTTGACCAACATAAAATTTAACATCATCTCGGATACTGATCGCTTTTCACTGAATTTCAATTCCTCAAGGTTCTCAAGAAGGTCACTCTCATTTTTCATAAATGTTTGTAGAAAGTCAGATATTCATGTCAATGTAACTTGGTTATTCTTAAAGGGAACCTGACCCCACAAACTGACCCCCCCGTATCTTTAGGCCTGTCCCTGCACCCCCTCTTATCATTTCTAGCCATCCCTTTTGCAGAAAAAATCGATTTAGTAAAGTAGAAAAGAAGTTATATTCACCTCTGTCCTGTGTGAGTTCTCTGTTTCTGAATTAGTCTCAAAGGCATGCCTGTCTGCTGCTGCCTTGTAATTATGCACGCCCCTCTCTGCTTGATGCCTTGGTAAAAGCCTGGCCGCGCCATGAAAGGGGTGGGGCTAAATAGCGTCATGCCGTTAGCCCCGCCCCCTTTTATGTCGCGGCCAGGCTCTTAGCAAGGAGAGAGGGGCGTGCATAATTACAAGGGAGCAGCAGACTGGCAGACTATTGAGACTAATTCAGAAACAGAGAACTCACACAGGACGGAGGTGAATATAAACTTTTCTCCACATTACAAAATCGATTTTTTTCTGCAAAAGGGATGGCTAGAAATGATAAGAGGGGGTGCAGGGACAGGTCTAAAGATACGGGGGGGGTCAGTTTGTGGGGTTAGGTTCCCTTTAACTAAAAAAATACAAACACAATAAATTGGTTGGTTATTCAATAGGAGATATATTTATTCAAATTCCTCCTTTGTATGCAGATGATTTTGGCCTTGTTTGGTGTTAAAATTTCTCTAGACCTGTTGGTTTCATACACGCAGTGTACACTGCAGGCAGAGGCACAAGGTAGGACCCGGTAGGATGAGAGACCTTGGAGTTGGTTACTGGGCTCAGATGCTTTGGCCATTGCATTTGCTAAGTTTTCATTTTTTTCCATGCATCCTTGAGCAGTTTTCTGCATTGCCTTTATGCCTCCATTCACACTTGAACAACTTCTCATATGGCTTTGCCACTGCATTCATTAGCCATTCAGACATACATGAAGACTAATTTTCAAACAGTCTTGTTTACTGAAGAATGCCAATCAACCCTGGGTGGTCCAGACGGATGGAGTAGTGGATGGTTGGTGGATGGCCACCATGTCCCAACAAGGCTGCGATGTCAGCAAGGAGGTGGAGGAGTCATGTTTTAGATCAGAATCATTGGAAACAGCTGGTAGGCCCCTTTAAGATTCCTGAAGGTGTGAAAATGATCTCTACAAAGTATATAGAGTTTCTGATTGAGAACTTTCTTCCATGGTGCAAAAAGCAAAAACATGCCTTCAGGAGCAAAATCATCTTCATGCATAACAATGCACCATCTCATGCTGCAAAGAATATCTCTGTGTCATTGGCTGATATGGGCATAAAGGGAGATAAATTCATGGTGTGGCCATCATCTTCCCCTGACCTCAACCCTATAGAGAACCTTTGGAGTATAATCAAGCAAAAGATCTTTGAGGGTGGGAGGCAGTTCACATCAAAACAGTAGCTCTGGGAGGCTATTGTGACATCATGCAAAGAAATACAATCAGAAGCTCTCCAGAAACTCACATGTTCAATAGAGGTGATATCAAAGAAGGGTTCCTATGTTAACATGTAAATTGACCTGTTAGGATGTTTTGGAGTTAAATAGCTTTTTATTTCAGTGAATGTGACCTGTTAATGCTGCAAATTCAACAAATGAGCATTTTCAGTTCTTTCAAGCATATCAAATGTTTAGAAACTCTACTGTGCCTAATAATTTGGAACAGTGCATTTAGAGTTTTCTTTTAATTTTGAAGATCATACTGTTATCATTGGGAGGTGTCTTCAATAAAATTCGATGTATATTCTAACGGGTGATGACTTTTATTACACTGAATCTCATTTGCACCGATCATTTAGGAAAATCAGAGAAAAAGAACATTTGCTTACTAATTTGGAACATGGCGTATATACTGTAATAGCCTGTGTCCACATGTTCCACAACATCTGACAAGAAGTCAAAGTTTACTCCATTAAGGAGACAGCTCTTTTTGACCTTTAGTAGCCAACAAAGCTTTTAAATGAACATATCAATGTGTGTAATTGCTTTTTGTAAGTGACTATGTATTTATTTTAGGTAGAACTTTTGGATTATGGATACATCAGTATTGTATTTATTTTAATTAACATGCGAATGCAGAAATTCTATGTATGCTAAAGTTGTATGCTATTAATTTTTCATAAAAGAATTATAATTTACAAATTGTTATTATTAATATGATACTCAATATGCCGTGTCAAAGTATAGTTTTAAGATTTTACTTTTTTAGTTGTATACCTCCTAAGGCTGCTTTCACATTACGATTTTCTTGGATCCGTGACTGTCCATTGTAAAACGGACAGCCACGGATCCGATATGGCCCCCATGTATCCCTATGGGCCACGGTTCACATCGGATTTGCCCTTAATGGCATCCGATTTTTGTCAGATCCGATTCTGTCTGATTTTTAGCTGTACCCAAAATCTGAGACTGCTCCGATTTTGGGCACAGTAGATCAAAACAGACAGAATCTGATCCAACATGATCCGCAGCCAATAACATGGGGCCTATGGAGCACAGGTCCGAGGAAACAGCTGATCGTTCCCCTGACCTGATTTTAGTGTACTAAGCATGCTCAGTACACTAAAATTGTTCCTTACCATCTAATTTAACTTCCGCAATGTATATACATACATTGCGGAAGTGAAATTTAGTTAAAGAAAGGGTTAAAAATAGAAAAACCCATGCTCACCTCTCCAACGGTGTCCCGCGCTGTCTCACTTGCTCCTGGGACTGAAGGATCTGTAGTTCCCTGGCAACCCGATCAGCTGAGCGGTCATGTGACTGATCAGCTGATTGGGCTGTCACATGACCGAGCAGTTTAAATCTCCCGCCCACCAAAATTGATCGGCGGGCGGGAGATTTAAACTGCGCGGTCATGTGACAACCCGATCAGCTGATTGGTCACATGACCGCTCAGCTGATCGGGTTGCCAGGCAACCTCAGGTCCGTCAGTCCCAGGAGCAAGCGAGATGGCGCGGGACACTGTCGGAGAGGTGAGCATGATTTATTTTTTATTTTTAACCCTTTGTTCACTTTTGCAGTGTAAATACATATACATTGTGGGAGTGAAAGTGCCCGGCTTGCCTGCACTTTGCAGGCTCGGGCTTTCTGTGTTTGGACCTGTGAAAATCACGGACCCAGACACAGAAATGGCATCTGGAGGGCTCCTCCGATGCCATCCGTTCCTGTCCATGGGATCCTACAAAAAGTGGGATCCCACGGACAGGAAAAAATACAAGATGTGAAAGCAGCCTAAGAAAATCAAATGTTGTAGTGGTCACAGTAATTTATACCTTTAAAATATATGTAAGAGGAGATGCCATAAATTTGCAACATGGAGTTATAGCTTTATTATCCTACTGGAACCCTTTTAAGAGCAGTAGCTTTTTTTCTGCTTTGTTTTGTTGATGGGGTGTGAATGCAGTCTGCCTAACTGCTGGAGGGAGTCTGTCAATCATTGACATGTTGCCAGAGCAGCAATGAAAAAGAGCTGCCCTGTTGACATGAAGACACTGACTTTATAGTATAAGAGGCCAGTGGCCAGAGTGCAAAAGGCAAGTCCATGCATCTGCAACTACCTATCTGTTATTTTTTAGGTACACTGTGAAACTAAATCCTAGATAACTTCTTTAAAGGGATCTTGTCATCTCCAAAACGCCTCCTAAGCTATGAAAACATGTCCCTGCAGCATCCCATCACTAATCCCACACTCCTTTTGGCTCAGAAAAGCATCCTGTGAAAGTGGAGAAAAACGTTTTATAACTTACTCATTAGTGATGTCAATTAGCTGGGGCTATATTCTTTAGCCCTAGTGCGGGCCATCTTCATCATAAGATCACGCCCTAATAGGCGTGATCCTCTATTCATCTTGTATTCAACGCCTCTCTGCTCTCCTCTGCTGTAATGGAGCTGTAACGACGCGAATCGCGTCATTTCCAGCATCGGGTGACGTCAGTACACCCACGCCGCATGTGCAATGCGGTGCTTGAAGCCTACAGAGCGGCGTGGGTGTACTGACGTCACGCAATGCTGGAAATGACGCGATTCGCGTCATTACAGTCCCATTACAGCCCAGGCAGCGCCGAGGAGAGCAGGGAGGCACTGAATACAGTATGAATAGAAGATCACGCCTGTTAGGGCGTGATCTTATGATGAAGATGGCCCGCCCTGGGGGCTAAAGAATATAGCCCAAGCTAATTAACTTTGCTAATGAGTAACTTATAAATCGTTTTTCTCCACTTTCACAGGATGCTTTTCTGAGCCAAAAGGAGTGTGGGATTAGTGATGGGATGCTGCAGGGACATGTTTTGCTAGCTTAGGAGGCTTTTGGAGGTGACAGGATCCCTTTAAGTATTTTGAATAAAGGCTGTGTCCATGAGATTGCAAAGCTTCATTAAGCAGAATCTATCAGTAGGATCAACCCTCATGAAAACCCTGAGAAGAGAACTTTAGATGTTTGTAATGAGACAAAGTTCATTTCTATTGTATTGTGTTAGTTCTGTTTTACTGTATTAGTTCTGATTTTACTACGTAGTTGTGTGTGATGAGAGCAAAATGTCAGTTATTACATGTCTCACACAGGTAGTGACCCTTTCATTTAAAATAAGCGCTTGAGGCAAATTATCATAGATTTTAACAGCTGATTTACATATCAGAAAAATGTGGATTTGTCTTGAATAAGATATCGAATTGCAGATGTCAAGGTATCATTTTATTTAACTTCCGATGACCTGCATGCTTGTGGAGACAGCTTTCGAGAGTACCTCCCTCTGAAAGATGCCTTTTAATTTGTGGATTTATGAGACTGTGGGTTTTTTATATGGTTTTACAAAAGGTGCAGCAAAACCACATTATAATGCCATGACATTTGGACTGAGACTTGGTCTAAACCATAATTACTAATCTTTCAACATGGGCTTATACATCTGTAAAGACTTTAATATTTTTAATTTTTGCAGAAAAATTAATTCACAGTATTGTAGACCACAAATTACATTTTGGAGTTGAATAAAAAGAATCTTAAGTGCCTTCATAGAAAACTTTCATTTTCTGTAAGCAAATAAAGAAGCAAATAATTTAACCGAGGCATGCATAGGAATAAAATGCAATCAACTCAATAGCAGACATGGGATATTTCAACATTTTGAAATATTGCCAGCAAATCTGTCAAAATATTATTCAATGTCTTTTCCACATGGACTTTTATAATGAATGTGTGATAGGCATAAAAAAGATTATGATTCATGGGTAAGAATTCCACTTATTTACCCATCAAAACAGATTAATAATAAGTCATTTCAGTAATGTTCCCAAACAGCAGGGGTATGGCAGAGACCCAGAAATTGCTCATTTAAGCATTTTCACCCATCCTCTCCCATAATGAGAACCAGACTGATTACAAATTTAAATGTTACCCTTTTGTGCAGCATTTTGATAAAAAAGAGAAAATATTCTGCATGTAAAGTAGACTTTATTTGTGAATTAAAAAATAATTCTTATCATTCAGTATAACTAGTGAGGAAAAATAGCCAGAAAACATCATAATATAAATAGGCTACAAACTAGAAATTAGTTGCCTGCAAGACCACATTCTGCATGAGACAGCTTTATGCCACATGGCAAGATGGAAAGTGCCCCACCCCTTCTTTACTGAGCCAGACACAAAAGTGCTGTTTCTGCCTTGTGCCCATATTGGGCTCTGGCCCTGCTGCATCCTGCATCTTTGAGGTATGCTCACATGAGATCAAGTTTTAAATACGTTAGTTTTAGGGACCGTTCTGATAAGGGTCACTTTGGCGTGGTAGAATGGCTTCCGTACATTTTTTGCAAAAAACGTATTAACTACCTTATATACTCGTGTATAAGCCGAGTTTTTCAGCCCAAAAATTGGGCTGAAAAGTCCCCCCCTCGGCTTATACACGAGTCACTCGGTATGCTGTGGGGGGGGAGCTGCACCGGTGGCTGGAGGAGGCAGGAGGGGGCCACGGTGACCGCAGGCGGTCACGTGGGGCCACCTCATTAGTGCAATGAATATGCACGGCATCCCCCCGTCCATCAGCGGCGGGGGGATGCCGTGCATATTGCACTACACAGGCCCCCACCAGTAACACACAGCCCCCCCTCCTTAGTATGTCCCCCCCTCCTTAGTATGTCCCCCCCCAGGCTGCGGCACCTGTTAAAATAACAAACTTTAATACATCACCTCTCCGCCGCAGCTCCTCCGCTCCCGGCTTCTTCTTCTTGCTTCCGGTGTCATGTGACCGGGTGCAGGAGATGACGTCATTTCCTGCGTGCGGTCACAGAAGCCGGCACAAGAAGGAAGAAGAAGCCGGGACCGGAGGAGCGGAGGAGCTGCGGCGGAGAGGTGATGTATTAAAGTTTGTTATTTTAACAGGTGCCGCAGCCTGGGGGGGGGACATACTAAGGAGGGGGGGACATACTAAGGAGGGGGGGCTGTGTGTTACTGGTGGGGGTCAGTATACCACCACTGGGGGGCCTGTATACTACCACTAGGGCTGTATATACCTCTGGGGGGCCTGTATACTACCACTGGGGCTGTATATACCTCTGGGGCTGCTGTATACTACCACTGGGGCTGTATATACCACTGGGGCTGCTGTATACTACCACTGGGGCTGCATATACCACTGGGGGGCCTGTATACTACCACTGGGGCTGGATATACCTTTGGGGCTGCTGTATACTACCACTGGGGCTGTATATACCTCTGGGGCTGCTGGATACTACCACTGGGGCTGTATATACCTCTGGGGCTGCTGTATACTACCACTGGGGCTGTATATACCTCTGGGGCTGCTGGATACTACCACTGGGGCTGTATATACCTCTGGGGCTGCTGTATACTACCACTGGGGCTGTATATACCTCTGGGACTGCTGTATACTACCACTGGGGCTGTATATACCTCTGGGGCTGCTGTATACTACCTCTGGGGCTGCTGTATACTACCTCTGGGGCTGCTGTATACTACCACTGGGGCTGCTGTATATACCTTTGGGGCTGCTGTATACTACCTCTAGGGCTGCTGTATACTACCTCTGGGGATGCTGTATACTACCACTGGGGCTGCTGTATATACCTCTGGGGCTGCTGTATACTAACTACTGGAGCTTCTGCTGCATATACCACTGGGCTGCTGCTGTATACTACCACTGGGGCTGCTGTATATACCTCTGGGGCTGCTGTATACCACACTGCTGGGGGCTGTATACCTGTGCTGGGGTCCACCCTCGGCTTATACACGAGTCAATAGGTTTTCCCAGGTTTTGGGGGCAAAAGTAGGGGGGTCGGCTTATACACGGGTCGGCTTATACACGAGTATATACGGTAAGTACCCTGTTATTAACACTGTTTTGCACTTTCTTTTTTATTTTGCCTATAAAGCAGAATACCTTTAGACGTTTTTTATACTGACTTTTTTGTGATATATGTACATGTTGAGCATCCGGTGAGTATTTGATTAATTTTTTTAGCTGAGTATTTGTAAGCGAAAACCAGTAGTGGAACAATCAGATGAAAGGCATAATAGAAACACATGCACCACTTCCATATTTTTTACCCACTCCTAGTTTTGGCTTATAAATACTGAGCTAAAATACTAAATGTGTGCACGTGGCCTTAGACTGTATTTGTACAAGCAGCAGCACATTTTATGCAGTAAAATATATGCAAACATTGGATAGGTGAATTTTAACCTGCAATATTGTCATGTAAAATAGACATACATTGGAGGTACATAAGGCACAAATTGGCTGATTTTTCTGTGTTCACCAGCCATGACAAAACATACATTTTTTATGGCATGCTTACCATTTCTATCAAAGATGCTTCTCCTGGACAAAAACTTCAACAAATAAAGAGCAGGTAGCATTCGAAACTAATTAAAAATTTAACTTGGACTGTTGTATTTTGCATATCTGAAAAATCATGGACACCTGAATAAGGGCCTGACGGAAGGACTGCCAAGGCTGACTACTCATCCCATTAGTATAAAGGCTCGCTCATACTGGCGTATAATACGGAGGAGAAGAATGCAAGAAAATATTGCAACACACTTCCAATATTATAATGTTATTCAATCAGGCAGGGCTCATCCGTATATTTTTTCTCAGGTCTAATCAGAATGAGTAAAAATTTGCAGTATTTGACCGTGTATTTCAGACGAGACTCACCAATGTAAGTCTATGGGTGTGAGAAAAAATGGGTGGCACTTGGACCTTCTGTATGCCAACCGATTTTTATGCAGTTTACAGCCAGAACCCTTTTGGCAACGAATAATAAAAAAAGTTAGTTATAGATAGATTGATACATGAGTGATAGATAGATTAAAGTAGATACAGTGCCTTGTGAAAGTATTTGGCCCCCCTTAACTTTTCAACCTTTGCTACATTTCAGGCTTCAAACATAAGGTTATAAATTCAAATTTTTTTTGTGAAGAATCAACAATAAGTGGGACACAATCGTGAAGTGGAACGAAATATTTTGGATATTGTAAACTTTTTTAACAAATAAAAAACTGAAAAGCGGGGCGTTCAATATTATTCGGCCCCCTTGATTTAATACGTTGTAGCACCACCTTTTGCTGCAATTACAGCTGCAAGTCACTTGGGGTATGTCTCTATCAGTTTTGCACATTGAGAGACTGAAATTCTTGCCCATTCTTCCTTGCAAAACAGCTGGAGCTCAGTGAGGTTGGATGGAGAGCGTTTGTGAACAGCAGTTTTCAGCTCTTTCCACAGATTCTCGATTGGATTCAGGTCTGGACTTTGACTTCGCCATTCTAACACCTGGATACGTTTATTTTTGAACCATTCCAATTTAGATTTTGCTTTATGTTTGGGATCATTGTCTTGTTGGAAGATAAATCTCCATCCCAGTCTCAGGTATTTTGCAGACTCCAACAAGTTTTCTTCCAGAATGGTCCTGTATCCTGTATTTGGCTCTGTCCATCTTCCCATCAATTTTAAAGGGATCCTGTCACCCCCAAATCACCTCTAAACCTATTAAAACCTGTCCCTAGAGCATATTAACACTGTCCCTACACTCCTTTTAGCTCCTAAATGGCATTAGTCAAAGTGAATATAAACGTTTTATAAGTACCTGATTAGTCATGATAATGAGTGACTATGCTATTCATAGTCACTCATCAATGCAGCCCCTCTTCTTCATATCACGCCTATTCAGGCGTGCTCGTCAGTCTATGTTCAAAATCGCGCCTCCCTGCGCGCCTCCCCTCTCTCTCATAGCGTCCGGGCTTCACTGTAAGCTGTATGACGCGATTCGCGTCATTCCCGGCGCCAGATGACGTATTTGCAGCCGCGCCGCGCTGTCAGCTTCAAGTCCCGCACTGCGCATGCGCATGGGCATGCGCAGTGCGTATTTTGAAGCTGACAGCGCGGCGCGGCTGCAAATACGTCATCCGGCGCCGGGAATGACGCGAATCGCGTCATACAGCTTACAGTGAAGCCCGGACGCTATGAGAGAGAGGGGAGGCGCGCAGGGAGGCGCGATTTTGAACATAGACTGACGATCACGCCTGAATAGGCGTGATATGAAGAAGAGGGGCTGCCTTGATGAGTGACTATGAATAGCATAGTCACTCATTATCATGACTAATCAGGTACTTATAAAACGTTTATATTCACTTTGACTAATGCCATTTAGGAGCTAAAAGGAGTGTAGGGACAGTGTTAATATGCTCTAGGGACAGGTTTTAATAGGTTTAGAGGTGATTTGGGGGTGACAGGATCCCTTTAACCAGCTTCCCTGTCCCTGCTGAAGAAAGCAGCCCCAAACCATGATGCTGCCACCACCATGTTTGACAGTGGGGATGGTGTTTTGAGGGTGATGAGTGGTGTTGCTTTTACATCAAACATATCATTTTGCATTGCGGCAAAAAGTTTGATTTTGCTTTAATCTGACCAGAGCACCTTATTCCACATGTTGGGTGTGTCTCCCAGGTGGCTTGTGGCAAACTTCAAATGAGACTTTTTATGGATATCTTTAAGGAATGGCTTTCTTCTTGCCACTCTTCCATAAAGGCCAGATTTGTGCAGTGTATGACTGATTGTTGTCCTATGGACAGACTCTCCCACCTCAGCTATAGATCTCTGCAGTTCATCCAGAGTGATCATGGGCCTTTTGGCTGCATCTCTGAGCAGTCTTCTCCTTGTTCGAGATGAAAGTTTAGAGGGACGGCCGGGTCTTGGTAGATTTGTAGTGGTCTGAGACTCCTTCCATTTAACTATGATCACTTGCACAGTGCTCCTTGAGATGTTTAAAACTTGGGAAATTTTTTTTTTGTAACCAAATCCGCCTTTAAACTTCACCACAACAGTACCTCGGTGCCTGGTGTGTTCCTTGGTCGTCATGATGCTCTCTGACTTGAAACAGAACCCTGAGACTATCACTACTATCATTGTAAATAAGCGCCTGTACTTTATGTCAGCCCCACCTCATTCTAGACAATACCATCATTGTAAATAAGCACCTATACTTTATCACCCCCACCTCATTGTTAGATTGTAAGCTCTTATGAGCAGGGCTGGCATTTTTTTTGCTCTAATTATTGTATTATATTATGCTTTGTATTGTATTGTATTGTATTTTCTAATTGTTTCCTATGATTGTTTAAATTGGAACTTTGTATTGTGAAGCGCTGCGGAATATGTTGGGGCTATATAAATAAAAATTATTATTATTATTAAAAATTATTATTATTATCACAGAGTAGATACATTTATACAGAGACTTGATTACACATACAGTTGTGGCCAAAAGTATTGACACCCCTGCAATTCTGTCAGATAATACTCAGTTTCTTCCTGAAAATGATTGCAATCACAAATTCTTTGGTATTATTATCTTCATTAAATTTGTCCTCAATGACAGAACACAAAAAGAATTGTCCTAAAGCCAAATTGGATAGGCCAGGGAGGAGAGGAAAGGAAGGTCATAGAGGAGGCGACCAGGGAAGAGAGGTTGGGATGTTGAGGGAGCTGCCGAAGGTGAGGAGGTGCCAGAGAAGGAGGAGGAGAGGAAAGGGAGGCCAGGGAGAAGAGGAGGCCAGAGGGGGGGCCAAAGGAGAGGACAGTGAGGCTAAGATAATGGAGGCCAGAGAGGACAGAAGGAGGAGAGGCCAGGGAGGAGAGGAAAGGGAGGCCAGAGAGTAGGAGGCCAGGGAAGAGAGGATGGGAGGGTAAGGGAGCTGCCGAAGGGAGGAGAGGCCAGAGGAATAGGAGAATGAGGAAACAGAGGCCATAAGGGAGGCTGAGGAAAGAGAGACCAGAGGGGGGCTGAGGAAAGAAAGGCCAGAGGAGGAGGCTGAGGAAAGAAAGGTCAGAGAAGAAGGCTGAGGAAAGAGAGGCCAGAGGAGGAGAATGAGAAAAGAGAGGCCAGAGGAGGAGAATGAGGAAAGAGAGGCCAGATAAGGAGGCTGAGGAAAGAGAGACCAGAGAAGGAAGCTAAGGAAAGACAGGCCAGAGGAGGAGGCTGAGGAAGACAGGCAAGAGGAGGAGGCTGAGGAAAGAGAGGCCAGAGGACAAGAATGAGGAAAAAGAGACACCCACTGAGCCACCGTACAGTGCTAACGACTGAGCCACCATACAGTGCTAACCACTGAGCCACTGTACAATGCTAACAACTGACCCACTGTACAGTGTGAACCACTCAGCCACCGCACAGTGCTCACCACTGAGCCACCATACAGTACTCACTGCTGAGCCATTGTATACAGTACTAACAACTGACCCACTGTACAGTGCTAACCACTGAGCCGCCATACAATGTTAACCACTGAGCCACCATACAGTACCCACCACTTAGCCACAATACAGTGCTAACCACTGAGTCACCGTACAGTGCTAACCACTGATTCACCATACAGTGCTCACCACTGAGCCACCATGCAGAACTAACCACTGAGCCATCATACAGGGCTAACCACTGAGTCACCGTATATAGTGCTAACCACTGAGCCACCATATACAGTGCTAACCACTGAATAACCATATACAGTGCCAACCACTGAGCCACCGTATACAGTGCTAACCACTACCCACCATATGCACCATATAAATCCTGCAACAACAGCATACTGTCTGGATAGAGGACTGTACTATTCAGCGGCTATTTCTATGGCACCTGTTCATTTCACTGCACTCCCAATGCAATAGCATCGGGCCTATTTCTAGTTTTATATATATATATATATATATATATATATATATATATAAAAAAAGAGAAAAAAAACTGCACAGCACTCACAGACTAAATGTGAACTGGTGTCAGCAGGGACCCTGGGTCAAATAACTAGACAAAAGTTCTCTGCAGCACTCAGCTACTACCAATGACGTACAAATGCTAACAAGCTATATATATATGAAAAAAAAGATTAAAAATTTAAGTTTTTTCCAAAAAACTCAAAAATCTTATCTTTTTATTTCTGAAGTTCTTGGTACATACATTGGCCAATGTCTGTTTGCTCATCGACTGCGACAAAGTGACTTCAGGTCCGATGAGTCCTACGCTGATATCCCTATCCTCCTTGTTCACCCCCCACTTCTCAGTGGGCAGACTCCATCTCGACCCTAGATCACCTGTGGTCAATGAGAGTGCAATTGCAGCATGGAGCCAGCATCTCCATATGATACAAAAAAGAGAAAAAAAAACTGCACAGCACTCACAGACTAAATGTGAACTGGTGCCAGCAGGGACGCTGGGTCAAATAACTAGAAAAAGTTCTCTGCAGTACTCAGCTACTACCAATGACGTACAAATGCTAACAAGCTATATGTATATGAGAAAAAAGATTAAAAACTTACGTTGTTTCCAAAAAACTCAAAAATCTTATCTTTTTATTTCTGAAGTTCTTGGTACATGCATTGGCCAATGTCTGTTTGCTCATCGACTGTGACAAAGTGACTTCAGATCCGTTGAGTCCTACGCTGATATCCCTATCCTCCTTGTCCACCCTCACTTCTCAGTGGGCAGACTCCATCATTGCACCCTCATTGACCACAGGTCATCTAGGGTCGAGATGGAGTCTGCCCACTGAGAAGTGGGGGGTGGACAAGGAGGATAGGGATATCAGCGTAGGACTCATCAGACCTAAAGTCACTTTGTCGCAGTCGATGAGCAAACAGACATTGGCCAATGTATGTACCAAGAACTTCAGAAATAAAAAGATAAGATTTTTGAGTTTTTTTGAAAAAACTTAAGTTTTTAATCTTTTTTCTCATATACATATAGCTTGTTAGCATTTGTACGTCATTGGTAGTAGCTGAGTGCTGCAGAGAACTTTTTCTAGTTTTATATATATATATATATACACACACAGTTATGGCCAAAAGTATTGACACCCCTGCAATTCTGTCAGATAATACTCAGTTTCTTCCTGAAAATGATTGCAATCACAAATTCTTTTGTATAATTATCTTCATTTAATTTATCTTCAATGAAAAATGAAAAAACACAAAATGAATTGTCCTAAAGCCAAATTGGATATAATTCCACACCAAACATAAAAAAGGGGGTGGACAAAAGTATTCTCACTGTTAGAAAAATCATGTGATGCTTCTCTAATTTGTGTAATTAACAGCACCTGTAACTTACCTGTGGCACCTAACAGGTGTTGGCAATAACTAAATCACACTAACAGCCAGCTGACATGGATTAAAGTTGACTCAACCTTTCTCCTGTGTCTTTGTGTGTACCACGTTGAGCATGGAGAAAAGAAAAAAGACCAAAGAACTGTCTGAGGACTTGAGGAACCAAATTGTGAGGAAGCATGAGCAATCTCAAGGCTACAAGTCCATCTCCTGTGTTCCTGTGTCTACCGTGCGCAGTGTCATCATGACGTTTAAAGCCCATGGCACTGTGGCTAACCTCCCTAGATGTGGACGGAAAAGAAAAATTGACGAGAAATTTCAAGGCAAGATTGTGCGGATGGTGGATAAAGATAAAGAACCTCAACTAACATCCAAACAAGTTCAAGCTGCCCTGCAGTCCGAGGGTACAACAGTGTCAACCCGTACTATCCATCGGCGTCTGAATGTAAAGGGACTGTATGGTAGGATACCCAGGAAGATCCCACTTCTTACCCCGAGACATAAAAAAGCCAGGCTGGAGTTTGCCAAAACTTACCTGAGAAAGCCTAAAACGTTTTGGAAGAATGTTCTCTAGTCAGATGAGACACAAGTAGAGCTTTTTGGGCAAAGACATCAACATAGAGTTTACAGGAGAAAAAAAGAGGCATTCAAAGAAAAGAACACGGTCCCTACAGTCAAACATGGCGGAGGTTCCCTGATGTTTTGGGCTTGCTTTGCTACCTCTGGCACTGGACTGCTTGACCGTGTGCATGGCATTATGAAGTCTGAAGACTACCAACAAATTTATGTAGGGCCCAGTGTGATAAAGCTGAATCTCCCTCAGAGGTCATGGGTCTTCCAGCAGGACAATGACCCAAAACACACTTCAAAAAGCACTAGAAAATGGTTTGAGAGAAAGCACTGGAGACTTCTAAGGTGGCCAGCAATGAGTCCAGACCTGAATCCCATAGAACACCTGTGGAGGGATCTAAAAATGGCTGTTTGGACAAGGCACCCTTCAAATATCAGGGACCTGGAGCAGTTTGCCAAAGACGAATGATCTAAAATTCCAGCAGACCGTTGTAAGAAACTCATTGATGGTTACCGGAAGTAGTTGATCGCAGTTATTTTGGCTAAAGCTTGTGCAACCAAGTATTAGGCTCAGGGTGCCAATACTTTTGTCTGGCCCATTTTTGGAGTTTTGTGTGAAATGATCAATGTTTTGCTTTTTGCTTCATTCTCTTTTGTGTTTTTCCATTGAAGACAAATTAAATGAAGATAATAATACCAAAGAATTTGTGATTGCAATCATTTTCAGGAAGATACTGAGTATTATCTGACAGAATTGCAGGGGTGTCAATACTTTTGGCAACAACTGTAGGTGGATTCTATTTATCATTACCAGTCATTTAGAACAACATTGGATCATTCAGAGATCCTCACTGAACTTCTGGATTAAGTTTGCTGCACTGAAAGTAAAGGGGCTGAATAATATTGCACGCCCACTTTTCAGTTTTTTTATTTGTTAAAAAAGTTTAAAATATCCAATAAATTTCGTTCCACTTCACGATTGTGTCCCACATATTGATTCTTCACAAAAAATTAGAATTAGAATTTATATCTTTATGTTTGAAGCCTGAAATGTGACAAAAGGTTAAAAAGTTGAAGGGGGCCACATAATTTCACAAAGCACTGTATATATCATGCAGATATATAATTTCACAGTCCAGCTATATTTTATAAACTTGCAACATTTAGTGCCTTTCAATTGGCACTAAAGGATGCTCACCAAAATTTAGCCATGTCAAATATCCATTGCACCTAGCAGGAGGCTGCCAGCTCCACTAACAGGCAACAGAGGTGTCTGGATACTGGTGCTCAATACCCTGCAACCTAAGCATGGGGGCGGTTGTGGCACCTGCGACCAGCCATGCTGACAGGGAGGATACTGGTGGTATTTATAGACCCAAGGTTACCAGCAGGGTGTCAGTCACACAGGTCTATGTGAGGCACAGTGTCAGAGCTCAGCCTCTTGGTCACGACCAGCTATTAGACAAGGCGGGTCGCTCCGGACCAAATACATGCATCACAAGTGACAGACGCCCCCTTGAGGGCTCAGCGTGAACTGCAAAGAGATAAAAAGGTGCAACAAAACACTATAGATGAAGATGTGAGGTTTTAGTAGATATTTTGGCCAAAATAACGTAAGCTCTTAACCCACCGTCAGCATGACTGGTCGCAGGTGCCACAACTGCCCCCATGCTTAGATTGCAGGGAATTGAGCACCGCACCGGTATTTAGACACCTGTGTTGCCTCCCAGTGGAGCTGGCAGCCTCCTGCTAGGTGCAATGGATATTTGACATGGCTACATTTTGGTGAGTTTTTTTGAAGTTTTATGTCCTATTTCAGTGATTTTTGGCACTAAATGATGCACAGCCTTTTTTACCCAAATTATAAATACTTTTTTAAAAAAGTATTTAAGGTCCCCCATTTTTTAGATAACTAACAAAGGCAAAGCAGACAGCCAAAGGTGGATATTCTTAGACTGGGAAGGTCCATGGTAATTGTGTCCTTTCAAGCCCAAAAATACCAGCCATCAGCCACCCCAGAAGGGGCATACAAGATGTGCCAATTCAGGTGCTTTGCCTTCACTTTCCTGATTACCCTGGTGCAGTGGCAATTTGGGTAATGCTTTTTGGGGGTTGATGTCAGCTGTGTAATGTCAGCAGACATCAATTCCTGGTTTTGACAAAGTGACTTTTAGACATCCCCATTACTAACCCACTAAGTCAAAGGAAGAAAACACACAAAAATAGCTTATTTGAAAAAGCAAACTCCAACTTTTGCTCTGAATCACTAATTTATTTTAATAACAAAAAAAACATGTAGGTCCGAAGTGGTCTAGGGGAAACAAATAAATCCAGAAATGTAAACCTGAAAGCCATAAATAAACACAAAGGAAATAAAAATGTGTATGAAAAAACATTTAATTGAAATAATATTCTGGGAGAAATACTTTTTTTTCTGGAACCATTTAAGGATGACAGCACTTTCGGCTATGGCTATATTTTTTTATATTTGCTTTTTCTTTTAGAAACTAGGGAAAAAATATCCCTTTTCTTTTAAACAAAATTTAGAAAACGAATAGTCACCCTCATTGTGTATTTGTGATTATTATATATGCTTATTATTTGACTTTTTGTTTTTTATTGTACTTTTACACCAGACCAGGCATGCCTGATATGAGTAGAAGTTGTAAATCTGCTACATTCTAGTCTAGTTTTTCATGTAACTCTGAAACAAGGATGCCAATAACCATATACCACTTATAATACTAGCGTCTATGTGTGTCTCATTGGCCTGACACATGACACAGGGTTGACCACCAGAATAACAAAAAATTTTATAATAGACGTGTAGCTCCTTTTGTTTTCATATTCTAATTTTTTCATCTTAGACAGTGACAGATAACGTTATTTCTCAAGATAGTCCAACATGTTCCACCACCCAAATCCTAGTTTTCAACATGCTACATTGCATAAAGATGTTGGAAAGAATCTTGCATGGAATTACCAGAGATG
Source organism: Allobates femoralis (assembly GCA_033576535.1). Taxonomy (NCBI): domain Eukaryota; kingdom Metazoa; phylum Chordata; class Amphibia; order Anura; family Aromobatidae; genus Allobates; species Allobates femoralis. The sequence goes on from JARQOC010000001.1 coordinate 283,575,198, forward strand.
AGTGAACTTTCCCTGAACATGTTCGCCAATTTCCAATTTGGCACGAGTAAGGCTGCCTTCACACTAACGTTTGTGTCTGCATGCGTATGGCATGCAGACGCAAATGCAGTGCAACGCAGCACATACTTATGTGAATGCAGCGGAGAATCTCCGCATGCGTTCACATTAGTATGGGCAGCAAATTAGCTGTCTCTGGGGGCGGCCGGGATTAGGAGATCAGCGGTGGAGATCTCCTCCTTCCCGGCCACAGCTGATCTCCCGCCGGTGTCAGCGCGGGAGATTTGAAGATACAGCTGATCTGACAGCTGTTTAAATCTCCCACGCAAACACCGAATAGGGTGATATCAGTGCAGGACATAAGAAACAGCTGACTGCTGCTTCAAATCTTCCGTGCTGACATCACCTATTCGGTGTCAGTGCAGGAGATTTAAACAGCTGTCAGATCAGTTGTTTCTGCCCCCTCTCCCCGCTGACACCGGCGGGAGATCAGCTGTGGCTCTGGCTGATCTCCCGGTGGCTGCCACTGATCACCGGCGGCCACCGGGAGAGATATCAATGAGATCCACAGCATTCTCCTGCACTGTTATGCAGAGGAAACTGCGGATCCATTGATTAAGATCCATGCATTTTTTTGCGATTGCGGATAAAACAAGCGCCCGCAAACACACAAAAAATGCAACATGCTGTGTTCGGAGTGCTGAGGAGGGCACACAAATTATGCGCATCCGTACGCAAACGCAACCGAACGCAGCCAAAATGCAGGCACATGCGTTCCCATGTTAAACATAGGAACACATGTGTGCAAGCATTTGGCAAGCATTTGGCTGCGTTCGGTGTGCTGCGTTCCAAACGCAAGTGTGAAGGCACCCTAAATTATCCAAAAATCAGCGAACACAGCTTTGTTCTGGAAAAAAATTTGAAATTTAAAATAGCTCTAAAATTTTCCCTGATTGTTTAGGGCCAAATCCCTCATGAGAAGACCCGCTAGCTGGGAACAACATGTACTGTATATCACGGCTCTCCTGTTACAAGCTCTGATCCCACTAAGGTTATCTCAGGTCACACAGTGGGATTCTTTGCTGTGTGACCTGATACAACCTTAGGGAAGTCGCAGCTTGTCACACTGTCATCAATCGTGCAGTGCCTGGTGTCCCAAAATATGTGGGATGCAGTCACTGATTTTTCCCCCAGATGCTGAGACTACTTCAAAATTTATTTCTGTTTCATTATTTTTTTTCTTTTTTTTTCTAATTATTTTTTACATACTTTTTTGTGAGGATTTGATGAAACGGGAGACTTTAAACAAATTGAGTTTAATTAAAAAAAAGGTGAAAGAGGAATGTATTGGGGTTATTTTTTAAATAAAATATTTATTGTTGTGGTTGAATCTTTACTGACTTGGTTATTAATATCAGTTATCTGATTGACTCCTTGACATTACTAACCTCTGGCCTTGTTGCCAGCTGACATTACCCAGCTGGCATCAACACCATATACCATATACCATTACACTGTTTGCCAATGTCTTTGGTTAGTGAGAAAGCCAGGGCAAAATGCCAGGAGTGGTGTATCTAATGGGGGCACCACTCTTGTAGCAACTGCGGTCTGCTAATATTTTGAAGATTTTAAAATCTTTTAAGATTTTAAAGATTATTCAACTTTTCAGCTGTTCAAGTGGATGGAATGGATGGCCAGATGGATGTAAAGTACAAATACATGTATAGATAGATGGAAAAAATAGATAGTTGTCAAACAGGTTTATAATATCCCACCCCTTATATATTGTAAGCTTGCACCTTTTAGTGTCTTTTATGTTTCATTAAAGGGTGTCTTACTTAGACTTCTATTTAGGTTTTAAAAACTAATTAGTAAAACAAAAAAAAGAGGCATGGTGTACTTCCTATTTTTTTTTTTTGCTAGCTAGGGTAATACTGGCAACCAATCTCAGATGCCAGTAGAGACGTTGGGCTAGGCTAAGTCTGTCTTTAACCAAACAGGGGGGTGGATGCAGTCATTAATCTGAGGTTCATGAGCAAACCCAGAAGTATGGTGACAGTGATGTTAAAGCTTGCTAAGTGACAGTGTATAAAAATTGATAGATGGAATTGGTGCAAAAGCAGCGCTATCCAGGATCAATCATACAAATCCGATAGATATGATGGTGATATATTACATGTTTCAGAGCCAGGACATGCTCCTTCTTCAGATAACATCATGAATGTTAGAACACAAACAAACGTATGGCTTATATGGACAATTTGTCTGATGAGGTCACACTCTCAGACGGTAAAAAAAGAGTGAATAATAATTTTGAAAACTAACATACATAAAAACCTGATAAAAATAAAATAATACATAATGCTTGTGCAACAAATGTTATCATAACATTTACATCCATGATTCAATGTAAAAAAACTATAAAATAATCAATGCAAACATTAATTTTCAATGCTTTCAATTACAGACTGAAAGAAAATGCATAGATAAATGGACTTGGACTTACACTGCTGCATGATCTATTGTCCTCAGACTATGAGCCACCATCCAATACGGAGAAACCAATGAACTATTGAAAAATGGCCATTACATTTTTGACTTTTTATCTGGATGCCCTTACGCTTAGAGAGCAGACATAGCCTTATTTCCAGCAGTGTGATGAGTAGCAACTTAAAAAAAGCTACAGCAGTCAAACTCGCAAGGTCATACAGCGAGTTTTCTGTGAGTGTGACCTGAAGTAACCTCTCTGATGTCACACTCACTGTTTCTCACATGATAGCGAGTATGATGTGTGGTACACCACATTGAAACATTAATGCAATGAAACATTAATGCAATTAAACCATTGAAACATTAATGCAATGACACGTTTTGTTATACTCATGCCTATTTCCTTTATGTTTAATGGAACAATACAAAAAAACTGAAAACAAAAGGCAAAATGGAAATTATTTCCCACAAAAATGGGCTGGACAAAATTGTTGGCACCCTCAATTACTATTTTTGCACACCCTTGGGTAGAAATGACTGCAATCAATTGATTTCTGTAACTATCAATATGCTTTTTACACTTTTCAGCTGGAATTTTGGATAATTCTTCTTTTGTAAACTGCTCCAGATCTCTCATATTGCCTTCTCCCCAACAGCAATTTTAATATCTCTCCACAGGTGTTCAATGGGATTTAGATCTGTACTCATTGTTGGCCACTTCAGAGCTCTCCAGCACTTTATTTAAATTTTTTCTGCTTCTTAAAGTATGATTGGGGCCATTGTCCTGCTGGAACACCCATGATTTAGAATGCAAACCCGTCTGTCTGACACTGGGCACTAAATGCTTTGGTAATCAGTCAAGGTACCCAGTGCCACAGGAAGCAAAAATAACCACAAAGTATTTTTCAACCTCTGAAATATTACACTATAGGTAATATGTTATTTTCTTTGTAGGCCTCATTTTATTTTGAGTAAACAGTAGAATGAAGTGCTTTACCATAAAACTCTATCTTGGACTCATCTGTCTACAAGATGCTTTTCCGGAAGGATTTTGGTGAACATCAGTCTAGTTTTTTTATTTCTCTGTGTCAAAAGTGGGTTCTTCCAGGGTCTCCTGATATCGTGTTTCATTTCACTGTAATACTGTAATATTCACGGATAGTTCACTCTGTCAATGATGCATCCTGAATCTGCAAGACAATTTTAATTTCTTTGTAACTTGATTGAAGCTGCTTATCCATCTTCCAGACTGTCCTGTGTTGCAACCTTTCACCAATTTGTCTCTGCCATCTTTGTCCAGATAGATTAACTACAGTGACATGGGTTTTAAACTTCTTGATTTTGTTGCACACCATGGACAATGGAACATCTAGATCTCTGGAGAAGGACATATAACCTTGAGATTGTTGACATTTTTCAACAATTTTGTTTTCAAGTCTTCAAACAGTTCTTTTCTCTTCTTTGTGTTCTCCATGCTTGGGTTTACACCCAAGGGTGACACATACAGACAAACAATGCAAAGACTGAGCTAACTTATCCCCTTTTTATTTGGTTTCAGATGTGATTTTCATGTTGCCCACACCTGTTTCTTACCACAGTTGAGTTTGAATGAGCATCATATACTTAAAACAAATGTGTTCCAATATATAAAGAAAACAAATATGTGTATGCCAAAACATGCGTAACTGCATTCATTTTCTGGGACAATTTCATGGGGGCCAGCACTTTCGACCATGGCTGTATTTCTGATGTTAGAATGTGTATCATCTGGTTTTGGCCCTGTATATAAATTTTCTTATTAACATTTTTACATAATCCAATAACATGTGAGACTATTATGAAGTTTAATCTTCATCATATCAAAAGTTAACATGATTAAAAGTTATTAAAATGCACAAAATAAGTGATACAGGAAATCATTTGTCCTAATGTACAGCTAGGAATAGTATAGCTGTCATACATAAATAGACACAAATATCCAGAGTTATATATTTATACATAAATAGACAAAAATGGCAAAAATTATACCGTTCACCAGGAATCACATCAAAGTGGACTTATCCTCAACAGAAAAACAATGAAAGTTTAATGATGAAGCTATGGTAAAAGTAAGTTATGAGAGTTCTAAAAAAGATTAAAAATCCCTGATACAATTAGGACTGATCGAAGATTTCTTGCTGAAAAAAGAAGCGATGAGGCACTAAGAGACATACGGACTGCCCATTTTGGGGTCAATACATAAATTAAAATTTTCACAACAGATGTGCACAACAATAAACATGGAGGAATGGATATGCACTTAAAGAGAATGAAAAAATATATGCGTAGATAAAAAAAGCACATAAAGAAAAATAAATAAGTGAAGGATAAATATCTATATTGGCTCTCATGAAAGTGACCAAGGATCTTTGGACAGCAAAACGTAATAGTAACGGCTCTCTGCTTATTCTTCTTGACTAGTCTGCTTACTACCATCTCCTACTTGCTATATTCCATTCAATCAGCATAAAGGACACCACTCTGTTCCGATACTCTTCCTATCTCTCTACCGATCTTTCAGTGTATCATTTGCTAACTGTACGTCCTCTAATCTTTACTTCACAATCCTTAATTCAGCAGCCACGGCCACCTATATGGCTAACCATTACTCGGACGCTTCCGCTCTGTGCCAGTCATAGCACTGGCTGCCCATTCATTATAGGATCCTATTCAAATCGCTTGTTCTCACTCACAAATCTCTTCACAGTGTAGCGCTTGCCTATATCTCCTCCCTCCTCTCTGTCTATCACCCCTGATCTCTATGTTCTACAAGCAACCTTTGATAAAAATCGCCACTAATCCAAACCTCCCACTGCCGGCTCCAAGACTTCTGCTGAGCTGAACAAATTTTCTGGAATGGTCTAGCCCATTCAATTAGGACTATCCACAACTTACAAAGTTTTAGACACTCCCTAAAAACACATCTTTTTAAGGAGGCCTATCATGCTCTCTAATCAAAGTCATTTATAAACAGGCCATTCACTATTTTTATGAACATAACTCTCCGTCAAGCTGGTGATGGCTCATGCAGCCTTTACCAACCCCCCCATTTCTTCAAGATGGCTGGACCATCATTTTAAATAAGTACCTGTACTCTGTGTCATCCCCACCTTATTGTAGATTGTAAATTCTTATAAGCAGGGTCGTCTATATTTTTGCTTTAATATTGCATTGTTTTATGATTGTTTCTTATGACTGTTTGTATATGGACCTCTGAATGCAAACAGCTGCGGACTATGTTGGAGCTATATAAATAAATATTATTATTATTAATATTATTATGGAGGAGATGGGAATTGGACCAGAGAAAGGCAAAAAATATAGTTAGAGAAATATTATTAACTAGCTGTACTACCCGGCTACGCCTGGGTTAATAAATAACTGATGTTAGCTATAACAAAGTAGAATTTGTAAGAAAATAGAAGCTGAGCTGTGATTGGTTGCTATAGGCAGCCTAATAAATCTCCAGCTAACAGTGAACCCTCCCCCGGCTGGGCAGTATGTATTACCTCACACATACACATAATAGACAGCTCATATGACTGACATCTGCCTTAATTCCCTATATGGCACATGTGTTGTACATTGGCTGTTTTTAATCAGATGTTTATGTTTGAAAAATAGCACACGTATGAGGTGAGTTGTGTGAGATGATTTGTGCACAACTGTGTCTGTTTGTGCGATGTGTGTGTCCCTGGGGTGTGTGTGTCCCTGTGGGGTGAGTGCATGTGTCCCTATAGGGTGTGTATGTGTGTATGTCCCTGTGGGGGGAGGTCTGTGTGGTGTGTGTGTGTCTCTGTGTTGTGTGTGTGTCCATGTGGGGTGAGTGCATGTGTCCCTATAGGGTGTGTATGTATGTGTGTCCCTGTGGGGGGGTCTGTGTGGTGTGTGTGTCTCTGTGTTGTGTGTGTCTCTTTGTGGTGTGTGTGTCCCTGTGGGGTGAGTGCATATGTCCCTATAGGGTGTGTATGTGTGTCCCTGTGAGGGGGTGTCTGTGTGGGGTGTGTGTGTCTCTGTGTTGTGTGTGTCTCTTTGTGGTTGTGTGTGTGTCCCTGTGGGGTGAGTGCATATGTCCCTACAGGGTGTGTATGTGTGTCCCTGTGGGGGGGTGTATGTGTGGGGTGTGTGTGTCTCTGTGTTGTGTGTGTCTCTTTGTGGTGTGTATGTGTGTGTCCTTATAGGGTGTGTACGTGTGTGTGTCCCTGTGGGGGGTCTGTGTGGTGTGTGTGTGTCTCTTTGTTGTGTGTGTCTCTTTGTGGTGTGTGTGTGTCCCTGTGGGGTGAGTGCATGTGTCCCTATAGGGTGGCTGTGTGTGTGTGTGTCCCTGTGGGGGAGGGGGTCTATGTGGTGTGTCTGTGGTGTGTGTTTCTCTTTGTGGTGTGTGTGTCCCTATAGGATGTGTATGTGTGTGTCTCTGTGGGGGGGTCTGTGTGGTGTGTGTGTCTGTGTTGTGTGTGTCTCTTTGTGGTGTGTGTGAGTGTCCCTGTGGGGTGAGTGCATGTGTCCCTATAGGGTGGCTGTGGGTGTGTGTCCCTGTGGGGGAGGTCTGTGTGGTGTGTGTGTTTGTCTCTGTTGTGTGTGTCTCTTTGTGGTGTGTGTGTGTGTCCCTGTGGGGTGAGTGCATGTGTCACTATAGGGTGTGTGCGTGTGTCTCCGTGGGGGGGGTTGTGTGTCTCTGTGTGGTGTGTGTGTGTGTCCCTGTGGGGTGAGTGCATGTGTCGCTATAGGGTGTGTGTCCCCCCATGGGGGGGGTTGTGTGTCTCTGTGTTGTGTGTGTCTCTTTGTGGTGTATGTGTGTTTGTTTGGGTGCGTGGTGAGTTCCAATGTTGGGGCTATACACTTGCTGTCACTCTTTGTGCAGGTGGTGTGTATACATGTCCCCGTGCGTGGTGAATATCTCATGTTGGGGCCAAACCTTAGCATATGCTGTTGAAAAATGATGTAATCCGAAACGCGTCCAGCGTGGGGTCATGTCTCCCTTTCAATTGTATGTTCATTTTTAATCTGCACAAATAAATGAACTATTATGAAGACTACGCCAAGTGCTGGAGTTTTCTTGCATAACTTGATTGGATAACAGACACTCCACTCCTCTGCACTAAACCGGCTCTCAGGTAAATATCCAGTGACAGCACCACCCCTTCCCCACTTCCCTGAGATTTGTTTACATAGCGGAAGTGACATCGCAGTCACAACTCGGCAACTGTTTACTTGTTACCATGGTCACTGAGTTGTGACTGCGATGTCACTTCCACTTCCTGTAATTGGTATAAGATATACTGTTTACTTGTTACCATGGTCACTGAACTGTGACTGCGATGTCACTTCCGTCATGTCACTTCCTGTAATAGGTATGAGATACTGTTTACTTGTTACCATGGTCACAGAGCTGTGACTGCGATGTCACTTCCACTATGTCACTTCCTGTAATAGGTATAAGACATACTGTTTACTTGTTACCATGGTCACTGAGCTGTGACTGCGATGTCACTTCCACTTCCTGTAATAGGTATAAGATATAGTGTTTACTTGTTACCATGGTCACTGGGTTGTGACTGCGATGTCACTTCCACTTCCTGTAATTGGTTTAGGATATAATGTTTACTTGTTACCATGGTCACTGAGCTGTGACTGCAATGTCACTTCCGATATGTCACTTCCTGTAATAGGTATAAGATATACTGTTTACTTGTTACCATGGTCACTGAGTTGTGACTGCGATGTCACTTCCGCTATGTCACTTCCTGTAATAGGTATAAGATATACTGTTTACTTGTTACCATGGTCACTGAGTTGTGACTGCGATGTCACTTCCACTTCCTGTAATTTGTTTAGGATATAATGTTTACTTGTTACCATGGTCACTGAGCTTTGACTGCGATGTCACTTCCACTTCCTGTAATAGGTATAAGATATACTGTTTACTTGTTACCATGGTCACTGAGTTGTGACTGCGATGTCACTTCCGCTATGTCACTTCCTGTAATAGGTATAAGATATAGTGTTTACTTGTTACCATGGTCACTGAGTTGTGACTGCGATGTCACTTCCACTTCCTGTAATTGGTATAAGATATAGTGTTTACTTGTTACCATGGTCACTGAGCTGTGACTGCAATGTCACTTCCGCTATGTCACTTCCTGTAATAGGTATGAGATATACTGTTTACTTGTTACCATGGTCACTGAGTTGTGACTGCTATGTCACTTCCGCTATGTCACTTCCTGTAATAGGTATAAGATATACTGTTTACTTGTTACCATGGTCACTGAGTTGTGACTGTGATGTCACTTCCACTTCCTGTAATAGGTAAAAGGTACACTGTTTACTTGTTACCATGGTCACGGAGTTGTGATTGTGATGTCACTTCCACCTATGGCAATATCATGTGGTCTAATTGTGCTCTCTCAGCTGTATCCAATCATTAATTACCAACAGATATAAAATGAGTTCCAATGTGCAACAGACTTATACTTCCCCTGAGGAAGCTGCGCCCTGGCAGCGATACGCGTGGGGCCTGGGTGCCCTGCAGTCACCTCGCTTCATACCTCGGACTGACACTTCGGACAATTTACGGACTGGTAATATGCACTTTATCTTCCACTGTCAGTGGATACGGTGACCTACACTGTTTGACTATATGCAAAAAATAGGGGGTACCCAATATATATACATGGGTGGTCTTTGTATCAATCATACGGTTAGTTAGCTCATGGATAACATCTTTGTTATTATCCATATGTGACCACCCCTAGGGACCACTGTGTTTGGGACTACTAAACGACTCCTATTCATTGGATGATTTGCTGAATTTTTGGTTACCCATAACACTGTACACCTTATATTGGGCTAACAAGCGTATTTATGTAAAATATTGTGGTGAAGTAGCACTAGTACTTCTCGTACCTGCTCTCATCCCCCACCCTCGGGTCTCTCCCTACAACTCAATCCTGTATTTTGTCTAACCTGTTGTGATCACCGATATTGTGTCATATCCTGCTCATGTTTTGTCAGCATTGTATTCTGTACATATGTTCAGCGTTGTGTTCTGCATTGGCACCCCATGGTTTTAATTGTTTTTAATCTTGTTTGGTCTATTGCACTAATAAAGTTATAATTTTCACTATTCTACTACTCGTGTGTGTGTTGCTCCCTCAATGTGCCATGTCTTCTCTCCGCCTTGCATATCTGTCCACCTTGACACGGTGAACGACCCCTCCTTCCCTTGATATAATTCAGATCATTGCGGTGCACCCTGTTTTCTGTTGAATATGATGCTGTCTGGGTCCAGATGTGTGACTGTGCAAAATTTTGTGGCTGTAGCTGACAGCTGTCGATTTTCCTCCAACACTTTTCCATTCACTTTTTCCCCATTATGTAGATAGGGGCAAAATTGTTTGGTGAACTGGAACACGCAGGGTTAAAATTGCGCCTCACAACATAGCCTATGACGCTCTCGGGGTCCAGATGTGTGACTGTGCAAAAGTTTGTGGCTGTAGTTGCGACGGTGTAGATGCCAATCCCGGATATACACCCACACATACACACACACACACTTACATACATACACACATTCAGCTTTATATATTAGATTTATAGAGCCACACAGTTATCCATAGGAGAACAGAAGTTAAATCCGGAAAAGTATGGAATAAAAATAAATAAATGGAGTAAAAGATAAGTTGTAAGATAGGAGCAGTTGGTAGGTTATGGTTGTAGGAGAGAGTTAAAAGATACAAATTGCAGTGGTGCTATAAGTGAGGAATGGATTCTAGTCAGGTAACATATACATTGTTGTTCTTTCAAACAGAGTGTGAATGTATATACCAAAAAAGTAGATACCGTATATACTCGCATATAAGCCGAGTTTTTCAGCCCAAAAGTCCCTTCCTCGGCTTATACGCGAGTCATATATATTGCGCCCCCCCATCGGTATACAGGCCCCCCCCATCGGTATACAGGGCCCCCCCTTGCTGCCGCAAACCTGTAAAGTATTACATCATTATACTTATCCCTGTCGTCGCCCCCGCCATTGCGCTCCTCCGGCTTCATCCGGCTTCTTCCGGCTTCCTCCTCCGGTGGGCACAGGCAATGACGTCATTGTCTGTGCGCCAGAGGAGGAAGCTGGAAGAAGCCGGATGAAGCCGGAGGAGCGCGATGGCGGCGGCGGCGACGACAGGGATAAGTATAATGATGTATTACTTTACAGGTTTGCGGCAGCAAGGGGGGGGCCCTGTATACCGGGGGGGGGAAACCTGTATATACCACTGGGGCTGCTGCTGTATACTACCACTGGGGCTGCTGCTGTATATACCACTGAGGCTGCTGCTGTATACTACCACTGGGGCTGCTGCTGTACACTACCACTGGGGCTGCTGCTGTATACTACCACTGGGGCTGCTGCTGTATATACCACTGGGGCTGCTGCTGTATACTACCACTGGGGCTGCTGCTGTATACTACCACTGGGGCTGCTGCTGTATACTACCACTGGGGCTGCTGCTGTATACTACCACTGGGGCTGCTGCTGTATATACCACTGGGGCTTCTGCTGTATATACCACTGGGGCTGCTGCTGTATACTACCACTGGGGCTGCTACTGTATACTACCACTGGGGCTGCTGCTGTATATACCACTGGGGAGGCTGCTGTAACACTGTTGGGGCCTGTATATACCACTGGGGAAGCTGCTGTATACCACAGTGCTGGGGGCTGTATACCTGTGCTGGGGCCCACCCTCGGCTTATACATGAGTCAATAGGTTTTTCCAGGTTTTGCGGGCAAAAGTAGGGGGGGCGGTTATACACGGGTTGGCTTATACACGAGTATATACGGTAATTGAATAGAAACCATAGAGAAGTAGTGTGAAAATAGACCATGAACCCAATGAAACAATTAACTACTGTAGTTTGTTTATTTGTGAAATCAAAAGTTCTTTAAAATGTAATGCAGAATAACAAGCCAATAATGGATTATGATGAATAGGAAAGACAGCTAACTAATGGAAGTTTTTTCCTATTTTTCTATATACGGAATAGAAGCTAATATACAAATAGATCTGTAACTTAGCACTCAGCTTGCTGAAGACATGAAATAGAAATATATGCCTTACACACAGGCAAAAGAATGAAGGAAAGTGGAGGAAGGTTAATGCAGTGATAAAGAGAATAGAAAATGATACAAAAAAAATGATAAAAATATTAATCCTAAAGAAAATTGAAAAATAAATTATTGAATATTCAATATATGCATATAATACATTAAGGAGTTAGAAATAATAGTACCGTAAGTGATGCATAAACACATAGCATCCTTAAAACAGTTTTTATGTAAAAATTAGAAGCAAGTGGAAGGGCAATGGATGAAACGTGACTGTAGGACATGGAATAAAATATAGTACATTATGTAGGTATTATATATGTGGAAAATATAGATAGTTATTCAAAATGACACCTTGGGCTATACATATACTTTATATATTTGAAATATAGATAAATTTAAATATTGGTAGGGAATTTCAGATAAATATTTCCGTGACTTCAACATATCTTAATACTTTCAACCAATTGTTCTTTTAGATCCAATATGATTATTTTCTTTTAAAAATTTTACATTTGTTGGGATATTCAATGAGGACAGATTTAATGGTAAAAAGTGATATATTCATAGCATTTTTATTAAGTGAAAGTGTGCAATGCTTTGCAAGGCCATGTTTTAGGTAAAAGAAGGTTTCAAAAAGTGTACAAAATGTGTCACTTACTATCCAGGGAGTAAAAAAAATTGTTATAAGACACACATTCACATGTAGTGCTTTGCCTGTTGTATTGGGCTCAGAATGTGAATTTATATTTAGTAAAAAATGTTATTTTTAATGTTAATTTACTTATGAAGTCATGGAAATCTAAGAGGGTGGAGGGGAATCTATGTCATACTTCTTTGATAAACACTGGTAATATGATGGTTGAATGAAAGGTAATGCATCCACGCTTGTAACTCCTCAACAGATGGCAGCACTTGTATGCAGCAGGTACTGGACTGATTAGAAGATAACTCTTCTCTACAGCTTCAGTTGGCAGGAAGCCTTAGCAATTAATGGTTATTTTGTTACAGTGTAAAGAATGGAACCCTGTGTAGACAGTCTCTCAGTGCGATTTAACCAACGTGTGGTAATTGTATTTTTGACAGCCAATAGTGTCATCCCAAAGGAATTTTATAATACAATGCAAGCCATTTATGTGGGGACTGTGCATTGTTGGACCAGTAGGTTTAAAGATGGTTAGGTGGCAACGTCTGACTTGTGTGACAAAGAAAGAGTTTGATGTCCTACGACAGCAACCACTGACTTAAAGATGCAAGACATTGAAAGACTGATTCAGGATGATCGTCGTATTACTCAGAGAGAAATTGCAAGCATAATTGCCATTTCACAAAAATGTGTAGGTCAGATTATTGCTTTTCTTAGTTATCAGATGATCTGTGCTTAATGAGTACCCAGGTGCTGACTAGGGATGAGCGAGTACCGCATGATTCGTGCTCGCTATACTCGCAACAAGTAGGCAGCGGTACTCGCTACTTGTTGCAAGTATGAATACTTTCACAGTATATCTATAGATACACTGCGATAGTAGCCTAAAAGTTAATGAAAGTTGTTAAAAAATAATAAACTTACATACTCACCTTCCAACGCCTGCACCGGGACCGGCAGAGAAGCCATCCGATTGCTGGAAAAGGACATTTCACTACCAGCCAATCAGATGGCCGGTAGCGAACTGGCCAATTAGATGGCGCCACGTCACAAATACGTCATCGCTAGCGGCCACCTGATTGGCCAGTTTGCAAGGTCCTGATAGTACATCTAGGACCTTGCAAATTGGCCAATCAGGTGGCCGCTAGCGATCACGTGTTGTGACGTGGCGTCATCAGATTGGCCAGATCGCTACCGGCCATCTGATTGGCTGGTAGTGACAGGTCCTTTTCTAGGTATCGGATGGCTTCTCTGGAGGTCCCGGTGCAGGCATCAGAAGGTGAGTATGTAAGTTTATTATTTTTTAACAACTTTTATTAACTTTTAGGCTACTTTTGCAGTGTATCCATAGACACATTGTGAAAGTATTAGGACTACTCACTACTCCCGAGTACTCATAAGTACTCGGAGAGTAGCGAGTAGCCCAAATACTGCTTCTATTCGGCGAATACCGAATAGTAACGAGTATACTCGCTCATCCCTAGTGCTGACATCTGAAATGAAAGCGCACAGACTTGAAATTTAAGTTCACTACCTCCATTCAGTTCAAATATGATACTGTCTGGCTTCCATCTGTTTCCGATAATGAAAGAAGATCTGGGGGTACATCACCATGCATCTAATGAAAAGGCTGATACAACTGTGATAGGCTGGATGTAGAAACAGATTTTCAACCTCTTCTGTTACGGATTCAAGAAACTTGTTCATCATTGGCAGAAGTGTATCAATTTGTTTGGTGATTGTGTGTAAATGTGAATGTCGGTACTTAAAGAGCACATCCCAAGGATTATTTCTGTGTTCGATTCATTAAAATATTCCCATTGAAATCCAAGTCACGAAGGTGGAGGCATTACTTTTCATTCAACCCTGCTATGATTGGTACATTTTTCTAATACTGTTTTTTTGATGATTATGCTTAAATATATTATTTTCAATGATAAACTCAGTGTAATTCCTGTGCCTTGTTAAGTGATTATCATACATTCAGCATTATATTGTTAATTGTTTAGTCATTCAGAGTTCACATTGGGACTTTATAAATCTAAACATCAGTACTTATTCATGCAATAGCACTATATGAATATTGTTTTATTTCTTTTTTAATATCACTGAAATGTTTAAATCTAGTGACTGGGATTCCTGTTTCATTGTTTTTATTATCTGAGAATAACTCAACTTTGATGTCATTCCTAGGTGGACCTTTTGGGCATTTGTGTCTAGCGGTGATATATATATACTAGATGGCAGCCCGATTCTAAAGAATCGGGTAGTCTAGAATCCATGTATAGTTTATTTACTAATAGTTAGGGTTGTGCGATGAAATTAATTGTGTGTATACAGGCGGCTCTGTGGGTAGCAGAGTATATGGTGGCTCACTGGCTAGCACTGCGCGCGGTGAGATTAGTCAGCGCAGCGGCGTGGGCAGAGTGGTCAGCGCAGCGGCGTGGGCAGAGTGGTCAGCGCAGCGGCGTGGGCAGAGTGGTCAGCGCAGCGGCGTGGGCAGAGTGGTCAGCGCAGCGGCGTGGGCAGAGTGGTCAGCGCAGCGGCGCGGGCAGAGTGGTCAGCGCAGCGGCGCAGGCAGAGTGGTCAGCGCAGCGGCGTGGGCAGAGTGGTCAGCGCAGCGGCGTGGGCAGAGTGGTCAGCACATACACACACATACACACACACACTCCGCTATACTTACCACCGACCCTGCGTCTTCTCCGGCGCCTGGATCCTGAGTCAACATGTGGCCACCCCCGGACGACTGGAGAGGGCAGAGGACGGCTGGAGAGGGCAGAAGACGGCTGGAGAGGGCAGGGGACGGCTGGAGGGGGCAGGGGACGGTTGGAGGGGGCAGGGGATGGCTGGAGGCGGCAGGGGACGGCTGGAGGTGGCAGAGGACGGCTGGAAGCTGGAGAGGGCAGAGGACGGCTGGAGGCTGGAGAGGGCAGAGGACGGCTGGAGGCTGGAGAGGGCAGAGGACGGCTGGAGGCTGGAGTCGGCAGAGGACGGCTGGAGTCGGCAGAGGATGGCTGGAGTCGGCAGAGGATGGCTGGAGAGGGCAGAGGACGGCTGGAGGGGGCAGAGGACGGCTGGAGGGGTCAGAGGACGGCTGGAGGGGTCAGAGGACGGCTGGAGGGGTCAGAGGACGGCTGGAGGGGTCAGAGGACGGCTGGAGGGGGCAGAGGACGGCTGGAGGGAGAGGGCAGGCAGAGGACGGCTGGAGTCGGCAGAGGACGGCTGGAGGGGGCAGAGGACGGCTGGAGGGAGCAGAGGATGGCTGGAGGGGGCAGAGGATGGCTGGAGGGGGCAGAGGACGGCTGGAAGGGGCAGAGGACGGCTGGAGAGGGCACAGGTTGGAGGGGGCATAGGGGACTGAGGGGGCACAGGCTGGAGGGGGCATAGGCTGGAGGGGGCAGAGGGGCCTGAGGGGGCACAGGCTGGAGGGGGCAGAGGGGCCTGAGGGGGCACAGGCTGGAGGGGGCAGAGGGGACTGAGGGGGCACAGGCTGGAGGGGGCAGAGGGGACTGAGGGGGCACAGGCTGGAGGGGGCAGAGGGGACTGAGGGGGCACAGGCTGGAGGGGGCAGAGGGGACTGAGGGGGAACAGGCTGGAGGGGGCAGAGGGGACTGAAGGGGCACAGGCTGGAGGGGGCAGAGGGGACTGAGGGGGCACAGGCTGGAATGGGGCAGAGGGGACTGAGGGGGCACAGGCTGGAGGGGGCAGAGGGGACTGAGGGGCCACAGGCTGGAGGGGGCACAGGGGACTGAGGAGGCACAGGCTGGAATGGGGCTGGAGAGGGCAGAGAACGGCTGGAGGGGGCAGAGGACGGCTGGAGGGGGCAGGGGACGGCTGGAGGGGACAGGGGACGGCTGGAGGGGGCAGGGGACGGCTGGAGGGGGCAGGGGACGCCTGGAGGGGGCAGGGGAGGGCTGGAGAGGGCAGGGGAGGGCTGGAGGCTGGAGAGGGCAGAGGAGGGCTGGAGGCTGGAGAGGGCAGAGGAGGGCTGGAGGCTGGAGAGGGCAGAGGACGGCTGCAGGCTGGAGAGGGCAGAGGAGGGCTGCAGGCTGGAGAGGGCAGAGGACGGCTGCAGGCTGGAGAGGGCAGAGGACGGCTGGAGAGGTCAGAGGACTGCTGGAGGGGGAAGAGGATGGCTGGAGGGGAAGAGGACGGCTGGAGGGGGCAGAGGACGGCTGGAGGGGGCAGAGGACGGCTGGAGGCTGGAGGAGTCAGAGGACGGATGGAGGGTGGAGAGGGCAGAGGACGGCTGGAGGCTGGAGAGGTCAGAGGATGGCTGGAGGCTGGAGGGGGAAGAGTACGGCTGGAGGCTGGAGGGGGCAGAGGATGGATGGAGGCTGGAGGGGTCAGAGGACGGCTGGAGGGGGCAGAGGACGGCTGGAGGGGGCAGAGGACGGCTGGAGGGGGCAGAGGACGGCTGGAGGGGGCAGAGGACGGCTGGAGGCTGGAGGGGTCAGAGGACGGATGGAGGCTGGAGGGGTCAGAGGACGGATGGAGGCTGGAGTCGGCAGAGGACGGCTGGAGGGGGCAGAGGACGGCTGGAGGGGGCAGAGGACGGCTGGAGGGGGCAGAGGACGGCTGGAGGGGGCAGAGGACGGATGGAGGCTGGAGGAGTCAGAGGACGGATGGAGGCTGGAGTCGGCAGAGGAGGGCTGGAGGGGGCAGAGGACGGCTGGAGGGGGCAGAGGACGGCTGGAGGGGGCAGAGGACGGCTGGAGGGGGCAGAGGACGGCTGAAGGGGGCAGAGGACAGAGGGGGCACACAGGCTGGAGGACAGAGGGGGCACACAGGCTGGAGGGCAGAGCAGCGTGTGGGGCTGCAGACTCACCGCGGGCCGGGCATCAGGTGTACTGTAGGAGGAGAGGAGGGGCCGGCAGAGCTGCAGGAGAGGAAGTCCCGCCCTCCCTCCTCTCTAGGCGCGCGGCAGGGAGCACGGGTACCCCCATGGTGTGTGTGGCCCCCCGAGGTGGCGGGCAATGGGCCCCCCCCGGTATGTGTGCTAGTGTCTGGAGGGCAGAGGGTGGAGGGGAGTGGCTGGAGGGCACACGGAACTTCCGAGATCAGAACGTTCCTGTGCCGCTGCCTGTAGCCGGGCTGGGCGCTGCTACAGTGCACTGGATGACGTCACCAGCCCTGGGCGAAGACCATCACGGAAGTGGGCGTCGCCTTTTCCGGAAGTGGCCTTCGGGTTTTATATATAAGATATATATATATATATAAACTATATCTAGTTGTACAATAGGAAAAAATCTTTCTGCATCACTTTTATACCTTTTATCATGTTATCTTTTGATCTAATAAGGACAATACGAAATGTATGATAATCTCCCTTTTTATGGGATTTTACTTAATTTTGGTGTTATTTTTCTTGAGTATTGACTTCTATATACTGTAGGTTAAATAATATCTTTACATGACATTAAATGTAATTGTTTCGTTTTTTGCTCATTATAAAATTTTGTTCATTTTTTGTCACGATTGATGCTTGGAAATATTTCAATATTTCAAACGTTCTATATGAAAATGTTCACCAGGTAGAACACATCAAATTGACAAACAGCATTCGCTTCGTTCCTGCCCCTTCAGTTTCCAAGTATAAAACAGACTGTGAAGGAAGGGATTAGAAATGTCTTTACCTCTTTTAAGAAGGATTATGCTTGTGAACAATATGTGCTGATATATTCACCCATTTAGCACTGATATTTCTTTGAACCTTTCATGCATGTAAGATATTTATAAACAGCCTACAGAAAAGCAATGCAATTGAGCCCTCATAATAGTCTCTAGCCAATTAAATTTTCATGAAGCTGGATTATGATTCTTTGAGTAAATGATTTTATTTAGCAGAGTTTTATGTAGAATGTATGTTATTTCATTGCATATTAAAAGGACATTCAGCATATTGTCATCGTTCCAATACCTCCTACAGATGACACAAATCAGCTTGTGAATGGGGTTAGGTTTTTAAAATATCTTTGAAGGTCCTTGACAGGTATTTACTTTCAGAAGTTCATGTAGGAGTCAGAGGAAGTTAGCTTCATTATTGTTATCTGGAAATAAAATCTCTCTGCTGAATCAGTATTGCAGTCAGTTATAGTAGCAAACTTCCATCTAAAAATATACCTTATACCCAAGAGCAAACCCAATTTACAGAATTAATTTTTAGAAGCAAACATATTCATCTTTAATATTAAAGCTATGCGTAATATTGAATAAATAACTCTGATGCTGCCATTTATAAGAATATTACACCGTCTCAAACAATCGAACCAGACCATTAATGTCATGTACACTAAAACATAATTAATCAGAATCTGTCACTTTCTTTTGTTACACCATGTTGAAGCTCTAGCGCTCGTAAACCCATTGTAAGCCTGCATGGAAACACTAAATTCTTCACTACAACTCTATATGCAACAAGATGAGATGAGACGCCCTGTGTGTTTGTAGGCTGGTTACACACTGCCTTTTTTTGGTTCTAGGTTTGTGCAGGTAAAACCTGTATCTCCCCACACCCGGATTCCCCCTGATGCAACTTGATGCTCTCTCACCATTATTAAGATGGATCTGGCTGATGGAAGCCCTCAGTAATCTGATTAGACACTTGCCGCCACATATCCTGATAAACTCCACTGCGAGTTAAAAACTCTGAAAAAAGACTTCTATCTGACTCCCTTTGGCACTGCCAAAGTGGCTGAAAAGCCGGTCGATTGGCTTCAGCAGCGTCAGAGGGCTGGGATAGGGGAAATTTTTTGTCGCTCTAGGAGTGGGCTCCAATGTGCTGCCTTGAGTTCTGTAGATTAACACAAATGAATGAATAAATATCCTAAGTTGCCTGTACTGCAAGAGAAAAACGTTTGGTTAAAAAAGTGGAAAAACATTGATTACACAATCAATGGATACTTACATTTGAGTTGCCAAATACAGTCTCAGGAGTGCCAAGGCTCTGGAGTACTTGTAGCAAGCTAGTCTGCAACCTGATCCACTGGGAACCCCGATCTCCTGGTTAAGATTCTTTTTGTAGCTGTCCCACATTAATCGCCAGTGGTTGATAATTTTCTTGCCTGTAAAGAGTCAAAAAATATGCTTGGCCCTTGTTTTTGAAGCCTAAAAATAAAGAATTAAAAAATTAGATATGCCAAAAAATACAAGCATTTTGGGGTAATAATACTTACATATCTCCAACTACCCTGTCTGCTGTGCCATTGATCCTAGGAGGAGGTTTCTGGCGCCACTGGAGCCACTGTAGCGACTTGAGATCCCTCATGTTCCTGTTGAGAAAAAGAGCAAAACAAAACAAAAAAAATTGGTTGCACATTATGTTCAATACTTTACCTGGTGTGATGCATTAGGAACCTTAACTTAAACTCTGCGATCCCACAGCTTGCATCCCTGCCACATTTGCCTCCAGAAATGGCTCAGTATTAGAAGATTTCTAAAATAGAAAAATTTTACTTTATTTTGTGCAACAAAATAAAATAAAAATCAGACATGGCAGTACAACATGAGCACCTTACTTCAATAGTTGGTCATCTTTCTGTGGAACATCACTTGCCATGGTTCAGGCATCAGCAGGCTTCAGCAGGCATCAGAGGTCCTCCGATTGGTGTTGAGCCAAAAGACAAACAGAAAGATTACTAGGGCCAGACTTCAGACAGGGACATGGTGGGGATGAAAAAAATACTTACATAGGCTGCTGGTTTTAGCAGGCTTCAGCAGGCATCAGCAGGCTTCAGAAGCCTTCAGCAGGTGTCAACAGGCTTCAACAGGTGTATGCAGGCTTCGGCAAGCATCAGAAGGCCTCTGATTGGTGGTGATCTGAAACACAAAGCAGAAATATTACTAGGGCCAGACTTCAGACAGGGACATCATGGGGATGGAAAAAAAACTTACAATAGGCTGTTGGCTTCAGCAGTCTTTAGCAAGCATCAGCAGGCATCAGAAGGCCTCTGATTGGTAGTGAGCTGAAAAACAGAGCAGAATGATTATTAGGAACATACTTCAGACAGTGACATGATGGGGATTGAAATATACTTACAATAGGCTGTTCTCCTCTGTATAGTCCTATGGACTGTTTTCTGTAGTGCACTCTCCTCTGGATAGATGTGGAAGTAAAAGGTACGAACATGTCAGCCTATATAGTCTTCCAGTAATGGGGATGGGAGGTGCTGAACCTGGCTTCTGAGCATGCTCAGTCTGACAAACCTGATCCGTGCACCCGGAAGTACAAGGATCTGGGGTCATAGAGCTCCATTTTAATTCCAGCCGGATAGTCAGAGATCCGTGTGCTTCCGTGTGACTCTGGATTTCCTACAAGCAACAATACTGCAACTTTTTGTGATTTTTGTATTGGAGAAAATCTGGTGACACACGGATCCCGGGGAACCCGGTGACAACTGGATGCACCCATAAGTTCATCTATGCCTATTGAAACAAAGAATAAAAAATAGATATTTGGTATCCCTGCATTCGTAAAAGTCTGATATATCAAAATATACAGTAAATTAATCTGATCAGTAAACAGCATAATGAGAAAAAATAAAAGCGCCCAAATTACATTTTTTTGGCTGTTCCAACATTAAAATAAAATACAAAAAGAGGCAATCAAAACATCACATATATTCAAAAAGGGTATCAGTAAAAATGTTAGCTCAAGGTGCTAAAAATAAGCCTCACTTAGCCCAAGATCCCAATAAATTAAAACATTACGGGTTTCAGAAAATGGCGAGAAAAGGTCATTTTCTTTTTACAGATTTCAACATTTTTTTTCACCTCTCAAATAAAGAAAATACTATATAAGTTTGGTATGTGCATGCTCATAGTGACCTGAGTAATTGTCTTGCGAGATCAGTTTTACCATATAGTTTACCATGATAAATAAAAGAAACTCAAAAAACCTTTGCGTAATTGCACTTTTTTTGCAATTTCAACACTTTTGCAATTGTTTTTCTGTTTTTTACTACACTATTTGGTTATCAAACTGTTCGCTGATCTATTTGGTGAACATATGGCAGTTCGTCCAACAGAGCTGAACCTGAACTTCAAAAGGTTCGCTCATCTCTAATCACCACTACAGAAGTTAAATAACTTGAATCATCAAGACTGGGTGAAGAAATATCTGAAGACTAAGTTTTGAATTTTTTTTATGGACTGATGAGATGAGAGAGACTCTTTTTGGACCAGATGGATGGAACTGTGCTTGGATCAGTAACGTGCATAGACCTCGACTTTGAATTAGATACCAGCAGGGTTGATATGAGGGTACTGCTATGGGCTAGAATTATTAAAGATGAGCTAGTTGGACCTTTTTCGGAGAAAGATGAACTCAAAATCATCTCCTAAACCTATTGCCAGTTTTTATCAGACACTGTCTTCAAGCAGTAGTACCAGAAACAGTCTGCAACATTGAAGAAAACCATGATTTTTATTCAGGACGACGCCCCATTGCAGGCATTGAAGTAACATACTGCATTGCTTGCCAGTAGCATTTTCTTTTGCACAGACAGCAAGATTTTTCAGAGGCACCCGACAAAATACTTCTATCTTTATGTCATTAACTTCATTGACAAGATTATGAATTTATCAGAGTCAAAACAATGGCAATCTGTCTCTATGAAGCCAAAAATGTTAATCAAAGAAGAGGGAATGATGAAGATAGAGGGAAAACAAGTAGGTGAAATGGTGTTTTTGAATGATTAGCATTGAGTGCCTGTAGTTGGTTTGAATAGTCATTCTCTGCTGAAAAAGTCCCTTTAAAGATGTTTTCAGTCTCGAATACCTTTACAATGATCCATATATTCATTATTAATACCAAATCTGAAGAGAAATTTAGCTTAGGATGTCAGCAACTTGTCCAGATGGATGAAGCTTGAATGTGCAATCTCAAGGTTGAAACATATTGCACATTGCTATTGTATTGAAAACACTAACAGTGATTGTGATGTTGGCAAATGTGTTATAAACCTCTCTATGTAGAAGAAATTTCATTGACTAAATTGATCATGATATGTAACGTGCAAAGTGTTTTTGACATTGAACTGAAAAATATATGCATGATACACAAAGGATTTAAATAACAGACGTTTGTCAACTTAAAACCAGTAATTGACAGTCAAGGAATGCTAAGGGTCAGTGGTAATTTAAACTGAGCTCAGTTAGAGGATTTAGAAAGGAATCCTCTAATTATTCCGGCCATCACCATATCACCACCATGCTAATATGGGATTGTCACAAAAGAGTCAAGGAGCAAGACAGACATTTCATCAAAGGTGCTTCAAGAGCTGCAGACCTTTGGATTGTGGAAGCAAGAAAACACTTGATTGAGGAAGCCCAAGAAATTTACTATTACATTCGATATTGCAAATTGGGGGAAATTTCTAATTTGCCAGCTGATAGCACAGAGTCTTTATTTTTTTGGACATTTTTGGACCATAGGTACCGTATATACTCGTGTATAAGCCGAGTTTTTCAGCCCAAAATTTGGGCTGAAAAGTCCCCCCCTCGGCTTATACACGAGTCACTACGGTAGACTGCGTGGTGGGGGCTGAGGAGGTGGGGGGGGGCTGCTGTATGAGCGGCCCCGTCACGTGGGGCCGCTCATTATATATGCACTGCTTCCCCCTGTCAATCAGCGGCAGGGGGAAGTAGTTCATATATGCCCCCCAAAAGCTGGCACTGTCCCCCCTTGTAAGGGCCCCCCCCGCTGCTTATACATTACCATCCTGGTGTTCTGATCGGCGCCGCTCCTCGGTGCTTCTTCTTCATCCTCCCATCCTCGCTGGCTGCATCCGGGATCTCCGGCCATCGCAGGCATATGACGTCATCGCGCAACGGCCGGAGATCCCGGATGCAGCCAGCGAGGACGGGAGGATGAAGAAGAAGCACCGAGGAGCGGCGCCAATCAGAACACCGGGATGGTAATGTATAAGCAGTGGGGGGGGGGGCCCTTATAAGGGGGGACAGTGCCAGCTTTTGGGGGCTGTTGGTACCCCCAGGGGGCTGCTGGGTAACCCTGGTGGCTGTTGGTACACCCAGGGGGCTGTTGGTACCCCAGGGGGCTGTTGGGTACCCCCTGGGGGCTGCTGGGTACCCCCAGGGGGCTGTTGGTACCCCCAGGGGGCTGCTGGGTACCCCCTGAGGGCTGCTGGGTACCCAGCGGCCCCCTAGGGGCTGCTGTATAACCCCTGGGGGGTGCTGTATAACCCCTGGGGGCTGCTGTATAACCCCTGGGGGCTGCTGTATATACTGCTGAGGCCTGTATACCACTGGGGCTGCTGTATATACCACTGGGGCTGCTGTATATACCACTGGGGCTGCTGTATATACTGGTGGGGTCTGTATATACCACTGGGGAGGCTGCTGTATACCACTGGGGTTGCTGTATATACTACTGGGGCCTGTATATGCCACTGGGGAGGCTGCTGTATACTACCATTTGGGGGCCTGTATACCACACTGCTGGGGGCTGTACACCTGTGCTGGGGTCCACCCTCGGCTTATACACGAGTCAATAGGTTTTCCCAGGTTTTGGGGGCAAAAGTAGGGGGGTCGGCTTATACACGGGTGGGCTTATACACGAGTATATACGGTAGTTACTATATGTAAAATCAGACGTAGACAGCCAGACAGAAAGCATTAGGTAGCACTGTATACATGCAATCCATGAATTATTCTACTGTTTCCCCTAAAATAAGACACTCTCTTATCTAACTTTTTGCCCCAAAAAATACATTATGTCTTATTTTTAGGGGATGTCTTATATTTCCATCATCCCCCTCCAAGCCCCAATAGTCACTTGCAGCCCCCAATATCCCCACCATCCCCTTGCAGCCCCCAATATTTCCATGCAAATTCCCGCCCATCTTATTTTAGGGGAAAGAGGGTAGTTGTATCAATACTTTCATATGATGTCTCAAAATCAGTATTAAGTGAAGGCCCCATTACACGGGACGACATTGTAACAATGTTGGCTGTGATCTCAGGGGTGAGCGGTCGTTTTTGAGATCCATTCAACATCGCTGGTCAGATGTCACACATCTAGATATCGTGGACAACTCACCAATGATTTTGTGAGCAGGGATAGTTCGCAAACTTCGCAAATGATCCCTGCCCATTGCTGTGAATGGACGAAGTCATTCGTGACATCGTTATCGCGGTATCACACAGTATGATGCAGTAGATTGGTTGAGCTGAAGTTGTCAGGTTTTTCAACATGTTCATAAACCTGTCAACTTCAACTTGACTAATTATCGTAGTTGAATCTTTCAGTTACACGCAACGACACACTAACGATGTCATTTCAACATCGTTGAACGCGTCACTTTTGAACGATGTTGAGAATGATGTTGAGCCGTGTAACGTGACCTTAACTGAGGTATTCACAGGTGCCTACAGAGAATTAAAAACTTATTTAACATAATTTCAGGACTTCTTGGCAGTCAATGGTTGCATATGGATTCTCAAACGTTCAAATGCTCTCATTATGGACAGTTTGTGGAGGGCATCCTTCCTAAAATATTGGATTCAAAGTTTTCAAAACTTACTCATAAGACTATATCCAACTTCTTAGGGTATGTGCACACAGTGCCTCTGGACCTGAAGGAACCTGCGGGTGAGTGCAGGGTGTGCCCACGATCTTCATTCGGTGCAGGTGGCTTCTCCTTGCATTCACCCAATGGTGATCGCTTCCAACTCCGCAGCATTAAATTAACATGCTGCAGAGATACAGGATTCCGGCAACCTGCACCACAGATCAAAAGACTCTACAGTCGGGAAAACCATAATGAGCATGGGAATTCTTGAAATCCCATCCAACATGCTTGTACTGTTCCATGCAGCATTTTGGACACACTGGAAATACGCTGCATCCAAAATGCTCCAATTTTTGAGGGTGTGCACATACCCTAAGTGGAAGTGTTTAATTTTGTGATCTCAAGACCTCTTATTCCAGTATCTGTGGAAAAAGAATCCCTTGATTTACTTGTTCCTGCAGCTCTTCTCACTTGGAACTGTTCCTAGCTTATCTGTTTGGTAACATCAATCAGAGAGCCATACATTCTATATCTTGCTAACCGTTTTTGCAGTTACCTTAATCTGCTCCATAGAAGAGGAATATGTTAGCATGTCAAATCAAACTTACAAGTAAGAGATTCTGTTCTCTTAATAAATCAAATAAACAAAAAATGGATGATTCATGGCAAGTATGTACATAGAAAACATGGGGTCCAATAGCAAAAGACTTTGCTGCAACATAGGAGCTGAGCTACGCTACTAAAAAGAAGTATTTTTCCTTATCCATTTGCAATATTTGGGAAACAAGTGATATTAATTTTAGCGAAGATTATGTGCGATTTTGCTTTGAAGGCTTGAGAAGATTTATACACCATGCACTTTATATTAGCATTAAAATAAAGGTAGTCACATTTATCGCTTTTAAGGAACCATTTTAATCTAGAGTTTTTATCTGAGAATACCTAATAGAACTGTAAGTCCTAAGGCTGACAGCAGATTTCTTTAAAAGCACAAGGGAACAGTAACTGTAGAATAAAATGATTCTCTCTGAGTATTTACAGTACATTTAAACACTTAAGTTATTGTAGACCCTTCTTCTTTACTGTTTGCTATTAACTGAGTGGCACAGCAAATGTATTCTGCTTACAGCAGCAGTAAAATATGTTACCAAAAGCATAACACTTTGTTCTTTCTTTCCACACTAGTGAGCTTATTCAGAAAACAATGTGCAGCTATATCCATAGTTTAAAAACCTTGAAATGTGAGGTCATGATTGAAAGAGTTTTGACTTTCATTATTTCCGAAATAGACTGAGGGCTATATTATATACCAGCAGATATTTGATGCACAACCAATGCTTTTTCAGTCAATAAAACTGCACTGAAATAATGAATGAAAAGCAAGAGATATAATTATCCACTGACAAATTTGTAAGGATAATTAAAATATTGTACGAATAAGGAAAATAAATTAGAATCATATAGCATAATATGTAGAAATTAAGAAGAAGTCAGGAACCATGAATGTACTTAGTAGTGTGCCTAAAATTTGTTAAAGTTTTTTTTTAACTTAACTATCAATAGATTAATAGTGTCTGGGTGTGATGGTCTGAAGAGAGAGACTCCATTAAAGGAAATCTGGTAGCAGTTTTTTACAATTTAATCTGAGTGCAACATTATACTGTATATTGCAAGACAGCCTGGTTACAGTGATGTGTCATTTATTAGGATGTGCGCTCTAGTTTCAACAAAATCAGTGTTTTATCATTTTTTGACTAGGTCTCCCATGTAGGCCAGGAAGGCAAACTTATGTATCCCCACCCCAACCTCAATGCATAGAAAGCTTCCAATTAGGGATGGGTGAATCTAGTCGCTAGGACTCGTTACTCGGCGAGTAGTAAGGGACTCGCAGGACTCGGTACTCTGCGAGTTTCCCAGTGTTTACTCGCACGAGTCCAATGCAAATCAATGGCAAACGCTGACAAAACTAGGATTGCCATTGTCTTGCATTAGACTCGGCTACTGTGCCAGTGATAGCAGGGAAACTCGCAAAGTAACTGCTGTTACTTTGCGAGCCGAGTCCAGCTATCTTCTCTGTGTACAGGCTGCCGCAGCTCCAGGGTCCTAGAGCCCGCCTGCTCACAGAGATGATGTAGCAGTGCTGAGATTGTTCTCAGTCTGCTCATTCCCTGTGCATAGACATCTATATCTATGCACAGGGGATGTAGCAGAGAGGACATCGCGTTTTGGACTACGTCGGACGGAAGAGGATTTTTTTAATTAAAGATGGAGTCCCTAATGGCTTTTTTTTTATTTCAAATAAAAATTTTTCTCTGTGTTGTGTTTTTTTAACCCTTTATTGGAGATTCATAGTGGCTGGGTCAAACGTGGCCTGACATTAAGAATCTCGGGCTTAATACCAGCTTGTATAACAAAGCTGGTATTAACCCCTTTATTACCCAGCGTGTCACCGCCACCAGGGCCGCTGGAAGAGCGGGGTTCAGCGCCAGAGGATGGCGCTTCAATGAACGCGCCATCTTCTGAGGCGGCTGCGGGCTGCAATTTGCAGCGGGGGGTGCCCAGAAAGCTTGGGCATCCCTGCGCTGCGGATTCCAGCCCCCAGCTGCTTAGCTGTACCTGGCTAGACATAGAAATTGCGCGGAGCCCCACGCGTTTTTTTTAAATTATTTCACGAAATTCATGAAATAATTTAAAAAAAGGGCTCCCCTATATTCTTGTGTCCGGCCAGGTACAAATAGGCACCTGGGGGTTGGGGGCAGCCCGTCGCTGCCTGCTGGATCCGGCTGGTTCCAGAAATACGGCGAAGCCCACGTGAAATGTTTTTCTGACAAATCCATAAAACAATGTAAATAAAAGGGACTGCATCTTTATTAACCCCTGGACCATGGGCGAGGGGTTAATAAAGATGCAGTCCCTTTTTTAGGATTGTTTTATTGATTTTTTAGAATAAAAATTACATGGGCTTCGCCGTATTTCTGGAACCAGCCGGATCCAGCAGGCAGCGTGGGGATGCCCCCAACCCCCAGGTGCCTATTTGTACCTGGCCAGACACAAGAAAATAGGGGAGCCCTTTTTTTTATTTTCATGAATTTCATGAAATAATTTTAAAAAAATGTGTGGGGCTCCGCGCAATTTCTATGTCTAGCCAGGTACAGCTAAGCAGCTGGGGGCTGGAATCCGCAGCGCAGGGATGCCCAAGCTTTCTGGGCACCCCCCACTGCAAATTGCAGCCCGCAGCCGCCCCAGAAGATGGCACGTTCATTGAAGCGCCATCCTCTGGCGCTGAACCCCGCTCTTCCAGCGGCCCTGGTGGCGGTGGCACGCTGGGTAATAAAGAGGTTAGGGCCAGCTTTGTATTATCAGCTGGCCCTAAGCCCGAAATTTATGGCGGTCACGCCAATATTAGACATGACCGCCATGAATTTCTATTAAATTGTTTTAAAAAAAACACAACACAGAGAAAAATTTTTATTAGAAATAAAAAAAAAGCCATTAGGGACTCCATCTTTAATTAAAAAAATCCTCTTCCGTCCGACGCAGTCCAAAACGCGATGTCCTCTCTGCTCATCCCTGTGCATAGATATAGATGTCTATGCACAGGGAATGAGCAGACTGAGAACAATCTCAGCTCTGCTACATCAGGCAGCAGGCGGGCTCTAGGACCCTGGAGCTGCGGCAGCCAGCACACAGAGCAGACAGGACTCTTATCTGTGTGAGTTTCCCAGCGATTACTTGCAAAGTAAACGAGTCCAATGCAAATCAATGGCAAAACTAGGATTGCTTCAGGCTGAAGCTTCCGAGACACATCTGTGATTTGTAAATCGCACACTACTCGCTATTACTCGCTTCCCCATTCATTAACATTGGACTCGCTAGACTCGCAACGAGTAGCGAGTTCCGGGCTCGGACTCGCTAGAGTCAAGCGATTCCGAGTAATTTAGGATTCGCCCATCACTACTTCCAATCATTCATATGGGCGAGTTTATGAACAGCTCAGCATTCTAATTACGGCTAAATCTACAGTACAACACTTCTATCAAAACTTCACCAAGCATTAGGTGATACATAAAAAGGTAAAAGATCCGGTATCATCAGAAACGATTATAATTCTTTATTCTAAGTATAAAATCATCACAAATGACCCCTTACTTAGAATAAAGAATTATAATAGTTTGTGACGGTACCAGATCTTCTACCTTTTTACTGATTGAATGGACGCCTACCATTGATCTGGGTGTCAGAGGAATCCAGGTGAGAATTGGGTGGTGGAGCATTCATTAGGTGATACATGGCAGGAATCAGGCTCTCATCTCCTACATCATGCTGCTCTCAAATTATATAGGAAAAACCTGTTATCAGATTCACTTTAAACTTTGGAGATTGAAATGTAATATCAGACTGATGAACAGCAAGTGAAATAAGTATTGAACCCGTCAATAATTTTCTAAGTAAATATATTTCTGAAGGTACTATCTCTATACATAATCTGCAGTTTTGGGCTTCCGGCCACTGTGCCGCTATCACGCGCCCTGCGAGCGATGGCGCCATCGCGAGCCGCTGTCCGGAAGCCCAAAAATACTGCCGCCGGAGACCACACTGCATCATACCCCAAAAACTGCCCCCTCCACCCACAGCCCGCCGCTCACCCGCCACATCTTCATGCTCCCCCGCCACAGCGGCACCCGGAGTTCACAAAGGACGCAGTGTGCTTATAGCACCTTGCATGATGTCACAATGACATCAGCCTTCGGCGCTCTGATTGGCCCGCTTACGGCCATGTGATATGTCACATGACCGCGAGCGCCCCAATCACACCGCCGAACGCTGATGTCATTCTGACATCATCCAAGGTCCTATCAGCACAATGGCTGATACTACTCCCAGCAGCGAGCGGTCGCCAGAGGGTAAGTATAAGCATTTCACACCCTCCTGCAGCCTCACTGCCTCCTCCAGCCTCACTGCCTCCTCCAGCCCCACAGCCTCCTCCTGCCTCACAGCCTCCTCCAGCCTCACAGACTCACTGCCTCCTCCAGCCTCACTGCCTCCTCCTGCCTCACAGCCTCCTCCAGCCTCACAGCCTCCTCCAGCCTCACTGCCTCCTCCTGCCTCACTGCCTCCTCCAGCCTCACAGCCTCCTCCAGCCTGACAGCCTCCTACAGCCTCACTGCCTCCTCCTGCCTCACTGCCTCCTCTTGCCTCACAGCCTCCTCTATCCTCACTGCCTCCTCCAGCCTCACAGCCTCCTCCAGCCTCACAGCTTCCTCCATCCTCACACCCTCCTCCAGTCTCACTGCCTCCTCCAGCCTCACTGCCTCCTCGAGCCTCACAGCGTCCTTCTGCCTCACAGCCTCCTCCAGCCTCACACCCTCCTCCTGCCTCACAGCCTCACTGCCTCCTCCAGCCTCACTGCCTCTTCCAGCCTCACAGCCTCCGCCGGCCTCACAGCCTCCGCCGGCCTCACTGACTCCCCATCCTCATACCCTCCTCCAGCCTTACAGCCTCCTCCAGCCTCACAGCCTCCTCCAGCCTCACAGCCTCCGCCAGCCTCACAGCCTCCGCCGGCCTCACTGACTCCCCATCCTCACACCCTCCTCCAGCATTACAGCCTCCTCCAGCCTCACAGCCTCCTCCTGCCTCACAACCTCCTCCTGCCTCACGGTCTCCTCCTGCCTCACACCCTCCCCATCCTCACGGCCTCCTCCAGCCTCACAGCCTCCTCCAGCCTCACAGCCTCCTCCATCCTCACAACCTCCTACATCCTCACAGCCTCCTACATCCTCACAGCCTCCTCCGGCCTCACTGCCTCCTCCGGCTTCACTGCCTCCTCTGCCCTCACTGCCTCCTCCAGCCTCACAGCCTCCTCCAGCCTCACAGCCTCCTCCTGCCTCACAGCCTCCTCCAGCCTCACAGCCTCCCCATCCTCACAGCCTCCTCCAGCCTCACAGCCTCCTCCAGCCTCACAGCTGCCTCAATACTCACACCCTCCTCCAGTCTCACAGCCTCCTCCAGCCTCACAGCCTCCTCCATCCTCACTGCCTCCTCCAGCCTCACAGACTTCTCAAGCCTCACAGCCTCCTCCAGCCTCACAGCCTCCTTCAGCCTCACAGCCTCCTCCTGCCTCACAGCCTCCTCCAGCCTCACAGCCTCCTCCTGCCTCACAGCCTCCTCCAGACTCACAACCTCCTCCCGCCTCACAGCCTCCTCTGGCCTCACAGCCTCCTCCCACCTCACAGCCTCCTCCCACCTCACAGCCTCCTCCAGCCTCACAGCCTCTTCCAGCCTCACAGCCTCCTCCAGCCTCACAGCCTCCCCATCCTCACAGCCTCCTCCAGCCTCACATCCTACCCAAACCCCACAGCCTCCTCCAGCCTCACAACCTCCTCCAGCCTCACTGCCTCCTCCAGCCTCACAGCCTCCTCCTTCCTCACAGCCTCACTGCATCCTCCAGCCTCCTCCTGCCTCACAGCCTCACTGCCTCCTCCAGCCTCCCAGCCTCCTCCAGCCACACAGCCTCCTCCAGCCTCAATGCCTCCTCCTGCCTCACAGCCTCCTCTATCCTCACTGCCTCCTCCAGCCTCACTGCCTCCCCCAGCCTCACAGCCTCACAGCCTCCTCCAGCCTCACAGCCTCCTCCATCCTCACACCCTCCTCCAGCCTCACTGCCTCTTCCAGCCTCACTGCCTCCTCCATCCTCTCAGCCTCCTCCTGCCTCACAGCCTCCTCCAGCCTCACACTCTCTTCCAGCCTTACAGCCTCACTGCCTCCTCCAGCCTCACTGCCTCATCCAGCCTCACTGCCTACTCCAGACTCACTGCCTCCTCCTGCCTCACTCCCTCTTCCAGCCTCACTGCCTCCTCCTGCCTCACAGCCTCCTCCAGCCTCACAGCCTCCTCCTGCCTCACAGCCTCCGTCAGCCTCACTGCCTCCTCTGGCCTCACTGCCTCCTCTGGCCTCACTGCCTCCCCATCCTCACACCCTCCTCCAGCCTTACAGCCTCCTCCAGCCTCACAGCCTCCTCCTGCCTCACAGCCTCCTCCTGCCTCACAGCCTCCCCATCCTCACAGCCTCCTCCAGCCTCACAGCCTCCCCATCCTCACAGCCTCCTTTAGCCTCACAGCCTCCTCCTGCCTCACAGCCTCCTCCCACCTCACAGCCTCCTCCCGCCTCACAGCCTCATCCATCCTCACTGCCTCCTCCAGCCTCACAGCCTCCTCCAGCCTCACAGCCTCCTCTATCCTCACACCCTCCTCCAGTCTCACAGCCTCCTCCAGCCTCACAGCCTCCTTCATCCTCACTGCTTCCTCCATCCTCACTGCCTCTTCAAGCCTCACAGCCTCCTCCAGCCTCACAGCCTCCTTCCAGCCTCACAGCCTCCTCCTGCCTCACAGCCTCCTCCAGCCTCACAGCCTCCTCCAACCTCACAGCCTCCTCCTGCCTCACAGCCTCCTCCATCCTCACAGCCTCCTCCCGCCTCACAGCCTCCTCCCGCCTCACAGCCTCCTCCAGCCTCACAGCCTCCTCATCCTCACAGCCTCCTCCAGCCTCACATCCTCCTTCATCCTCAAAGCCTCCTCCAGCCTCACAGCCTCCTCCATTCTCACAGCCTCCTCCATCCTCACAGCCTCCTACATCCTCACAGCCTCCTCCATCCTCACAGCCTCCTCCATCCCCACAGCCTCCACATCCTCACAGCCTCCTCCAGCCTCACAGCCTCCTCCATCCTCACTGCCTCCTACATCCTCACAGCCTCCCCATCCTCACAGCCTCCCCATCCTCACAGCCTCCTCCATCCTCACAGCCTCCTTCTACCTCACAGCCGCCTTCATCCTCACAGCCTCCTCCATCCTCACAGCCTCCTCCATCCTCACAGCCTCCTCCATCTTCACAGCCTCCCTATCTTCACAGCCTCCTCCATGCTCACAGCCTCCTCCATCCTCACACCCTCCTTTATCCCCTCTGCCTCCTCCATCCTCACAGCCTCCTTCACCCTCACAGCCTCCTCCATCCTCTCAGCCTCCTCCATCCTCAGCCACACTACCTCACACCGCTGCCATCCTGCCAACCGTTGGCCCCGCTTCATCGTGACCGCCCTCGGGCCCTCCGAGAGGTCCACACTGCCCGGATGCCGGTGGTGGCTTCTGCCCCTCGCCGCTCTCTCACCGCTGGGGCCTCCGTGTCGCCATGCTGGTCGAGTAGCCATCTATGGGCTCTGGCCTGGAGCCAGTGATGTCATCCTGTGGGCGGCGGCAGCCAATGGGAGTGAGCGGACTGTGTCAGGCTGCAAAGCCTGACACGCCCCGCTCACTCCCATTGGCTTCCGCCGCCGCCCCTGCAAGCGCATTGGCCGCTGTGTTGTACACACAGATGCCCATCCCATTAGCCAGGACTCAGCGTCCTGGACCAATCGGATGGCCGTCCTGTGTTTACCACACACCGCCCAATCCACTCCTTCCCCTCATGTCACATGTGTGACCTGAGGGCAGGGACTGATCCCTCTCTGCATCACACAACCCGCCGCAGAGGACAATGTCGTGTGACTGGGGTTGCGATCAGCCCCAGCACGCAGCCACGTCCTGCCGCCGAGCGGTGATGTCGCCGCTCCAGCCACATCTCTCCACACCCCTCCAACCGGACCTCTCCTCACCCCTCCAGCCGCAGCTCTCCTCACCCTCCAGCCGCAGCTCTCCTCACCCCTCCAGCCGGAGCTCTCCTCACCCCTCCAGCCGGAGCTCTCCTCACCCCTCCAGCCGCACCTCTCCTCACCCCTCCATCCGCACCTCTCCTCACCCCTCCATCCTCACCTCTCCTCATCCCTCCACCCTCACCTTCCTCACCCTCCACCCTCACCTCTCTTCACCTCTTCACCCCTCCTGCCTCACCTCTCCTCACCCCTCCAGCCTCTGCTCTCCTCACCCCTCCAGCCTCCCGCCACATCATACTCTGCTATCCACAGAGCCCCCTCTATACTCTGATACCCACAGAGCCGCCTGTATACTCTGCTACCCACAGAGCCCCATGTATACTCTACTAGCCACTCACCCGCCTGTATACACACAATTAATTTCACCGCGCTCCCGATGCAATTGCATCGGGCCTTTTTACTAGTTGACATATATTTCTCACCTGGTGTTAGTAAGAACGTATACAATCCACCTGGCAAAGAAATCAAATTGTAGATGTCCATAAATTTAGTGATGGGTAACAATGAGAAATGACACAGGGAAAATGTATTGAACACATGAAGACAGAGAGATCTAAAAAGCCATGACTCCAGCTGAAATATGTCAATAATTAGAACGCAATCCTGCTACTTTGTGAAAAATAATATCAGCTGGTTCAACTGATGGCCTATAATAAGTTGTCTAATTGCCAAGATGCCGCACAAGTAACATCTCCTGGTGGGTAAAACCAGTTATTTGTATCAAGACCTTAGGTTTTAAGACTGGAAAAATGAGCTGAAATCACATCTGAGCAATGTATGCAACTAGTTTTTCCATACAGGAGACGTCTTGAAGATGTCCTCACCAACAAAAGGCTTTTGGCAAAAAAAACGGATTCTCCCGGATTGTATCTATCCGGTGCAATCCTGCGCCCTATAACATGGGGCTCTATGGTCCTGGATTGCTCCGGACCGGGGCAATCCAGGAGAATCCAGTTTTATCTCAGCTCACGACCGCGGACAGCACCCTGCTGGCCGAGGTCAGTTCTGCGCTCCCCGGCTGCCTGACAGCAGGATCCTCTGCTCCCCCCGCAGCCTCCCCACCCGATCCTAAGTTAGGATAGGGTGGGGAGGCGGTGGGGGGAGCGGAGGATCCCGCTGTCAGGCGGCAGGGAAGCTGTAAGCGGCTGTCAGCATTGTTTAAAAGCCGGGGGCTTTTTACCGCTGGCTTTTAAACAATGAAGTGGGGAATTGCAGGTTTTTCCTCTGCTGCCAGACCTCTTTATAGGGTCCATCAGCAGAGGAATTGCATTTCCCATTGATTTACATTGGACTCGATACTCTGCGAGTAATCACAAGGATACTTGCAGAGTAACGAGTAGCCCGAATACCGCTACTTTTCGGCGAGTACCAAATAGTAGCGAGTATACTCGCTCATCCCTAGTCTTAGCCAAAACTGTAAATGGTGTTACAGTTTTATTAATACCAGATTGATGTGTTGATTGTTTTTAATTGCTGTTTTAGGGCGTTATGGCAAGTAAAAAAACACTGTTTTGGCATTTTAATTTTTTTTCTCTTAATTAATGGTATTTACTGTAATTACTTGCTTTTATATTTTCATAGCCATCACTTCACGGCTTGCTATGTAGCTATATTATTAGGTTATACCTTTATACTAGCTGACCATTGGTCTTAAAACCTGCGATGCCTCCCAATCCCGTACGTCCCCAGAAGACATTGGTTGTGAAATGTGCATCTGGGTGGAGGGACATGGTAATAGTCGCTGGCTCTTTTTATACCAATAAGGTAGTATTTACATTATAATGTTATTGTTAGGTGATTTTTAATACACTGTGGATCATTTTACAGTTTTTTTTCCAAGTGCATACTGCTAGAAAGTATGCTGCCTACTACTGTACCTAACAAGAAACAAGATAGGTTCAGGGGGAAAGCATAAACAGCAACTAGATAAAACCATATATGGGCTTTTATTGTCTGACAAAAACTTTGCCAGTATGGCTGTATATCAAAATGAGAACACTCCATATTCTCCTAATTGAACTCGGTTTGCTGATCTGTGTTCCTACTAGTGGATGTCAGTTTGCTTTTGTTACCATGGGATGATACATATTCGCCTTCATCCTGTGACCTTGAGCCCATCCTTTTGGCAAAGTCTCTTGAGGTTCTCATTGTTTGTCCCCTTGAGATTAGACTAACAAGGCAAGTCCAAACTCGTCTCTATCTCCTGATTAACCCCGTAACACAAGACAGGGAAAAACACGGAAAGCCTGGAG
The DNA here is from genome assembly GCA_033576535.1 of Allobates femoralis. NCBI lineage: Eukaryota > Metazoa > Chordata > Amphibia > Anura > Aromobatidae > Allobates > Allobates femoralis. Next base: position 283,610,953 of record JARQOC010000001.1, read on the forward strand.
ATTTTGCATCATTCATCTTCACTGAACTGGCAAGAAGGAATCCATATATAATACCCTGGAGGCTAACCAATTATCCTTGGCCTGCACTATAAGTTATGTGGCAGGAGTCCACCCCTGTCTGTTTTCACTTGAGTCTGTCTCCTTAGGGCCAGACCAGGGAAAGCCGCCGTGGAATGGGGCACCAAAACACTAGGGTGAAAATCCTCCATTGATAGGCAGAAAGCATTAAGGCTGAGTTACACATAGCGATGTTTCAGCGCCCCGACCAACGATCGGGATCACTGGAACATTGCTATGTGATCGCTGGTGAGATGCCAGACAGGCAGATCTCAGCAGCGATCACCCAGTAAAGTGTCAACACCCGATGGTTGCTGGGATCGGTCGGGGTGTTGCCTGTACACTGGGTGTCGATGGTTGTTGCCCATGTCACACATGTCAATGCATGCGTGACAGCAGAAGACCAGCGACTGAAAAAATGGTCCCGGCCATTCCGCAACGATCACCGATCAGCAAACTGATCGCTGGTTGTTGCGGCATGTCACACGCAGCGATGTCGCTGCAACGTCACAAAACCTGTGACATTGCAGCGACATCGGTAGCGATGTCACTGCGTGTAACCTGGCCTTTCGTCTTCAAATTGGACACCAGTCCAGAATCTTCCAGTTGGTCACAGGAACAGATAGAGATTGACTGAATGTAGCTATCTTAAACTGGCATTGACATTAGATAATCACATATAATAGCAATCTAACAATCCTACCTAGTATTCATGATTCATGCACTGCCTACATTATAAGGGGACAGCCCCACTGTTTATAGGCACCTATTGTAAAGGTGGCACAGCGGGCGGCACTGCAGCTCAGTTGTAGACACTATTGCATTGCATCGCTGGGTCCCTGGATTAAAATCCCATCAAATTCTGTAAGGAATAAGCTTGTTCTCTCTGTGTTTGCTTGGGTTTTCTGTGGGTACTCTTGACACCTCCCACACTGAAAAGACTTATGTGGAGCCCACTGGGACGGGGTACTCGGTACCGGACCGGGGCATCACGGGGAGGATCACAGCAGTCTTGGTCCGGACTGTGTCCCGAGACCATAAGTAATGGGGGAGTATTTACAGGGGAGAAATCGTGACGCCACCCATGGTGTGTGGTCAGTGTGACCACCGCTGCTGCAGAACCTCCGGAGATGATGTTTGGCAGCCGGTGATGTAACGGCTCTCCACGGGTAGAGCCTGGTTCCACGGGGCAGTGGTGATAATAGTCTATAGATGGATGCAGGGCAGGGGTACTAGTATAGATGACAGTTTGTGAGGGAGAACAGGGTTTGCAAGGATCACACAGACTCTCAGTTTCGTAGTTTTCCAAGTCTTTACTGCAGATGTTGTTCAGTAGATATTGTCCACTGAGTTTGTACCAGGGACGGGTTGCTCCCACCCTGACTGGGTCCTTGGCTTCCTACTCCTGCACTTTGTGTGTGGCCCTGCTGCTGCTTTAGCTAAGTTGCTGGCCCTGTCTCCAGTCACGGGTACCCACTTGCTAGGCAACTTGAGTCTTAATTTTGTGTTTCTGACCCCACCGTGTTGCTTCGCTGTGGTACAGTGAAGATATATAATCTTCACTAATCCTGTGTTTTCTGTGCTGCTTGTGTCAGGCACAATTACGGATCCGGTATTCAGTCTTTGCGCTTCTCCGAGGTGAGTTTAGGGTAACTCCGTGTCCCGGGTGTGTTCCTCTGCTTCTTCTATTCCTTTCCTCAGACCTTAGCTGGCCTGGAAGTAGACAGTGTACCGTGGGTTGGGCCTGACACAGCCCTTTTACACCCAGGCCCTTTCCTTGAGTCCTCTCGGGAACTGCACTTACTCCAACTGACTAACTGTCACTGCCACTCTGAGGTAAACAACATTAGCTCCTCCCACCACTCTGCTCTTCCCCACTTCCTCTACACACCAGAATATATAGGGAAGCAGCTTTAGCTCCCCCTTCTGGCCTGAAGGCGCTAGTGTAGTGTTGTGGGTTATGTGGGGAGTTAACCCTTTGTGGTGTTACTGTAGCATATTAACCCCTGGGGTGCCACACTTACTGATAGAGATTCTAGATGATGATGAATGTAAAGCATTGCAGACTATGATGACACTGTATGAGAAATGCAAACTAATTAACAAGTATAATAGAGAACAATAGCTACCTGATAAGGTACTGTTTGAACATGTCCAATCCTTTCTCTTCCAGTAGGTAAGCAGAAAGTATAAAGCTATGGATTATATACCTCTTTATTTAGCTCAGCAGCCTCATTGTAGTAAGCCTAGCTCTGACCAAAGATAAAAGCTGGAGCGTTTAGAAATATATGTTAGTAAAATCTCCATAATCCCGTCTTCTTCAACAATATTAAATTTACACTTCAAGCTTAGAAAGTATGCAGGGATGTGATGATTACATATTGAGGTGGAAATCTATAGGTGTCATTAGGAAGTACAATTGTTTATGTTGTCCACTCTTTGAGACCTAGGGCTGTTCCCTTGAAGCTAAATTACTGGGGTTAAATATACTTTCATTATACAGCATATTTTGAAGCATTCCATTATTTTGCAGATCTGCATTAAAGGTAATGGGTTGAAGCCCCTAATTATGTCACTTTCATTTAATAGGCTATTCTTGGAATTTTTTTCTAATGAATTCTGAATTAAATTTTCTTTAATAATATGTAGTATACCTGGATATTGCTAACATGATAATGTTGACGTTGCATAAAATTATTTATACACAATACAGGACTGCCTCATTCATTTCATAGATAAAGTAATTTACTCTGTTTATTACTAGTGTGCAGTCAAATTATGTATTATTAGCCCTGGGGACACATTATAAGTACATACACTAATCTTGCTCCAATATTAATGTATTTTGTGTAATTGGTGCTCACTATTACAATAAATAAGGCTTAACCATTGTAGATTGTAGAATATAAAGGCCAGTACTATCTGACAACTACTGACATTTATAGCACAACTCCTGAGGGCCATAATGACCATAATGTCAAGCTGAATGAACTATTTATGTACCTCCCTAGCAAAGATTGAATGTTATGGAGGTTTTATCCTCTGTGAGAAAGTGCTATTATTCATATAAACTTTAAGCACAATTGGGTTGTTAGAGGGTAGATAATGAAGGGTAAAATAAAATCAATACACAACAGTGAATTATATAGCAAAAGATAAGTAAAACTATATTTATAATACAAATTACACTTTTTATAACTTTAACTCAGTGCTTTTATTTTTTTCCTTAAACACATTGCTCAATATAGATCATTATGTGTTGAGAAAACAAAATCTACACTGCCTGGAAATCATGTATAAAGTTATTTTTCTATATCTTTTTGGTGATGAATAGGTAACCTCAATGCTAGAATCCTTTTCTGTATGTTCTAATTTAAGGAGAAAGTAAATGTCGCTGTAATATTATATTATGCTTCAAAATGCCAATCTATTATTCAGAATAATGCTTATATTCATGCATAGATATAATGGAGAAATATACAAACTGTTCTTGGAAGTCATTAATACTATCTTTATATTACTCTATATTTCATGTTTACATTTTTACTTAAAGTTACAATACCAAATTGGAGAGAAACAATTAGAGAACTAGAGGAAATCAAATGTTAATTTATTGAAGGGGTTATCCACTTTTTGTAAAACTTTTGTTGTAAAGAGCTAATAACAGAAACTGATCACAGATAGAGATGAGCCGACCAGTGGAAGTTTGATATCTGTTTGATTAGCCGGACTTTATATAAAGTTCTGTTCTGACACAAACTTCACCCGAATGTCATTGTAAGTCACTGATTGGGAAGTTTGGCTCTCAATCCACATACAGCCTGCAATAAACAAAACCCATCTAGGGGGGAGAAAGCGGAGTTTTGTAAATGTTCTTTTTTGGTAAATATGGGAGCACTGAAAGGTTCCATTAGAATACAGCAGCCTACGGGCAGGCATGGAGCCAGTTAGATATTATTCACTGTAAATTTATTCAAGAGCACCAAGTTCGGTTCATCTAACAGGCATATGTTTAGTGAACAGTTCGCCGAACTTCCGAACATCATTAAAATCATTTTGAGGTAAAATCAATGGCATAGATAACACCTTCAAAGGGACCCAAAAGCTGCAAAGCACAGCTCAAATTAATTTAAAGTAGAGCCTGCTGCTTTCACCCAGACTTCCTAAAGTATTTTTTAGCAAGCTTCAGTGCCACTGCCAACATGCTTCCCTGCCCGCTAGTGAACTTCACTGCTTCCCCCCTCTTGATTAAATAAAGTTGGATTTAGCCATGGCCACCTTCTCTGCCGACCTCTGTGATTGGTTGCCATTAGGGCAACCAAACTGACATTAGACTACTGTAAAAATAAATAAATAACTGAAAAAAATGGGCGTGCGCTTTGCCGTATTTTTGGTTGCCAGCCAGGCACAACTAGGCAGCCGGGCTCTGGAATCCTTAGTATGGGGAACCCCAAGCATTCTAGGTCCCCCATGCTGTGAATTTTAGCCTGCAGCCACCCCAGAAAATGGTGAATTCCTCAAATTGCCATTTTTTGGCGCTGCACCCATCTCTTCCAGATGAACTGTGGCATTTGCAACTGGGTAATAAAGAGGTAATGCCAACTATGTATTGCCAACTGGCACTAATCCCAAGGTTCCTAATGTTTGGACAATGTTAGACCCAGCCATTAGGAACTTCTAAGTAAATAGTAAAGAATACACCACACCATTAAAAAACTGCTTCTTTAAAAAAATAACACAATAACAATCCTTGTTGTTATCTTTTTTTACTTCCCTAGTTGGCTAGAAGAGAGAAGACCAGGATCCTGGAGGGATGAGTGGGAGTAGTAAAGATGGCGTCCCTAAGCATGTCTGGGCATTTATTTCTAACAAAGTATTTTTTCTCAGAGTGGTGTCTTTTTTTAACCCTTTATTTGAGAATCTTAATGGCTGGGTCTAATTTGTCCTGACATTAAGAATCTTAGGGCTTAATACCAGCTTGTATAACAACACTGGTATTAACCTCTTATTACCCAGCGTGCCACCCGCCACCAGGGCTGCTAGAAGAGCCTGGTAAGGTGCCTGGAAATGGTGCAATGATAAATGTGCCATTTTCAGGGGCGACTGTGAGCTGTTTTTCTTTAGCATGGGGGGACCCTATAACATTGGGCCCTCACCCCGCTGAGAATACCAGCCCTCAGTTGTCTAGTTTTACCTTGGCTGGCAATTAAAAATAGGGCAGGGCCCACACATTTTTTTGCCATCCAAAGTACAATTAGGCAGCTGAGGGTGGCAGCTCACAGCTGTCGGGCTTTTATTGGGCTAGACTTAAAAATGCTGCGAAGCCCCATGTGTTTTTTTTTTAATTATTATTTATTTAACACCCTATAATGCCAGGATGGTTGCCATACACTAATGTGTATGGCAACCAAGCAGAATCACTGTCCAGATTGAGGAAATCCACTCTGACTACAACAGCCAATCACAAAGGCTCTCACAGAGTGTGAGCCTCTGTGATTGGCTGTTCGTCTGACAGTGCAGTGAATATGCAATTAGCTTAATAGACGGCCCAGGAAGTCACAGCTGGAGTCTTCTAAGCCCGATCTAACTATTCTATCATCTATATATGTATTCTATCCTCTCTATTAAACAGACCTTATGTTAATGGACTCCATCCCACTTAACTGGCCATTAAAAAACGCTGACAAATGCAAAACAAAAATGCAAGTGATTTCGACCAAATGCAGGCTCTTGCGTTAACACAAACAACTTCTAGGAAAAAACGCAAGTCAAAAACATGCGTTTGACACATCCATTAAACGGATGTGTTCCAAACACAAAGCCCCTTTGATGTGAACTGGCCTTTTTCTCTCGCATAAACTTGCATTGGTGAGTCTCTGCATTTTACATGACCATACACATCATGCTGTGATTTTTTTCTTCAGGCCAAAAACAGGTGAGGAAAGAAAAAAAAAGATTGAAGATAAGCACTGCCTCATTAAATACCATCCAATTTTTAAGCGGGTTGCAGTCGGCATATTTATATGTAGATGTGAGCGAACCCATAAGCTGATAGAAGGAGCGCTATATCACAAAGGGCCTTTTCACATCTGTGCTTGCCCTGCATTTGGTGACATTGCATTTCCATTGCATTTTTACCTCAAAATGGTATGGAAACGCATCCAAAAATGCAACCATTGATTTCAATGCAAAATGCATTGAAAATGCAATTAAAAACACGTCATTTTCAGGAGGCACAAAACGAATGCGTTTTTGCAAACACAGCCCAAAACGTGTCCTGCAATGTTTTGGCCTGCGTTTGCAAAAATGCATGCGTTTTGTATTTTCTGAACATGACATGCATTTTTAATTGCGTTTTCAATGTGTTTTGCATTTAAATCAATGGGTGCGTTTTTGGATGCATTTCCATTGCGTTTCTATGCGTTTTTGCAGTGCAATGACGCATGGAAATGCAAATGCAACCAAACGCAACCCCCGTAGATGTGAACTGGGCCAAAGAAAACACAAAACCTCTAATAATATACTATAAAATACTAAAAAAAAATAGTACCTTCAAAAAGAATAACTCAAGTGTGAGCATCTGTAATGAGTGCACAATATACAAACAAAAAATGCAGGAGCACTCTGAAAACGCTAATATGTATGTAAACAAATGGATAAACTGCTCAACTTTATCCAAAGAAATCTATGGCCCAGTTCAAATCTAAGGGGGGTTGCGTCTGTTTGTTCCTATGCGTTTTTGCAATACGAAAACACGTAGAAATGCAAAAAAATGCATCCAAAAAGGCACCCATTGATTTCAATAGTAAATGCAATAAGAACGCAGGTAAAAATGCATGTAATTTTCAGAAAGTGCAAGACACATGTGTTTTTGGAAACGCAGCCAAAAACGTTGCAGGACACATTTTGGGCTGCGTTTGAAAAAACGCATGCGCTTTGCGTTTTCTGAAAATGACAAGCATTTTTACTTGCGTTTTTATTGCGTTTTCCATTGAAATCAATAAGTGCGTTTTTGGATGTGTTTCAATGCGTTTTGGGGTAAAAATGCCATGAAAACGCAATGCAGCCAAACGCAATGAAAATGCAGATGTGAAAAGGCCCTATCTGATTCAAAAGTGCCTTCATTGCTAGTTATTATGCTCTGAGATTTCTTCAGACATCAGTGTATATAAAATGGATGGAAGGGGATTAAAGTAGTAAAACACATCTACTCAGCTGTCAATGACATGCATTGTTTCTCCATGTCAGCAAATGAGGCCAATAGCAGACCTTAGCACAAAAAGCAGTGTAAAGCACTGGGGATCTGTGGTAGCGCAAAAGGCAGTGTTGGGACATGTGCCACCTAGAATAGGTAGGAATAATGTTTTATTTTAACCACTTCCTGGAGCTAAAAAAAATGGTATTCTTATTTATTATTATAGTAAAATGGCATCTATCGGTTTGTTAGTTTCAAACATAATCCGAAAATTTGAAATTTACCAAGATGGAAAATTTCCATGAAACTCATTGCTCTTATAATTCGCTTTTCACCACTGTCAATAATGCGAACATTGCAGATTCTTTATTTTGGGACTCAGTGGGGCTCCCAATAGTCAAACTGATTAAAAAGTATCAAGCATTTGCTAGCAATAGGCCATGATCTTATGCAATAAGAAAACCCCTTTAAATTTAAGTGAAATGTGAATTTTGCAAAATGTGCAAATGAATAAAAGTTTGCTAAGTAAAAGTTGTTTTTTGCTGTCTTTGAATGTATTTTAATTTCACTATTGTTTCAAGGGAACTTTCTGCCAGTCTAGGATGAATACTTTGTTGGTTGTTACATAGAGAGGGGCAATTTCAAGCAGTGTAAGTGGGCCATTTACATTCTCCGAACAGGTAAAAGACCAGTAGCTCTATAGCTGCTCACTGAGATAATTCACTCAGCGAATCCGATAGTATTCATTTATTCTTGTGCCATCTTTTCTCTCAACCATATTCATTTGCTGCCATTTAGACCACCTAGACATGGGAATTCTCTTGGCCTCCCTGGGAAATAAACCTCATTTATTACTAGTGAAGCAAGACTGTCATGTCATTATAACCCTATGCACAGCCAGAGGTGAAAGTAGTTGAACTATTAAACTTGGATCATGCAGAACCTCACAGTGTCTCATTTGCATGGCACTGCTTCTACCAATGTGTCTAATAATGTGCAAATTGTCTCATAGTCTGCAGAACATTAGTCAGTAATAGCCTCATAAATGCATTTATTTTGAGCTTTTACTTTCTGAACATCTGGTCTTCTTAAAGTAACCCTGTCATCAAGAAATCCATTTTTATATAATGATGTTCAGCACTTTACTGTAGAGAGATTCGTGAAATTTGTTTCTACATCAAGAGGTAAAAACAAGTAAATCGTTTTATCTTCACCTCCTGTTTACTTAAAGGACTGTAATATATATATAAAGGAGCACTGAATTTTACACACCCATACTTTTCAGCTACTATAACTCCCAAATATATACAACAGAAAAAGGCTAAATTCAAACACCTTGGTTTTTTGTTTTGCAAACAAGCAGCAAAACTACAGCAAATCCTAGGGGTTGCTTTTTTCTTGGCAGGCTTGCTGTGTTTTTCCTGTGGATTTCTTGTGCTTTTGGTGCGTTTTTGCCTCATTTTTGCTGCCAATTTGGCTCCTGCATTTTTGCTGCAGATTTGCAAAGGAAACTATAACAAACATGCATAAATGAATTGACATGCTCATTCTTTCAAAAATAGAGCAAAACCTGTGGTGGTTCCCCTTTGTACACCAAAAAAACCCAATGTGTGTGGCCAGCTTTTCCAAAAGTCACATAGGTTTTGATGTTAACCAAAAACATAGGAAAGGATTAGCATAGATTAACATATTTTTCGTACTGTGAGATGCATTTTTTCCCCCAAAATTTTGGGGGTAAGCGGGGAATGCATCTTATAGTGTAAATATTTGGACTGTGTGGCTGTGCTGCGGGAAGCAGCGGCTCTGGAGCAGGCTGGGAAGAAGCTAGAGGAGGCTGGAGCAGACTGCAGAGGCAGCCCATGATTACGTACCCTGCTCATCAGTCTAATGTAACTCTCTGCAAAAAAATAATAAACAATATAACTTACCTCTTCGGCGCTCCCCTCTGTCACTTCCTGCTTGCTGCACTTCACATCCTCCTACATCCCTGGAATGCGATCATGTGATCAGGGCACACAGTGATGACATCACTGTGCTGTGCGGTCACATGACTAGCTGCTCGGGGACACAGGAGGACACAGAACTCGAAGTGTTGCAAGCAGGGATGGATTGAGGAGAGCACCGGAGAGGTAAGTTATATTGTTTATCATTTTTCTGTGTGTGCTATGATGGGGGCCATATCTAAGATGAAGAGGGAATGCTGCAGTCAATTTGTTTGATATAAGATAAAGAGGGGATATATCCAGGATGGGGGCCATATCCAGGATGAGCTCGCCCTGCATCTGTTACCAAGCTCCACACCACAAATAGAGATTCATCCTCTGAGGATACCTAAGGGGTTAATAACAATAAATAAAAGAATAGTAAGAATGAATATTATTTACAAATATAATAAGGAGGGCATTTTCACATGAAGCCCGAAACCTAATAGGTTTTTAAGGCTGCCCATGGGAAAATAACCCCCCATTTATCCAAGTAACTTCTAAAAATAAATACATTAGACAAGCTTGCATGGTTGAAAAGGCCGTCAGGCTTTACTCAGGGTTAATCAAACAAATTCTAATCCATAAACATTATAAATTCATAAATAAAAACTTGGATGGGAAAACATCCATCCGTGATTGTATTCACCAAAACATTCAAAATAAACCCCAAACGCCCTACTGTCTTGGGCGTGCATTTCCCAAGCGGGCCGATCAGAATGATGAGGCTCCCCCCAAACCTAACAGCCAATACTCAACCATGCTCTGCAAACCCAAATTAAAGACATCTAATCCAATGTCGCTCAGATGTATGTTGTCAGGCCGGTACATGCCAGGGACAAAACCCTCAAGATCTAAATGACGGTAAGCAAAGCTACCGATTTTTACTATAAATTTCGACATAGCTCTATTGATTCTCTTTCTGATGTTATCTAAAAAACGAGAATTCTTTTTTAGCTTAAATAAGGCAGGGAACGACCTCTGAAAACACCACCTCCGTATTAGGTAACATATTTTTAATAGCAAGAATATCATGCTTCATCTGCCAAAGTAAAGATAGAGTAATAGTATTACCAAGGTCGTTGCCAGGTAAGTGCACAATTATCAAGAGTGGACGAGGAGCCAAAAGCAGAAATTTTGGTAAGAGCAGAAAAAGGTCATTCCATCGCATTCCTCTGCGTCCAAACCAAAATACAGAAACTTGTTCTCTGTCGAGAGATACCGTATATACTCGTGTATAAGCCGACTTTTTCAGCCCAAAAATTGGGCTGAAAAGTCCCCCCTCGGCTTATACACGAGTATATACATAGTGTGTGCTGAGTGTGACGGGGACGAGGGCTCTGACTGGGGGCAGGAGGAGGCAGGAGGGGGCTGCAGTGACACCGCGCGGTCACGTGGGCCCGCCTCATTGATATGCACGCATCCCCCTGTCCATCCCCGGCAAGGGGATGCAGTGCATATTGCCGGACACAGCCCCTGGCGGCCCCCGGCAGTGGTATACAGCCCCCCTGCCTAGTACCGGGCCCCCATGCTGCGGCACAGCATACAGTAGTTCATACACTACCATCTCTCCCTGCAGCGCGCGGCTCCTCCATGTCCCAGCCGGCATCTTCCTGTAGTGTCATGTGACTGGCGCGTCCGCTCGTCACATGACACTACAGCAACAAGCCGGGTGGGAGATGGAGGAAGCGCGCGCTGCAGGAGATGGTAATGTATGAGCTACTGTATGCTGTGCCGCAGCATGGGGGCCCGGTACTAGGCGGGGGGGCTGTATACCACTGCCGGGGGCCGTCGGGGACCATGTATACCGCTGCTGAGGGGCCCTGTATACCACTGCTGAGGGGCCCTGTATATCACACTGCTGGGGGCTGCTGTATACACCTGTGCTGGGGCTGCTGTATACACCTGTGCTGGGGGCTGCTGTATACACCTGTGCTGGGGGCTGCTGTATACACCTGTGCTGGGAGCTGCTGTATACACCTGTGCTGGGGGCTGCTGTATACACCTGTGCTGGGGGCTGCTGTATGCCACAATTCTGGGGGCTGTATACCTGTGCTGGGGTCCACCCTCGGCTTATACGCGAGTCAATAGGTTTTCCCAGGTTTTGGGGGCAAAAGTAGGGGGGTCGGCTTATACACGGGTCGGCTTATACACGAGTATATACGGTAAATTCATGGAATACGGGCGATGTTGGGCCCTCTTCCTCGCCCAATAAATAAAAGAATGTCCTATGATCCATACCGACAAATTTCTTGAAACAAAAGTAGATAATAACAACTTCAATCTATGGCGTTTGGTCTAATATATAGATTTACTCTATGAGAACTCCATCTTCCCACCCTTCGAATATCTGAATCGGATAAACCCAATGAAGCTGCTGTCGTTGCTGCACCTATCCTAAAAGAATGGGATGAAATTGGTAAATCAGATAAACCGAGCTGCTGCAAGCATTTTTTTAACACGGAATTGAATTGAAAAATGGTTAACGGGGATCCATCCGCGTGGATAAACACAGGTTGAAATTCTAAAGGCCTCAATTCCAACCAAAGCAGCATGTTAGACACAGGGCAAAGAATTCTTTATGTAAATGGATGTCGGTAAAAAATAAACCCGACATTTCCTTCTTATTACGACTCACTACTTCGCTAATGCGGAATGCGGCAAAAAACGTTAAGCAAAAACATGCCCGAAATAGCCGGACTTCGAAGCCATCGAAACACACCATTGGTAGAATTGACCACAATCTTAGCAATAACGAAACTGAAATAGCCTTCCGTTTATCTTTACGCACATTTGATTTCCTAAATCCCTTAAAGAACTGTTTAACTGCGAACGAGGAAAATAAAGACGCCTTACCGCTCAGTTTCAAAAAGAATGAGACCGCGGAAATGGTTTTGTGAATATGCGAAAAACCAGAACCTTTAGACATAAGTGTATTAATGAAAACCATGACTTGTTGTATTGTAGGAGCTAGAACATTTGCTTGTGCATAAATGTAAAAATTGCACCAAGCTTCCCATGCAGCTCATTAAGCTGACCATGTAGAGGAGGCAATTGACGCTCTAATATGTTCTCCAGCTACACTTGCAAAAAAGTCCAGAGGTGACCAGGGAGTGGCGTACATTCCAAGTCCATTCCCGAGGGGTAACCAATTTCTGCCGATGGTTTCTGATAAACAGAGGAAGAAAAGAAAATATTGATATCCGAATCAAATAACCTTTAATCCATACATTAAAAGATAAACACTCGAATACCACTTGCCGTAAAAGAAAATTAATTAATCTGTTTCTTGATGATAGCGTATTCAAGGCAATTACCAAACCTTTATCAGAAGATTCTATTAGGTACCTCTTGTTTGAAAATTCAATACCCCATAATGATGGGGCTACCAGGATGGCAAAAACTCTACAAGTTGATAGACTAAAATTTGGTGAACTCCTGTTCCACCAAACAGGCCAAGTTGTCAACAACCAATGTGACCCAAAAGTGATTGATAAAACTTCACAATCTGTTTTATTAATTAAAAAACTCAACTCCGAAGCCTTAACAAAATGTTCTTGTACACATCTGCCATTAAAATTCTTCAGAAAACGTAACCATACCAAAAGATCTTCCCTCATCTCTTTAGAAATTCTAATATGTGAACCAGGGGAAGTTATGCCACACGTACCGTCGTAAAGACGCCTGCAGAATGTTCTACCCATTGGCATAATTTTGAGTGCAAAATTCAAGCTTCTCAAATGTGATTGGAGCTGTTTCAACGTCACCTTTTCATGCTTCAAAACTTGGAAAATCTTAAAACAAATCCCATTCCGCTTTTCCCATGGAAGGCTCAATTCCATTTTATAAGAATCAATGTGGATCCCTAAAAAATCTAAACTAAAACTAGACAACACAGTTTTTTCAGCTGCTAATGGGACACCAAAAGCGCTGTCAATATCACAGAAACTGTTCAAAATTTGATGGCAATCCTCGGAATGTGGAGGACCTAAAAATAAAAAGTGATCCAGATAATGTACAATTTTACCCCTAGAAACCGTATGCATCGTGGCCCATCCCAAAAAAGAAGAGAATGCTTCGAAATAATACCAATATAAAGAAAAACCCATAGGAAGGCAACGATCAAAGAAAAAAGCACCATTAAAATAAAAACCTAAAGAGTTAAAACCCCAGGGAGAAACAGGTAAGAGGCAGAAAGCAGATTTAATATCTACTTTGGCTAGCAGAGCACCTCGGCCATAATACTGTAAATGAGAAATGGCCACGTCAAAGGATGTATAATGTACATTAGGTAAATCAGAAGCCACTTCGTCATTCAAAGAACCGCCAAACGGGAATGATAAATGGTGTATGACCCTAAACGAACCTGGTTCCTTCTTGGGGACCACCTCTAATGGGGAGACCCAAAAATTAATGAACGGGGGACTTTGAAAAGGACCTGAAATCCTACCCAGCCTTAACTCTTTAGAAATGTACTCAATTATTGAGTTAGTGTGCAAATAAACAGAACCTAAATTATTAGAAATGGAACAACCTTTACCCTGAAAAGTGGGAACATAAAAACCTGAAGAGAAACCATTAACGAGCAGTTGTGCCTTCGCCTTATCTGGAAACAGATTTAGTAGAGAACACATTGTGTCCAGCCTCACTGGCATCGACCCCTTTTTGCCCAGAATCCTTAGAGTTTGTAGCTCCGTATGCAAAACCATGCTTCTTATAGCATTTGGCTGCAGGGTGTCCTCCGCCGCAATGTGAGCACTCATGGTGAAATTGGCATGTATTCGGCCATTTTCAAGCCAAATCATTATATGCGAAACAAAACCCTTTTTTGGGAATTTGGGCAGAAGCTGATTTAGTTACTGATGATCTCTGGGACAGCATTAAGGTCACCCATAATCCCACATCCTTGTGTATCCAATGTATGCTAGAGTGAACTGATAACTTTTGTCGGAAGGCTTCATCGTATTGAAACCATGAATTTCCACCAAAATTTCTATACGCCTCTAAGATAATTTCCAGGTGCTGAAACAAGCCCGAAGATAAAGAAGGCTCCCGCTCACCCAGCACTGCTGCGTAAATAGTAAAAGTCTGGAGCCAATTTTGAAATGACTTATATGTACATTTTTTTTATCACTATTAATCTCTATTTTATCTTCTTTTTTATCATTATTGACTGAAACCATTCTCGTTGCAGGGAGAAGGGTCAACAAATCAATAAATTCATACTGCCAAATTTTATTTTTGACAGACATTGGGAGGTGAAACCCTAAAGGAGACATTTGACATGTCAATGCCTCTTTCATTAAAGACTCATCTATAACTACATGTTTGTTTGCGTTTTCAAGCTAAGGCGACAAAATGTGTTTTGCTTACACCCACTAACGCTTCAGCCACAGCGTTTTTAACCATTTCTTGAAAATTAAGCGTATTATAATCGCCATAAGCTGGCAAACTCATAAATCTATTCATGGGGGTACCAAGAAATTCTGTGGTTCAATAGCCACAGAATTTTGTTGGCTGCGCATTGATTCAGCCCCAGGGGATAACCTCCCTTCATCATCTGATGATTGAGGGGCCAAATCCCAGACTTTAGCTTCCTGTGAATCATGCATTGACTGCTGCGCAGCTGTTACCACAGTCTGAGGTAGTGCTGCGTGCATAAAATTAGCCTTATCAGCGGGCTCAAAAGCCCTTATGTTAATCCCTCCACTAAGGTAATGCTGAAGTAAAAACCCCGCAACACAACAATCCCCTGTGATATTACCCGACCCTCCAGGCTGAGGAGGGGGTATCATCATGTGAGGAGGGGCTGGCATCATGTGTTGCCTGAGGGCGGGTCAGGATCTCTTATCCTGTGATTACTTCCCCTGCTTCCCTTTAGTTGCTGCTGTAGCACCAGCGCCTGTATCCACATAACAGCTGGCAGCTGATTTTTTCTGACGAGCCCCTGACCGATGACGAGCAAGGGAATGTCTGGGTGAGTAAAGCACACTTACGGTTCTCATCCTAGCCACTGCAGGGCCATGTGAAACCGCTACTTCCTGAGGTAAAATAGGAGCCGCACTTACAGTTTCACCCGACATCCCTACAGTTGTATCTATTCCTGACAGGGCGCCGTCATTAATGGTCGTGATAGCTGTAGCAGACGCCGTTGCTTGAGTAGCAGGCAGTGGGGCATTATCTAGGCAGTTTTTAAGCCACTCTATGCCTCCATCCGCATTTAATCTGTCCTTGAATGCAGAGAAGTGTGTCCATGGTGACTTCTTCTCCTCAGCTGACCAGCTGACTGATGCTCCGTCAGACCAGCTGCTGAATTTAAATAGCGCAGATTCACGCTCAAACTCATCAGCCAATCACAGGGCTGTAATCAAACAACCCAGCAGCTGGGCGGCCACTCATAGCTCGCCCTGCATCTGTTACCAAGCTCCACACCACAAATAGAGCTTCATCCTCTGAGGATACCTAAGGGGTTAATAACAATAAATAAAAGAATAGTAAGTATGAATATTATTTACAAATATAATAAGGAGGGCATTTTCCCCATGAAGCCCGAAACCTAATAGGTTTTTCAGGCTGCCCAAAAAAACCTTACACTCATCTCACTGATCACCTGTCCGGCTCCTCTGCCGCTGTTAGGACATCAGAGTAATCTCTCTTTTCCCTCATTTTGATCCACATCTCTAGCCTGTTTACTCTAGGTCAGAACTTCCATATACCATTAGGCTTCAGAGGTCCTGGATGTTTGATGAGCAGTCATCTGTGTTCACAGCTGAGGGAACTAAATGCAATTGAACAGGCAGAAAGTATGATAAGATAAATAAGATAAAAATGTTATTGCCAACATAGTGTTTTGAATTTTCATTTTACAACATTCTTTCTGTGGTAAAAATTAGTCTGCAACATGATTCCTATGGTCATTATGATTCACGGAGTCCACAGTTTAATGCTATGCTGATAGAGGGACCTTCTTGGATTGGCTTACTGAGGTGAAGTACTAATAGTACTATTGCAGTGAGTAAGGCAGACAAAGATTGTGATGTGTAAGTCAAGTTGCACTGTTTCTACTGGTGGCACATAGAAAACCAGTGTGCAGGAGACAACTTCTTTAGCCTCATTTCTTCTGACTGAACGAAACTTCACTCCTTTGTGGAAGCAATTAAATAGAAAGAATGATGTCCTCTCAGTATGGACTGGAATAGAGATTCTCGGAGAAGTGCTTCCTCTGTCTCTCTTGAGTATCCAGTCAAAACCTATTTGTACCAGTTTACAGGAAGTGTCTCAGGCCTGAGGTGGCGACTCATCCCAGATGCTTCTATGGCAGCTAATTGTAAAAATGAATAAATACTTAACTCTCGTACGGCGCATAGCGTGCCAAGATTGCTTTAATATCTATAGTAATAAGAGACAAGGGCGCATAGAGTCCATCCGGTCCAGTCCTAACCCTCATACGCATACATTGACAATTTGATGGCAGCAAGGCACAATGCAAAATGTACATTTATCAGTCATCACTGTACAGACATCACTTCATAATATGTATTGCATATTTCCTAACTTACACTGTAACAAATCTACTGCCAAATAACAGCAGCAGTAGAACGAGTACTGGGATATCACAAATGCTTTCTGACAGGCAGCTAAATGATCGAAAAAGCACTTTATGAATGCTCTAATGTTTAAAACAAATTAAAAAGGTAATTAGTTAGTGTAAGCCTATCATATGTTTAGGATATTCTAAAGTACTTTTTAAAATGTGACTTCCAAGTTAAAAAAAAGTTTACTTATAATCTGAGTCTTCTCAAATGATGAAAAGAAGGTTATATGAAGTGTATATAATATGTAATGTAATGGACAGTGGGGGGCCAATTATATTTTATGTCTCTGAGAGCAGCCACCATCCTGTGATTGTTACAGGATGTCATGCTGTATCACAAAAAAATGACATCTATAAACATTGGGTAGGCTTAAAGAGATAATTCATGTTTTGGGGTTTTAGAGAATTCAAACCACCATAATTTTCTTAAATACGCTACTGCTTCTGAAAAACCTGAAAATTATATCCTGTAACTCAACGTACAATATGGTAGATCATTTTTCTTCTGCTGTCTATGATAAAAAAAACACATGTAAGACAAGTACCGTATATGTTTCTTTTAATAATAGGCTACTTGGATTCTTGAAATATATTTGAAAAAATGATACTTTTACAATATAGATTCTCTTACTCATATTTTTTAGTATACGTGCAAGATTATGACAAAAATAGGATTTCTAGTATCTATCTAGAAACCAAAAAAAAAAAGCTGAACAGGACTCAAGGTCTAGTCTGAACTTGTACAAGCTGCAATACTGAACAATATACAGAAAAATGTTCACAGCAGCACACAGTCACTGCCAATCATGTGTGTATATATGCATATAGATAGAAGTATAACACCTATGTGTTTGAGAAAAAATATAAAAACGTGTTTTTTCAAAAAACTCAATTTTTTGATTTTTTTTGGATATTTTATCTTTGTAAAGTAAGGTTCTTAGTACACATATCGGCCAATACCTGTTTGCCCATCAACTGCAGTAAGGTGACCTTGGATCTGATGGTTCTCTGTCCTACCATGCCACTCTTTCCTTGGACTTAGCTAAGCCTCCATTTTTTATAATTTTAATGGGAAGTGGGAGGACTCACTTCAATCAAAGGGTCAATGGGGGTGCTGAGTAAAGCCGTGGACCCAGTAACTCTAACAGTTATATAGAAATAAAAAATAAAACCTAAACAGCACTCAAGGTCTAGTCTGAACTCGTGCAAGCACCAGTGAAACTATTCCTCACATCTCCTTCAGTCCCTTTCACCAGCTGTCATCATACACCTAATTAAAAGGTTTAACTTCTGTCTCTCTCATTTAGTATTTTTCTCTCGTCCTTTAAACATGCCAGCATATACTAAAAAATCATCCTTCGACAAAAACTGCACTGCTAACTACAGACCTATAATGATTGGTTCACTCCTATCTGATCCGCTATCTCTCAGATAACTCTCTTCTTGACCCTCTACAATCCAGTTTCCACTCCTTTCCCTCTACTGAAACTGCTCTTACTAAACTCTCTAATGATATAGTAAAAGATAAATTTATTTAGCACTACTGATTTTCCTGGATTTCTCTGCTGCAATCGACACTGCGGATCACAACTTCTTAACATGCTCTGCTCTATTGGCCTCAAGGACACTGCTCTCTCCTAGTTGCCTTGTCCTCTTCCTGTAATCTTTCCCTTCCTGTTGGAGTTACTAGTCCTATTTCCCCTCCTTTTCTCTCTATACACTGACCCTATTGGTCAAACCATCAGTACATTCAGATTTCAGTACCATCTGAATGCTGATGCCCAATTATACACATTTGATCCTGACATCACTATTACATTACTACAAGATACCAGTGATTTTCTGCAGTCTTTAACATCAATAGGGTTATTAAATTCAAGTTAATTTCCACAGCTACTAAAAATTGCATGTTGAACAGCACCGAGAGCACATTCTTTTGAATAAAAAATCCAAATAAAGCTTTCAACAACCATCTACCCAAGATTCATAAACACGTTAATAACTCTCCTGGACATCCAATTATATCATATATATGGCTCCCTGACACCAAATCTGGTGGCCTAACTTAAATCATATTTGCCCTAAAGAAGAAATCTAGTTTTGAAATACGTTGACCAATAAAAATCAGAAATTATCACTATTGTCCCAACAGTGGTACCTTTTAACTACTTTCTTACAATAAATTATTGGATAAAAATAATAAAAGATACTAACACTGCATGAAGACTTGGTCAATATTTTGGCCAAAATACAAAAGCTTACAACACACATCAACTGTCCTCATTGTCTATGAGTCCCTACAATAGAAAAAACCCCTCAAAAAGTAATCACAGAAATCATCCCAGAAAAAAGGCAGCATGTTAAAGCAACACCAAAATACATTAATAAATGAACTGTAGGACGCAGTAGACCCCATGATAAAGGTTTAAGCAGTAAAGGTGCAGTATCCTTATGAAAAAAATCACTGACATTCCTATCATTCTTAGAAGAGGTGGTTGCCTTGGATGGATATGGACAAGGCTTGGATAAGGCACCAGTCACACAGATATGAACAGTGCAGTGCATATAGGTTATAGCCTATTTTTGAAAAATATACAGAGAGAACTGAGGGCACCACAATTATTTATCAGGTGGTATCTGCCCCTACGTGTCAGGAGAACTTTGTGAATAGAAGAAAAGAGGATATGTACAATGAGGGGCGATCACCAACATGTAAAGTGCAAAATACCACATTTTATTAAGGTTGAGCACACAAATGTGATGACACACAGAGTCATTTTAAATTTTCTATCAGGATCCTTGAGGTCATCCAGTGGCACATCCTGCCACTGGATGTCCTTCACTAACCAAAATAGAACTTCTGCACTCACTAACTTGTCCTTATCTTTATTCCAGATCAGGAGTGTCCCTCTTAACCTTATTGGGTAAACTTATCATAACACTCCTTTTAATCTATTGTTCAACTTTCCTACATTAACACACAAAAAAAATGATGTGATTGTCTTCTGTTTGATTTCTTTTATTCTGGCTAATGTGCAAGATTTTTGCCTGTTTGTGTAAATTTTCTTCTAATCAGTACCTACACACAATATACTACTTTCCCTCTCCTTCTCTCCCCCAGTTTGCCACGTTCCTATACTAATGTTTTCCCTTTTACCATGCAATTACTCTGTCCATGCCTCTTACCTAGGTTGGGAGTATCACTTATATCTCTGTTCTCTAAACTTCTACCCTAACAGGCTGGCTATCTCAATATATTCCAGCTGCTGGTTGTGGGAAACTTCTGGTACTATGACTACAATTACCACCACTGACATACATCTCTTGCAAGATCACCCCAAGCGCATGCGCTGCCTCCACCACCTTTGTCCTCCCCTGATGCCCATTACCTTCAACCACGCATGTGCAATTCGTGCAATGCGGTCCACCTTTGATGACGACTTACGGTTCCTGGTTTCGGGTTGCCGAATCCGCATTCTCTGTGGTCACCGCGGCTGACAATTCTACATTACATAGGTGATGTTACTCAACTGATATGCATTTATGCTTAAATAGTGGTTGAGCCTCACCCCAGCTGGCATCCCTTGATGAAGTCACTTGCGTGACGGAACGCGTGGGAAGCAGAGTTGACCTTGCTACAGCTCCACAGCTCCACAGCCTGCCCTGCACTATCATTCCAGCACCTCATGGGGCTTTCTGTTGCCATAAGGAATCATAACTGGTATTGATAGAGCAAACTCACTTTGACTTACAACTACTATTGATCAACTGTTTGGATGACAGTCCCCCCTTTCCAGGTTCTGTTTCTATTTCAGCTTATTTTGGTTGACTAGTTTTACCTCAGTACTTGTTTATTTCTCTTATAATTGCTGTGTGATTTTAATAGTTGTGATCTAAGGTACCGTATGTTATCTGCATATTGCTGATTGTATGTGAGTCTGGGTATGGTGTACCATAGGGTCAAATTGGTTGCTGCGGAACTTCACTAGACCACCCCGATATATGACATTGATTTACCAGGTCTGATTTTCCATTACTGTTTAGTGGTCTGGAATTTGTGAGCTGTATTAACATCTTGAGGGGACCTTTTTAGATGTTTTTATACATTTGTGTGTCATCACGGTTGTGTGAAATTTGGTGTTTTGCACTTTACATGTTGGTGATCGCCTCTCATTGTACATGTCCTCTTCTCTCCAATTCACTATTTTTGAAAAATATGTGAAAACTACATAAAATATTGGTCAATATTTTGACCAGAATACACAAGCTTCAAACTCACATCAAGGGTCCCCATTGTCTTATGGATCTCTTTTCTAAAATTAAAAGCAACTCACAAAAAAGGACATAAAATTCTAATGAAACTACCGAGCTTCAACTCGTATGAAAAAGACACTGTTTAATTTGCCTGAATGGTTAAAAAGCGGTGTGTTGTAAAATTGTGCAAGGTTTACTGCATATTGAACAGTGGTTTGAGTGGGGCAACTAGAAAAGAACATGTAAGCCCATAAATATAACTTTTGTATATTTGATTGATAATAATATGAGAATGTAAAACTATTAAAATATTAATAATGAAAAATGTATAAATAATGTTAAAAAATGTGAGATTAGTTTTGTATTTACCTGCGTATGATGAGATACATAAATTAAGATTAGATGAGTGCTGTGGGGAGACTACCAGTGTAAACTTCTTGTGCTTCAGAAAAAACACACAGCACCCATTATAAGTAAAGATAGGCAAAAATAGTAATAGGCACTAGGGCTAAAATAATAATTTGGAAATGTGCGTATTACCTGCCTAGGTCAAAATCGTAGTAAACAGGATGCTTGCTGTGTACATAGGATAGTTATGATAAAATCATCAATTTGTGGTTGTAAGAATACAAAAAATGTCAGAATTTAGACAAAAGACCAATAAATTAGAAGATTTACTTGCCAGCAAAATGTGCAAATACAATAGTATAAACATATATTGTGATAATCCGGTATAAGGCTGTAATGGTGAGGTTTCTTTGTTGGCTGAAGTAAGTGTAAATACTATGCCTCAAGGCTGTAGTGTACCCCCCAGAGAAATAGGAGAAATATGAAAGCAACATATGTTAATGGTAAAGCTACTAGGAGATCAGTTATAAAGTAGTGCAAATACTACTAGAGGCTTTAATTTGTACATGCAGGTATAGGGAGACCAGACAGAGGTGTTTACATTTAGGACTACACATCCAATTATGTTGGATGTCCGGGATTACTGAATAAAACAAAATTACTAATAAAAATGCACAGTAAATACATCTAGCGTGAGATAAGTCTAAGGTGCCAATGACACTAAGGAGTAGTGTCTGAGTAGTAGGTTCTGTCGGGTTGGGAGAGCAGGAGAAACGGTGTGCTGGCAGCAAGGCTTACAAGAGCCATGTGTGGAGTAATGTGGTGAAAAGTGGTGGTTGAGTGGCAACAGAGAGTCCTGGCCACAGACTTTTCTGTCAGCCAGACTTCTATTATATATTATATATAAATGGGTTGGACTATAATATTGGGCAGCTCATACATATATTCTCAGTTAGCCAGACACATGCTTATAGAGCATCGTTGGTTCAGAGCTGACAAACTTGGGAGAGATAGGGAGACACGTACCTACATGTTTCAAAGGCAGTACCACCTTCTTCCTCAGAGAAAGACATATCATTCACAAGATATCACAGAGAAAGGTAGCTGGATTTACCACTTTCTTTTAATTAACATACTGCCCCATCACTCCTCTGTTTTGGAGGATCATTTTAATAAAAAGCAAAACACTGCATAATTTTTGCTAATCCAATTATACAATTCTACTTGCAGTACGTTAAACTTGTACATCCTAAAGTCTTGATTGTGCAGTCTCAAATTTATCTTCTATAGAATAAAACATTATGATACAGAGCTTTAATTGTGACAAATGCAAAGGTTCATACTATACATGCTGTATTCCATTTCAACATGTTGAAGATCTCTGTTTGTTATTAGAGCGTATATAATTATTTTTTGTATAGCCAGAGGCTGAAATACTGTACAAATGTAAGTGGTTTTCTACCCCATTCTTTTAAAAAAAAATGTTGGCTTCAGTGATCTCATGCTGACTAGATGTAGGAGAAGTATAATAAGCTGGTGGGAGAATCACTGGCATCCTGAGACTAAAAAGTGGCTAAACATTTCTTACATAGTCAGCCTACCTGGTGACTTCAGGTGAGAAATGTATAGTATAATTAACTGGTGACTGTATGTAACAGATATATAGCCTGCCTACCTGGCTGCTATACATAAGATATATACAGTTGTGTCCACAAGTATTGACACCCCTGCAATTCTGTCAGATAATACTCAGTTTCTTCATGAAATGATGGCAATCAAAATGCTTTGATATTATTATCTTCACTTCATTTGTCTTCAATGAAAAAACACAAAAAGAATTGTCCTAAAGCCAAATTGGATATAATTCCACACCAAACATAAAAAAGGGGGTGGACAAAAGTATTGACACTGTTAGAAAAATCATGTGATGCTTCTCTAATTTGTGTAATTAACAGCACCTGTAACTTACCTGTGGAACCTACCAGGTGTTGGCAATAACTAAATCACACTTGCAGCCAGTTGACATGGATTAAAGTTGACTGAACCTCTGTCCTGTTTCCTTGTGTGTACCACATTGGGCATGGAGAAAAGAAAGAAGACCAAAAAACTGTCTGAGGACTTGAGAAACCAAATTGTGAGGAAGCATGAGCAATCTCAAGGCTACAAGTCCATTTCCAAAGACCTGAATGTTCCTGTGTCTACCGTGTGCAGTGTCATCAAGAAGTTTAAAGCCCATGGCACTGTGGCTAACCTCCCTAGATGTGGACGGAAAAGAAAAATTGACGAGAGATTTCAACGCAAGATTGTGCGGATGGTGGATAAAGAACCTTGACTAACATCCAAACAAGTTCAAGCTGCCCTGCAGTCTGAGGGTACAACAGTGTCAACCCATACTATCCGTCGGCGTCTGAATGAAAAGGGACTGTATGGTAAGGTACCCAGGAAGACCCTACTTCTTACCTCGTGACATAAAAAAGCCAGGCTGGAGTTTGCCAAAACTTACCTGAGGAAGCCTAAAACGTTTTGGAAGAATGTTCTCTGGTCAGATGAGACAAAAGTAAAACTTTTTGGGCAAAGGCATCAACATAAAGTTTAAAGGAATAAAAAAGAGGCATTCAAAGAAAAGAACATGGTTCCTACAGTCAAACATGGAGGAAGTTCCCTGATGTTTTGGGGTTGCTTTGCTGCCTCTGGCACTGGACTGCTTGACCGTGTGCATGGCATTATGAAGTCTGAAGACTACCAACAAATTTTGCAGCATAATGTAGGGACCAGTGTGAGAAAGCTGGGTCTCCCTCAGAGGTCATGGGTCTTGCAGCAGGACAATGACCCAAAACACACTTCAAAAAGCACTAGAAAATGGTTTGAGAGAAAGCACTGGAGACTTCTAAGGTGGCCAGCAATGAGTCCAGACCTGAATCCCATAGAACACCTGTGGAGAGATCTAAAAATGGCAGTTTGGAGAAGGCACCCTTCAAATATCAGGGAACTGGAGCAGTTTGCCAAAGAAGAATGGTCCAAAAGTCCAGCAGAGCATTGTAAGAAACTCATTGATGGTTACCGGAAGCGGTTGATCGCAGTTATTTTGGCTAAAGGTTTTGCAACCAAGTATTAGGCTGAGGGTGCCAATACTTTTGTCTGGCCCATTTTTGGAGTTTTGTGTGAAATGATCAATGTTTTGCTTTTTGCTTCATTCTCTTTTGTGTTTTTTCATTTATAACAAATTAAATGAAGATAATAATACCAAATAATTTGTGATTGCAATCATTTTCAGGAAGATACTGAGTATGAACTGACAGAATTGCAGGGGTGTCAATACTTTTGGCCACAACTGTTATGGTTTGCCTACGTAAGGACTATATGAAAGAGATAGATAGTCTGCATACCTACCATGCAGGATGGCCTGTTTTTAGTTTATTATATCTGGAGATCAATAATCTGTCGAGGATTAGGTAGCTCTCAAAATGTGTGGGTTTTTTTTATTTTAATTTTGT
Organism: Allobates femoralis; assembly: GCA_033576535.1. Lineage (NCBI taxonomy): Eukaryota > Metazoa > Chordata > Amphibia > Anura > Aromobatidae > Allobates > Allobates femoralis. Next base: position 283,635,877 of record JARQOC010000001.1, read on the forward strand.
TTTTATAGACTAAAACTCTTATTCAAAAAACAACCAAACATAAGAAAATACTTAACAAAACTGAATTTCTTTAAAGAGCATTATGTATGACACATTTGTTTTGGACTGCAGTTTAAATGTCCTGGGAGAGTATCACATTATACATATTTGTTGTTGCTGTTGTACCTATTTTTTGTGATTTATTATAAACATAAAATACTTTTCATATATTAAATCCAACACATCTTGTAGAAGAAAAGAATGTCTAAGATGAGCAATGTCCTCTGCTATCTTATTTCCTCTGCAGTTTTATAAATACCACAGATTGTCTTCTCTTACATATATCAAGGCTTAAACAAAGTGTCTGCTTCAAACATATTCTGAATAAAGCATTTGATTAATTTACCCTTTGTCAACAATGCCGATTTTTGTTTTGCATATTTGTTTTTTTGCTCCCCTTCTTCCAAAGACAACAACTTTTTTTATTTTATGATCCACACAGAAGTAGAAGGGCTTTATTTTAGGACAAGTAGTACTTTTTGGATTACACTATTCATTTTATCACATAGTGTATGGGCGATGACAAACTTGTCAAGTGTTTTTCAATTATTTTAGTAAAGAAAAAACAAATTGGATATTTGTAATATACCACATTTTGCAGATTATAAAATGCACTGGATTATAAAATGCACCCCAAATTAACAGGAAGAAAATAGGAAACACAATTTTTAATATAAAAAAAGGTGTTCATCTTAAAATTTGAGTCCATTTTATGATTGACCTGCCCCAGGGCCGTGGGGTACCTGGTTTCGGGCATCGATTCACGGGGGATGTCACTGGGGTCTGTGCCTGGTCCCGTGGCCCTGGTGGTCACTTAAAAATGTCAGTGAAAGCAATAAAAATAAGTTATTTATGACACCACATACGGTTCTGGAATGGGTAATGGTGCTGCATGTCAGAACTCCGGGGTGATGTTTGGGCAGCAAGATGGTTACACTCCCCGTAGGTGTCCCTGGTGCATTTGTAATAGTTTATGTACATTCTTTACACAGAGAGGCAGCTTACCACACGGCACAGTCACTTGTCCTTTTCCTGCAGCAAGTGTACGACTCTTCAGGCGGGAGAAATAAAGTACTCGACACAGTCTTTAACTCTGAACAGGTTTACTTCAGGTTCTCAAGGCAGCAGACAGATGGTACAGTCTTTCGGGTCGCTCCCTTGCCTGGGTAGTCACTAGAGTACTGGGATGCTTTACTCAGGACCCTTGGTGGTGTGCCTTCTGTTTTTCTCCGGTCCCTCCTAGCGCTCTCTCTTCTCCCTCTACTGTGCAGCTCCTCCGTATGCAGAGCCTCAAGCCAGCTCCCATGGATCTTCATGGAGGACTCCCCTTCAAGGCCCCCTGACCCTAGTTCGGTATGCCTTTTCAAGGTGTATGCCGGGTGTTTGGCCACGACTTCATACAGAAGCTTGGGGCTTCCGGTTTGATGGCTTGGGATTAGACTCCTGCACCGTAGTCAGAGCTGGTCCTCTGTCCTGGGCCCAGATCTCTCCGGTTGGTACTCATACCGGGTCCGGATTCAGTTGCACCACAATGCCTGGTGCCCCTAGGAACTCCCTCTTATCACGACGGCTTCTCCGCCGTCCTTCACTCCTCACTCCCCAAAGGAGCTCTCAGACTGTTCTCTTAGACTGAGTGACTGCCCTGCCACTCATACAGCTTTCTATCTATGACTTCTCCTATGGGACTGTGTCCTCCTTGAAGCGGGTCCACCCACAGTCCCCTGCTCTAGGGTGTGTGTGAATGAGTGTTGTGAGGGTCCATTATGCAACATCCTAGTTCCCTAGTCACAAGAATACTACACACTCTTATATGGGTGCAGTACCCCTATGTGGGGTCCCGACCAGTGGGGTGCCACATGATCTATCCTAAGGCTATCCAGAGTTATGCCCAGCTATCCAGAGCTTGCTGGGGGAAGACAGCGGTGGTGGAGCGGTGTCACAGGAGGCTTTTTGCAGCAGGTAATGATGCAGGTAGTGCAGCGAGTGTCACGGGCAGAGTTGCGGGCAGTGTGGCAGGTGTCACAAGCAGTGCTGCTGTGGGTGTCATGGGTGGCACTGTGGTGGGTGCCATAGATGAAGCTGTAGCGGGTGTCTATGCATTACTGCAGGTGGTGTGAGGCAGGAACAAGTCCAAATAGGTGTGTTAAAGTAAATATCGGCAATGTGGGCTTCAAGGAAAAGGCACCTGGAGGTGGCGCATACACAGAATGGGATCTCGGCTTGTTGTTGCTGTTATCTGCTGGGTATAGAGCAGACTCAGCCCGTGAGCCCGCTCCATACACCCATTTTGGACTTGCTTCGTACATGCTTACAGATGTTGGTAAGGGGTTCAATTTATATGCAGACGCTATTTTCAGGAAACAAACATTTTTCGGTTGCACCACACTGTTTGCTAAAGGCAGATTAAATTCTCCGTTATATTAATTCCTCACTCACCTTTTCTGGTTGTGCCATCTCTGCACAACCAGATTGTAGGCTCAGTGGTGAGGAAGGGATCCGAGACCTTTGCTCGCCGGTTCCTGGTTCCAAAGTGATTGTCCAGCTCCAACTCGCTTCTCCAGGTCCCGTGATCAATCACGTGTCTATTAAACCAGCCAGGTCCTTGTGTGCAGAGCTGCTCTCTTCCACCACACTCCCAACAGGGAGGATAGATTAAGGAACAATATAGAAATGGTGGTATTTAAAATATGAGCGCTACACAAGGACACTGCACTGATCAGTATTACCTTTAGGTCTTTATTGAAAATTAACAAATGTGAGTCCTCGCCACAACATGTTTCGACACAAATGGGTCTTCCTCAAGTGGATCTTGAGGAAGACGCATTTGTGTCGAAACATGTTGTGGCGAGGACTCACATTTGTTAATTTTCAATAAAGATCTAAAGCTATTTTCAGGAAGGCTGGACTTGCCTAAAAAGAAGAAGGGTTTAAAATCGGTTGAAGAATCGTCAACAATCTACGATACGCAGATGCTGCAATACTGATAACAACAAGTGTAGATGAAATTAAGGACTTATCATGGAGTGTCAAGATGGAAAACTCAAACATGCAACTATTACTCAACACAAAGAAAACAAAGATTTTGTCTACTGCCAGGTATGACAAAGACACATTTGAAATGGATGACGATGAATTAGAAGTGTTAAAGGACTTCAACTTACTCAGATCATTGATCACTCAAGATGCAACAATGAGACTGAAAGTCAATAGGAGAATAGCTATAGGAAAATAAACAATGAAGTCACTGGACAAGGTATTAAAATCAAGGAGCATTTCACTGGCAATTAAGACGTGGCTTGTACATATTCTGGTGTTGTGTATAGTAACATATGGAACTGAAACATGGACAACAAAGAAACAAGACTGAAAAAGAAGCCTCGCCTTCAAAATGTGGTGCTGGCGAAGGATGTTATGAATACCATGGATGGCAAGAAGAACAAAGAAATCAATTTTGCAACAAATCAAGCCAGACATGTCACTTGAAGCAAAAATCACCAAGCTATGATTTACCTACTTTGGGCTCATAATAGAAAGAGAAAAAACGCTTGAGAAGGACACTATGATAGGAAGAATATGAGGTACAAGGCTAAGAGGAAGACCAGCAACCCAATGGCTTGATACTGTCAAGATAACAGTGGAAAAGGCCCTGGTTGGTGGACCTATCTAGGCACACGCAAGATCGATCTTCCTATAGAGCGAACACCATCAAGTTGCCATGGCGTTTGATTAAGCTGAAGGATAATACATAGTAATTATTATAATTGTGACAAAGACAACGCTTTCTCCGTACTTTTTCCTGAAAATAGTATAAGTACAATAGTCCTGCCCAACTGCCTACTAGCTAATAAAGAGAAGAACTTGTAGCGTGTGTGTAGTTATAAAAGACCAGCTAATGTGATAGAACCTGGTGGGCATTGATCTGGCGCAGTGAAAAAAAGACACTGTAGTTGTCATATCATATCCAAGAATCAATTTGACCAATGGTTATACCAGGGGTGGGAATCAGTCGATTATAAAAAATATAAAAATTATACCATTAGCAAAAATTAAAAAAAGAAACGATTTAACATAAAAACTTAATTTCAATTGTAGGTCATTTCCTGATGACACATGCCCTTTAACATTGAAATAAATGTACACTGTCTTCAACAAATTTTTAAATATTCAATATTAAACTGTGCTGACGGGTCCTAGATTAGTTAAAACAGGTGTTAGTGCTAACATACAATAGCAAATTTAAAGTGTAATGGCCATTTGAATTTATATTTAATATAATGTAAAACAATTGATTTTAATAAACTTTCAAATATTGTATATTAATGTAATCTGAAAGGAAACCATTTCTAAACCTTTCACAAGGTTTCCCCACTGCACTGTGTGTGAAGCAAATTCATTTTCAGTCAGATCCGTCTTCAAGCTTCTCACGCTGAATACGGGGCATGTAACCATACACCATGTTCCAAATTATTATGCAAATGTTCTTTTTCTCTGATTTTTCTAAATGGTTGGTGCAAATGACAGTCAGTGTAATAAAAGTCATCACCCATTAGAGTATACATCGAATTTTATTGAAGAAACCTCCCAATAATAACAATATAATATTTGAAATTAAAGGGAATCTGTCAGGCGGTTTATGCCCCCCCAGCTATCACTATCTGTACCTGCAGCTTCATAATACTATTCTAATCATCCCTGTCTGAGCTCATAGTGTAATGTAAAAGGTGAAAAAAAGCATTTATACACTTACATTTCAGTCTACATATTGCAGGAGGGAGACTGGCAGGATAATAGTTAACTCACTATTTACTTGCATGGATAAAGGACCTGTGTGGTGTAATGATCATGTGACCATAGTGGGCAGAGCTAAGCTAGCAAACTCATATTATGTTATAGGGACTTAGCGCCACCTATTGTAGTCACATGGTTATGACATCACATCAGGTCTCCCAACATGTTTTAACATAAGGCTGAAATGTTAACTATTAACCTGCCAAACAGTCTCCATCCTCCAAGACTGACTGCCTTATTACATAAGGAAATGTAAGTGTAGAAATGCTTTTTTTTCACCTTTCACATTACATTCTGAGCTCAGACGGGGATGATTACACTGGCATTATAAAGCAGCAACTACAAACAGTGATAGCTGGGGAGGCATAAACTAGCTGACAGGTTCCCTTGAAGAAAAACGTTAAATGCACTGCTCCAAATTATTAGGCACAGTAGACTTTCTACACATTTGATATGTTTGAAAGAACTGAAAATGCTCATTTGTTGAATTTGCAGCATTAGGTGGTCACATTCACTGAAATAAAAAGCTATTTAACTCCACAACATCCTAACAGGCCAAGTTACATGTTAACATAGGAATCCTTCCTTGCTTTCACCTTCACAATTCTTGCATCCATTGAACTTGTGAGTTTTTGGAGAGTTTCTGCTTGTATTTCTTTGCATGATGTCAGAATAGCCTCCCAGAGCTGCTGTTTTGATGTGAAGTGTCTCCCACCCTCATAGATCTTTTGCTTGATTATACTCCAAAGGTTCTCTATAGGGTTGAGGTCAGGGGAAGATGGTGGCTACACCATGAGTTTATCTCATGTTATGCCCTTAGCAGCCAATGACACAGAAGTATTCTTTGCAGCATGAGATGGTGCATTGTTATGCATGAAGATGATTTTGCTCCTGAAAATACGTTTTTGCTTTATGTTCCATGAAAGAAAGTTCTCAGTCAGAAACTCTGTATACTTTTCAGAGGTCATTTCCACACCTTTAGGAACTTTAAAGGGGCCTGCTAGCTGTTTCCCAATGATTCCGGCCAAAAACATGACTCCTCCACATCCTTGCTGACTTCGCAGCCTTGTTGGGATATAGTGGCCATCCACCAACCATCCACTACTTCATCCATCTGGACCATTCATGGTTGCTCGGCACTCATCAGTAAACAAGACTGTTTGTAAATTAGTCTTCATGTATGACTGGGCCCACTGCAAACGTTTCTGCTTGTGAGCACTATTTAGGGGTGGCTGAATGGTAGTAGGTTTATGCACCACAGCAAGCCTTTGAAGGATCCCACACCTTGAGGTTCGAGGGACTCCAGAGGCATCACCAGCTTCAAATATCTGTTTGCTGGTTTGTAAGGCCTTTTTAGCAGCTGTCCTCTTAATCCGATGAACTTGTCTTGCAGAAACCTTCTTCATTCTGCCTTTATCTGCACCAACATGTTTGTGCTCAGAATCAGCCACAAATCTCTTCACAGTACAATGATCAGGCTTATGTTTTCATGCAATATCTAATGTTTGAATCCCTTGTCCAAGTCATTGCACTATTTGTTGCTTTTCGGCAGCAGAGAGATCTTTTCTGTTTCCCATGTTACTTGAAAACTGTGGCCTGCTTAATATTGGGGAACACCCAGCTTTCCTTTTATTGGGCTCACCTGCCAAACTAATTATCACAGGCATCTGAGATTGACTTCAGTGACCCAACGAACCCTGAGACACAATACCATCAATTGGTTTCATTGATTGAAAAAAATAACTATGACACTTAAAATAAATTTGCATAATAATTTGGAACATGGTGAATAAGGGCAAAGGGAGGGGGCCTACACTGCGTCCACACTGCTTTGAGGTGATAATGTATCATATTACTTCAGACTACTGCAAAGTGCTGAGCAATGCCAGAATTTCAGGATCAGTGTAAACTCCTCTTTCCTTGGCACAAGCTTCTGATCTGTCATCTAGCTCCACACAGCTCAGATCTCTATTAACCCCTTATCTGCTGTCATACTGTTCCCTATGAGCCTGCTCTTAGAAACTGTGGAAATACACACACAGTGCTGGCAAATGCTGGCCATGCCCATACATCCATAAAATGCAGTTTTTGGAAAAGCATGGAGAAATGTGAGAAGGTAAGTCACATGGCACAAAAAAGCATTATCTTAGCTGCTATGTGTCCCATCATTAACAAACAGTTCAGTATTTTTTTTTTTAATGAAATGACATTTACACTTTAAATTTTTTTAGTGTTTAAAATATCAATTTGAAACTCAAAATTGGCTTAATAAAAAGATCAGACCACATTACTCAGTCTCTGCTATAAATATGTTTGTTACAAAATCTACAATTGTGTTCCCATTTTATATATAGAACGTGCTTTGCTTGAAATGCTCATATGTGGCCATTAATGTGTCTCACACAAAGTGTAAGTATTGAGAATTTTTTCTTTTTACTCTTTCTAATCGAGACTGCTAAGCAATGATAGACAGGGACCATTACATGCACCTACAAAAGATATATCGGTTGTAGTGCTATGAAAATCTAACAATTAATTTAATTGTCAAAGGGAATTAAATAATGCATTTAGCAATACATTATCTCCAACACATCAGTGTAGTGTATTAATTCCATGTGATAAACTGAGTAAGGTTAGGGTCACATTAGCATCAGCCTTTTGGCTGACGGTTCTGTCTAAAACTTAGCATTCTGCAGCCTGAGTGCAAGCGTTAACGTGCTGTAACGCTGTGTTCAGGCTGCCTATATATTCCTATGGGTACCGGTCTCCCAGCGCAGCCAGCTGCCTAACACAGAAATACAGGATATGTGCTATTTCTGAGCGCACAGGAAAATGCTGCAAACCACATTTCCGTGTGTGCTCAGAAATAGCCCATACAGTCCTTCTGTATCCAGCTGCCAGCTGCGCTAGAACAACGGTAACCATAGGGATATATAGGCAGCCTAAACACAGTCTTACAGCTTGTTAACGCTTGCATTCAGGCTGTAGAATTTTAAGTTTTAGACAGAACCGTCAGCCAAAAGGCTGATGCTAGTGTAATCCTAGCCTACATTGAACTATAGGTCATCTAAAAATACAATTTAGGAGACATTTAAAGAATCTGATATGTAAAGTACAAAAACAAGAAATTAGTTTGTGCTATTCCTTCCTATTTAACAAATCTGCGGTGGCCAAGTTGTGCTCTATTTATACTGCTCCATATGAATCAATGCCAATCAATGATTAATACAGAATAAAGAGTGACCAATGTGCAACACTTATCTTATCCATTCTCAGTTGGCAATCATGAACCTCAAATCAGTGAGTATGCAATAATGTGGAGTGCTAAAAGTTTGCTAGTCAATACAGACAATCAATATTTGTTATAGATAGAGGTTGCATAATCCAATGCACTGAATGAAAGATAGGGAGTAAGGCTGGCTTCACACTACAGCTGGGATCCGATCCGTGGCTGTCCACTTGAGGCAGACAGCAGCGGACTGGATCAGCAGCAGAACTGGAGGGCTAATTTGCCCTCCGGTCAGGTGTGCAGCCGCACTCAACTGCCGCCGCTGATAGGTCAGGACCGCGGCTCGCGGGGAGCTAGCCGCGATCCTGAGCTGTCAGGAGGGGCTGGTGCTGAGCTTCAGCACCATGGAGCTGTTCCCTCCGACAGATCAGTTATCAGCGGCTGCAGCTGCGCCGGCTGCACACTGGACCCGAGGGCAAATTAGCCCTCCAGTTCTGTGTGCTGATCCAGTCCGGGGCTGTCTGTCTCAAGCCGACAGCCACGGATCGGATCCCAGCTGTAGTGTGAAGCCGGCCTAACAAATCTCTCACTCCTCCCATTTAAAAGCATCTGAATGCTAAATCCTGCCAGATCTGAGCAAGAGGATATCAGGATTAACAATGTCATATTTACTGTATGCCTACACTGCCTCTCCAACATGTTAGTGCTTCTAGCGGCTAGGGCAATATATGCTCCCATATAGGCAGACAAAAAAAATGGGAAAAATGGAGCATTTTAGATAACATCTTAAAGAGCTTTGTAATGCAAGCAAAAGCTGGAATCAATATAATGAGATCTAAAGAAATGATGAATCAGGCTTTAAAGGAAAGAAATGATTAAGCAGTTACTGCAAAATAGCAAATACTATAGTTAAGTGGAACTTAACAAAGATACAGTATCAGCACATTTGTGGATGCATTGAATTAAATTGCAACTGCAAAATATTTGACCCCTGGATAAAGTCATCATACATCTTCCTTCATGAGCTGTCACAAGATGGGGCACAGAAACCAAATTGAATCTTTAGTGAAGAAGCGGGAAAATGCAAGATTTTATTCAAGTCCGGGGCAGAATCACATAAAAAGTGAAAAAAAAAATCTAGGTTGTTCTATTACGGTCAAAAGCCAGTTTATTTTTTCTCACCCATATTATCGGTCTCTTCAAAGCAGTAAACCACTTTATCTTCTTGACAGAACAAATTGACTGGAAAATTACATAAACCCATCAGCAGATGTTCTACTATACATTGTTTGAAAATCCCCCAATTGCAGAGCGATTTCAGAACCGCTTACAGTCTATCTGGATATTGTTTACTCCAACCAAGGTTTCTGCACATCATCACTTATTCTCCTGTGCCACAACCCATAAAATGTGTAAAACAAACAGTCTATAGCATGGTGTGCTGGTTTTTTTTAATATATACTAGTTCTGCTTTATGTTATTTAATACAATATGTAAATTCCCCTTTATCAAAGCCAGATACCCTGTGATAGCAAAAGTCAAAGTACAGACCTCAAGAAATTATGTTTGCCATTATGAATGGCCCTTGGAGTCAAACCTGTCAGACAACAAATAACAGAAAAAAAAACACTTTTCTGCTTTCCCATTCTCGGCAGTATGTCTGTAGCTGCTTGGAATACTAATCTGAACAAATCAGATGGCTTCTCCAAAATTACAATGCACAAGAGTGAGTTAAGCATCTGTACAACAATAAGGTTTGTCATCCATCATTTAGTGAATAGCATAAGGCAACTTATTGTCATTTAGTGCCAAGTAACATTCATCTAGATTGTCTGCTTGTCCACCTAATAAAAAATATCTGCAGAGTCTCTGATCCATTTCTGAATTTCTCATAAATTATCACTTCGGTTCACTGTTGAAACATAATGAAAAGTAATGGCGGAAGACAATCAAGCAAATCAAAATGTAAGCAATCCCTAAAGAGGGATTGTTTACTATGACTGCACATCTTAATTTAACAGTCTGTGCACGTTTACATAAAACTGTACTGTAATGCTCTGAAATAGGTATGTTTGATGTAACCAATACGACTTACAACATTGTACATAGATTTACACTGAGCCCAGGATATACCTATAGTGATGCCTTTATTCGAGGAGCATACCATACACAAAAATCTGTTAATGGAATGTCTCATAATGATATGTTATTTTAGGTTGTCTTCATAAAGCCTCTTGATCTCTAAAAATACATATGCATATATAAAATATTTGGTACATATTGGGTTTAACAAATGGATGAATAAGTTAATTTATTGTACTTAAAATGCTCCATGTTTAGGGTAATTCCTCAGCAATTTTATTCTGTTTTGTAAGAGGTCAAACTTAATGGGATGTAGTGGTCACATTTTGGGGAGGCAAAGATATTATTTGCACCATAATTTTATTTACTGTATATCTAAAAGTAATAATGATGGTTGGGGGCTAAGGCAGTTGCAAGTGCCCAAGATTTAGAATATCAATACATTTATGCTTACAAGCTATGGCCAATAGTTGCCCAGTTTTACAAGGGAATTTCGATTAGCACAGGAAAGATTAGGTTACTTGATAGGAGCACTGAGGCACAATTAGAAGGAGCGGTGCGGGTGCCAGGAGGCCCTGGAGACGGTCCTCACTGAGGTTGTGCGGAGGCGGCACAACCTTAGCAGGTTAGAGTCGAGTCCCCCTACCCACATCCTCCCTAATCCCACTATAACACTGAGTTCTCCCCATGGGAGCGCTTCTTGTCTCCTTTCTTTATTACAAGGGAATTTGACAGAGTGAATCTACAGATACAGGCAATATGGCGGTTAGCATTTTAGAGAAATGACAACAGAATTTTTCAGGAAATGTTCATCTAGGAAGTGCAGGAGGTTACAATACTGTTTTGTAAGTGCAGGAAAAGCTTGAAACACAATCCATCACTTATATCTTTAAGATATATCTAGTAAAAATTAAAACAGAATACACTTAAGTTAACAGGTCATGCATATAGGAGTATTACAGTATATGCATGACTTTTTAAGGCTGTAAATATTGTACTTTTGGATACATATTATACACATATATTTTCTTTTTGGCATAAAAATGTCTACCACCTCCCTCCCTGCACTTTGTCAAATGGAACCGGAATAAATGAGATTGACAGCACAAAATGGGTGACTGCTAGGGCAGTGTTTCCCAACTCCAGTCCTCAAGGCACACCAACAGGTCATGTTTTCAGGATTTCCTTAGGATTGCACAGGTGTTAGTTTAATCACTTGCACAGGGGATAATTCCATCATCTGTCTAATGATAAGGAAATCCTGAAAACATGACCTGTTGGTGTGCCTTGAGGACTGGAGTTGGGAAACACTGTGCTAGGGTATACTCGCTACTATTCGGAACTCGCCGAATAGTAGCGGTATTCGGGTACTCGCTACTCTCCGAGTATCTTATGATTACTCGGGGGTAGCGAGTAGTCTGATTACTTTCACAGAGTATCAATAGATAGAGGCAGTACACCTAGGACCTTGCAATCTGGCCAATCAGGTGGCCGCTAGCGATCATGTGGTTGTGATGTGTTGCCATCTGATTGGATGGAAGTCACAGGTCCTTGTACGGTGATCACAGGTCTTCTGGGACGGTCCCGGTGCAGGCGTCGGACAGGTGAGTATGTAATTTTATTATTTTTAACAACTTTTATTCACTTTTAGGGTACTTTCGCAGTGTATCTATAGATACACTGTGAAAGTAATCGGACTCACTATGCTCGCAACGAGTACCAAATACCGGGACCTACTCGTTGCGAGTACAGCGAGTCCGAATATGGCGATGAGTGCCCTTTTTTCACTATCTGCACAGACTTCATTTGATGTTCTACAATTTAAGTGCACACACATTGGTGCACTCGCAGAACGCCAGACTGAAAAGCAAAATTATAAAGGCAAAAATCCCGAGGTGTCTAGTAGTGCCTGGTTTTGTCTACTTATCAGTGACGAAAAGTGAGAACACTAAGGGTCGCGAAAAATGGCACCAAAAGCGCATTTTTTTTTAAGACACAGGAATTTTTTTTCACCACTTAGATAAAAGTACATTTTTACATATTTACTATCTACAAATGTGTACCGTCCTGAGGCATCATGCCTACAGTTTGACCATATAGTGAACGTGTTGAATAATAAAAAATATGGAATTACACTTTATTTACAATTTCACCACACTTGAATTTTGTTCATGTTTTCCAATACAATACATGGTAAAATTAATGATGACTTTAAATATTACAACTCATCCGGCAAAAAAAACCTCATATGACTTTATTGCTGGAAAAATAAAAAAGTTATAGCTATTGGAGGAAAAATAAATACAAAAAATGAAAAAAAAAAGAAAAATCTCCACTAATTTCTCCCTCTAAATTTGAGGTGCATCGTTTAATCCACAGAATGTGGTAAATATATTTGTGAAGGTGCTATTGGCATGAATTTCCCATGAGATGTCAATGGTAACCCACACAGGCGAATAAATCAAACTATAGATATTCATAAATTTAGTGATTCATAATGATGATAAATACTGCAGGGAAAAAGCATTAAACATGCTTACTGAAATTTATTTAATACTCTGTACAAAATCCTTTGTTGGTGATCAAACTAGTCACATGCATTGCTCAAGTGGGATTTAGATCCATTCTTTCGCATAAACTTTCTTTAAATCCTGAAGATTCCATGAAATCCTTATACTCTGAGCTTTAGGTTCTTTATTAAATTTGCTTGAATTCTGGTCAGGTAATTGGCTTGGCCCTTCCAGTACCTTTATTTTCTTGCTCTGAAACCAACTGGGAGTTTCCTTGGCTGTTTATATGAGATCATTGTCTTGCTCAAATATCCACCGAAGTTTCATCTCCATCATCCTGGTAAATGGCAGCAGATTATTATCAAGAATATCTCAATACATATTTCAATTCATCCTTCCTTCAATAACATGAGGTTTGCATTGCTGTATGCTGAAAAAAAGCCCCAAAACATGATGTTCCCAACTCCAAACTTCACCATTGGTATGGTGTTTTGGGGGTGAAATGTTATACCTTGAGCTTCTAAATATGATGTGTATTAAGGCATTGAAAGAGAAAAATTTTGGCATCATGTGACCAGACAATATCCTCATCATATTTCAAAGGCTTGTATAAATCGTTAAAAGCAAACATTAAATGCGCTTGAACATGACTTCTGTTTAGATAATGGAGTTTTTCATGGTTAGTGTGCATACAGTCCATGGAGGATGACTGCATTACATATTGTTAATTTTGAAACAGTTGTACCTGCGGATTCCAAGTCTTTTCATAGCTCTCTGTAAATTGTAAGATCTAGACCCAGCTCGCTAGTTTTATCCATCATGATGTTTATTTTGTGGACTCTTTATAATGGCCATCAGTTGAATTAGCTAATATTATTTTTTTACTGACTGCCTTCTAATTACTGATAGATTTCAGCTGGTGTCATGACTTTCTATGTTTTTTTGCACCTTTTTTTCATCAAGTGTTCAATGCTTTTTCACTCTGTAATTTCTCATTAATACAAATCACTAAATCTACAGATATCTTTGATTTGATTTCTTTAATACTTAGGTCGCCCACTAAACACTATGTTCCAAATTATTATGCAAATTGGTTTTAAGTGTCATAATTTTTTTTTTCAATAAAACCCATTGATGGTATTGTGTCTCAGGGTTCTTTGGATCACTGAAATCAATCTCAGAGACCATTGATAATTAGTTTGGCAGGTGAGCCCAATAAAAGGAAGACTGGATGTTTCACAATATTAAGCAGGCCACAGTTTTCAAGTAACATGGGAAACAAAAATGATCTCTCTGCAAGGGACAAGGGATGAAAACATTAGATATTGCATGAAAACTTAAGCGTAATCATCATACTGTGAAGAGATTTGTGGCTGATTCTGAGCACAGATGTGTTTGTTCAGATAAAGGCAGAATGAGGAAGGTTTCTGCCAGGCAAGTTCATCGGATTAAGAGAGCAGCTGCTAAAAAGGCCTTACAAACCAACAAACAGATATTTGAAGCTGCTGGTGCCTCTGGAGTCCCTCAAACCTCAAGGTGTAGGATCCTTCAAAGGCTTGCTGTGGTGCATAAACCTACTATTTGGCCACCCCTAAACAGTGCTCACAAGACAGTGGGCACAAACATACATGAAGACTAATTTTCCAACAATCTTGTTTACTGATGAGTGCTGAGCAACCCTGGATGGTCCAGATGGATGGAGTAGTGGATGGTTGGTGGATGGCCACCATGTCCCAACAAGGCTGCAATGTCAGCAAGGAGGTGGAGGAGTCATGTTTTGGGCTGGAATCATTGGGAAACAGCTGGTAGGCCCCTTTAAGGTTCCTGAAGGTGTAAAAATGACCTCTGCAAAGTATATAGAGTTTCTGACTGAGAACTTTCTTCCATTGTACAAAAAGCAAAAACGTACCTTCAGGAGCAAAATGATCTTACTGCATGACAATGCACCATCTCATGCTACAAAGAATACCTCTGTGCCATTTTTCTGCTATGGGCATAAAAGGCGATAAACTCATGGTGTGGCCACCATCTTCCCCTGACCTCAACCCTATAGAGAACCTTTGGAGTACAATCAAGCATAAGATCTATGAGGGTGGGAGGCAGTTCGCATCAACACAGCAGCTATGGGAGGCTATTCTGACATCATGCCAAGAAATACAAGCAGAAACTCTCCAGAAACTCACAAGTTCAATGGATGCAAGAATTGTGAAGGTGATATCAAAGAAGGGTTCCTATGTTAACAAGTAACTTGGCCTGTTAGGATGTTTTGGAGTTAAATTTCAGTAAATGTGATCTCCCAATACTGCAAATTCAACAAATGAGCATTTTTAGTTCTTTCAAACATATCAAATGTTTAGAAACTCTACTGTGCCTAATAATTTGGAACAGTGCATTTAGAGTTTTTTTTAATTTAGAAGATTATACTGTTATCATTGGGAGGTTTCTTCAATAAAATTTGAAGTATACTCTAACGAGTGATGACTTTTATTACACTGACTGTCATTTGCACCGACTATTTAGGAAAATCAGAGAAAAAGAACATTTCTCCTTCGCCTCATTGGGGGACACAGAACCATGGGTGTTATGCTGCTGTCCACTAGGAGGCAACACTAGGCAGAATCTGCAAAAGAGTTAAGTGGCTCCTCTTCTGCAGTGTACACCCTTGGAGCAGGCATTGCTTCACCAGTTTTTGCTTGGTGTCGATAGGAGGCACACCTAAATTTTATTTTCTAAAAATTTTTCACTTTTTGATTTTTTTCTGTCAACTAGAAGAAAAGTGGGTTTCTGACGAGACACCCAGCATGGTCCCTCCTCGCCCCCCCACTGTTAGGGGCGCCTGATTGAGGTCGACATTTTCCCCCCACATGCCGCTCTCTCCTCGGCCCATCGCTCTTGGGGGTGCCTGGTTGAGGTTGAGATGATGGCCCCCCTTCCCCAGCTCCCCACTGTTGGAGACCCTGGGTTGAAGTCGAGGCTACACAGGAGCCCCCTGACGGTGGACAGCAGCATCCCTCCCTAATCACCCCTTGGGGTTCTTAGGTTGAGACACCGTAGGTAGGGCACAGACATGCTGCACTGACACCGCAGCACAATCCAGAAGCCTCAGCTTTGCTGAGTGCTTTTAATGGACAAAAGCGACAGCAATATTCAATGCTGCTGCACCAGGAGCCCCAGCTCTGCTGAGTGCTCCTGAAGGGGCCGGGGGACAAAATGTTATGTGGCAAATTAACATGCTAGGAGCACGGGCTGCCTGTGGTCCTGTGGCAGCAGGCACCTGCATTTGCAGCAAGATGCAGAAGATCTAGCTTTCTGGATCTTCTGCGGGGGACACCAATATACCGGCGCTGCATGGCCCAGGAGTCACGGCGGGGTCCGGGTCATTTCCGTTCCCATCCCAGACCTCCACGCCAGCCTGGAGACATGTCCGGCATAGGGCTTCTCCTCCAGGCCGTGGCTTTGGCCTAGCGCGAAGCTGACGCCTTTTGCCCGCCCCCAGCCCACCCCCGGATGACCAGAATGACGCGGCTGGCATCATAGAAGGGGGCGGAACAGAGCCAGCCAAATCATTAGGGGGGCTGGAGGCCTGTTCTTGGCGTTCTTTTTTGCTGGAAGCCCGCCCCTCCTCTCATCATTACTACACTGAGCTCAGCGCCATTACTGGGACTCTCATGCCATGTAATGGGCTCCACAGCCTCTAAATACTGCACTGAGCTCAGTGGCGGCCATACTGGGACCCTGATGCTATGTAAGAGGCTCCATAGCCTCTAAGAACTGCACTGGGCCTTGCACTTCAGATACAAGTGCAGGGCACACCATACAGCCCCACACTGGACTGGGAGCCCCACTACAATGGGAGCCCCACAGTGCCTCTTCCCTGGCGCAGCATTCAGGCACACAGGGGAAAGGGGCTGTACGGTAGCCAATGTGTGACCGGTCCGCAGTGCCCCCACCAATTTCATTGGAGGTATCACAGCATCCGCTGTGCTGGGGAACTATAAGACCCCCGACATGCTCCCTCCTCGCCCCCCACTGTAGGGTTGCAGGGTTGAGGATGCGATTCCAATCATATGCTGTCCTCCTTCCCCACTCCCACGGTGGATACTGGGTTGAAGTCAAGATATTCCAAGGTGTCGAGAACAGCATTACTGGCTGCTCAGGACCCCCATCTGGATGTAAAAGGTTGGAGCCCTCCCTATTATATTAGGTGGAAACACCATCAGGTACAGGCTTGTCAAAAAATTCAGGGCCCCCTGCTCAGCAGCTCCCAGCAGCAGCACCTCGCTCAGGTCACTATGGTGCTAAATGCAGCTTACAGTGCCCACAGTTTTCACTGCGGAATCTGTCATACTGGGGCAAATGGGGTGTACTACAGGTTTCCACCAACACCCCCATGTAATTTGGCGCCGATCGGTAGCTCCACTGGACTACCGCACTGGCCGGCCTCCATTCCGGGATACAACGACTAATTGAGACTCCGGAAAACACACAGGGCCTCCGGAGGTACAATAAGCAACAACCAACAATGATATACCCTGCTGCAGCTTGCCCCCCCCCCCCTCTCCAGCTGGATGCGGTGGCGTGCATCTGTAATCCAAACAACCTGGGAGGCTGATGCAGTCGGATCGCTTGAGTCCAGGAGTTCTAGGCTGCCCTCTGTTATGTCGATCAGGTGTCCGCACTAAGTTTGGCATCAACACCATACACGGAGCAATATAATACTACGAGAGACAGTGCAGACACATCAGATTGTCCTGCACTGGCCCATCCTACACTAGTAATTACATCTCTAAATTCCGTAGCTGTACAAGCAACCAACGTACCCGTCGGTGCACCTAATACTACAAGGGTCAGTCATTATGTATACATATGCATTCCCTGAATCAGGTCATTCTCAAAAATCACCTCTCTCACCCCGAAACACGGTCTGCCAACCAAGGGTGAGTGAGGCATGTTATCATTTCCTTCCGCCAGTCGCTCACACTGACCGGCAGCTACGACAACTGACTAAATCAGTACCTGCAGTTCTCAGGGCCTCCCCTAACCCCTACATTCGCTTTTGTCTTAGCAGTGAAAGACTTCACGGCATGGGAAATTCTGGCGGCCCAGCCAACTCGAGCCGCCACCACAGCTGACTACCTGATACATTCAGCCCTGGGCGCTGTTAATCCCTCAGCAATAGCACCTTCCATTGCCTTTGCCATTAGATGTGTGCTCTGGTTACTGTATGGTAAACGGACTCGGCCTCGAAGGAGCCCCTCACGGTTCCCCCATACCTCAGTGCATGCCTGTTTGGAGAACAGTCGGACAAGTTGACCTTGGATGCTAAGGGAGGCAAAGGCACTTCCCTCCCCCAACACAAACTAGGATGGCCCGTCAACCGCTGTCAGCAGACCAAATTCATTAAATTTGGTCATGTTTTACACCGATACTGATGAGTAATTGGTCGCCACGGTCCCTCCACCCGCATGGGTCTCCACTTGTAGGGGGGTCAGTTGCTTTATTTTCAACATCTCGGGTTACCTAGTAATCTCCCGTTTACAACATAGAGCTCACGTCTCTACCGCCCAAAGAAAACATGCCCGGTTAAGTCATTCCCACATGGTGTCTCCACTCCATACTGTGACGACCATCCGCTGTGAGGCTGAGCTGCTGGTAAGGCAGCACCCCGAGAAACCCCAAGACCCTTAACCCCTATACAGGGATCTGGAATTACAGCAGAGCCCAGGGGGAAGCTGCCTATTATGAGCATCAGAGCAGGGAGGTCCCAAGGAAGGGAAAAATCAGGATCTGAAGAATGTAGTCAGGAGTCAGAGTCAAAAACCGAGAGGGCAGCAAAGGTACAAAATCGTCAGGCGGTAGCAGAGTCGAAAATCCAGGCAACGGTCAGAGTCAAAACCAAACACACACTATATCACTGGGGAACCAAAACTATATCTGGCGGCCTGCAAGACAGGCTCCAATGTATTTGAAGGGCGCGGTTACCTCCCATAGGCTGAAGCTCACAGCCTGATGATCTCATCCGGACCGCCCCTAGAACCAGGCCAGATGGTGATGCACGACTGGCACCAACCACCTCACTTCTGACAGAAGAACGAAGGCTGGGCCTATCAGACACCTCTGCAAGGCTCGCTACTCTGCAACCAACATCACTCAAAGGAGAAACACGGCGGTGTTCAGCGACAGAGGCCGACGTGGAAGGAGCAAGTCCATATGAGGATAAGGCTCTCCTATCACCAGCACCATTAGCCGACGGAATACGGCGCCTCTCAGCGGCCGAGGCAGGAACACCAGCCACAGAATCCAATGGCAATGTGACAGTACCCCCCCTCTACGAGGGGCCTCCGGACCCACAAACCCCGGTTTATTGGGATGAAGAAGATGAAACTTCCTGATCAAACCCTTGGCATGGATATTACTGGCAGGCACCCGGGCCTCTCCTCCGGACCATAGCCCTTCCAGTGTACCAGAGACTGCACGGATCCTCTCACTAAGCGGGAATGAAGTATCCGTTGAACTTCGTATTCCACGGCACCCCCGACCAATACCAGACGAGGAGGGGACCGGACAGGACGAATCGAAGATCGGTACAATTTGAGAAGGGATTTATGGAATACATTAGGCAGTTTGAACGATTGAGGGAGCTTCAGAGGATAGGCTATAGGGTTAATCACGTCAATAATTTCATACGGACTGTGGTGAATCGTGACCTGAACCTGGCAGCTCCACAGCGCCTCCTGTTAAACCCAGGTCAGTCAGAGAACTGCCTGAGGATAAAGAAGGGCCGCAGCTGCCTTGCCTGTGCTGGTTTATTAAGGCACCTCTCAGTGAGTGTGGTATATGCCTTCTAGCCCGCAGCTAGAAGCACATATAATCTCCTCCACCCCGTCACTGCCAGAGGCCCTGAATAACCCCAAGCACAAATGTTGCCACCAGCTTCTGGTTTAATATAAGTCCGGTCCGTGGTCGGGCTTATATTGGGTCAGAAACCAACCCAGGTAGCGTTAAATGAGCACATGGACGTGGGGAATCGTGATCAAGTTAAAAAGAGCAACTCTAGATTAAATTTATATATTTAATCACCCTAATGGTACACTAGATATTAATATTTACAGTTATTATTCAGATGTTACAAATATTACAGTCAGATATGCCAATAAAAAGAGGAATGTAATACACAGAATTACACACACATGTGAGCAGTTACCTTAGTGCTGATGGCACCACATGGGCGGCGTGGCACCAATCTGTTCCTGGGTAATCTCTGGACTTGAAGGAAAAATGCCCATTCAGAAGAAATACAAGGTGGAGATGGGGCAGATGAGTTTTATACATCATGGGCTGCCCCTGTCTCCACCCATCTCACACCTCTGGGATGTCTCACAACTCCCACCCCTCTGAGGGGAGATATGGACACCCAGATTCTATAAGCTGACCTCGCCGTGTCCATGGGCATCGCAGACGGAAGATAATACTTTCATATTTTTAGTTATGATTTTATCTTCGTCTGGATGGGAAACATGCCTACTCTGGTAGCCGCCAAGTAGCCAATATCCTGTTTAGATGGCTTACAGTTATCCTACATCCATGTGAATACCATGCTTGTCACCGCCTAGACGTCACGATCATGGATCTACGCTTGCCATGTTCATAGACAGCACGGCTCATGAAATATTAAGGTTATAGTCACGGCTCCGTCTTGTCTGCGTTGAAGACACCATTTCATTTTCACTGGCCTTCCAGGATATTGGAAGTGTCACCTGATCTCTATCTCCTGCTGATTGCATATCAAAGTTGAGGAAGTGTCTTTGTGTTGACTGGTGGCTTCCATCTACATACTAATTACTCTACCATTTGCCAGTGCAAGCGTGGGGGCTTACCTCCTTGTGAGTGAGATGTGCCTTATCAATTGCTTTCTTGGATGGAATATGGAATATGGGGAATATGGCAATTCCTTACCAATATTCATCACACCTCCCCCTCTTAGACGGCGCTAGGGGATGGCACATTCCTGTGTTTCCCCGTGCGCCCGTCCGCTACCTCCCCTTGGCAGTGTAACCCGTCAGCGTTACCGTGGTCATGGTCACTCTTGTGGCTAATGGTGAAGTTGTGTTCCTGGAGCGCACGGCTCCCATGTAACAACCTTCCATTCGTCACGGGGACCGTGTGTAACCACTGAGGGGGTTGTGGTCTGTCCCCACGATGGAGTGGCGTCCGCGCAAGTGTGGCTGCAGATGCTGCAGGGCCCACACAATTGCCGGAAACTCCCTTTTCCATCGGGGAGCAGGCCGCCTCCCTCCCTGGATCCCACAGTACCCTCTCTCCTCTGGTGGTGGAGACAGCCGTCTCCGCGAGGCGGCTCGGCACCTCAGGACTGGCACTCGCTGGTAGTGCAGTCTCAAACCCCTGGCTAGGCATAGCCAGAAGCGGTGCACATGCCTCACTCCCACAGGGACCCTCTGGGACCTGTTCTGGGTCAGACATGGGTTCAGTTATCCCTCGACAGAGTGAGGGCCCAGAGAGCAGTGTACGACCTGCATTCTCGCTCCTCAGTCCAGGGACGACAGCGCCTTGGACAGCTGTCTCTCCGGGGGATAACGTCATCTTCCCATCGGCCCTACTGGCCTGTAACAACTCTTTCCTGTCATGCTGACAGGCCAGGGATACAACTTTCCCATCATCCTGACCGGCCGGGGATACAGCTTTCCCATCACCCTGACAGGCCGGGGATACAGCTTTCCCATCATCCTGACAGGCCGGGGATACAGCTTTCCCATCATCCTGACAAGTTAGGGGCAGCCCCTGCCTCTCATCTTGACAGGTCATGGGAAACGTGTCCCCGCCCCTCTGACAGGTGTTGGGCACTGAGGTCCCATCACTCTGACAGACCGGGGGTACCCCTATGGCACCCGGACAGGGTATGGGTACAACTTTCCCATAGCCCTGACCGGTTGGGGGTACCATTCTTCTATCATCCAGACAGGTTATGGGCTTGAGCCGCCCATCCCCTTGACTGGCTGTAGGAACACCTGCCCCACTGCCCCAACACGGTATGGGGATCGCCTCCCCATCTCCGTGGCAGTCAGTGAGCACAACTGCATGTTGGTCCCTGGGCCACACCTCCGGTGACCCCTGCTGGACCGTTACCTTGCACAGCCGTCCTTGGTCCCAGACCACCTGCTTGAGGCCTGAGTCCAAGGGAGGCTGTGCCACCCGCTCCTTGAGCGCTTTCAGGCTGACGTCAACTCTTGACGCTACCTGACACCCCTGACGAGACGTGGTCAGAGTAGAAGCAACTGCCACGTCCTCCGTCAGTTCCACGGGACCTGTCTCCTGGCCTCCGTGTAGACCTTCCCCACTGCCCTGACAGGTTATGGGGACCACATCCCCATCCTCCTGGCAGCCAGTGGGTACAAGTACCGGTTGGTGCCTGGGCCACACCTCCGGTGACCCCTGCTGGACCGTTACCTTGCACAGCCGTTCTTGGTTCCGGACCACCTGCTCGTGGTCAGATTCCGAGAAAAGCTGTGCCACCTGCTCCTGGAGAGCTTCCAGGCGGTCGTCAGCCCCTGACGCCGCCTGACACTCCTGACGAGACGTGGTCAGCGAAGAAGAAACTGCCACATCCTCTGTCAGTTCCCCCGGGACCTGTCTCCTGGCCTCCGTCTGACTCGGCAGCCACTTGGTCGGAAGGGGAGAAGCCTCTGAACCTCCGCGAGGTTCCCTGGGCTCCAGCACCCCCACTCCTGGTGACAGCAGCTATGGCTGCTGTAACCATGGGCAATGCCTGCTTCCCCTCCGCTCCTGACCAAGTCGCCGGTTCAGGCGGACTATCCTGGCCTCCTGACATCCCGGTGGTGGGTGGTTCCTGCCCTGGGATCTCACCTGGTGGCTCCACTTCTCCTGTGACAGCCCCATACCCCCCGGCATGTTCCACCCCTTGCAGCTCCTCAGAGCGCAGCGTCTGGGCCTTACCTGGCAGCACCACATGTCCTGTGGGTACTCCGACCTCGACCGCTGACTCCCTGGCTACAATACCTGGCTGCTTACAGCAGAGAGCAGTGTCACAGCCATCTGTGTCTGCTCCTTCTGCAGCTCTCAGCCCCCTCAGCCCCCTCTGTCTGCCCTCTGAGAACAAAAGGTGTGCTGGCTGATCCTGGCCTAAGGCCATTCTACAATTCTCTTTATCTTCCTCCCCCTCCCTGTCAGCCCTTTGTGTTCTGTGTTGTGTGGAGTGTCATTGCAAACATCATCAACATCGTCATTAATAACATCATCATTAATAACATCATCCCCATCAACACCCCCAAAATTGGACTGTACACATTCTGGTGGATCAGAACTGGGGAGGTCAGTGGCCACATACTTGGACACTAGCCGCCCCAAGTCTGACCCAAGCAATACATTCGCAGGGATATTAGCCGAGACCCCCACCTCCCTCACTCCCCTCCCCGCACCCCAGTCCAGATAAACCCTGGCAACAGGCAATGCGGGTTCCACGCCTCCAATTCCGGAGATGGCGAGGGACTTTCCGGGGATCAAGTCCTGGGGGGAGACCATTTCGGGTCGCACCAAAGTCATCTCTGCGCCGGTGTCCCGCAGTCCCATGGCCACTGAGCAGCCTATGGTGACGGGTTGGAAATTGTCAAGGGACCTACCACCACCCCCACCCACACACAAAACAGTGGCCGTTTTTGGGGACGGTGTCTTATGGCGCTGAGGACACATGGCCTTGAAGTGTCCTGGTTGGTTGCAGAGGTGACACCGTCTGGGTTCTGCTGCCAACCTGGAGAGGGGAACAGGGGGTAATAGAGGGGCTGCCCCCTGCATTCTGGGGGCTGGGGTCACGGGTGCAGGGTTGGTCTTACCCCCTCTCCAGGTGCTGCTGCTGGTCCTCCTGGTCTCAGGTACTCGGTTGTTGGTGTACTCGTCTGCCAGGACCGCTGTCTCACAGGCCCCCTTCGGTTTCCGGGCGCGGATGAACTGTTGGAGGTCCTCAGGACAGTTCCACAGGAATTGCTCCATCACGAACAACTCCTGGATCTCCTGGGCTGTGCTGCGCTCCAAACCTTTGATCCAGTGGTCAGCTGCTCTCAGGAGGGCCCGCATGTGGTCGGTCCAGGTATCCTTTGGACCCCTCTGCAGGCTTCGGAACTTCTTGTGGTAGGACTCCGGGGTGAGGTTGAACTGTCGGATCAGGGCCTTCTTGTTGCTCGCATAATCCTGCAGCTCCCCGGCAGGGAAGTCCCCCAAGGCTTTCATGGCGTCACCCCTCAGACGGGGGGTCAGGTACTGGGCCCACTGGCCTGAGTCCAGGTTGTACTGCCTGCAGGTCTGCTCAAAGGCCAGCAGAAAAGAATCCAGGTCTCCGCCTGCCTCCAGAAGGGGAAAGTTCTCAGCTCGGACCTTCGGTGGCTTGGGCTCCTGGTTGGCTGGAACGGGCTGCGAGATCCCGAGCTGAGCCAAGGTGAGCTGGTGGTGGCGCGCTGCAGCCTCACGGCGCTCTGTAGCTTCACGCTCTGCAAGTCGTTCTGCAGCTTCACGCTCTGCAAGTCGCTCCGCAGCTTCACGCTCTGCATGTCGCTCTGCAGCTTCACGCTCCACAGCCTCACGTCGCTCTGCAGCTTCACGCTCTGCAAGTCGTTCTGCAGCTGCCATGAGGGTCTCGTAGGTGCTCTGGTCTCCAGCTACAAGTCGAGCCAGGGCAGCTTGAAAAAGGGCATCCGAGCCCATCTGGCTGGAGCGACCAGCAGGTGGTGATCTGCCCACTGCGGGGCTGAGGACAGGGGGTCTTGGCCCCACTGCAGAGTCGACCACTGGGGATTGGCTCCTTGAGGACCTGTGCATGGTATCCTCCTCGCCTAGACCAACAGTGTCCTCCACCACCTCTTGCATATCAGCCACAGCAAGTGCCCTCTGCAGCGCTTGGCTCCTGGTACCCTGGGCCAGTTTAGCACCTCCTGGTCACTGACACACAGCTGCAACCTGATGCACCCACACACCTTATATTTTCACTCTGACTGTCTAGTGTTGAGTTGATCTTAGGACCCTGACAGCTAAAGCTACTGCCAGCAGTCCTTAGTGTTAGGGAGTTGGGTCCACAACACTATTATCTTGATCCCACCGCTGCCACCACTTGTGGTGAATCGTGACCTGAACCTGGCAGCTCCACAGCGCCTCCTGTTAAACCCAGGTCAGTCAGAGAACTGCCTGAGGATAAAGAAGGGCCGCAGCTGCCTTGCCTGTGCTGGTTTATTAAGGCACCTCTCAGTGAGTGTGGTATATGCCTTCTAGCCCGCAGCTAGAAGCACATATAATCTCCTCCACCCCGTCACTGCCAGAGGCCCTGAATAACCCCAAGCACAAATGTTGCCACCAGCTTCTGGTTTAATATAAGTCCGGTCCGTGGTCGGGCTTATATTGGGTCAGAAACCAACCCAGGTAGCGTTAAATGAGCACACGGACGTGGAGAATCGAGATCAAGATAAAAAGAGCAACTCTAGATTAAATTTATATATTTAATCACCCTAATGGTACACTAGATATTAATATTTACAGTTATTATTCAGATGTTACAAATATTACAGTCAGATATGCCAATAAAAGGAGGAATGGAATACACAGAATTACACACACATGTGAGCAGTTACCTTAGTGCTGATGGCACCACATGGGCGGCGTGGCACCAATCTGTTCCTGGGTAATCTCTGGCCTTTGATGGAAAAATGCCCACTCAGAAGAAATACAAGGTGGAGATGGGGCAGATGAGTTTTATACATCATGGGCTGCCCCTGTCTCCACCCATCTCACACCTCTGGGATGTCTCACAACTCCCACCACTCTGAGGGGAGATATGGACACCCAGATTCTATAAGCTGACCTCGCCGTGTCCATGGGCATCGCAGACGGAAGATAATACTTTCATATTTTTAGTTATGATTTTATCTTCGTCTGGATGGGAAACATGCCTACTCTGGTAGCCGCCAAGTAGCCAATATCCTGTTTAGATGGCTTACAGTTATCCTACATCCATTTGAATACCATGCTTGTCACCGCCTAGACGTCACGATCATGGATCTACGCTTGCCATGTTCATAGACAGCACGGCTCATGAAATATTAAGGTTATAGTCACGGCTCCGTCTTGTCTGCGTTGAAGACACCATTTCATTTTCACTGGCCTTCCAGGATATTGGAAGTGTCACCTGATCTCTATCTCCTGCTGATTGCATATCAAAGTTGAGGAAGTGTCTTTGTGTTGACTGGTGGCTTTCATCTACATACTAATTACTCTACCATTTGCCAGTGCAAGCGTGGGGGCTTACCTCCTTGTGAGTGAGATGTGCCTTATCAATTGCTTTCTTGGATGGAATATGGAATATGGGGAATATGGCAATTCCTTACCAATATTCATCACACGGACCAATAAACCTGGGATCTAGTTTGACAGACGGCACTTTGAGCTTGATATTTTTCGTAGACAGCCAAACTTTGTCCCCAACTCCCAGGTCCGGATCCTTGGAGCGCCGTTTATTAGCGGAAGACGCCTGCCTAGTCTGAGCCCCCTTCAAGTTTTTGTTCACTTCAGACCAGATAGTCTTTAACTGATCTACAGACCTTTCTACCCCAGGGACGTCAGAAAGCCTAGAAGAAAATGAACCAAAGCGTGGGTGCAGCCCATGATTACAGTAGAAAGGGGTGGTCTTGATGAACCCCTGGTACTGGTTATTCATGGCGAATTCCGCTAGTGGCAGATGTTCCACCCAATCGGATTGATGCTCAGAGACATAACAACGTAGATACTGTTCGAGTGCTTGAATAGTGCGCTCGGTTTGACCATTGGTTTCAGGGTGATAGGCAGAAGAAAAGGAATAGTCAATTCCAATCCGTTTACAGAATGCCCTCCAAAACATAGACACGAACTGGGTGCCCCTGTCAGAAACAATATTCACAGGAACACCATGCAATCGCACAACATGATTAATAAATAATTTGCTCAGGGTCTCGGAATTAGGTAACCTGGACAGCGGAACAAAATGACACTGCTTGCTGAATCTGTCTACCACTACCCAGATACAAGTCTTCCCTTCTGAGAGTGGCAGGTCAGTAATAAAATCCATGGAGATATGAGTCCAAGGAACCTCAGGGGTAGGCAAGGACTGGAGCAACCCGGCAGGGCGGTTGCAGGGAGACTTAGCGCGAGCACAGGTTTCACAAGCCAGTACATATTCCTTACAGTCCTTTACTATGGTTGGCCACCACAAATTCCTGGTTACAAGTCTGATGGTTTTATTGATATCTGGATGCCCTACGAGGACAGAATCATGAGATTCCTTAAGGACTTGGAGGCGGAATTTGGCAGGGACGAATAGTTTCTGGGCAGCAATAGTGTCAGGGGCCTGTTCTGGAGATCCATGAATCTCTTCCAGAAGATCCAAAGACACAGCCGAAACAACAATCCCTTTGGCTAAAATGGGAGTCGGTTCCACGTCCTCGACTTGTAATGGGAAAAAACTTCGAGACAGGTCATCAACCCTCACATTTTTAGTACCCGGTCGGAAAGTGATAACGAAATCAAATCTGGAGAAGAACAAAGCCCACCTAGCCTGTCTAGGATTCAGTCTTTTTGCTGACTCCAGGTAGGTCAGGTTTTTGTGGTCAGTAATTACGGTAATCTTATGTTTGGCGCCTTCGAGGAAGTGGCGCCATTCCTCGAAGGCCCATTTGATTGCCAACATCTCCAGATTACCTATGTCATAATTTGTCTCGGTAGATGAAAATTTTCGGGAAAAGAAGGCACACGGAAGAAGCTGAGTGAGGGATGCAGTGCCTTGTGATAGAACTGCTCCCACTCCAACTTCAGAAGCATCTACCTCTACAATGAAGGGGCGGTCCAGATCAGGCTGAACCAATATTGGGTCAGAGGAGAAACATTCTTTTAACTTAGAAAACGCATAAATTGCTTCAGGCTTCCAATTAACCACGTCCGCCCCTTTACGTGTCAAATCAGTGAGTGGTTTGGCTATCTCTGAAAACCATTTAATAAATTTGCGATAATAGTTAGCGAAACCCAAGAATCGCTGCAGTGCCTTTAGAGACTTGGGTTGTACCCATTCCATAATGGGTTTAATTTTAGAAGGATCCATGCGAAAACCTTTGGCCGATATAATATACCCCAAAAAATTTATCTCCTCCTCCATGAAGACACATTTCTCTAATTTGGCGAATAAAGAATGCTCTCTGAGTCTCTGGAGTACAGATTTGGACATGTCGGACGTGCGACCAAAGACCAGGAGAAAAAAACAGAATGTTGTCCAAATAAACGACCACATATACACCACTGATATCTCTGAAAATATCGTTGACAAAATTCTGAAACACTACAGGTGCGTTATATAACCCGAACGGCATTACGAGATACTCAAAATGGCTGAAAGGTGTGTTAAACGCGGTCTTCCACTCATCGCCTTCTTTTATACGGACAAGGTTATATGCTCCCCTGAGGTCCAGTTTGGTGAAATACCTGGCTCTCAACAGCTGATTATAAAGATCAGGGATGAGTGGAAGAGGATACTGGTTTTTCACAGTGATCGCGTTTAATTCGCGGTAATCAATGCAAGGTCTGAGGCCGCCATCTTTCTTTCCCACAAAAAAGAAACCGGCCCCTACTGGTGAGGTGGACGCTACTCTGCAACCAACATCACTCAAAGGAGAAACACGGCGGCGTTCAGCGACAGAGGCCGACGTCGAAGGAGCAGGTCCATATGAGGATAAGGCCCTCCTATCACCGGCACCATCAGCCGACGGAATCCGGCGCTTCCCAGCAGCCGAAGCAGGAACACCAGCCACAGAGTCCAATGGCATTGTGACACATACATTTTTACAAGGAACAAGGAGTATACCTTGCGTCCATATAGGACGCCTACTCATAGAACAGGCAGCAATAGAGAAAAAAAAACAAACTCACCATTTGCGGCCAAAAACAAATCCAAAAATGCACTAGCGGGGAGCCAGACCCCACTAGATGGAGCAGACACAAGTGTGGACGATAAAGCCACCCCAACCTGTCAAAGCATGGGGGAGGTTGCTTGCCAAGCACTCAAGATCTGCAACCATAGGATTCCATTCACATTGATACTAATAGTGCAAAATATCTGCAGGCTCCCACTGGTCCCTGCCACCAGACCAAATGAGCAGCCCAGATCAATTTCTCTGCACCACTGAATGAATGATGCCCCATGGGGCCCAGCCGCCCCCTGCAAAAAGATAAATAGTCCAAAAAGTTTTCTTATAATAACGAAAAAACTATTTTGTGAGGTATTGGTTAGATGTTTTGGCCAAGACGCTGTAAGCTCCTAATCCCCGTCACGGGTCCTCACGCTTACGAGTCCTATCAAAATACACAAACTACTCATAGAACAGGCAGCAATAGAGGAAAAAAAAAAACTCACCATTTGCGGCCAAAAACAAATCCAAAAATGCACTAGCAGAGAGCAGCCAGACCCCACTAGATGGAGCAGACACAGGTGTGGACGATAAAGCCACCCCAACCGGTCAAAGCATGGGGGAGGTGGCTTGCCAAGCACTCAAGATCTGCAACCATAGGACGCCATTCCCATTGATACTAATAGTGTAAAATATCTGCAGGCTCCCACTGGTCCCTGCTCTCTGCTAGTGCATTTTTGGATTTGTTTTTGGCTGTAAATGGTCACATATAGGACGTCTACCTGCATTTTCCAACTACTGATCAAAAGTTCCTCAGAATTACAATCTAGCAAGAACACCACTAATCTGTGGCACTCCCGTTCGACTTAACTACAGCTCCCTGAGTGCTCACAAAAGTCAAGGCGGACGTAATGACTATCCTTCACTCCAGGGTTGTCGTCATCCTTCCGTAGATGGACGATTTGCTTATCAAAACACCGATCCTCACGGACTGTGTACACAGATTCTCCATTACTGTAGACACTTTGCGAAGATTGGGATGGCCGGTCAACCTCCAAACAGTTCAACACATCACAGCTTGGGTCAAACTCCCACAGGTCAAGACTCAGGGCCTACGGATGTGAGTCCGTACTCTCCTTCTTTGGTACCCAAGGCGAGATGATGGCAGTATTACAGGCAGTTCCCCCCCTGCTCAACTGCATTGTCCACCCATACTCAAGTCACAGGATAAGAACCTGTCACTCGACAGGAGGTTTCACCCATCGTCTTCTACCAGGCGGTCTCACCATTGGTGGTTTTTGCCACTCTCTCTCTCCCTTATGCAGGAAATGCTCTTCATTTCACCATGCTGGAGAGTTCTAACCACTATTGCACGCCTGACAGGATGGGGCGCGGTGTCCCCCATCACAGAACACAGAAGTCCTTCATCCTTCTTCTGGCAGGCAGCCACATCAACATACAGTCAGACTTTGTCACGACTGTGGCATATCAGTGTAATCCACAAACTCTGTACTGTCAGGGAGGTGGCTTTCTTCAGCCGCAAAGGGACGGACTTAGGAGAGTGGTCCCTACTCCCAGACGTCTTCCAACAAATCTTCCATTGTTGGGGAACCCCCCAACGTGGACCTCATGGTAGCACGCCTCAATGCCAAGGTGTCAGCCTTCATAGCCAGGTCCCAGGATCTACAGTCGCCAGCCTTCATGGCCAGGTCCAAGGAACCACAGTCATTAGGAGCAGACACACCAGTCCAGGTCTGCACCCCATTCCGACTCCCCTACATCTTTCTCCACTGCCACTGATCTCCAGGGTAGTGAGGAAGATAAAACAAAAATGCCACCAGGGCATCCCCATGGCCCCATATTGCCACAGACGTGCTTGGTACGCTGATCTCCCCCAACTCACAGCGGACATACCAGGGCATCAGCCTGACTGTCCAGATCTATGCTTTCAGGGCCCATTATGCCATCAGAATTCCTCAACTCTGAATTCGACGGCGTGACCCTTGAGACCTTGACCTTAACCCAGGATGAGTTTTTTTCACTCCATATTGTAGCAACCAAGATCAAAGCAAGGAAACCACCTCCATCACACATGGAAAACATCTATGCTAGCCATAGAGGTCATTCACTTTGGCTCTATTCCCTACCAGAATTCTCGGTTTCCTCTGATTAGTGAACTATATGTACTGGACCTCGCCAGAGCCCTACGCATATATGTACTCACGACAACGCCCTATAGGAAATTGGGCTCTCTCTCCTCCTTCTTCCTAAGGACAAGAATACTGGCTTGACAGCCTCTGAAGCTACTCTAGCTAAATGGATTTGTGCAACCATCCAAGACGCTTATACCATCGAACACGCGCCATTCTGCTCGGTATCTGTCACGGGTGGCACGGATGACAGGGTAGAGGCCACGCGCAGACGGTCCCAGCGTTTGGCCAATCAGCCATAAGGTTTGAGGACGGTCCGTCTTTCAGGGGCATTTACCTTCTGTGTAGATAAAGAGAAGGTATGATAAGATCTCCCTATCATGGGAGGACGGCTGGAAGGTCTTGTGCTCGGTCTGGTTTCTACACCAGTATTCTGGGTCTCTAGGACCCAGCAGGTTCTTCCCTCCTTTATAAGGAGTTTCATTGCCCTCCCTCGGTGCAGGTGATAGTTCCTTGTGCACTCATTATCCTTGCTCCAAGCAGAAGCTGAGATTGTGGAGGTTGCTGTGCTCTGCTGCAAGATAAGTGTTTTCTTTCCCCATTGTCTGTTTTCCTTGTGTTGTCTTTAGTTGTTAGTGGAGGGGTCTAGTGAACCTCCCCATCTGATCCTTAGATAAGGTAGTGCTAGGATCAGAGAGGGACGAGGTTCGTGGTCGGCGACAGTTGAGGAAACTGTATAGGGACGTCAGGGCAGACAGGGTCAGCCCCAGGAAGACTAGGGGTCACCCTCTCCCTCTTGTGCCCATAGCTTTAGGGACTCCTTATCCCCCCCCGTCGTTGTCCTACGCTGGGTGTCTCTCCCGCTCCCAGCGTGACATTATCACCTGCCAATACTGTAACTGAAGGACAGGGGAGGAACCGAATTTTCTTCCTTTCCTTATGGATCCTGTGTCTGCTTTGGCCCAGCAGCTGCAGTCTCTGTCTTTGGAGGTTGCGGACCTTCGGTCGGCTTTACAGGGCCCGCAACCGCAAAATGGTGTCTTGGGGAATCAAGCATTGGGTCAGGCCAGACCTGAACCTAAGGTTGCCCTCCCTGACAGGTTTTCAGGAGGTAGAGATAAGTTTACTGTATTCAAAGAGGCCTGTAAATTATATTTTAGGCTTAGGCCTTATTCCACTGGTGATGAGCAGCAGCGTGTAGGAATTATTATGTCGCTACTACAGGGAGATCCCCAGTCCTGGGCTTTCTCTCTGCCACAGGACTCTACTTGTCTCCGCTCTGTGGATGAATTTTTTGACGCCCTGGGCCTCATATATGATGACCCTGACCGTGTCGCTTTGGCTGAATCCAGGTTACGCCATCTCCGCCAGGGGACTCGGTCGGCGGAATCATATTGTTCTGAGTTCCGCAGGTGGGCTACGGACACGAAGTGGAACGATCCGGCACTCCGGAGTCACTTTTGTCAGGGTCTTTCGGAGAGGCTGAAGGACGCTCTGGCGGTTTATGAGACCCCTCCGTCCCTGGAGGCGGCTATGTCGTTAGCTATTCGTATGGATAGACGCCTCCAGGAGCGGAGGGGGAGACCTCCTGTTACTGGGAGCCATTCTCGTGGTGATTCCTGGTTACCGGGAGGTCACGCGGAGAGTGAGTCGTTCCTCCCGAGTGCGGAGGAACCGATGCAGCTGGGAGGTGCGGCGGCCTCGAGGTTCTCCGCCGGTACCTCCCGGGGCAAGGGGAAGGGGGTCTGTTTTTTCTGTGGGAAAGGGGACCATTTTATTGGGGCCTGTCCCTACACCCCTACACGGACTGGGGGGCCTGGACCTTCTGTGACTATGGGGGGTGTGGAGGTGGTCGAGCGGGAGGTGTGTGTATCCTCCATTTGTACTTCCCGTTTCCTCCTAAGTGCGGAGGTGGCGCTGGAGGGCACAACGGAGGGTATTTCTGTGTTTGTGGATAGTGGTGCGGGGGTCAGCATGGTGGATGCTCAGTTTGTAGACGCTCATGGGCTTAACTGCTGTTTATTGTCTCGCCCCATCCGTATCTATGCCATCGACTCAGCACCTCTTGCTCAAGGTAGTCTCACACATATCGTACATGACATTAAGTTGACGGTTGGATCCCAACATCAAGAGACGATATCTTGCTATGTTCTAGACGGTCTCCCCGCTCCCATTGTCCTGGGCTTGCCATGGTTGATTAAACATAATCCCGTAGTGGATTGGCAGTCCCGGGACATTGTGGAATGGAGTGATTTTTGTTCTGAGAATTGTTTGGTTACCTCGTTTTCGGTGGTGTCTGCGGTATCTCTGCCCCCGTTCCTATCGGAGTATGAGGATGTGTTCTCAGAGAAGGGGTGCCAAGACCTGCCCCCCCATCGGGCATACGATTGCCCAATCAACCTCGTTCCCGGAGTTAAACTGCCCAAAGCTAGGATGTTTGCTATATCGGGTCCGGAAAGACAGGCGATGAAGGATTTCATTTCTGAGAGTCTGCAGTCGGGTCACATCAGGCCCTCAACCTCGCCGGTTGCGGCTGGTTTCTTTTTTGTTAAGAAAAAAGATGGGGGCCTCCGTCCTTGCCTGGATTTCCGGGAGTTGAATCGGATTACTGTCCGTGATCCGTACCCCCTCCCTCTGATTCCTGATTTATTCAGTCAGGTAGTGGGTGCTAAATGGTTCTCCAAGTTGGATTTGAGGGGGGCCTACAACCTGATTAGGGTCAGAGAGGGGGATGAATGGAAGACAGCATTTAATACCCCGGACGGCCATTTTGAAAGTCTCGTAATGCCGTTCGGGCTCACTAACGCCCCTGCGGTGTTCCAACACTTTGTCAATGACATATTCCATCATTTGGTGGGTAGATTTGTGGTTGTTTACTTAGATGATATCTTGATCTATTCCCCCGATTTGGAGACGCATCAGTCCCATGTCAAGCAGGTGTTACAGGTATTACGAGACAATAAGCTGTATGCTAAACTCGAGAAATGTGTCTTCGCCGTTCAGGAGGTACGGTTTTTGGGGTACCTCCTGTCGCCATTGGGTTTTCGGATGGATCCGGAAAAAGTCCGGGCGGTGTTGGACTGGGAACAACCGGACAATCTACGGGCATTGCAACGTTTTTTGGGGTTTACCAACTTTTACCGTAAATTTATTCGGAACTATTCGGTGCTGGTGACGCCTCTTACGGACATGACTAGGAAGGGGACCGATTTTTCCGAGTGGTCGGAGTCTGCTCGCCAGGCTTTCTCCTCCCTAAAGCGTTGTTTTGTTTCCGCACCTATTCTCCGTCAGCCCGATCTTTCTCAGCCCTTCGTTGTGGAGGTGGATGCGTCTGAGGTGGGGGTGGGGGCTGTATTGTCGCAAGGCCCTTCGCCTGGGAAATGGGTGCCCTGCGCGTTCTTCTCCAAGAAGTTGTCGTCGGCCGAGAGGAATTATGATGTCGGTAATAGGGAGCTGTTGGCTATTAAATTGGCTTTTGAGGAATGGCGTCACTGGTTGGAAGGGGCTGTCCATCCCATCACGGTTATTACCGACCACAAGAACCTGTCTTACCTTGAGTCCGCCAAGCGTCTCAATTCCCGGCAGGCCCGGTGGTCCTTGTTTTTCACGAGATTTAATTTTACCGTCACTTACCGTCCAGGGGTTGAGAACGTGAAGGCTGATGCATTGTCGCGTAGTTTCCCGGGTGGTAGTGCTCATGAAAGTCCCGTTCCCATCTTACAGGAGGGGGTGGTTGTTTCTGCTCTTTGCCCTGATCTGGAGGGGGAGGTGTTGAAGGTCCAGGGGGGCGCCCCTGCCTCCTGTCCTTCTGGGAGACTGTTTGTGCCATCATCTTTGCGTCTCAGAGTGCTGTCAGAGCATCACGACTCCGTATTGGCAGGGCATCCCGGCAGTAGGGCCACCTTCGATCTTTTATCTCGTCGCTTTTGGTGGCCGGGGTTGAGGAAGGACGTAGCGGAATTCGTATCTGCCTGTAGTGTGTGTGCACGGGCTAAGGTTCCGCATACCCGTCCGGCTGGTTCTCTCTTGCCATTGTCTATTCCTGAGAGGCCATGGACACATGTGTCAATGGATTTTATCACCGATCTTCCGGCGTCTGCAGGCAAGACGGTAGTGCTGGTAGTGGTTGATAGGTTCAGTAAGATGGTTCGCTTTGTGGCACTGCCCGCGCTTCCTAATGCTCGGACACTGGCACAGGTGTTTGTAAGTGAGATCGTGAAGCTTCATGGAGTTCCCTCCGAGGTGGTTTCTGATCGTGGTACTCAGTTTGTCTCCAAGTTTTGGAAGGCTTTTTGTGCACGTTTAGGAATTGCCTTGTCCTTCTCTTCTGCTTTTCATCCTCAGTCTAATGGGCAGACCGAACGTATGAATCAGAATTTGGAGACTTATCTGAGGTGTTTTGTCTCTGACAATCAGGAGACTTGGGCGGGTTATCTGCCCTTGGCCGAGTTTGCCCTTAATAATCGTCTTCAGGAGTCCACTGGCAAGTCACCGTTCTTCGGTGCATATGGGTTTCATCCTCAGTTTGGTACTTTTAGTGGTACTAGTCCTTCCGGAGTTCCTGAGGAGGACCGATTTACCTCATCCCTCTCCTCGGTTTGGCGGAGGGTACAGAGTAGCTTGAAGCTCTTAGGCGACAGGTACAAACGTATGGCTGACAGGAAGCGTGCGCCAGGTCCGGACCTGTGTGTGAATGACTACGTGTGGTTGTCTACCAAGAATGTGAAGTTGAAGGTGCCCTCTTGGAAGTTGGGGCCCAGGTTTATTGGCCCTTATCAGATAACCGCCGTTATCAATCCCGTGGCGTTTCGTCTTGCGTTGCCTCCCGCTCTTAAGATCCACAATGTATTTCATAGGTCGCTCCTCAAACCGTATGTGCCGTCGTCTAACCCGTCTCCTTTGCCCCCGGAGCCCATCTGCGTAGCGGGGAATTTGGAATTTGAGATCTCAAAGGTGGTTGATTCTCGCAGGGTGCGCCGTTCTCTTCAGTATTTGGTGCACTGGAGGGGATACGGTCCGGAGGAACGGATGTGGGTGCCGGCGTCGGAAGTCTCCGCCGCTAGGCTGGTCCGCGCTTTTCACCGTTCCCATCCGGATAAGCCTGGTCCTGAGTGTCCGGGGGCCACTCGTGGACGGGGGGGTACTGTCACGGGTGGCACGGATGACAGGGTAGAGGCCACGCGCAGACGGTCCCAGCGTTTGGCCAATCAGCCATAAGGTTTGAGGACGGTCCGTCTTTCAGGGGCATTTACCTTCTGTGTAGATAAAGAGAAGGTATGATAAGATCTCCCTATCATGGGAGGACGGCTGGGAAGGTCTTGTGCTCGGTCTGGTTTCTACACCAGTATTCTGGGTCTCTAGGACCCAGCAGGTTCTTCCCTCCTTTATAAGGAGTTTCATTGCCCTCCCTCGGTGCAGGTGATAGTTCCTTGTGCACTCATTATCCTTGCTCCAAGCAGAAGCTGAGATTGTGGAGGTTGCTGTGCTCTGCTGCAAGATAAGTGTTTTCTTTCCCCATTGTCTGTTTTCCTTGTGTTGTCTTTAGTTGTTAGTGGAGGGGTCTAGTGAACCTCCCCATCTGATCCTTAGATAAGGTAGTGCTAGGATCAGAGAGGGACGAGGTTCGTGGTCGGCGACAGTTGAGGAAACTGTATAGGGACGTCAGGGCAGACAGGGTCAGCCCCAGGAAGACTAGGGGTCACCCTCTCCCTCTTGTGCCCATAGCTTTAGGGACTCCTTATCCCCCCCCGTCGTTGTCCTACGCTGGGTGTCTCTCCCGCTCCCAGCGTGACAGTATCATAGTGCATTCTAATACGGCCTTGGGGGCTCCCCAAGCCGTTCAACACCAGGCATCAGTTTAATAAGTGTGTAGGCAGCCAAGGGTCTAGCCTGCACATATCTACAAGGCACTACAGTTACTTCCCCACTCAGGGACTGCTTTTTGATGTCCCATGGTTCTGTGTCCCCCAATGGGGCGAAGGAGAAAAGGAGATTTTTGTGTACTCACCGTAAAATCCTTTTCTCTTAGCCTCTAATTGGGGGACACAGCACCCAAAAAAAACTCACCAAATTTGGTCTCTTACAAATACCATTGCATTTAGCAGGATACTATCAGCCACCTCGGTGCATCAGTGTTGAGAGATATGGGTTGCTTCTGAGGTGGCTGATAGTATCCTGCTAAATGCAATGGTATTTGTAAGAGACCAAATTTGGTGAGTTTTTTTTTTCTATATATTTTCTATGTACCAATTCGGTGATTTTTGGGACACAGCACCCACCCTGTTGCCTTTTTTTGGGTCTTTTCTACAGTTCTCATGTTGCTTCTCAGGTGTTGACTGTTTACACATGTTTTCCTGTTTGGTTAACTGTTTACACTTGTGCCTGTTTGATTACAGGCCTTGTCATACTACTATTACTCGATTAACTCATACCTGTTTACACATGTGCCTGTTTGGTTACAGGCCTCATTACTCTGTTATTACTTTGTTAACTATTAACTGTTTACACATGTTTGCATGTTTAGTTACAAGCTTTGTTATATTGTTATTACTCTGCTAACTCTCCTACTGCTTTAACACAAAACTGGTGAAGCAATGCCTGGGTGTATACTGCAGAGGAGGAGCCACTTAACTCTTTTGCAGATTCTACCTAGTGGCGCCTCCTAGTGGACAGCAGCATAACACCCATGGTTCTGTGTCCCCCAATTAGAGGCTAAGAGAAAAGGATTTTACGGTGAGTACACAAAAATCTTCTTTTGCATAATCATTTGGAACAGGGTGTATATATATAAATAAAATACATATGAAGAAAGCACATTTTATAAAATATCTGATAAAAAAACTATTCTTTATTTCCCTATGGACTGATTCAAGAGCAAAAAAAAATGATTAAGTGAAGACAGAGTTTTACATTATTAAGGTAGGAGATGACAGTTGCTGCTCATAAAATTCAATGGAGAGTGGAGGGGAAGAAAGGACGATCTAGTTACAGAAACAAAAGAAAACAGGTTGCGCCACACTGCTTTAACAGTATAAATGAGGTAGATCGAAATCTCCTAATGCTCACCTGGTTTAGTTGTGCCGAGCCGCACAACTGGCTGGCAAGCGAGGAACAGGCTGGCGCGGCCTCCAGGCCGGATGGAACTGGCGGGTGGGGGTCGTGCTGCGATCCTCGATCGTGCGAGCCGATGACTGATTTAGTAGTGTCGAGCCGCACGGCTAGCTGGCGAGCGAGGAACAGGCTGGCGCGGCCTCCAGGCCGGATAGATCCGACGAGTGGGTGCCGTACTGCGATCCTCGATCGTGCGAGCCGATGATTGGCGAGCCACAGGTAGGGGAGTGGTGAATTAGTGCGGGCGAGGTCCTGGAGCCGAGCTGCTCAAACTCGCGCTTCCCGGAGGGAAGGCGTGGGCCGTGTACAAGGAAATAAAGAAGGTGTCAGCGCTCAGATAACAACCAGGACACCGGTTAGTGAATAATTACCTCTAAGTTTTATTTGTTCAGTGTAGGATTCCAAATCTCCACAACGCGTTTCAGCGTTAAGTACGCCTTTCTCAAGTGATTTGATAAAATCACTTGAGAAAGGCGCACTTAACGCTGAAACGCATTGTGGAGATTTGGAATCCTACACTGAACAAATAAAACTTAGAGGTAATTATTCACTAACCGGTGTCCTGGTTGTTATCTGAGCGCTGACACCTTCTTTATTTCCTAGTTACAGAAACAGACATTCTGCTTCAAATCCATCAGAAATTACAGTAATTCTTAATTGATAGTGAAAAGCATTCTGAAAATGTCTAAAATTATGTTTAACTTCAACACACAGATTAGCCAACACCACTGTTTTATTTACTACATTATAATTTTAACAGTCTGGGATAATAATCAAGTAAGACTATCTAATCATTGTCACTCTCGTATTAAGGTCCATATATATCCTTTCCATAATAATGATTTAAAATTGTTCTCATGGTAAACTGTAGAAGTGAAATGCTCACCTCCACTGTGAAAAAGAGAAAAAAATGTGATAATATAAAGGAAATGTGTGTATACTCTGACAGGTATGTGCTCTTCGATCCTCCAGCTGTGAAAGTGAATAAAAACTGTAAGTGGCTTACATCTCATCTATATAGAACTAGCAGCTTTGAGGTAAAGGCAACCACCTGCGTCCAAAGTGTTTATATATTAGATTGATGTTGTGAATCAACATCCCAGTATTTTCTTATCATCTCTTGACATGCCTTTTTCTATTTACTTCCACTAGTAATCAATATTACAGAGCCTCTAATGCTCTGCAGAAGCAATAGAATTAAAACGAACAGTTATAACGAGAATCATCTCCATTACTGAATTCACAGGTTTTAACACTTATAATTGTCATAATTTAAGAAAAGCATTCTAAATTGTATAAAATCTTTATAAAAGTAGGTATTGATAAATAGTTTGCCTAGCTTAATAAAAACCTACATGTTTTTAAAGTAAATCAACAGAATCACCTTTCAACTTTTTACATTTAATGCATCAATCGTAAAGGCATTCTTATAGTTTATAAATAAATTGTTATCCTGTTCTACAAACCATGACTTCATAGCTTAAACTACTGTCTTGTTTGATGGTCATTTTCATCCTTTCAATAACTTTTTAGCTTCAAAAAGAGATCATATTAACTTGAGAACATGTCAGTAGAATATGGTGGATGATCTAGAATTTGAAAGCCAATATCATTGAGTTTTTCGCTGGTGCATTATTCTGCAATAACTAGAAAGTTTTGTTGATGTCCCAATCTTTACAATTTCAAAATTATAAAAATCTTTCCTACTAAACTTTAGCATGTGCAATTATTTCTAGAGATGAGCCAAGATTTGGAATTTCAAACTTGCCGACTTTGTCTAACTTTCCCCCAAAAATTTGATTTGTGGCATTTATGCAAATCTCTATACTGGGAATCTTGTAATTTCTTGGAAAATACATATGGAGGACAGGACAGAGAGAGAGCCACACTGACAATAAGAGGTTCCACACTACATGGATGAGATTTTTTCTTAGGGAGGATCCAGTATCACGTCGAAATGCATCAAAAATAAAATCACTTCCTTCAGATATCACGTTTTTTTATTATTATTATTATTATTATTATTTATTTATTTATATAGCACCATTATATTCCATGCCGCTTTACATGCTAAATGGGGCAGACTATGACAAGTAACATAGTAACAATACAAGTAACAATAAATGTGGACAATGCAGTCGTACAGGTACAAGAGGGGAGAAATCCTGTCCGCGAGGGCTCACAGTCTATGTTTGATTGTCTTCCTATTGACAGCGTGGCATTTGCACCATTATTTGTGCTGTAGTTCTTTGGTGAAGAGCATGTTGTGTGGAGAAGTGGACCACAGTTCATTTTAGTGATGAAAGCAAGTTCAATTTATTTGGGTCTGGTGGGAAATATTATGACACTACCATAAATTGTGTAATCAATCTAAAGCAATATGCCAAGAAATTTGCACCAGGTATGTGTACCCATGCATTTGAAAGAATAATATATAACACAAGATGTCTACAATCAGACATAGATAAGTCAATAGCTAGACAACTAGTACACATTATACATGGACAGTGAAAAAATGCATGATTATTACAGCTAGTCTTAAGGCTATAAGTATTGCAGTGTATAAGGATAACAATAGTGGTAACTGGTCAGGTGGATATTTAGAGCATGCTATTAAGTTATCAAACCAGTGCTCTATGCGCATACATAAATTGTAGATATTCATACCTGATGTAGTAATATCAGAAAAACATGCCGGCGTGCCATCCACTCAACATGCGTTTTAGTCAATACAGGACCTTTGCCAAGGGGTGTGTCAATATACGGAAGTGAGAGGTTTAAAAATAGATCAGGACTAATCATATCCTGCATGCCGGGTTATAACTCATGCATCTCCAAAGTCCTGCAGACTCCATCAGAGTGGATTTGTCTAGAACACCCCCCGGACACACGACAAGCATGTGACTGGAGATCGCAGGTCATTGAAGATGCCATCAAACAGCCTGACATCACAAAGCACTCACTGATCTCTGGCTAGGGATATCTGGCTAGTCCCATGTTTGAGACTCTAAATCGAGGCTCCACGGACTCCATTTGCATGATCAAACAGCCTGAGACCTGGACTCACAGGACACATTCATCCCAGGCATGTTGGATTCCCTGAGAATACCC
Source organism: Allobates femoralis (assembly GCA_033576535.1). Taxonomy (NCBI): domain Eukaryota; kingdom Metazoa; phylum Chordata; class Amphibia; order Anura; family Aromobatidae; genus Allobates; species Allobates femoralis. Next base: position 283,676,837 of record JARQOC010000001.1, read on the forward strand.
GCAATATACATGACATATAGATGCACTTATATAGAAACAGTGATCTTTGTTACATGGGAATATGGAGATATATTAGAACATATACATGATATAAGAGGGATGCCTATAAACCACATACACATATTATTGTCTATCATAATTATAAGAATACTAGATGGCGGCCTGATTCTAAAGAATCGGGTAGTCTAGAATCCATATATAGTTTATTTACTAATAGTTAGGGGAGTGCGGTGAAATGAATTGTGTGTATACAGGTGGCTCAGTGGGTAGCAGAGTATACGGTGGCTCAGTGGGTAGCAGAGTATACGGTGGCTCAGTGGTTAGCACTGCGCGGTGGCTCAGTGGTTAGCAGTGAGTGCGGTGGCTCAGTGGTTAGCAGTGAGTGCAGTGGCTCAGTGGTTAGCAGTGAGTGCGGTGGCTCAGTGGTTAGCAGTGAGTGCGGTGGCTCAGTGGTTAGCAGTGAGTGCGGTGGCTCAGTGGTTAGCAGTGAGTGCGGTGGCTCAGTGGTTAGCAGTGAGTGTGGTGGCTCAGTGGTTAGCAGCGAGTGGGGTGGCTCAGTGGTTAGAAGTGAGTGCGGTGGCTCAGTGGTTAGCAGTGAGTGCGGTGGCTCCATGGTTAGCAGTGAGTGCGGTGAGATTGGTCAGCACAGTGGCGTGGGCAGAGTGGTCAGCACAGCGCCGTGGGCAGAGTGGTCAGCGCAGCGCCATGGGCAGAGTGGTCAGCACACACATACATACACACACACACATACACATACTCCGCTATAGTTAGCACCGACACTGAGTCGTCCCCGGCGCCTGGATCCTGAGTCGACATGTCGCCGCCCGCGGACGACTGGATCCAATATGGCATCCGGGAAGTTTGGCGAGACTTCTTGGACGCTATATTGGATCCAGTAGTTGGGGGGTGGCGACATGTCGACTGAGGATCCAGGCGGCTGATGCAGGGCCGGTGGTAAGTATAGCGGAGTGTGTGTGTGTGTATGTGTGCGGACAAAGTGAGGGAAGTGCGGACAAAGTGACGAAAGTGACTACATACACACATATATACACACCAGTGGCAGTAGTTATAAACACTACCAAATATGCAGTTAATGCTGAACTGGTATATAATTGGTTAATTTCACAGTGTTATTACAACTATACACTGTGTAATAGAAATAACAACAATAATGGAATATAAGGGGTTAATGTTCCTACTGGCAGTAGTAATAGAGACTACAAAGTCTGGAGATAAGGCAGAAATGGTATATAAGGGGTTAACTTCGCAGTGGCAGTACAACTACACACTGTGTTATAGAAATTACAGATAAAACGGAATGTAAGGGGTTAATGTTGCTACTGTCATGAGTACAATATACGCAGTAATAATACTGTTAACCAAAAAAAGATATATTATCTGATTTAGGGTTGATAATGTACAGGAGCTTGCTTCCCGACGTCGCTGTGACAGGATTGTCAAAGTAGGTGTGAGGTAAAAATTCTAAGTTCGCAGTCTAAAATGGCGGCCGCGAAATTTGAATTCATAAAATGGCGGCTTTCGCGAGGCGCTGTTCGGATTGGGCAATGCCGCGACCAATGAGCATAGCGCATCACTGGCCATTGAGATACATGCAGGACTTTGAGTTTCAAATTTAGCGCTGTAAGTGAGGCGCGAAGCTCATTGGTCGCTGTGTGCTGGCGCCGACCAATGAGCATAGCGCCTCACTGGCCATTGAGATACATGGAGGACTTTGAGTTTCAAATTTAGCGCTGTAAGTGAGGCGCGAAGCTCATTGGTCGCTATGTGCTGGCGCCGACCAATGAGCATAGCGCCTCACTGGCCATTGAGATACATGGAGGACTTTGAGTTTCAAATTTTGCGCTGTAAGTGAGGCGCGAAGCTCATTGGTCGCTGAGTGCTGGCGCCGACCAATGAGCATAGCGCCTCACTGGCCATTGAGATACATGGAGGACTTTGAGTTTCAAATTTAGCGCTGTAAGTGAGGCGCGAAGCTCATTGGTCGCTGTATGCTGGCGCCGACCAATGAGCATAGCGCCTCACTGGCCATTGAGATACATGGAGGACTTTGAGTTTCAAATTTAGCGCTGTAAGTGAGGCGCGAAGCTCATTGGTCGCTGTGTGCTGGCGCCGACTAATGAGCATAGCGCCTCACTGGCCATTGAGATACATGGAGGACTTTGAGTTTCAAATTTAGCGCTGTAAGTGAGGCACGAAGCTCATTGGTCGCTGTGTGCTGGCGCCGACCAATGAGCATAGCGCCTCACTGCCCATTGACATACATAGCGGCATGGCCAGGCACTTGGTTCTGTTTTCGGCCACGGCACTTGGCTCTCGTCGGTCGGAGCGACGAAGTCTGTAGCTCCGGGCCGCTGTATTCTCATTGCTCGGCGCTTGTAGCCACCGCCGGAGCTGGCGTTCTGGCGGAGTCGGCGGGGTGTACTTGGGCAATGGCCGATTGGACTCGCAATGGCCGCTTCGCGGCATTGCTCGCCGGGGTGCCAGGACCTCAAGACCCCAGTGCTGCAAAGGCGACAGTGCTAACCACTTGAGTCACCGTGCTGCCCCTATATATACATGTCATATGTTATGGCAATAAGCATACCAAATATTAGCCATAATATGTGTGGAGGGCTATAAAATATCATGTAGTAAATAATATTATATATGTTGCGTCCACATTGCGTCCACATGTCAAACGATGCACGAAATATGACATATATATGTTTCTATGCTGCCAACTCAACGTCCCACAGATTAGAAGTGTAGATCTGTGAGTTGTACTGTGTTCCTCACTGCTGTATTGGGGAAAATCAGTCCTAAGATTGTCTAACAGCTTTTTATGATACTTCAGCATGCAGCATGCACATGTCCTAGTCCAAGGTGGGAAGCATCTGGCTAAATTTACTCTTGTACAGCGGATCCAACAGTGTGTCAACACAGTAGTCATCTAATTTGAATCCTAATGATATGGACACCATGTTGTAGATAGTGCAGCAAAAAGGCGCTCATGTGTCTGATGTATCCATGAGGCCCAAATCCTTGTTGTGTTGTGGTGGTATAAAAATTGAGCTTGATTTCTCCGTCCTCTTCCATCATCCTCAGAAAACAGAAAGGGGAATCACTTCTTCCTCATCTCCTGACAGTTCTGTACCCATCTCCTCTTTATCCTCATCCTCCTCCATTTGTTCCTCAGCTCTCGCACCTTCAATACCACCTTGGTACCATGAGTCCCCCTCTGTTGCTCTACTCCACCCTCCCATGCCACTTGTCTGTGTGACAAGAGTCCAGATCTTTAAGATATTGATATCCTTTCCGCATCTTCCTCTTCATCCTCCTCTTTTTCCTCTGGTACCACCACCTCATCCTGCAGACTTTTCAAAGTTTGCTCCAGCATATAGATGTTTGGAATAGTGATGCTGATGACAGCATTGTCAGCGCTTACCATCTTAGTAGCCATTTTTAAACTGTGCAGTAGGGGAGGTCCTGGAAGCAACATTTGCACCACATTTGACTCGCTTTAAGTCACTGTATGAGACATTACATACTGCACCAGACCTGTGACCCCTGCTGTCAAGAGCCAGAGGTGTGGCTCAGGATGCAGTACCTATCGTGTTTGCAAGCCTCAGTCTCTGTGCGGGAACACGCAACGTATCCTCATCTGCTGAGCTACTCAACTGCATGACTCCGGGTTGATTTCAAGTGGGACTTCAAACCTCATCATCATTCTTGCTGTTGTCCCATTCCTCGCCATGAGAGTCACCTTCCTCCTCTTCCTGTCGTAAATGCACAGTACAGTGCAGTACTGAGTCTCATCTTCACTTCCACCCCCAAGTGTTAATGTCTGGTGATGAGGGTCTAGATTCTGCTGGGACCCTACTTCCTCTGTCCTTGTATCCAACTCCAAAAGATTTTGGGCATCGGTGCAGATGCTTTCCTCCTCTGAAGTATGGAAATTTGGGGATCAGACCTCTGATGTTCATGGAATAGAATGTGTGAACACCTCTGCAGAATCGCCCATCTGTGTTTCCCAACAATCAGTTGTGTGGCATTAATAAAGTACCAGCGAATAATCATATTGCTTTATACTCAACTGCGCAATTACTTTCAAGGAGAACAAAGTTGATTTGCATATAAAAATTTACATTTTATTAAATAAGATTAAGAATAACAATACACAAAAATAGCCTGGATTCAAAGTTACTTATCGAAGTGATGTATTATTAAAGTCCAACGTTACATGACTTTGGGAGCCCTACAGTTACAAATTAATTGCCCTACAGTTGGCCTTTACACATCATGCTTTATTGTTCACCAGATTATTTCTTAGTTATGTGAACATGCCTTACTTAATGCATGCAGCTCACATTTACCCCTTGGAGGTGTGACTAATTAACACAGCTGTATGACCGAAAATCAGGGACACCTGTTTCCAACTTACACACCGGAGCATTACAAGCTTATAAACAGTATCAACATTGCAGATATTACCACATCCTTAGTAAACTGCTTGTGCTACAATACAATACATATAACTGCATTCATGTTACAGACATACACCAGGTGCTACATAGTGATGCAACTGCATCTTGAAGATAGAAAGGTTACCAACAAGTTGCAGATATAATTACCGATGGGCTCCCCATGCCACGCTAGCCCCTACATAGGTTTCACGTAAGGCTTCCTTGGAAGGCATGGCTATGGCAGGTCCCGGGCGGGTTTTAACCCTGGACCCACGATCACATGCCCCTAATTCAAACAATCGCGGCTGCATATATAGCGCATGCACTCTCTTGCCGCTCCGCCTATTTGCACCATCAAAGCCCATCATGGGATAGAGTAGGTCAGGTGACTTACCTCCTTTGCTTACGTTGGTTCCCATAGAGATATTCTTTGATGCAGAGGCATTAAGTAAGGTGTGTTCATGTAGCTAGGAATAATCTGGAGCAGAATATAGCATGATGTGTAAATGCCATATGCAAATCAACTTTGTTCTCCTTGAAAGCAATCAAGGTTGGAGAGTATAACTCTGGGTGACACATGGGTAATTTGTGCCCCACCTCTGTAGACTGTACTGTTTGTGATATTGAGGAACAGGAAGACATGCCACTTGATGCAGCACTTGCAATGAACTGTAGCAAAAGCTCGTTCTGGGCCTCATCCACAACTCACATTGTTCTGCTGCTGGTAAACAAAGAGACCAGAAAAGGCTGTCCAGTAACAGAAGTTGTCACTTTGCTTGGGATATGACGAGCAAATATTTGTTCAGTATAGCTTTCAGTACCACCTTTCCCACGTACAATCCGAACACCAAGCCTACTTCCCTTTCTAACAACCCTATTCCCCTTCCCATTACCTCCTCTATCTCGGGATTTCACACTCATGTTTTATGAAATGAAATGAAATGGTATGATAGTATGAGCGCTGGGAACAGATTACAAGCACTGGATCCTATAGTTTATTACCTTCAAATTTAATATGAACAGTGGATGTTACAGGTCCTCACGCCACAACATGTTTCAACATAACAGATGTCTTTCTCAAGTGGACATGACATCCACTTGAGAAAGACATCTGTTATGTCGAAACATGTTGTGGCGTGAGGACCTGTAACATCCACTGTTCATATTAAATTTGAAGGTAATAAGCTATAGGATCCAGTGCTTGTAATCTGTTCCCAGCGCTCATACTATCATACCATTTCATTTCATTTCATGCTCAATTCCTCCCTTCGGGAAGTGTGGTTTGAGAGCAGCTCAGGAACAGAATCAGACCTACACAATAGGATCAGCCCCTCCCTAGGGTTTGGAGAGCCGCTGCAGTCCCATTAGGATCAAGCTGAAGGGAACTTCACCTCTGGAGTAAAGAGTCTCCGTCTGCTATTAATCTCACCACAAATGCAAAACCTAGTTGTGCAGGGAGCACAACTAGTAAAGGTGAGTGAAAACATCATTTAACATTACCTCAGCTTGATAGATGCACAGCGTGGCGCAACAATATACTTTTGTTTTTTTTACACTCATGTTTTTTGCACACAGATTTGGAAAGCACTTGTTTGATGTTTGAGGCAAAGAATAGCCTTTTTAGTACACAATGAAGGATGTGTGAATTACTGGTTAGAGGCCAAACACATCCTTTTTTAAGGAAACTGAAGAATTTTGAAATCACTGCTTTGAGGCAAAAAAAAATGCTTTTTAGTACAAACTAAATGATTTGGCATTTACTGGCTAGAGGCCAAACACATCCTGTTAATGGGTAACTGAAGGATGTGGCAATCACTACTTTGAGGTAAAAAAAATGTTTTTTTAGTACAAACTGACATATTTTAAACCACTAGTTAGAGGTCAAGCACATCCTTTTTTGGGGAAATTGAAGGAATTGTCAATCACTGGTTGGAGACCAAACAGCCTTTTTATGGGAAAGAGAAGGATTCTGAGGATACTGAAGGATTTGGCAATCACTGTTTAGAGGCAAAAAAATGGCTTTTTAGTACAAACTGAAGGTTTTGATAATCACTGGTTAGAGGCCAAACACAGACTTTTAATCATTGTTTTGAGGCAAAAAAAAAATCCTTTTTATTACAAACTGAAGGATTTTGCAATCACTAGTCAGAGGCCAAAGACAGCCTTTTTATGGGAAATTGAAGGATTTTGCAATCACTGCTTTGAGGCAAAAAAAAAGCTTTTCTAGTACAAACTGAAGTATTTGGCAATCCCCGGTTAGAGGCCCAACACAGCCTTTTTAGGGGAAACTGAAGGGTTTGGCATTCACTGGTTTGAGGCAAAATAATACATTTTTAGTAATCACATTCTTTCTAAATCAGACTTCTCCTGCCACTTCTCAAATTGGTTTACGGTGGCAATCCCACATACCCTAACCATGAACCACCACTTGCTGACTGACACCTTCATGAAAGTGACCTCCTCCCTGACAAAGATGGTATGTAGTCTTTAGGGAAGATTGTCATGCAGTAGAGTGGGCAAGTTGACGTAGCACCTATGCCCTGGTCATTGTTGCACTATGAATCCAAACCCCTTTTCCAGGAGGAATGTCACCACCTTGCCTCTGGTACACTGGTCGTAGAATGTATCAAGTTCAATTGTGGTTGCAGTTAGACAGTTTACCTGTGTTGTATTGCACTGCTGCTAAGTAGGGATGGGCGAATCTACTCGCTAGGACTCGTTACTCGGCGAGTAGTAAGGGACTCGCAGGACTCGGTACTCTGCGAGTTTCCCAGCGATTACTCGCACAGCAACGAGTCCAATGCAAATCAATGGCAATCCTAGTTTTGTCAGAGACTTTAAAGTAATCACTGGGAAACTCGCAAAGTAACTGCTGTTACTTTGCGAGCTGAGTCAGGCTATCTGATCTGTGCAAGCTGCAGCAGCTCCAGGGTCCTAGAGCCCGCCTGCTCTCCCTGTGTACAGACATGAATGTTTGTGCACAGAGATGATGTAGCAGAGCTGAGATTGTTCTCAGTCTGCTCATTCCCTGTGCATAGACATCTATATCTATGCACAGGGGATGTAGCAGAGAGGACATCGCGTTTTGGACTACGTCGGACGGAAGAGGATTTTTTTAATTAAAGATGGAGTCCCTAATGGCTTTTTTTTTTATTTCTAATGAAAAATTTTCTCTGTGTGGTGTTTTTTTAACCCTTTATTGGAGATTCTTACTGGCTGGGTCAAACCTGGCCTGACATTAAGAATCTCGGGCTTAATACCAGCTTGTATAACAAAGCTGGTATTAACCCCTTTATTACCCAGCGTGCCACTGCCACCAGGGCCGCTGGAAGAGCGGGGTTCAGCGCCAGAGGATGGCGCTTCAATGAACGCACCATCTTATGGGGCAGCTGCGGGCTGCAATTTGCAGCGGGGGGGTGCCCAGAAAGCTTGGGCCTCCCTGCGCTGCGGATTCCAGCCCCCAGCTGCTTAGCTGTACGTGGCTAGACATAGAAATTGCGCGGAGCCCCACGCATTTTTTTTTTATTATTTCATGAAATTCATGAAATAATAAAAAAAGAGGGCTCGCCTATATTCTTGTGTCAGGCCAGGTACAAATAGGCACCTGGGGGTTGGGGGCAGCCCGTCGCTGCCTGCTGGATCTGGCTGGTTCCAGAAATACGGCGAAGCCTACGTCATTTTTTTTCTGAAAAATCAATAAACCAATCCTAAAAAAGGGACTGCCTCTTTAATAACCCCTCGCCCATGGTCCAGGGGTTAATAAAGATGCAGTCCCTTTTATTTACATTGTTTTATGGATTTGTCAGAAAAAAAATTTGACGTGGGCTTCGCTGTATTTCTGGAACCAGCCGGATCCAGCAGGCAGCGACGGGCTGCCCCCAACCCCCAGGTGCCTATTTGTACCTGGCCGGACACAAGAATATAGGCGAGCCCTTTTTTTATTATTTCATGAATTTCATGAAATAATTAAAAAAAATGCATGGGGCTCCGCGCAATTTCTATGTCTAGCCAGGTACAGCTAAGCAGCTGGGGGCTGGAATCCGCAGCGCAGGGAGGCCCAAGCTTTCTGGGCACCCCCCGCTGCAAATTGCAGCCCGCAGCCGCCCCAGAAGATGGCGCATTCATTGAAGCGCCATCCTCTGGTGCTGAACCCCGCTCTTCCAGCGGCCCTGGTGGCGGTGGCACGCTGGGTAATAAAGGGGTTAATACCAGCTTTGTTATACAAGCTGGTATTAAGCCCGAGATTCTTAATGTCAGGCCAGGTTTGACCCAGCCACTAAGAATCTCCAATAAAGGGTTAAAAAAAACACCACACAGAGAAAATGTATTATTAGAAATAAAAAAAAAAGCCATTAGGGACTCCATCTTTAATTAAAAAAATCCTCTTCTGTCCGACGCGTCCAAAACGCGATGTCCTCTCTGCTACATCCCCTGTGCATAGATATAGATGTCTATGCACAGGGAATGAGCAGACTGAGAACAATCTCAACTCTGCTACATCAGGCAGCAGGCGGGCTCTTGGACCCTGGAGCTGCACAGAGCAGACAGCTCTTACTCTGCGAGTTTCCCTGCTATCACTGGCACAGTAGGGAATCCAATGCAAGTTGATTTGCATTGGGCTGGTTACTGTGGAGTAAACGCTGGGAAACTCGCAGAGTAGCAGATAGAGCCTGAAGCTTCCGAGACACATTTGCAATTTGTAAATCGCATATTACTCGCTATTACTCGCTACCCCATTCATTAACATTGGACTCGCTAGACTCACAACTCGCCCATCACTACTGCTAAGCTAACGGTTAGACAGTAAGTTAGCTCCCCCATGCGCATTGCGCTTATTGAAGCCGGGCTGATCACGTGATCGGCCCCGTAATGCAATAGGGCTGATCACGTGACCCGCCCCATAATGCACCGCGCCGGAAGTGACGTCCGGCTGGTGCATAGAACTACAGAGAGGGCAGGAGATTCCAAGAATGGGGGCAGAGAGGACCCACAATAATGCCGCCCAGCGGGGCGTGCATTACAACATGGAGGAGTGCTGTGGAAGCATGGCCATGCCTACCCAGTCCCCTAACCACGGGGACTGCGGTAAGTTTATACTTAATTTACACAAGTTTAATAGGGTCACTTTAGATAAGAAAGGGATAGATAGGGAGCTGCTAGGAAGGTGTAGGGACAGCTAGAGATAGTGTAGGGGCTTCATATTAGGTGACAGGTTCCCTTTAAGAACATGTATATGAAGCATATAATGGTAACATGCTTTGTTATATGAATTGCTATCACATGAGTCTAGAAGAGGTGGCCTTGCATCCTGCTGATCCTCTGCAATAATAAGGCTTGCTCTCCAAAATAAATACATAAACAAAATAATAATAAAAAATAAAATAATACTTTTTTATTATTACAAAAAAATCCCTAAAAAATATTAAGCTCTCTTAAATGAATGGTTTAAGGACATTGTAAGCTTCCTGATAAAAATTGGTTACTTAATATAGGGCACAGGAGCACAAATGGATCAATTTAAAGAGGACCTGTCACCAAACCAGGCATGGTGATCTAATTACAGCACTGGATACAGCATGTCTGCAGCATGCAGGCAAGGGGTCACCCAGCACTTGAGAAGCCCTGTACCCCGAGATAATACACTTAGAAAATTTACATGCTCCAGCCACTAAGGAGGTGGCTAGGGGCTGCAGCCAAGGGCAGATGCACACCCCCTGCATGTTTAATCTGCCCACCGCTGCCAATCATTCTCTCCCTCTTCTCCAGCATTTAAACTAAGTTTTTTTTTCTCTCCGTTTAGCCCTGCTCCTCAATGAAATCTGCAAAACAGATTAATGTATATGAAGCAAATATGCACAACCTGAAGATGAGATTTTTAAAGCAAACAGGTAGGCGGCACACCCAGTGAATTATATTTAGCTTGAGAAGGGTGCTAGTTTTATTTTGGAGCCAATCACTGAGCTACTGTAGATCAATAATAGACAATTAAGGAACTGCACACCTAGAAGGTACTTAGAGATGCTTCAAAAAGCATTTGTCAGAATTTAATTTATATTAGTTACACCACATTAAGTACTATATTACACTTGCGTCAATTTTTTGGGTGAGGACCCTTCATCAGATATATAGGTTATTTCCACTACGTACATAGATCAAGGGGATCCCAAGTGTGGGGTGGTCTTCTACCAAACAGGGACAACCTGGATCATTAGTGGTCTGTGTTTTAAATATTACAATATGTAAACTTGATTGCTTTACTATGTCCTTTCTGAGTTGTCATCATGTATCATATAGAAATGAGAAAATGATTTCTCTAATATCCCACTTATGCCCTTTATGTTACATTTTAGAATGGTTAGATACTAGTTACAAATATCAATAACAAGATATTTCAAATGCTAAATTCACTCAAAGTTGTAATCTTATTGGTTATAAATATATCAAAATGTAGTAACATGACAGCATTGCCTTCATTGTTCATATCTAAACGACACATATTTAAGCTTTGCAGAAAATCCCATTTTACTGAACCATGAAACATGCCAATTACACGACTTTAAAATATTGTCACAATGCATATCAGCAGTAGGTGACAGGAATAACTGCAGTACAATGAAAGTGAGTGAAACGGGAACAACAATGGGAGGAGAAAGACAGTGGGAGACAGAGCCCTTTTTAAGAAAGAAATCTTGTATAAAGGAGAAAAAGAAAAGTTTTAAACTAAGTTAAAATCTTTAAAGTAGTGGGTAGTATTTACTTGCAAGAAGCTCTTACAGGGATGGATGAACTGTGTTTAACCCCTAAGCCTGCATTTGCCTTCCTGATAAGGACAATTTTTTCAATTCTGATCGTAAGTGCATGTACAGGAGCATCTCAATGAATTATCATCAAAAAGTTAATTTATTTCAGTAATTCAATATATAAAGTTAAACACATATATAGAGTCATTACACACAGAGTGATCTGTTTCAAGTTTTTATTTCTGTAAATGTTGATGATTATGGCTTACAGCCAATGAAAACCCAAAGTTCATTAACTCAGAAAATTTAAGTAGGTAGGATGAAGGGTTTGAGAGATAACATAATACCTTAATAGGTATCAGAGGCTCTACCTTGTGTGGTTGTGAGTGTCACAACCACTATAAAAGCATATCATGGCTGTTGCAGTCTCCAGCATGGTGCATATAGAGTAGGAAGATGAAGGGTTAGAAACCACGATGTCGTATTCCTCGAGATAGCAAAGGGTGAATATAATATAGATTTATTAGTCAATGTATTTCTGGACTCCTTGGCCCCTTCCTCAGGACAAATCAATATAATATTGCCATGTTTCAGGGCGTTTCAGGGAGTCCTGAAATACATTGACTAATAAATCAATATTATATTCACTCTTTGATGCCTCATGGAATACAGCAGGGCACTTTTTAACCCTTTGTCCTCCCTACTTTAATTTTCTGATATAATGACTTTTGGGTTATCATTTAGAGAAAGAAGAGAGGCACCACTAATTAAACCAATCAGAGAATTTAGGTGCTCACCATGCCAAGAAGCATAAGCACTTCACAAGAAACAGACATGGCATATTCAAAGATTGGGAGCACACCAGTAATTGTAAAAAAGTGTATATAAAGCCTTATTCAACACATTTGCGGACAAAAACAAATTAAAATCAATTTAAAATATACATTAGTTTGGGAACCTTGCACTAGTACAATATAAGACACAGTTGTCATGTAATTTGTAACATACACTTCACATATTCAAGGAGGTAATAACCGGTTGGTAGAAAAAAAGGGGCACGAATGTATAACCATAAATATATAACAAGCTGGCAAAATACAACAATTGCTCCATTAATAGGTATCTTTCAGTAACCAAATAGCAACCAAGTTTATAAGGCAGTTATTCTCCTTTCTTAAATCAATACAGCACTGTTAGCAATCACTATAGGCAGTATAAACAGGTGAAACACAAATCAGATATTATTGATGCTATATACAGGACAGTAATTCCAGGTACCTAGTACCTTATATGCCCAACAGTAAATTAGGCTTAAAAAACCAAATCCAATTACTCCGCAAAGGAAGATACAACATTGAAAAAATGCTTAGTCTCATACGGGAGGGCACAGATATATAAGTAGCTGCATAGGAAGGTATAAGTCAGGGGTGGGGAACTCCAGTCCTCGAGGGCCGCAATCAGTGCAGGTTTTCAGGATTTCCTTAGTTTTGCACAGGTGATAACATAATCACTTGCACTGGTGATGATTCCAATCCCTGTGCAATACTAAGGAAATCGTGATAACCTGCACTGATTGTGGCCCTCGAGGACTGGAGTTCCCACCCCTGGTATAAGTAATCAACATAGTATAATCAGATGCAATAAGAGTTTCTTCCCCCCAGCAGCTAGATGATGAAATGGCCTCCTACCACAGTATAAATGAGCACTAGGAGTAATCCTATGTGCTACATATCACAATGAGATTAAACATAATGAAACTGGAATATAGTGGAACAGAGTGGGTAGTCATCCCAGGTACCTTATATACTATGTAGCCCAACAACATCTTCGGTCCAGACCCACTTGTTCCATAAGGGAAGACGTGGCAGTGATAAGGAGGCCAAGAGAAAAGTGCTCAGTCAAAAAATAGTCAGTAAGTGCATGCAGTAAGAGGTCACATAGTGAGAGGACCCCAGCAGACCCTACCCCATGCGTATCACTGCTGGGGAAGCCAATAGTGATATTGATTTAAAAAAGGAGGATAACTATCTTATAAACTTGGTTACTATTTGGTTATTGAAAGATAATGTACCTATTAACGGTGCAATTGTTGTATTTTACCAGCTTGTTATATATTTATGGTTATACATTCCTGCCCCTTTTTTCTACCAACCGGTTATTACCTCCTTGAATATGTGAAGTGTATGTTACAAATAACTTGACAACTGTGTCATATATTGTACTAGTGCGAGGTTCCCCATTAATTCATATTTTAAATTGATTTTAACTTGTTTTTGTCTGTATATGTGTTGAATAAGGCTTTGTATGTACTGTTTTACAATTACTGATGTGCTCCCAATCTTTGAATATGCCATGTCTGTTTCTTGTGAAGTGCTTATGGGTTTTCATTGGCTATAGTCATGAACATTTATAGAAATGAACACTTGAAATAGATCACTCTGTGTGTAATGACTCTATATAAAATATGTGTTTCACTTTTTGTATTGAATTACTGAAAAAAATTAACTTTTTGATGATATTCTAATTCATTGAGCTGCACCTTTAAATATGTATGTCATTGGTTGTGTCCCTGCCCTTGATGCAGGTTCATGCACTGAGACAGCATCTTTCCATTCATGTGTTGGCTGATCTGATCAACTAATATGTACCTCAAACAGTGATGAGCAGAGCAGAGATCCACCCATTGCTGTAAACTTCGCGCTGTCAAACTCTGACATGCGTTAGTGGGGAGCGTGTCATTCTCCGCTCCCATCAGTGGCCCCATGACGTGATCACCGTCGCTGACAGTTTTTTAGAACAGGCAGCTGTTGACCCCTGTCACTGTAAAAATGAACTTCCTGTGAACACTGGCTTTCATTTGTGCTGTACAGATCCATGCACGAGTCTGGACAGCACAAGCGATAACACAGAGGCAGCTTCAAGCCTCCTAAGAGGTCTAGTAAATGCCCCATTGATGATAAAAGAATAGTAAAAAATACACATATTTCGTATCGCTGTATTCAGAAATTTCTGATCCATCAAAACATAATATAAATTTATATGATTGATAAACTGCATAATGAAAAACTTAAAAATACCATATTCACGTTTATTTTGTCAATAAAATACAATAATAGGTGATTAAAATATTAATTTACCGAAAAATTGTATAATTAAAAATGTCAGCTCAGGACACAAAAAATAATTTATCACACAGCTCCAGATCCTGAAAAAAGAAAATATTATGGGTTTCGGAAAATGACAATAATTGCACAATTTTTTTTTTTTTTTACAAACTTCAGATTTTTTTTTCACTCCTAAAATGAATGATGTTATTCAAAAGTAAATCCTGTCCCACAAAAAGCAAACCCTCAAATGTCTATATTAACGGAAAAATATGAGACAGTTATGGCTCTGTGGAGAAAAAGAAGAAAACCAAAAATGAAAAATTGACCGGGGTTGAGGGGTGTAACAACTGCACCCGTACTGCACAGTGCAACGTTAGAAAGGGAAGAAGCACCATATTCAGTGCAGATTTTGTTGGGTTGGTTTGAGGTGCCATGCCACATTAGCAGAACCTCTGATGTACCACAAAAACAGAGCCTCTGTATAACTGACCCCGCTTTAATAATTACACCCTCACTGCATTCATCTAGGGTAAGGTGATCATTTTAACATTACAAGTGTGTCACAGAATTACATACTAATGGGGGGTGAAGAAAAAAATAATTTAATTTTTACCAAAAATATTTTGATGCCTTTATTCTTCAAGTCGGTGCAATTGCAGCCGTACCATATTTATATCTTTTTTTATGTTTGGCTACTGTCACACATTGAAAAATGCTTTTATAATGAAAAAAAGTTTTTGCATCACCATACTTAGAGAGCTATAATTTTTGTATGCTTCTGATGACAGAGTCATGTGAGGTCTCGTTTTTTTGCAAGATAAATTGATATTTATATTGGTACCATGTTCAGGAACATAACATTGTTTACCGTATATACTCGCATATAAGCCGAGTTTTTCAGCCCAAAAATTGGGCTGAAAAGTACCCCCCTCGGCTTATACGTGACGGTATACAGCAGCCACCGCAGCCCCAGCAGCCCCAGTAATCCAGGGCCCCCCAGCCTTGCTCCGGTCACCTGTAAAGCAAAATATTCTTATCACTGTCCCGCTGCCGTCCGCGCCCGCATCTGCCGGCATAGCGATCCTCCATCTTCATGCGTCCTCTTCCGGTTTCCTGTGTTCGTCGCAGGCAATGATGTCATTGCCGGCGCCGAACACAGGAAGTCGGAAGAAGACGCATGAAGATGGAGGATCGCTATGCCGGCAGATGCGGGCGCGGACGGCAGCGGGACAGTAATAAGTATATTTTGCTTTACAGGTGACCGGAGCAAGGCTGGGGGGCCCTGGATTACTGGGGCTGCTGTATACTACTGCTGGGGCTGCTATATACTACCACTGGGGCTGCTGGGGCTGCTATACACTACCACTGGGGCTGCTATATACTACCACTGGGGCTGCTGTATACTACCACTAGGGCTGCTGGGGCTGCGAAATACTACCACTGAGGCTGCTATATACTACCACTGGGGCTGCTATATACTACCACTGGGGCTGCTGTATACTACCACTGGGGCTGCTGGGGCTGCTATATACTACCACTGGGGCTGCTGGGGCTGCTATATACTACCACTGGGGCTGCTATATACTACCACTGGGGCTGCTGTATACTACCACTGGGGCTGCTGGGGATGCTATATACTACCACTGGGGCTGCTGTATACTACCACTGGGGCTGCTGGGGATGCTGTATACTACCACTGGGGCTGCTGTATACTACCACTGGGGCTGCTGTATACTACCACTGGGGCTGCTGTATACTACCACTGGGGCTGCTGGGGATGCTATATACTACCACTGGGGCTGCTGTATACTACCACTGGGGCAGCTGGGGATGCTATATACTATCACTGGGGCCGCTGTATACTACCACTGGGGCTGCTGTATACTACCATTGGGGAGGCCTGTATACTGCTGGGGCTGTATACCTGTGCTGGGGTCCACCCTCGGCTTATACACGAGTCAATAGGTTTTTCCAGATTTTTGGGGCAAAAGTAGGGGGGTCGGCTTATACACGGGTCAGCTTATACACGAGTATATACGGTAATTGCTTTCTATTTCAATCTTTGGGAGGCAAAATAAGCATGAAACAGCAATTCAGGAATAATTTTTTATTTTTTTTACATTGTTCTTTGAGCAGTAAAGTTGAATACAAGGCTTTTTTTTCTGATCGGTACAATAACAGCAATACCACATTTTCAAATGAGCTGCAGGTGAATACATATCATAATTACAGTGGGTACCGAAAGTATTCAGACCCCTTTAAATTTCTCACTATTTGTTTTATTGCAGCCATTTGGTAAATTCAAAAAAGTTAATTTTTTTCTCATTAATGTACACTCTGCACCCCAGAATTTTTGCACGTTTTTGCTTAATTAAACTGATATGACTTGATTTGGAAATGCACACACATGTCTATATAAGATCTCACAGCTCACAGTGCATGTCAGACCAAGTGAGAATCATGAGATCAAAGGAAGTGCGCAAAGAGCTCAGACATAAAATTGTGTCAAGGCACAGATCTGGCCAAGGTTACAAAAGAATTTCTGCAGTATTCAAGGTGCCTAAGAGCATAGTATCCTCCATAACCCTTAAATGGCAGATGTTTGGGACCACCAGAAGTCTTCTTAGACCTGGCTGTCCAGCCAAGTTGAGCAATTGTGGGAAAAAAGCATTGATGAGAGAGGTAAACAAGAACCCCAAGATTACTGTGGCTGAGCTCCAGAGATTCAGTAGGGAGATGGGAGAATGTTCCACAAAGGCAACTATCACTGCAGCCCTCCACTATTCGGACTTTTATGGCAGAGTAGCCTGATGGAAACCTCTCCTCAGTGCAAGACATATGAAAGTCTGCCTAGAGTTTGCAAAAAACACATATGAAGGACTCCCAGACTATGAGAAATAAGATTCTCTCATCTGATGAGGTGAAGATAGAACTTTTTGGTGATAATTCTAAGTGGTATGTGTGGAGAAAACCAGGCACTGCTCATCACCTGCCCAATACAATACCAACAGTGAAACATGGTGGTGGCAGCATCATGCTATGTGGTGTTTTTCAGCTGCAGGGACAGGATGACTGGTTATAATTGAAGGAAACATGAATGCATCCAAGTACAGAGATATCCTGGATGACAACTTCTTCCAGAGAGCTCTGGGCCTCAGACTTGGCCAAAGCACACAACTAAAATAACTCAAAGAGTGGCTTCAGAACAACTCTGTGACCATTCTTGACTGGCTCAGCCAGAGCCCTGACCTAAACCCAATTGAACATCTCTGGAGAGACCTAAAAATGGCTGTTCACCAACGTTCACCATTTAACCTGACGGAACTGGAGAGGATCTGCAAGGAAGAATGGCAGAGGATCCCCAAATCCAGGTGTGAAAAACTTGTATCATTTCCAAGAAGACTCCTGGCTGTACTAGCTTAAAAGGGTGCTTCTACTCAATACTGAGCAAAGGGTCTGAATACTTATGACCTTGTGATATTTCAGTTTTTCTTTTTTGTTAAATTTGCACAAATATCTACATTTCTGTTTTTTTTTCAGTCAAGTTGAGGTGCAGAGTGTTCATTAATGAGAAAATAATGAACTTTTTTGAATTTACCAAATGGCTGCAATGAAACAAAGAGTGAAAGATTTGAAGGGGTCTGAATACTTTCCGTACCCACTGTATATAGCTATAATTTTAATTATTATTTTTATGGTGCCAATATATTCTGCAGCACTTTCCAATTGAAAGGGACATGTTCAGACAATATCAGATATTTAAAAGTAATATAACTCAGCAGATACCAAAAGGAGTGAGGACCCTGCTCCCAAGTTTACAATCTATGAGAAAATAGGGGAGGCACAAAAGGTAAAAGTGCTTGTATTGTATAGTCTAGCCATCAATATAATAAGTAGGGGATTACTGCATGAACCAGTCACCACCCAGTATGTGTACCAGCACAAATTCATAGTGCTACTGATTGCATGGAAGGTGTGTACATATAAGATAAAAAGGATGAGATTTTAAAGAAAATATTGTAACGGTAAAATAGAAATAGATAAGAGAATAGATAAGGTGATAAACTAGTCTAAAGAAATAATAAATGTATTCTGAAGTAATACAATTGCTCGTAGTATTGGGTTCCAGAGAAGTTTGGAGACAAAGTTAGAGGTTCTCATTATAAAGAATGTCAGTCTTAGGTTATTAGTGGAACAAAGGACAAGGGTAGGGTGATAGAGAGAAATGATGGAGGAGATGTAGTGTGGTGCAGAACTGTGGAAAGCTTTGTGGATGAGAGTGATAAATTTATATTGTAGACAACAAAAGAAATAACTGGGCACCACTAGGACTTCTCATTACTGGTCACAAATGGACTCGGCATTCCGCAGATGCCGTAATCTGGGCCCTGCGAACACTCTCGGCGTGCTGTGCCATAGTAATGAGAAGTATACCAACATCCAATATTGGAGAAAGAAAGGCAGCACTCACCCGAAGATAATTTCAGTCTTCTGTATTTATTTGGTGCAGCTTATATCTAGTGCAGGGAGGGGAAATAGGAGTTGGACAATGGCAGCCTGTTTTGCGCTTGTATAGCACATCTACAGATCTTATAATTTATAGGACTATGTGAGCTGATTGGGGCTATATACAGTGGTTAGGGGCCATATAACATGATGTCAGGGCCATATATCATGATGGGGCCATATACCATGATGATGGAGCTATTTACCAGAATGGGAGAGCCATATACCAGGATGAGGGGGCTATACAGTGGGGATAAAAGTTCTTAGCCGCCTATTGTGCAAATTGTCCCACTTAAAAAGATGAGAGAGGCCTGTAATTCACATCATAGGTAGACCTCAACTATGAGAGACAAAATGAGAAAACAAATCCTGAAAATCACATTGTCTGATTCAGAAAGAATTTTTTTCAAATTTTGGTGGAAAATAAGTATTTGGTAAATAACAAAAGTTCATCTCAATACTTTGTTTTATATCCTTTGTTGGCATTGATTGAGGTCAATTGTTTTCTGTAAGTCTTCACAAGGTTGGCACACACTGTTGCTGGTATGTTGGCCCATTCCTCCATGCAGATCTCCTCTAGAGCAGTGATGTTTTGGGAATGTTGATAGGCAACACAGATTTTCAACTCTCTCCAAAGGTTTAGATCTGGAGACTGGCTAGGCCACTCCAGGACCTCGAAATGCTTCTTACAAAGCCTCTCCTTTGTTGTCCTCATCTTTTTAAGTGGGAGAACTCGCAAAATTGGCGGCTGACTAAATACTTTTTTCCCCACTGTATACCAGGATAAGGGGGCTATATACCAGGATAGATACAGATATACCATCATAGAGGTCTATAGTCCAGGATGGGGGGGTCATGTACAAGGACGAGAGGGCTATATACTAGGATTGGAACAGATAAACCATAGTAGGGGGCCATGTACCATGATGGGAAATGAGGGCTATGTACCAGGATGAGGAGGACAAACATGGCTGGAGGGCTGCTGCATTTTCCACCCTAGGCTTATACTTTAGTCAATTAGTTTTCCCATTTTTTTTGGTAAAATTATATTTGGGTCGGCTTATAGTCACGTATATGTGGTAAGGTTTGAGAGGAATTAAAATTATAACTACAATAATTTTTGGACTATAAGATGTGAAATACCATAATATGCTCTTAGGTTTTAGAGGTGGAAAATAGAAAAAAATCTAAAGCAAAAATGTGGTTATGACGCAGTGCTATGGGAGGTCAATTTCCTGCTGACACTGATATGGGAGTAATATCCCCCAATTCTGTACTAATGTCTCCTATCCTGGGCCTCTTCCTGGTATATTCCCCTTATTTTGGTTTATATGTCTTCCATCCTTGTCCAATCCGGTATATATAATACCTTATCTGGTATATATGCTCTCAATTCTGGCATTGATCCCCATCCTGGTATATATAGCCTTCATCCTGATGTATATGTCCCTCATTCTGGTATATATGCCCTCATCCTGTGCTCTCCCTGGTATATATGATCTTCGTAGTAGTATATATGGCCCTTATCCAGGTATATAAAGCCCATCCTGGTATATATAGCCCTCATCCTGGGCCCATCCTAGTACTTCTGTCCTCATCTTGGTATATACGACCACCATGCCAGTATAGATGGCCCCCATCCAGTTATATATGGCCCCCATCCTGGCATGTATGCCCAACCATCATGGGCCTATCCTAGTTTAAATGGATGCAGTTATTCTGCAGACATAAAAATAAATTATTCTTCTCACCTTTCCGTTGCTCCCCTGGTGCGTGGTATCCTCTAATGATGCAATTAACCCGACATCAGATCTCGGAATATTAGCTGCTTCCTGCCCAAGATTAAAGGTGTGGGGAAGAGTGAATTTGCTTTGCCTTCTGTGATTTGACTGTCCTCAATAAAATGGCAGCCATGATTTCCAGTACCATTATATTGAAGACAGTCTGAAGGATCCTGAAATGGCACCAGCGGCAGCGCATGCGCAGTCACACCTTAACGTTTAAGACAAGACTGGACTTTAAGATGCAATCTTGTATGCGCTGCTGCCTGTGCCATTTTGGAAAAGACCTGAGAATGCTACAGATTGTCTTCAATAAAATGGTACTGGAAAGTATGGTCTGGTTCCATTTTATTGAATGGAATCACAATGTATTAGTACTGCTGCCCATAATCCCGCACTTTTCTTGATACCAGCTTCAGTGCAGAGATGTGGGCTGGAGATTATGAGCAAGGGGAGCAGTCCATATTCTTATTCTTAAACAGCAGGAACATGTTTTAGCATTAGTGCCCTTCCTGCCTCTTGATGCTGCATCCCGTGACCTCTCACCGCTGCTGCCACCCCCATCATAGCCCCAGAAGTTATAGATCGAATTAAGTGCTTCAAATGTTTATGCTTCTTGTGATGCACACTTTCTGAATTACGCAGTGCCAAAACTGATCAAGATATATTTTTTTGTTCTAAGCAGGTCACAAAACTAATGCACTTACATGTTGCAGCAGCCCCTTTAAAGAACCACTCCCACAATTACCAATACATTGAGGTGGTGGTTGTCTAGTATTAGTATTGCATGTGAATAAGCCTAGTGTAGGCCAGTAACAAAGATGTGGTAGACGGTGTCTGGCTTACAGACCATTAATGATGCCTATACTATTATATTGGGTGGGTTGCCCAGCAGTTTTGTGACCTGTGTTGGTGAATACAGCTGACATTTTTCTGTCATTTATTAATATTTTTTTTGCTGTGTTTTTTCTTTTGATGTTAGTGTGGAGATTTACAAGACAATGAGGACTCTTGTTTTGGATTCTCAGCATGCATATTTTGACCAAAATAACATCTATTACCTTATACGTGTAAAAATTTTTTTTTTATTGTATATTGTTTCATTTTTATGCATGATGCAACCGTCAATCAATGTTGGCCTAAACTAGCCTGTCCCTATTTGGTGCAAGTATTGTTGAGTAGCCTGACTGATTTAATAGTATGTGCATCACTAATAGGCTGTATTCCAAATACTGTGCACTACATCTTTGTCACTGGCGCCCTGCACAAGCCTTATCCATGAGTAAATTCTAAAACTAGGCAACTATACACTCGATTGGTAGGTTTGTTAATGGTTGTTTCATCAGTAAGTTGCACCCGGGTTACCTCTGCTTATATTATGGGAAGGGGGCTTCTGCATCGTGAAAATATATTATTTTTTACCTGTGTTGGCAAATATGGCAATTTTTTCTGCTATTATTTTTCATAAATCCTAATTTTACAGATGCAGCAATAACACATATATTTTTCATTTTATTTTTTATTGTTTAGTTTTTATGATGCAAAAACGAGTTTATTCAAATCTTTGACTTATTTTTAATAACATTATTTTTTACTCTATTCACTAGTCACTTTGAACTTAAACTTTGGATTGTCCCATCATATATACTAAATACTTCAATAGCACAGTATTGTAGTATATAGTAAAAATCATAGCTTCCTACGAACACCAGCAACAGACTGGTCTTCACTGGAGTTTTGCAATGGCAAACACTGGGATCTTTAGCAGACCCCCAGCTGCGTTAACAACCAATTGGGAATTCCATGATTAAATTGTAGTGGGTTTACATGCATTAGAAGCCATACTTACAGATTGACAGTAGCATTCAATAGATTAACAGCTGTCTGCAGAGATTACTTCCAGCTACTGCTATTAGAGTTACAGGTGCATCTCATAAATTAGAACATCATCAAAAAGATAATTTATTTCAATAATTCAATACATGAAGTGAAACACAAACTTTATATAGAGTCATTACACACAGAGGGATCTATATCAAGTGTTTTTTTCTGTTAATGTTGATGATTATGGTTTACACCATCTGCCACTATCTGCTAACACTGATTAAGACTCATTTTCAAAGTTTGCATTAAAGCACCACTTCAGCATTTTGTTTCTTTTTCAGCACTAGAGTGGCAATTTACGTCCCATGCCCCCTGTTAACTAATTAATTCCTGGTGATTTTACATGCTTTTTCATCGCCACTCCAGTGCCTCCACGCCATCTTGTGACTTTAAGGGCCCATTTGCACAATGTGTATTTTGGAGCATATCTGCTGCATATGAACAGCAGATCTGCACTAAACATGCAACAGCATGTTTTCTAAGCAAAGGCTAGGGTCACATTTAAAACAAGAATTGCATTCACCGCATCCGGATCCGGATGCGGTGAACGCAATGCCGGGCACACACATTTTTTTACAAAAATGTGTGCAGTATACCGCACTGCAGTAACCGGATGGCTCAGGATGTGTAATCCTGAGCCATCCGGCAACTGCATAGTTTGCGCATCCCGGCTATTGCCGGGATAAGCAAACTGTCCTATGACTATTAAAGAGTTAAATTAACTAACTAAAGGAATGTTTGAGGTCTCTAGGGGGGGCTTAGACCCCCCTAGAGACCGGCCGCCCACTCTGGTGGGCTTCTTCTACAATTTCCCCCTGCGGCACACGGTTAGCCCCGCCCCTTTCATGACGCGGCCGCCCTCAAACCACTGGATGAAGCCCACAGGGGGCGGCCATAATGAATGAGGGGGCGGAGGCTGCAGCAAACAGCCCCGCCCATGGATTTACAAGAACACTGCCTACGAGAACATGTAAGTATGAGCTTACATGTATACTGTATTAAATCGTTATGGGCACATATACAGGAATCACTATACAAGAGGGGTGCAGGCACCCCTGTATAGTGATACGGGGGGCGGGAGTTGTGGGGACTTGCACGGAGCTCGGAGGAGCCCGTGCCATGGGGGCAATTGTAGAAGAAGCCCACCAGAGTGGGCGGCCGGTCTCTAGGGGGTCTAAGCCCCCTCTAGAGACCTCAAACATTCCTTTAGTTAGTTAATTTAACTCTTTAATAGTCATAGGACAGTTTGCTTATCCCGGCAATAGCCGGGATGCGCAAACTATGCAGTTGCCGGATGGCTCAGGATTACACATCCTGAGCCATCCGGTTACTGCAGTGCGGTACAGAGAACCGCTGCGAAAACTGCTGCCTGCATGATTTTTCACGCAGGCTGCAGTGCCGGAGACGGACACCGGATGGCTTGTGAAGCCATCCGGTGTTTTGCATTGGCTCCTATGAGGAGCGTTTCCTGGTCCGGTTTTGAGCTTTTTGAAAGCTCAAAACCGGATCAGGATTCTTTATAAAAAACGGAGATGTGACCCTGGCCATAGTCTATAGGATTTGAGAAGTCCTGTCCACATGGTTTTCTGCTGCAGTTATTCTGTGTATTTTATACATATCTGCAGCATGTCAATTCTTCATGCAAATACAAGTCAGAGAAAAGTCAAGGGCAAAAAGCACTATATCTGCAGCAGATAAAAACGCACCATGCAGACGGCCATGTGTTTGGTGCGCATTTGTCTGCAGGTAAAGATTTGATACAGAAGAAAATATGCACCACTTTTTTTCTTGCAAATATACCCTAACTGTTGACTGATCGGAACTCAAAACTTATGTAACATACTTTCATGCCAGAATGAGGTTCTTATATAGGTGTATTAATTTGGGACCTTTGGCGTACTCCAGCAAACACTTGAGCTGCCGGCATGTCACAAATCACAAGAGAACAACAGAAGCAGCAGTGATAGAAGATGAAGATGCCAAAGAATGAGAATAAGATTAGAGGTTGGGGACTAAGATTTAAAGCTCCACTCCAGCAATGCAATAAAATAATGCTGGAGTGGTTCTTTAAAAAAAAAAAAAAAAAGTACCCAACATATGGCATAATGTATATCATATATCAACAGGGGATTATTAGACCATATATTATGGACTATAAGATGCACCCTCTTTGCCAAAATTTGGGGAGAAAGTGGGTGTGTGTCTTATAGTCTGGATGTATGGTACCTGGCTGTGGTTGTGAAGAGGAGAGGTAGTGGAGCAGGTTATCAGAGGAGGAGCAGGTCACCGAAGTTTTTACATTAATCAATTCTGACAGCTGCAGCTTTTTTATTTTTAGGCTGATGCAATGGCCGCAAGGACCAGGGAGTACTCGATAGCCGGGCAGGCTGATGTTTTGGGGGGTCACGGTGGCAGTGGCTCAGCTCCATGGCCCTGGCCATGCAGTGAAGGGGGTATTTACAGGGGATATGAGTCTTTTTGTGATGCCACCTGTGGCATTCAGCCAGGGATGGCCGACACTGCTGATTTGGACCTCTGGGGCAGATGGTGCAGCAACTGGTATGGTATCGCTCCCCACAGGGTTGGTGGGTTGGTGTGATAGTCTATAGGGTTGATAGTAGTTATAGTTAAGGTGCAGGAGCTGGCAAGGAGGGTGCAGGAAATAACAGGAGGACACAAAGGAGTGCAGTTTCTTTACCTTTACTTGTTGAAACATAGTGCAGTCTGGGGGCACTGGTTACCAGGTCCAAGAAGGGTCTGGTCAGCCTGGATGCATTTGGGGATCCACCTTGCCAGGTGGGTTTGGTGGCCTTCCTTCTGCACTCTCCGTTTGGGGCTCTGGCTGTCTGTGAGTTATCCTGCAGTCCTCTTCCTGCTTTCTTTCCCTTGCACTCATATGGCAGACAGCAGAAGTCTATCACGGGTACCGCCGTTCTAATGGCAGGTCCGGGCTCTCGCTATGATGTTGTGCCGCCGGGTCTGTAGTGTTGCTGGGAGATGTACAGTCTTCATCCTCCAGATTCGGTTGTTGGGACGTTCAGTACCTGCACAACCCAGGACTCTGGCATCCTCTGTAGCACCACTCTGGGGTGAGCTTTCGGCAGCTCCACTCCCCAGAGCTCTCTCTCTTGCGTCTTCTCCTCTCCATCTCCTCAGACTTTCTAACTAGACACTCCTCTGTGCCAGAAACAGGGCAGCTCCTCTGAAGTTGGGTGTAGAGCTCCCTCTTCAGGCCTGGAGTCAGGTTTTGTGGGTGTATGCTGTGGTTTACCTCACGTTGGGATCTCCTCCTGCTTTCAAGCATGACATCACTGTGGAACCCCTGCAGGGGATTGCCACAGGTTCCACCGGTGCAAGGAAGGACTAACACCTTGGTTAGCTCAGCACACACCACCTTCCACCCCAGACCTGAAGGGGGAGCTCTACTGGCTGCATTAAGTCAGTTCCCCTTTAAGAACACTCAGGCTGAGGGGAGGAGTCAGTTAGTCCCGAGGAGAGTTCAGTTAGCTCCTGTGAGGAGAGGGGAGAGAGAGGAGGCAGAGCTACTGGTCGCTGGGAGAGAGATTCAGGCCCAGGACCAGGGACGACTGACCACTGTGAACACCCCAGGGAAGGGACCAGAGGCAAGTGGAGGAGTCAGGGAACCAAGAAAAGGGAAAGAGATAAGATACCCCTTTAGTACACCCGGACACTGGAGTCCGATGCTGCCAGCCTGCAGAGCTACAGCAAAATCCCAGCATACTCAGGAGGAGTTCAGCCCTGAGGAGAGTGAGTAAGAGACACTAAACTGACCAAGCATAGGACCAGGGGCCACAAGAGAAAAAGGACCCCGCAGAAGGACCTCATTGCCAGTTTGGGACAAAGCCCAAAGAGGGAAAAGAAAGCGGTGGGTTCCAGCTCAGGCAGGACTCATCCCACACTGCAGAGCACCGACACAAAGGAGGAAGTCTGAAATTGCCCCGGGGACCTGGTTATTACTCTGGACTGTACCTGTTATGTTACCACCAGTAAAAGGTACTGATACAACATCCCCAGTGTGACTGTGTGCCTGTCTAACTGTCGCAATTCACCATTGTGCCAGAAAGGACTTGACTACTACTCCCCTTATCCATCCCTGCTGCCCTGAGGTAAAGCTCCACCTGTGGGGAGCTGTTCCACACTCTGCTGCACCCACCATCACCTCAGCGGCCGGCTGCAGCGCTGGTAAACTGTTACCAGGTACCATAGGTGGCATCACATTCAATTGTAAATAGCCCCTTACCCCCACTGTTCCCCGCCATTGAGGGTCCCGGGCACGAGACCGGGGATCGACCAGCCGTGATCCCCCATCAGAACCGCCATCAGCCCCCATACCCCATAACCTGTCGACCGCCACAACTTGGCGTCATGAACAGGATCTACCGTGCCCGCTAAACCGGGCATTGTGTGCCATGATCAGCGACTGTTTTCAATCTGCCGCCATTGCTGGGCGCGCCAAACTGAATTTAAACTGCGCCACAGGGACTGAAATTTTCAAATTCCGCCATTATAGAGCAAGCGACGCACGGGAAGAAAAAACGCTCACCGCTCTGACATCATCAGGAGGAAAGAGAGAGTCCCTGTCGTGCTGCGGAATCCAAGATGGATTAAGTCTAATGGAACCGGACTCAGCGTGCCTAAAGGCTGGGAAAGAAAGGCCCACCCTGGCTCCCCTTAACTCCAGGGGAGCCAGCCATCCATCCTGGGGAGGAGCCTCCGCCTAAGGTTGTAGCAGCCAATAAGGATATGGCAGGAGAGGAAGTCGTCACCCCAGAAAGGTGGGACAGGAAACTGGAAGCGGAACAGCCACCATTACGGTACTCACGGACAGAAGAGAAGGACGCTGAGGAGAGCGCTGCAGGAGAAAGATCCCAATTGATCCTGGAGGGCCCACCAAGTGAGTGTGTGGAGGAACCCGGCCAGGGAAAGATCTTGGGTGACCACGCCAGCATGGCGGAAGGCGGAGAGGAACGTCCACGAGTCCAAGACACCCGGAGAGGTGTAATGCGGCTGCTGCCAGTGCAGATAACCCGGGCCCAAACAGAGCAGAGTAACCGGATTCAAATACACATTTTCCAGAATCTGCAGTCAGTGTCTGTGCAACCCGGCTGGGTTAGCACCTTCAATAGTTGTCCCTGGAGTACCATCAGAGTGGCCGATGCCCTAGGAGCCCTGGCGGAGAGAGATCTACAGCTGCCGGAGCCCCTGATTCCTGTGCCTACGACATCTGAGGTGAGAGGGGAGCAGCTCCACTGCTGGTGGGAGAAAAGTGAGGCAGAGGATAATTTAATGGGCTTCCCTGGGGACCCTGATAGTGACGCGGGCCCCGTAGAAATAGTAACCCGGGAGGAATACTTAAAAAGATGCGTCCGCAAATGGGAGCAAGAAGAAGAGGAGAGGTTAGCTCAAAAATGGAAACTGATTGCCCGCACTATTAGTGCTAAAGCTGATGCCCAGCGGGATTTAAATATCCACCAATCCCCACGCCATGAAAGGAAAAATTATTAAAATCAAACCAGAGCTTGGATATGTTTCTGCAAGAGAACCTGGGGCAAGCAGAGACATTTTTATTTACAGAAGGGATGTGGAAGCACACCTTCCAGAAAAGCACCCGGATAGGGAAGTGCAGGTTGGACAATGGGTCTCCTACATTGTGATAGAGAGAGAAAGAGGCCCAAATGGTATAAAAGTGAAAAGGCTATCCCTAGGAGCACAAGAAGAAAGGGAACCACCAGAATTAGAGGATCCAGTTGTTTACCTGGATCCAGATACCAACCCGGATTCGACAATCCCTGTAGAGACAGTTGTGGTAGAAGCCACTATGGACGCAACTACCCAGACCCCAAGCAGCTACTTGTTGGAGCAAGCTCTACAGGAATTAGAACTGTTCACCAGGAGAGTTTCACAGATACTGCCCTGGAAGAAGAAGAGAAGACCCGGATCCTACTGCAAGGACAGTGAGTGTGAATGTGATGTGATCCTTGTTGGCTCCCTCCCAATCCTGAGTGAATGTTAGCCGTTTTCCCCTGTTTGTCTTATATGTGTTATGAACAATTGATGTCATAAACAGTGATATGGCATAAACTTTCGTTGTATATACAGTAGTTGAGCACCTGGTATGCTCCCCATTGGTTTTAGGACCAAATTGCACTTTTCGAGAAATTTTTGGCACCTTTTTAAGAAGTCTTTTTAAACTTTTTAGGAAAGCAATATATATTATTTATTCAAATATGTAATGCAACGTTTAAAGAACCCGTACATCCTGAACTGGAAGAAACAAATATGCTTACAGTTAATGTTAATGTTTGTAAGATAAAAATGTTTTCCAGGGGGATCCATGCTGGACGGCGTGAGGACACGCCGGTTTAACTCCGGGAGAATGTGGCGCCACTGCAACCAGGGTGGCCACAGGTAGGAACTGCAGCCAGTAGAAAGATAGACAGTTTGTATCGCAAACACTCTCAAATCACATATCCACTGACATAGGACCCAACCCGAAGCCAGGGACTCTAGGCAGGCAAGGGGTAGTAGGGCTAGTTATGAGTGGGTGAAGCGTAGTAATGGTAATGAACCAGTATTTAAGGGAGAAACAGGAAGTAGTTAGCCAGTAGACGGGTGCCGAGCAGCCAAGACCGGACCAGTACCATCGGGTCTGAGGAACACGGTGGCGCTGACAGATAACTGACAGAACAGCCTCTCCTGACGTATCTGGGCAGTAACACGGGTAGGAAAGAGCCTGGTGATCCCTTGTAGGGTGGGGACACCCAAGGCTAGGCTAGAACCAGAATGTCAGCTCTGAAGGGGTCTGAAGATTCACACCAGCTCCCCAGACAAACTGTCGGGGAACACAGATTCCAGATCTGTGTTCCCACCATAGGGTTGGGGGCACAGCAGCAACCAAGTGGACCCGGTTTACCGCCCATACACTTAGGGGGAAGCTACATTAGGGGACCGAGCTGCCGCTCCGCAATCCATCTAAAAGGAAGAGAGAGAATCAGCCTGAAAGGACACATAGAAAGAGTGAGGGGTCTCAGAGTGACAACCTGGCTGCAGAGGGTTCAAGTGTACCGGAGTCAACTGTTTAAGCTGTTGGGAACTGAACTGTACCGTGCACTGTTTGACTGTGAACCTGGTGAACCCTGCTTCAGTGTCCGTGTCTGATTTCAGGTATAAAGGACTGTCAATCCACCATTTTACCCTGTCAGGAGCTGTCCCGACCCCCGGCGGGCTCATCCACCTTGCTGCAGCATCCATCCATCCTCCTGACAGAAGTACACTGCAGCGGTGGTCCCATTACTGACCACAACCCGTGGGTGGTGTCACGACTGACTAATCCCTGTAAATATACCCCCCATTTATTGTGCGAACCCGGGACACGGTCCGGACCAGGACCGCCGTGACATCTCCAGCAGTACCCCGGTCCGGTACCGAGTACTCCGTCCCAGTGGGCTTCACATCACCCCCAGTGAAGAAGCCAACGTCACTGTGGCAACCGGACAACTGGGGTGCCACACTGATAGAAATATGTTTCAGCTTGATTTTTTGTGGGACAAGATGTTAGTTTGAGTGACACCATTTTTTACATGCTACTTTTTTATTGTATTTTGTTCTACTTTTATTGGTCAGTATGATAAAAACGTATCAGTTTTTGCTATGTTTTTTAATTTTTAATTGTGTTCACTAAAGGGGTTTTATAGTGTGACAGTTTTATAGATCAGGTCGTTCCAGATGTGACAATTCCAAATATGTGTACATTTTTGTTTATTGCTGTATTCACATAAATATATAACTTTATTAGTATACTGCTTATTTTTTTGCATTTTGCTTGAGGGGAGATTTTTTTTTAATATTTTTACTTTTTTACTCAGTTAATGGGACATTAACTTTTATTAGTCTGATCTCTGGTATAATGCATTGCATGTGCATGCACAGATCGCCTCAGACCATGCTTCCCAGACCTTAACTAGCAAATCCAGAGGTCATTATTTGACCTTGGGTTGCCATGGCACGGATTGGGACCCCATGATGATGCCGCCGTGGTCCCAATCGGGTGGAAGAGGAAACTCACTCCCTCTGCCTACCTCCTAAGTGCTTTGATCACCATTGATTGCGGCACTTATGGACTTAAACAGCCAGGGGCGAGATGAGCCCCATCTCTGAATGTGATAGCCAGAGATTGACTGTCACTTAAGCTGAGCTCCGTGCAGTGATCATACAGGCTTGGATCCTGTGTCCTGTGTGATAGCCATGATGTACCCATACGCCATAGGATGGTACCGCTTCCAGACCATTACATGTGGGTACTTCAAAGGTCATGAAAAGACTAAAAGATTTCAATATTTTATGTGTTTATTTTTAGAACACTTCATATCATTATTAAAAAAGTAAAAGAAAAATATTATTCCTGTGAATTATGGAGCCTTATAACCTCATATGAAGCATTGTGTTGATGTGCTCAACAGAAGTATACATCATCAACAAAAATTACATAAAGTGAAGTCATTCATAATAATAATAATCTTAATTGCTTTTCTGTTTATAATTTTATTCTTATTCTTCAGAAAATCTTACAACTATTTTGACATTGTGTCACTGTTATTTATCAAGTTGATTAACATTATATTTTAGCGTGCATTTGTAGGCAAAATATTATAATGTAAGCTAAAAATGAAATGTTATTTACTCAATCAAAAAAGTCTTGGTTTCTTATCTAATGTATTGTTAAAATTAATTGACAATTAATCTAATACATAATTCAACATATTAAACACAAATAAAAAGTAAATGACAGCATCATCATATGAGTGCTTAGGGCTATATTCCCAGTCAAATTTAATTATATCTTTCATAATAGGTATTACCAATCTTTCACGTTTTGGAAAACAATCCGAAGTCTTCAAATATTGTCATTTGGTTCTATATATTCTGCTTCAAATTTTGAAATAAAAAATGTCTTTTTTTCAAATCACATATCCGAGGAGCACCATTGATATTATTTATTAATCTTAATACCAGTGAACAAATGTTTCTATAATAAGAATAGAATATTTCAAGATGTCTAAAGCTCCTTTCTGATGGCAAAACTACTGTTTTGTCATGTTATCATGGTATTTATAACATGTGGTAAGTACAAAAAAGTCAAAACATGAATTGCATAAAACATTTACACCCCTCCACCCCTTTAAAAAAGTTATTAAAAGTATACACTTAATTACATTAACCGTAGAATCCATAACCTGTGCCTTTTAGGCCCGGTAGCTTAATTTTTTCCTATTTTCTTCAAAATCACTTTAGTTAGAATTTTGAAACTCTAGGAAATCCTCAAGTATGTCATTGTTAGTAATATCCAGTTATTCATATAATTTTATGTGATAGGCATTTTGGTATAATAATGGTTTTTGGGGAACCAAATATTTACAGAACTCGGGCCTTTTAGGCCCATACTATGTTTATCATGTACTCATCAGTGTTTGTGTTTCAATTTACTGTGTTATTATCGTCAGGGTTGCTGGGGAGGGGGGTGGTTTATGCCTGTGTGTTTCAAAACCTATGATGAAGTAATGGCCATGTGATCTTGAGAGGGAGACTGACTACTCCTTCCCAATGTTATAAAGCCATGACATCATCACAGGTCCTTCTGAGCACAGTAATGAGTATCAGGAAGACAGAATACACCGTGAGCTAATTGCTGAAGGACCTGTGATGATGCCACGTGATGTTGGGAGGAAAGATTCAGCCTCTTTCTCAGCCTCTTTGTTTCTAGAAGAACCTTGTAAAGTGTATACCTTGTGATCCACAAAAATCCAGAATATTGTACATCACCTAGAAGAAAGTCTAACAGGTAAAAGCTGCTGAGGGTGAGAGTAGGGGGGGGGGGGGTTGTTCATTCATTGTTTTTCCTTTTAGATTGCTCACATCTAAGTCAACAATAGCATAGTCTTCTTCCAAGAGTTTGATTGACCAAGAGATTAAAGCAATCATGTTTGAAAGTGATGATGAAAGTGAACCTTCTTTCTCTGATGAAGAGTACCTACTACCAGCTAATCACTCTGCTTCCTCATCCAGGGATTCTTCTGATGATGAAGAAGTGGATCCAGATGAATTGATATAGAACATCATAAAGTAATGTATTTTGGGACAGTAGTCTCTCAGTACTTGGACATAGCCCAATACATAATATTGTGAGAGAAGCTCAAGGAGCTGTGGCAAGTCCCCAATACTTGTCCCGTAAAGATGTTTTCTGTACTTTTTTTTTATTGAAGATATTGCAGATGAGGTGCTTTTATGTACAAACCTAGAAGGAAGACGTATTGCTTCTGGGAAAAAAAATATCTCAAAAGAGGAATTATATGGTTAAATTGGACTAACACTTCTGGCAGGGTGTAAAAAATATTATGATATTCCTATCTGAGAATTATTTTTGGACCCACTTCTGATTTACACTGCAAAGCAGCAATGTCAGTTGATAGATATGAGGAAATTTGGAGAAGCCTTCGATTTGATGGCACGCAAACTCGTCCTGCGAAGTTGCAAATGGACCAATTAGCACCTATTAGTTATGTCTGGAATATTTTCATCAATAATTGTGTCAGGCTCTACAATCCTATTGCTAATATACCAGTGGATTAGCAACTTGTAGCCTTCAGAGGATGTTGAAAGTTCATTCAATATATGCCTAGTAAACCAGTCAAGTATGGAATAAAAATATTCTGGATGTGTGATTCTGCAAATTATTAAGAAATGGATGGGCTTATCTACTCTGGCAAAGCGTTGATGCTACAGTTCAGAAAGATCTAGGTTCTGACATTGTAAAAAAACTTGCTATACCAATTTACAATTCTGGTAGAAACATCACAATGGACAATTACTTTACCAATGTTGAACTGGGCAATGTTTTGCTTGAAAAAGATCTTAAAGTTGCTGGTACTATGAAGCCAAATCAACGCGATATTCCTCCAATGAGAAAGCACATTCCAAAGCGAGCACTTTATGATAGTGTCTTTGGTTTCAGCAACAAAGCAACAATAGTGACTTACAAAGTGAAGTAGGAAACATCTGTTATATAACTCAGTACCATCCATCATAATTAAGTATTGACAGCGATAGGAAACAGAAACCAGAAATCATCCTGAACTATAATAAAATTAAAGGAGGTGTGAACAAGATGGATAAAAGTGTTTAAAATAGTCATGCAAGAGGTAAACAAAATGTTGGCCTGTAGTCATTTTTTCAAATATGCTTGATGTATCACCTCTTGATTATTTATACTGAAACTCATCCTGATTTCCATGCTATGAGGAAGAACAGGAGACGCCTATTCATGAAGGACCTTTGCCATGAATTTATAATGACTCACTTGATGCATCAAAGCAACATGAAATGCTTCCATCTGTGTGCAATGTGATTTTTTCACAGATAAAGGAGTTTGAACACATGAATTAAGCTTGAAAAGCCTCCGTCAAATGGCAAACTAGGAAGTAGAAGGGTGCTGTACCCTCACTTCTGCTGGAAGCATACCTCCACGGAGCTGAACAACATGGCCCCAACCATCAATGTAGAGATGCTGCTGTTGTTGGTCCAGGAGAGGCCCGAGTTGTGGGACCCTGAGATGCCTCCTATGAGGACCACCATAAAAAAGATGCCTCATGGGGGTACATCACTCGCCAAATATTCCCCTGCTATGATGACAGCTCCAGTCATGTCCAGATTAATCTGGGTAGCGTATTATAATACTTCAACTTTCCTAATTGCTTTTTATGCATATTGTCATGTCAGTGTTATTTGTGCAACTCATTTTTTGTGATGTAATTTTACAACACAGTGGATATGGTCACAAAGAGATGGCATAGTTGCCAGGACCAGTACAGGCAGGAGAAGAGGAATATGCCATTCAGTGGGTCTGCGGCTCCCTGAAAACGCCCATACATTTACTTTTCCCGGTTGAATTTCTTGGCTCCTGGGCTGGACCTAGAGCCATATGTATGTTTTGGCCTTATTTGTCATGTAGCTAAATAATTGCTGTATGTGACATAAGTTGCAATTTACATGAGTCTTGTTTTTTGGTAGCACCGAGAGCAACCTGCACCACCCATCTGCCTTCAAAACAAAGTACTCCAGTGACCGTACTGCTGAGTCTGAAGACGAGGGCGGTTTTGCATCAATCTTTCAAGAAGATAATGGGGTGTCCTCATCAGCAACATTACCCGGGATACTGTCAACCGATGAGGACCCTTTGCCTGGGCCAAGCCAACAACCGCCTACGGACTTGGGTGATGTTCTTCAAAGTGTGCCAATGTCTAGGTCCCTGCTGTCACCAATTTTACCATGTCGGCCTAGGCGACATTTGTGCACGAGTCAACAAAGGCGAGACGTGGATTTAAGGGTGCTCCAATATCTGGCCGGCACAGTGAGTGATGATGGTGATTTGGCCGTAGCCTCCATAATTATCTATGGGAGATTCCATGCCATGTGACCATTGTGCGTTTTTCTTTCATTAAACGAGGGGTACCAGCAATTTTGACCATGTGTGTGTAAGAGGGAGAAAGGGATGGAGTTCTGCCTCCAGCCCCTTCTCCTGCATCTAGCTCCTCCTTCTGCTCCTAGCTCTCCTGTCATCATAGAATCTCATCAGTAACAACTGCCATCTCCTATGTCAGTAATAGAAAGGTCTTTACTGATTTTACCTCTGCATTGAAAATTTTGATGACTGATCAATTTTGACAGAGGGAGAGAAGCAGATTGGTCTCATAAGATATATTACAAAGTTGCTTATTTTTATGTCTAATATTGATTTATTAAAAAAAATTACTGTTACTCTTTAAATAACAAAGAAACAATGCATCTTGCTTATGGAATCAGAATAATACAGAAGGAAAGAACATAGTGTCCTCATTTTCCTCTGGGAAAATTTACAGACCTAAGACATACCAATAAAAGACATGTTGCATGTTCCATGTCTCTGTGGAAGACTACTATTCTGAAAGGATATGACAACTAAAAGACTCTGGTACTTCCAAGGTGACAAGTATGTTATCCTGGATAGAATGCTGTTAGCTAATGCCAATTTGGATACATCATCTCAATACACTAATGTGAATGCTAACACTTGTCACACATGGATATAATGACTGAATTCAGACGTGACATATACACATGGGCTAAATATAACATAAAAGCTGTAAAGAGCTCCAAAAAATGTAATCCAAAACAAGATTGTACATTGTCTCCTAATATCCAAATACTGTACTGTAAGACTGTAAGATGTGAATTCTCCATTAAATGCAAGACTAAAAAGGTAGCATTTCCTAAATAAAGTCAAACTAGAGCATCAAATTCACTTGACCTAACACACAGTGATGTGCGTGGGCCCAATAAACTGTTTACCCCTGGAATCACCAGGTAAATAGTGACTTTTACAGCTATACAATCATGTCCCTTTTTTAGGATTGTTTTATTGATTTTTCAGAAAAAAAATTACGAGGGCTTCGCTGTATTTCTGGAACCAGCCGGATCCAGCAGGCAGCGACGGGCTGCCCCCAACCCCCAGGTGACTATTTGTACCTGGCCGGACACAAGAATATAGGCGAGCCCTCTTTTTTTATTATTTCATGAATTTCATGAAATAATAAAAAAAAAATGCGTGGGGCTCCGTGCAATTTCTATGTCTAGCCAGGTACAGCTAAGCAGCTGGGGGCTGGAATCCACAGCGCAGGGAGGCCCAAGCTTTCTGGGCACCCCCTGCTGCAAATTGCAGCCCGCAGCCGCCCCAGAAGATGGCGCGTTCATTGAAGTGCCATCCTCTGGCGCTGAACCCCGCTCTTCCAGTGGCCCTGGTGGTGGTGGCACGCTGGGTAATAAAGGGGTTAATACCAGCTTTGTTATACAAGCTGGTATTAAGCCCGAGATTCTTAATGTCAGGCCAGGTTTGACCCGGCCACTAAGAATCTCCAATAAAGGGTTAAAAAAAACACAACACAGAGAAAATTTTTTATTAGAAATTAAAAAAAAAACCTATTAGGGACTCCATCTTTAATAAAAAAAATCCTCTTCCGTCCGACGTAGTCCAAAACGCGATGTCCTCTCTGCTACATCCCCTGTGCATAGATATAGATGTCTATGCACAGGGAATGAGCAGACTGAGAACAATCTCAGCTCTGCTACATCAGGCAGTAGGCGGGCTCTAGGACCCTGGAGCTGCGGCAGCCTGCAGGACCCGAGGGCACAGAGCAGACAGCTGGACTCCTTACTGTGCGAGTTTCCCTGCGATTACTTGCACAGTAACGAGGTAACGAGTCCAATGCAAGTCAATGGCAATCCTAGTTTTGTCAGAGTCTCTGACAAAACTAGGATTGCCATTGATTTGCATTGGACTCGTTACTGTGCGAGTAAACGCTGGCAAACTCGCAGAGTAAAGAGTCCTAGCAGATAGAGTCTGAAGCTTCCGAGACACATCTGCGATTTGTAAATCGCACATTACTCGCTATTACTCGCTTCCCCATTCATTAACATTTGATTCGCTAGACTTGCAATGAGTAGCGAGTCCCGGGCTCGGACTCGCTAGAGTCAAGCGATTCCGAGTAATTTAGGACTCGCCCATCACTCGTAGCAAACAATGTATTTTCATCATGCAGCTGACATAAACAAGTTGAATAAAATGTAATAAAAAGTCATATATAAATAAAAATGTAACCAATAAAAATGTCACTTTGTCCGGCAAAAAATAGGCTACTATACAGCTTCATCAGGAAAAAAATATAAATATAATACCTACAGCTCTCAGGATATTGCAATGCAAACATTTATTTTCTCTACAAAATAGTATTTATGGTGTAAAAGCGTAAATAAAAAACAAAAAAAAAAAACTATATAAATGTAATATCACTGTAATAGTACCGACCTGGAGAATAAAGCTGTGTTATTACTTTTAAGACATGGTGAATGGCATTATAAAACAATTCCTGAATTGCTGTTTGTTCTTGATTCTTCCTCACAATAAAGCGCAATGGAAAGCGATTAAAAAATATTATGTCACCCCAAATGGTGCAAAACTCTGACTCATGCTGCAAAAAACAAGCCCTCACATGACTTTGTCTGCAGATAAATAAAAAAAGTTGATGCAAACGTTTATTCTATTAAAAAGTGTATTTAGTATGATAGTAGGCAAACCTAAGGAAACAGCTATGTAAATCTGATGAATATAGCTGCCTAATCAGTAATTCTGCAAGCTGAAAGGTGTAAAAATAGTAATAAAGCCAATTCTTCAACTGCTGCTGATTTGTGTATTCTGCCTCCCAAATATCACAGTAAGGGCCACGTCACACATACAGATAATTGTGCAGAAATTGTTCGCAGATCTCTGGTTGCAGTGAAATCATGTACATATTGTTCCATTTTGTGGCCATATACAAATGAACAATATGTCCATGATTTCACTGCAACCAAAGATCTGCGAACAATATCTGCACAGATATCTGTGTGTGTGACGTGGCCCTAAAGGCCACTTCACACACACAGATATCTGAGTCCAATATCTGAACAGATCTCTGGTTGCAGTGAAATCATGGATACATTGCTCCATGTTGTACACAGCCACAAAATGGAGCAATGTATCCATGATTTCACTGCAACCAGAGATCTGTTCAGATATTGGACTCCGATATCTGTGTGTGGAAGTGGCCTTAAGGCACAGCTCACATTTTATCCTGTGCTCTATGCTGAGTGTTCAAATCCGCATTGCATATCTCTAAAAAACTTGATTCACACAAAATTCATAATGAAAAATTCACTGTAATGAGGCAGTAGGAGTCACTGACCTGCGATCCGGCAGTGTTAGTATTTTTACGCAGGTGTTAGCCAGTGGATAGAAAAATATTGGAATCTGAGAGTCCTCAGTTGTTCATACCTTTAATGGCTAACTGAAAAGATGATAAGCATAGCAAGCTTTTGGATTAGTAAAAGTTAAACAAGCGGTTTAATCAGGCGCATTCTGAATAAACTCCGAATAAACTTTTTTAGCAAGCTTTTGGGACACTGTGGTCCCTTCGTCAGGGAGATAATGACACAGATTCTGAAGAAATACACATCTGCTATATAATTGTCTAGGGCGTCTGTCGGTCACAGAAATCGCGCACCAGACAGAGGCCGCTCATCGGTGCCCGCCAAATAGGCGTAAGAATTCAAAGTTTGAATTTCGCGCCAATTTGCAGCCCAGCTACAGCGGCGTGTTTGCGCCGCTGTTGCTGGGGTACACGGTCCGGCCGACAATGGCCGCAGCGGCGGCTCTCCTTGCAGCCCCCCGCTCCTCCTTCCCGCAGTTAGCGGTCATGTGACCGATCAGCTGATTGGTTTCCCAGGCAACAACAGGTCCTAAATGCCTGTAGGACCTAGAAGACGGAGGTTGAGCGAACCGGTGGACAGGTGAGTATCCTCACTTAGGATTTTTTTTATTTTTACTTTTACTGTGGAGGAACGAGGGTCAGGGAGAGCGGGGGACTGCGGGGAGCCGAGTATCGCCATATACCATAGTGCTGCTATACATGTACTATAATGTACTGCCATATACCATAGTGCTGCTGTACATGTACTGTAATGTAGGCCATATACTATAGTGCTGCTATACATGTACTGTAATGTACCACCATATACCATAGTGCTGCTATACGTGTACTGTAATGTACCACCCTATATTATAGTGCTGCTATACATGTACTGTAATGTACCACAATATACCATAGCGCTGTTATACATGTACTGTAATGTACCGCCATATACTATAGTGCTGCTATACATGTACTGTAATGTACCATCATCTACTGTAGTGCTGCTATACATGTACTGTAATGTACCGCCATATACCATAGCGCTGCTATACATGTACTTTAATGTACCGCCATATACTATAGTGCAGTTTTTTTTCTCTTTTGTATCTTGTGGAGTTGCTGGCTCTATGTCTGCAACTTGCACCCTCATCACCCACAGGTGGTCTAGGGTCGAGATGGTGTCCGCCCACTTAGCAGTGGGATAGGGAGGACAAGGAGGGCAGGTATGTCAGCGTTAGGACTCATCAGACCTGAAGTCACTTTGTCGCAGTTGATGAGCAAACAGACATTGGCCAATGTATGTACCGAGAACTTCAGAAATAAAAAAATAAGAATTTTGAGTTTTTTGAAAAAAGATAAGTTTTTAAACATTTTTCTCACATATATACAGCTTGTTAGCATATGTACATCATTGGTAGTAGCTGAGTCCTGCGGAGAATTTTTTTCTATTTTCTTTCTAGTTTTTTATATATATATATATATATATATATATATATATATAGATGTAGTTCACTCACGTTGACTGAACAAGTTCTGTCAGTCACAGTATGTCAGCCACATACATATTCTAGAATACCCGATGCGTTAGAATCGGGCCACCATCTAGTATATACATAAGCAAATGGGGAAAAAAAAACACAGTCTTAGATGTTATAGTAAATGTGACAGGTGACGTAAAGCAGAGTCATGCTAGGGAGGAAGAGATGGGTCGGGGAATTGAGACTAAAAGTCTAACATAAGCGGAACAAATTGTATTATTGTTATATGGTAATAGTCTGTGAAGAACTGAAAAACTTAAAGGGGTTGTCCAGGCTTTTGCATATTAACCTTCGTCAGACTGCATAATTTTACAACGTTAACAGGCTGCAGAGGTACAATTGTACCTTGATATATACCTCCACTGTGGGAAGACTTTCTCCTTTACTTGGTTTCAGAAAGTAAAGTTCATTCAGCTACAAATGTTATGCTGATATCTATTGGCCAGTGTTGTTACTGCTCACTTATGTTGCTGTCAATTAAGTTGATTCAAACTGGGAGTGGCTTCTACTTCTCTTCCTGCCTCCCTCCTCTCAGTAGCCATTTTGCTGTTCATCTCATTGCCGTGAACACACACATTTCTAGGCTTGTGAAGTCTTCAATTTCTTGGATACGAAGGTAGGAAAGTCTCACAGCATCTAACAGCCAGTTATACCTTCATTCGCCTTATGTGGGGACAGAACAGTCAGAAATTGTCTTTGAGCCTGGACTTGGCTTACATATATTTTGTATGAAACTTATCACTATTGGTATGATTTTTATACGAAAAATGGATAATAATTAGTATCTACATATTGTTTTACGATGTTTTACTTATATTCAGCACAAAATAAAGATGGTGGCTCTGTTACAATTTTCCTATTGGTCAAAAAAACTGTTGAAGATGGAATGAAAATTCTGAAACCGTATACGGTTTTACATAATATATAAATGACGTTTATAAATAATTATCACTAAAAATAATTTACTTTTTTAACTGCACTTTAGAATCGAGGTTCATTCTACTTGGCACGTGTTACTGAACTAAATTACGAAGCCAAAATTAATCTACAAAGTCATCATGAGTGATAGTGATGCTGGATCTAGTTTCCGGCATAATCCAAGAAAACGTGTTTGCAGGTTAGCATCATTTTATGAAAAGCCAATAATGTAGTATTGTGTAGTATTTCAGAAAATTGTTTATTTTTCATTTTTTCATATTTACAGATTTACGTGTGACGAAATAATGCGAATGCTAGAAGAATCTGATTCTGAGCATGAGGAAGAAACATATGTTGCATCTGATGATGAAAACATTGTACCACAAGTGGATGTTACTGAATAAGATTCAGACATTGAACAAGAAATGGTGATAGAGCAAGAAAAAGAATATGACTCAGACGAAAGTATTGAGGATGAGTCTGTGCCTCAAAGTGCAGGCGACATTTGGACTGCTAAGGATAAAGCTCAATGGAGTAGTGATCCACTGCCAAATGCACAAACAAAATCGCGTAGTGTCCTACGACAAAGAGGTGGCCCTGCAGCAATCAGCAACCTGCATACAGCAAAAGAGCTATTCAAGTCAATCATGACTCCCGAGATGTGTGACATCATATTATGAGAAACGAATCGAAAGGCCAAGAGAGTTTGTAATGCTTACAACAACGAACTGGTACAACGTTTTCCTGATTCTTCTCAGCAGCCACCACTAAGGATGGGCGAGTCTACTCGCTAGGACTCGTTACTCGGCGAGTAGTAAGGGACTCGCAGGACTCGGTACTCGGCGAGTTTCCCGCGATTACTCGCACAGTAACGAGTCCAATGCAAGTCAATGGCAATCCTAGCTTTGTCAGAGTTTACTTTTTCTCACTCGCTAGACTCGCTATATCACATCGCTATGTAGCTTGAATCTCCCCAAATCGTTTAAACAATCGCACCGCTTCACAGATACCCGCTGTCAGCAGCGAGTCTGAGCGAGTCTGAGCGAGTCTGAGCGAGTCTACGAATCCGAGTCCTGTATACTGTATTCGGGACTCGCGAATACAGAATCTGTTATGTTCCGACAAAGCTTCCGAGACAGCCTAGCGTGTTAGGTCAGAAAACTTGTGAAGATGGACAAGCCAATCATATTCAGTAATGCCACAGCCATGTTGGTTGTGGCAGGACTATGATTGGCTTCTGTCCATCGTGATGCCTATGTCATGTATGAGAGGCGGGGCTGTATATAAGCCTTGCCACCGCCATTTCCTCCACATTCCTGTGACGATCTGAGCTAGTGCAGGGTGAGGTAGATGCTGGAGCAGATCATAGGGAGTGTCAGTCAGTGTAGGGAAACTTCAAGATTCCTTATATTTAATCCAAACAGCTCTTCTGAGAGCTACCAGGAGGACAGAGGAGTACTGTGTAGAGAACTGTAGGCAGGCAGGCAGGCAGGGAGGAGCAGCCTTACAGTGCACACAGGACCGACCTCATAGCTTAGGCTGCCTTCACACTGGCGTTCCCCTCCGCAGCGTTCTGTGGAGGGGAATCGCCATGTGTGCGCAGCCAGCGCAAGCCCCTATGTTTAGAATGGGGACGCACGGTGCTGCGCTTGACAGTGCACGACCGTGCGCACCCATCCACTCCCATATGTGATCTGTACGCAGGCGAATGCCTGCGCACAAATCACACACTCCCGCCCGCACCAGGGACGCAACATGTCGCGTCCCTGGTGCGGACGAGACTGTGTGATCTGTGCGCAGGCATCCGCCTGCGTACAGATCACATATGGGAGTGAATGGGTGCGCACGGTCATGCGCTGTCAAGCGCAGCACCGTGCGCTCCCAATTTAAAGATAGGAGCTCGTGGCCGCTGCAGTCACATTGCGGACCCCTCCGCAGAACGCTGCGGAAGGGTCCGCAAATGTGAACCCAGCCTAATAGCTGAAGTCAGAGGCTTAGCTAAGGTACTATTTCTTATTTTTTTGCACCTGATAGATTTTCGGTCATAGTAACCCCTTTAGCTTTATTTTCTCTGTGGCAGACCAGTGCGTTGCTGCTCTCCTACCTGCAAATAGCACATACGCCACCTGCTTGTGTTTCCAAAACGGCAATGCGAGCGCTTTCCGAGACACATCTGCGATTTGTAAATCGCACATTACTCGCTATTACTCGCTTCCCCATTCATGAACATTGGACTCGCTAGACTCGCAACGAGTAGCGAGTCCCGGGCTCGGACTCGCTAGAGTCAAGCGATTCCGAGTAATTTAGATTTTTAAATTAAATTTAATAATAATTAATTAATTACTATTAATTAATAATTAATAGTAATTTAAATTTAGATTTTTAATCTTTTCAATTTATATAAAAACCCATGAATCTGTGATGTCCTCAAATGTCCATTCATATTATATAAAAAGCCATGAATCCATGTGATACATTTAATCCTATTTTGAATGTGTCAAAGGTCGTTATACATTTGTATTCCCAAATTCTTCTCTCTCTCTGAGATGTGAAGTTGCTTTTTAAGATGAGCAGCCCCATATCAGTTTTACTGTGGGCAGGTCTGGAAAAATGTTTTGCTACAGGTCCATACGCTTTTCTTTTATTGAGCGGCGATGAAAATTCATTCTTGTCCTGAATTTTTGCCCTGTCTCCCCTACATAAATGCCACCTGTTGGACATTTGGTACATATGATTAAATACACCACATTGCTAGTGGTGCCACTGAAGCTACCTGGAATCTTGTAGTTCTGATCTGTCCCAGGAATCTTTATCCGTTGTCATTCATTATAGATGGACAGGTTTTGCACCTGTTCTGGTTGCAGGGAAAGGTTCCTGTTGCTGCTTGAGAGGACAGGGCGCTTCTGACTATGATGTTTTTTAGATTTAGATTTGAAGGTTGTCTAAAACACAAGAGTGGGGGATGCGGAAATATTGATTTTAGCTGGACATCTTTTTGTAGGAGTGGTTGCAGTTTCCGTGCG
The DNA here is from genome assembly GCA_033576535.1 of Allobates femoralis. Taxonomy (NCBI): domain Eukaryota; kingdom Metazoa; phylum Chordata; class Amphibia; order Anura; family Aromobatidae; genus Allobates; species Allobates femoralis. The sequence goes on from JARQOC010000001.1 coordinate 283,720,633, forward strand.
GCTCCTTTTAACACCTCCAGACTTTGATTGTAGGTGACTATGAGAGGAACTGTGTTGTTTTCTTCTCTAGTTTTGTAATGTAGGAGATGTTTCCTTGATATTCTGGTGGCTCTTGATATCTAGCTCTCGATTGATCTTGGATGGTAGCCCTGGTTCAAAAAGGTCTTTCTGAGGTCCTCAAGGTGATTGTCTCTATCGGTAGGGTTGGAACATATCCGATTTTATGTGATGGCCTGGCTATACACAATAGAGTTTTTATGTGTTTTGAATGTGTTTACGCATATTCTTAGGCGTGCACAAAAGTACGTTCAACAACAGTTTTTGCACCTTTGAAAAAGAATACAAAGCTGAATAGAGGGCCAACAGAGTACCCAGTTAAATCTGCTGCCTTTATTAATTGACTCTATGGATGTTTTCCACAGATAAAATCATCACTACACCCATAGATGAACTCCCAGATGGTTGTAATTTCCAAAATGTCGTCACTTTTTGGGGGATGCGGTGGTTGCGTTCTGGCATTGAGGGGCTTTGCAAATGGAGTCTGCAAACAATTTTATGAAAATCTGTACTCCAAGATTGAAATGACTCTCTTTTCCTCCCAAGCCCTGCGGTGTACTCGAACAGCGATTTTCCACCACAAATGGGGTTTCTGCGTACTCAATAGCAAGTGCACAACAATTTTATAGTTCAATTTCTTCTGTTATCCTTGTGAAAATGAAAATATTTCGTGTGAAAACAACTTTTATGGGGATAAAAAATGAAAATTTAATTTTTACATTTCTACATGTAGAATTTGGTGAAGTTCACGGTGCTCACCATACATCTACATAAATTCCTTGGGGGGTCTGGTTTTCAGAATGGGGTCACTTGTGGGTTGTGAGAGGATTTCACTGTTAGGATATCTTTACACGTCACAACATTGCATGCAATTTCACTTGCAACTTATTGGTTGCAGTGAAATCATGGACACATTGTTCTATTTTGTTGCTGTGTACAAATATAACAATGTTTCCATGATTTCACTGCAACCAGTGAGTTGCAAGTGAAATTGCATGCAATGTTGCAACATGTAAGGGCCACTTTACACACATCAACTTCTGTGTCCAACTTCTAAACAGATCTCTGGTTGCAGTGAAATCATGGACACATTGCTCCATTTTGTGGCTGTGTACAGATGTAACAATGTGTCCATGATTTCACTGCAACTTGATGGTGGGTTTACACACACCAATTTATCTGTTCAATCTCTGACCCAATCTCTGGTTGCAGTGAAATCATGGATACATTGCTCCATGTTGTACACAGCCACAAAATGGAGCAATGTATCCATGATTTCACTGCAACCAGAGATTGGGTCAGAGATTGAACAGATAAATTGGTGTGTGTAAACCCACCATGAGATCTGTTCAGAAGGTGGACACAGAAGTTGGTGTGTGGAAAGTGGCCCTAAAGGTAGCCTTAAGTACATCTAGAGCTAACCAAACACAACATAACACCTGCAGACCATTCCATCAAAATCTGCTCTCCAAAACGTTGCTTATTTTCCAAACTCTGCTGTGCACCCAAATAGGGATTTTCCACCACAGAAATTGCACAGCAACATTTTGGGGTCCATTATCTCTCGTTGTTCTTGCAAAAAGAAAAAATTGGCACTAAAAGAACATTTTTGTGGGAAAAAAATTGCCTTTTTGTTTTCACGGCTCCATGTTATAAAATTCTGTAAAGCACCTGGAGGTTCAAAGTGCTCACCACACATCTAAATAACATTTTTCAGAGGTCTAGTTTCCAAAATACTGTCAGTTATGGTGAGGTTTCACTGTTTAGGTACATCAGGAGGTCTACTAACAATTCCAGATAATTTTCTGTCTAAAATTTCAAATGGCCCAACTTCCTTAAGGGCCGCTTTACACACACCAACTTATCTGTCCAACTTCTGAACAACTTACTGGTTGCAGTGAAATCATGGACACATTGCTCCATTTTGTGGCTGTGTACAAATGGAACAATGTGTCCATGATTTCACTGCAACCAGAGATCTGTTCAGAAGTTGGACAGATTAGTTGGTGTGTGTAAAGTGGCCCTAAGAGCCCTGTCGTGCACAGCGTTTTTCACCATATCAGCGTACTCAGGAGAAGTTGCACAACAAAATTTGGGATCCATATTCTCCTGTTGCCATTGTGAAAATTAAAAAAAATGAGGCTAAAATAATATTTTTATGGAAGAAAAGTGTTTTATTTTTATTTTTTTTCAATGTTATAAAATTTTCAAAATTTTTCAAACAGATTTACACTCATTACCATAACTATTCTTCAAGGAGAACATTACAGCTATACTGCATATAAATATACCAAATGTAGGCAGGAAAGAATCCTATATTTTAGAGTCCAGCTTAGACGACATGACCATATTCACTATCCTTATCCAACTTTTAAATTCTGAATTCAGAAATTTAAAGTGCAATATACATCATTATTCATTGAATACTTTTTGCACATGGGGCCAATGCCTCCAGAAGACAAACGACAATAAAATACAGTCATGATACGACTATATGTGTCATACTTTATCCTTGCTGAATGTCAGCCCTTATTTTATGCATTCTATGTAATATGAATCAATTGACTAGGGGCAGCATTTCTCACCATCACTATTGCACATAATAGGGCCACGTCACACACACAGATATCCAATATCTGAACAGATCTCTGGTTGCAGTGAAATCATGGATACATTGCTCCATGTTGTACACAGCCACAAAATGGAGCAATGTATCCATGATTTCACTGCAACCAGAGATCTGTTCAGATATTGAACTCAGATATCTGTGTGTGTGATGTGGTCTTAAGGCCCACGTCACACACACACAGATATTTGTGCAGATATAGTTCACAGATCTCTGGTTGTAGTGAAATCATGGACACATTGTTCCATTTTGTGGCTGTATATAAATGAATTACTGTGTCCATAATTTCACTGCAACCAGAGATCTGTGAACAATTTCTGCACAGATATCTGTGTGTGTGACGTGGCCCTTAAGGTACCTTTACACGCCGCTACTGGAGGATGGATACAACCCGCTACTTCACGTGCACGAGCACGCCCAAACGGTTACAAACGGGAAACGCACCACCTTTACACGCCGCCACAAGGTGCGCTACGCTACGTTACATCTACACCTAGATACATCGCCGGGTGTCTCAAGTAGCCATCTGTAGCTTAGCCTACCATCTTCAAACGCCGCCACCACATAGTAATCTGGGCGTAACAAAGGCAGCAGGTAAAACATATAGGCGTGCCACAGTCCTGTATGCCGCGCCCAAACCACAACCATTGGCCAACACTAGAGAGTTGTGATTGGGCACGACGGAAAGGGCGGATGGCTGAGACGTGACGTACTAGTGATCGGACTGTGGCACGGAATAAGCGCTTGTGACATGGCGGAGCGTGGCGTATGCATCGAAATCGATGGTAAAGCGTCACGCTGGAGCGGTGGTCAGTCACATACCCCGTGTGTATAAAAGTAGCGGTTCCCGGCTATGTGTGCGTAGTAGAAGTGTTTGCCTTGTCACGCACGCTGAGCGCTTGTGACAGCGGCGTGTGGCGATTGTGCTAATTTGCGTTTGTGCGACACACAGTAGCGGCTTACAACACACAGTATGTGCGTTTTCAGTTGAAGTTTGATGTGTGTCATGTCTGCCTAACTATGTGTGAATACAGGCCCAATGGTGTTCATATTTGTGCTAACAGATGTGAATGTAGTGGAGGAGCTCCCAAGCCCACATGTCCAAGATGTGTGTGACAGTGTCCTTCAAATCACCTGACAAGAATATGTCCTGCATCAATGTGCTGTGTCCAGGTGACCCTCTGCCTACACCAAAATAAAAGGGTTAGGTACACACATTTCCCACATACACTGTTGGACAAAATCCTTCACAAACAGCATGGCTACCCACACACATTGCCTGCACAATCACAGCCAATTGGTGTCTATGACATCCCTGGCCCCCCCCAAAACCTTCATCACACTGCCCTCCATTCCCAAGTAATCAGGCTGAGGCTGTGGTCACACATGGAAATCCATTTTTGGAAGTGATTTTCATCACCAATCCGTTTTTTTCTGGGTGCTTTTTGAGCCTCCTGCACTCCTGAACGTTTTTGGAATTTTCATTAAAAAAACGCATGCGCGAACGCATGCGCAAACGCAAGTGTGCATTTGCATGCGTTCGCGCATGCGTTTCCCATAGGGCCCCATGTTAAAAAAAACGCATGAAAACGCATGCGTTTTTTAACTGATGCCAAAAACGTTGCATGCAACGTTTTTGACTCAAAAACGGACAGGGCAATGTTTGGAGCTCCATAGAAAAACGGACAGGGTGTTTATTACACCCAATCCGTTTTTCTGTCAGTTTTTGGACTTAGAAAAAAAAAAATGAGAAAACTGAAGCCAAAAACGGACTGAGGGCTTATGTGGAACCCCAGCCTCACACAGATTAGTTTTGATCCAAGGACAAAATATTTATTATAATCCATCAATCCTGACCTTGGAGTGAAAAATAAAACATATACAGAAAGGAAATACAATGGACATTACAACTGCATGTGACATTGTTTAAACATATATTAGGGATCCCAAAATTAGCACACATGATAACCTGTGCAGCAACCAGAAAAATATAAGCATACCTAATCTAACTAACTAACTAAAAAATGATGCACATAATGAAGCCAAACAACACACAAAAAAAATAAAAAACATAGCACAGCTAACCTGCTGTCACCAACATACCAAGCTTCAATCCATCATCCAGAACCAGCCACACTACATGGCCTGGTCCTGCCAGCTAACTGCACCAGACCCATTGAAGTAGGAGCAGTAAGCATCTCTACTGTCCCTGGCCTCCTGCTGAGTGCGACCATGCCTCTGCGACTGGAGTGGCGCAACAACATGGGCCTCATCACACCAAGACCCTGGACGGACCTCCCCTGTTGTGGCGTCTGCATTATCTACATAACCTCCTGGCGTGTAGGATGCTCTATCCCTACGACACAGGAAGTTATGCAGCACACAGCAGGCCAGCACTACCGCGTCAATAGACTCCAGTTTCATATGCATAGGCGTATGAAAAACCCGGAATCTATTCGCCATTATCCCAAACGCATTTTCAACAGCACGGCGGGCCCGCGATAGCCGGTAATTGAAAATGCGTCTCTCAGAAGTAAGTGCCCTCTGGGGATATGGCCGCAGTAGGTGTTCCTGAAGTGGGAATGCTTCATCCGCCACAAACGCAAAGTTGAGATGTTCGGTCGTCTCGTCATTTGAGGGTAAGTTTAGCCCACCACTCCCTAGTAGTGTTGCCAAGGAGCTTCGGGCAAACACCCCCCCATCTAAGTTGTGACCGTTCATTCCAACATCGACGTAGAGGAACTCATAGTTGGCATCCACTAGAGCCATGAGGATTATACTACAATACCCTTTGTAATTGTAAAACAAAGAGCCTGAGTGGGCAGGTTTGGTAATCCTCACGTGCTTTCCATCCAATGCCCCGCCGCAGTTGGGGAAGTTCCAGCGGGTTTCAAAGCCTCGCCCTACTTCCATCCATCCTGCGGCTGTTTGTGGCATCTTTAGGTAGCATGGCTGCAGAACACTCCAGATGGCCTCACATGTCTCAGGGATCAGGCGGCTCAGCAGGGGCAGGGAGACACGTGACAAGTATGTGAGGGATGTCATTGACTGCCCTGTAGCCAGGAACCGCAAAGTGATAGCCAACCGCTCTGCAGCTGATACCGATGGACGCATTAGAGTGTCCTGACGAGCTATCAGTGGCCCAACACGCTCCAAAAGGAAGGTGAAACAGTCCTCGGACATACGTAGATAGTTTCGGTAATCTTCTGGATTATTGAGCTCCAGCTCCCGCAACAGCTGCATGTGTCCCCGGCTTTCCCGCCTGCGCAGCCAATCCCGGGTCCACAACCGCCGCTGTCTGCGACTCATCAACCGGTCATACCGATCCTGAAGCCACATTTGCTCTTCCACCACTGCGGCAGCCACGATAACATTGCGGTAATGGATATTCTGCATCCTCAATATCAGCACCTGTAGATGACAAAATCCAACATCAGTACATACAACAATATGGGGACATTTCAGCATGTTAAGCAAGCCACACCTCTTTTCAATGACACACTGGAGGCCAGCTGATTGGATCTCTCTTCTGCCCACAAAACACACCCTGGAAGGCATGCCTTTACAACACCCACTACTCGGCCAAAACCAAATGGAACATGCACAATGATACTGGCCTCCTATCCATCTTCAGATTTTGGAGGACATGAAAGTCACACATCTGGACCTATGTGAGTTGCAAAGGGACATGTGTCACCAATAATGTTGCTCAGACATGTCCCATAATCAATACAATAAACCATATGTAGTTAGCAAAGAACATACATAAATCCACTACGTACCAGGATATGCCAGGTTGAGTAAGCATACATGACACAAACAACATTCAACATGACTGAGGATGGTGAAACGTGGTTATACATTTGTTTGCTGGGGTTAGGTCCTCTCCACATCTGTCCTATGTCTGGAGTGCTACACCTCAAAGGCATGTGTGATCCTAGCCCCGTTGTTCCCAGTGTCCATTGGCCACAACCAGTATGATGTCATCGATGCAGTCCACATGAGTGACACAGTTCTGTCTACAGACCAGCAGCCATTCTCCTGTATGGTGACTGGAAACAAAAACGCCAATGTATCTGTGCCAAAATGTCAAGCCACATACAAAATGCCTAGTCCAATTCCCCACACTTCACTAATGTATCCACCCCAACAATAGCAACCCACATATAGTCCGCTAAAGCACTCTTTGGCGCTAGTCAAAAAACAACATGACAGATCCATCACACCCGCCGCTAATTTCATGTGTGGCCACGAATACTTACTTAATGGGTCTGACCAGCAAGCGTAACGTCAGCCGGGATGCGCAGCTTTTCAAGGACCGGCAACCAATCACGACTCAGCGATCTGCACCAATTAGCTGCCGCTAAACCTGCTCGCAGGTGTACGATCAGGATGTGCGTAATTGTTTCTTTTGTGATTGGTTAAGCGGACTATAAAGCCATGCTAATGGCCACCACACCTTGGCCAGACGTCCATGTGCATTGAGCTACTGGTGTCCTGTGCGCCTTCTTCTGTTGCTCTGACGGTAAGGCTTCCCTCGTGCTTGTTCGTTGACATGCGTTGCACTCAACGCAGATGCGTCTGTCATAGGGCGCTTAGGCAATGTGTGTATGCCCATGTACTTTACTGCATGTAGTGGTTTTTGGTGTAGTAATATATATGCATAGGTTATTCTGCGCAGGGCAATGGCCATGTAGTGCCTCTAGTGGCATTCTCTGACAATAGCTCCTACGTTGACGTTCATTAGCATGCCAACATATGAAGGTGTGTTTGGGCCTGGTACTTGCCATCACCATTGATGCCTGCATTGTGGGCACATTGTTTCCAGGGATGGTTGGGACATGGGCAAAAGTTTATTTTCCATGGCTGTCGGACCACCAAGATGATCATGTGTTTGCCCATGACATGTAGTATGTGCAGTGTTGTCACACAGTCAGCCCTCCTTTCACATATGTTTAACTTTGAAGATTGTGGGCAGTGCAAAGCTAATAGCTATCACACAATGTGCTGGTGCAGATGCGGCCCTTGAGGTATGTGCACACACACTGTGTGGAGGTATGTTGAAATATGTAATTCGGGTAGTCAACCTTGTAACTACCATGTGTAGGTGGGCACAGATGTCATGTGTTTAATAATGGCTGAACACATGTGTCGGACTTCGGACCGGGGGCACATGTAGAAACTGTTCCACACATGCAAAGTAACATGTTTTACAATGTCAGAATAGTTACGGAAGCAGAAATGTACCTGGCATGTTTGTTCTTAATTACCAAAGCATGGTGTTAGTTCTGTATGCGTCGTGTACTGACAGGATGTTTTTTGTGTGTTTGCATACACAGATGCCGAGGTGTAGTGTGGATTTCGAGACCTAGCTTCTCAAGGAGTATCAGCGGCACGAGTGCCTGTGGCGCTCCTCGCTGCCTGAATATAAAAATCAGGCAGCGAGGGCCGAGGCCTACAGGCCTCTTGTGGCTCTGGCCAATCGGATGGAGCCAAGGGTAGGCAAGAGGTGGGACCAGCATATGGTGGCACTGAAGATTAAGAATATGCGGGCCTCGTTCATGCAGGCTCACATAGAATACCAGCGTCGTCGGTCAGGGGCTGGAGCTGAGGAGGTACCATTGCCTACCCTATGGTGCGATCCGCTCCTCACATTCGTCCTTGGCCACGGGAGCTCGCGTGCAACGAGGACCAGCTGCCCCGTTGCTGCGTCCCATGTAGGCCCGGGCCAATCACCATCTGCGCCACAGGAGGTGGGTAATTGTGTTACGGTGGAGGCCCACAATGTTTTCTTCACATGTGTGCTTGTCTCACTCCTTCACACCAACCACATTGTCATATTTCGGTGGTGGCCCTGGTAAACCTTTGTGTGCCAAATAATGACCTCCTTGCATGAGGTGATTTTATCGCAATTCTATCCACAGAGCCCTAGTTCAATTTGCAAAACACACCAACCTATGTTTAGGTTTGGGTTACTCAGTTCATGTATTTAAATTTATAGGTTTGGGATTCAATGAGGGACATGGTAGCATTTAATACATGGTGCAGCCACACATGTGTGTTGGCTGTGGGGCATGTGGGGTATATTTTGTTTGAAGTGGGGTGGTAGTTCATAATAGTGGGACTCCAAACGTCCAGCTGGCCCACATGTCTGTGTACAGAAAAGGCGCCAGTATGAACGTGGTGTGGTGAGATTTAATTGTTGGGTATGGCTTTGTGAATAACACATAATTCTGTATAGAGGCGACGACGTGGAATGGTAGAGGTGAGTGTACAGGAGATGTACCGGTCTTGTGGTCATTAACCTTTGGTGCTTATGTGGTTTTGAAGTTGTTTTGGTGGTGTTTTGTGTGTGGTTGTGGTGTTTGGAGGCCTCTGGCCAATGTAGAGATTACATATTTGGTAAACTAATATGTTTTTTTTTTTCTTTTTTTTTTCCCCCCACAGGCCCCTGAGCAGGACGGCTCCATTGCTGACCAATCTGTCGCTGATGATGCTCAGCCGATGACATCTGGGGCTGAGCAGGAGGGTGGAGCAAGTGATGTGGGTCCAGACCCAGGGCCCAGCTCAGTGATCCGTCGCTGAAGACGTCCTGCACCACCTGACACCGAGCTGGGCACCTGGGCCCGGCGGGTACTGTTAGACGAACAACGGACCCACATCTCGAGCTACGCCCTCTACATGAGCGACAGGTTGGAAAGGATGGAGCCGCTCCAACGCCAGATCGCTCAGCGGGTCTTCAACGTTGTCGCTGATGCTGCTGAGGATGGGGCACTTCAATGGGGATGCCACATCCCCTCCCCCGTTCAACAAGAATTGTGGCCCCTTTCCCCATCGCCCCCATCCCGGCCCGTGAGAAGACTGGCCCCGCCACACACACCCAATCCCCCCCCAACACGTCGTCTTAGATCCAGACGCTCTCGGGCAGGTTGGGGCTGCCATGAGAGGAGGGGGGAGCCGGCATTGTCAGAGCCGACAGAGGATGAGGAAGTAGGACACTAGTAGCCAATGCACATAATTGGCAGTCTGGACTTTGGCTTCGGGAGGAAACTCCTTGTTTCTTTTGACTTGTTTTTTTTTTTACTTTTTTGTTTTTTCTAAGTGTTGGCTGACTTGCAGCATATGATTTGTTTATGTTTCTTATAATTTCTGACACTATTAAAATTGTTGGTGTGACACAATTGTGTATTTATTTTTGGTTAGGGATTGTGGGGGTCAGCGTGGGTGAATGGTAGTGGTCACAATATAGGTTTGGCAAAGCCACACAATATGGCCCAATGCCCTCAGAGCAGGACCACCATAGGTTCCTTTGTAATGTGGTTGCACTTTGACAAAGAGATGTGGTAATGTGGCTGACATAGTTACCGGATGGTCATGTTTATGCACCAAATATTGTTGTTGTGACATGAAGGAGCATACCAAAAAGTGATCCCAACATTTTATTTAAAAAAAACATGTGTGACAGGCATTTGGCACAATACACAGAATGGTTTTTCAAGATAGGGCTAGGCATCCCTCACTCATCATGGTCCCAATGTGGGACAGTATAGGTAAAGAAGGCAAAGGGCTAGGCAGTACACACTCCTCATGGTCCCAATGTGGGACAGTATAGGTAAAGAAGGCAAAGGGCTAGGCAGTACACACTCCTCATGGTCCCAATGTGGGACAGTATAGGTAAACAAGGCAAAGGGCTAGGCATCCCACAAGCCACCTGTTGTGAAAGTGGGACACTATAAGAAAAGAGCCCAACGGGGGCAACAAAAAAAAAAACAATGAAAAGCCAAACAGGCAACATATGTAATTTAGTGGTCCAACAAGGACAACATATTTTGGGGCCAGGGGAGGCCATTTTGTTTGAGGTGTTGGTACACCTCATTGTCGGCCATCCTGATGTTGCTGGACGGCAGCCAGCATGTCAGCCAAGCGCCCAAGATCCAGGATGCCACGTCGTAGGGCCCGTTGTAGGCGTTAGGCAAACTGGTGGTGGGCCCTCACCACGTCCTCCATGGTGGGTACACCTGTATTGTGGGTTAAAAAAACCAAATCATCACATTAAAATAGTCCCTCGGCTTATTTTTTGGGTTCACACAACAATTATGGTCCTTACCCTCGGCCTCAACATCCTCCTCACTATCATGTGGTGAAGGGGAGGCACTAACACTCCAGCCCGCAGCTCCAGCCCGTTCGCCATCTGCAACAATGGGTGAGGACATAATTGCTTAAATGAGTGCCAATCATAATTAACAAACAACACCACAGTGCTTAGAGTGTGCAGCCCATAGCATCCCACAAAATACACTTACCACCATATTCCTCAATGGCGGGCTCATTTTGTGGTTGAGGCATAGCATCTGGTTGTCCACCAGGCGATGCCACCTCTGGGTCCAGCACCGCAGGGTCATCAGGATGTGCCACGGCCTCAGCTGATGGTGACGCCAGCTCCTCGGCCTGAAGCCCTGCTGGGTCTTCATGGTCCTCCTCCTCCTCATGCCCTGGTGATGGCCTATTCCCTTGTGGGGATGGTGTGGTGTGGCAGGTGGCTCTTAAGCTGGTGGGGTTGCTGACCCACCTGCAGGTGGTGCCGGGGGAGCACCTGCAGGTGCTGGTGGGGGAGCATCATCCAATGAGCCATCAACATCTGTAGAGGATCACACAATAATTCATCTGTCAGCAGAATGTTTAAGCTGTGAGATGTATGGACAGTTCAATATTGGGCCTATGGGCTGACCTCATGTATTATGCATGGCGTGTGTATGAGCCAGTAGTGTGGTTATTGTGTGTAGAGCATCTAACACTGTGGACTCATGTTGTGCACAACATGAACCTTAGTTTAAGGCAGATGTGTAGCCTGTCAATCAATATTCTGCTGGCTATATTGTACCCCATAGCATGTGTGCCAGCTTAGCTCTCACTCTCCGTATGATGTTCATTAAGATATAGTTGTGTCTTTGGTGAGGTTACATATGGTCAAATGTATGTTTGCCCCTCAGAAGTACTTACTGCGCAGCCTGGCAATCCTGCCACGGATGTCGAGTATGCGGCCTGGGCATTTGTGCTTCAGGTCCGCGATCTTCTTCTGGACGGCTTTAGCGATCCTCTGCACCCCCAGTTGGTTGAGCAGAGCCCGTTGAATCCGCCGGATAGTGGCGCGATTGCGCAGCCTAGGGTGACGGTGGTGCCGATTACCCCAGTAATCATACCGGTCACAGTGCTCTATGAGGACCAGTAGTTCGGCCATCCCCCACGTTGCAGCGCGGTGAACGGCCGCCATGACTGCTATGGTGTGTGCAGAGGAGGGGCTGGCACCTTGCAGTCAGAGTGAAAATGAAACTAACGTCATGACGTCATTACGGCCGCGGTCGGGGTGACGCACCCTTTAAAGTAGCCCAACGCGCAGTGACACGGGCGACACACTTATGCGGCACCTACTACACAAGACCCACAGTGCGGTGCGTAAACCAAGGCTGTGAGCTGTGTGCTGAGTAATTACTTTCCATGTGGTATGGGTATGCGTGCATCTGTGTGCGCGCTGCGCGCAGTGACACACAAGGAACACTTCTACGGCAGCTGCTGTACAATAAGCCAGAGCGGTGCGTAAAACACACTTGTGCGCTGTGTATAGCATTATTCGTTATCATGTGTTCAGAGAATGTGCACACTGTATAAGATCATGGGTCATTTGTTCATTTTCTTTCCTCAAGTGTGTGTCCGCATAATTGTGCTAATATATGATCGTGCATACGGCGCGTATCTGTAGTGCTGAAGGGACAGCTCATCCAAGATGGAGGGCTGTGAGGCAAGGGCCAATCGGAACGCACCATCTTCCACCAATGATCGCAGATGGGGCGCGGTAACACGGAGCCTGTGTCACGCCCTAGCTACATTCCATCTACATTGCCTGGTGTCCAGACATCCCTTCTGTAGCTTCTTTACACGCCGATACAGCTCGCTGCAATCGGCTTTGTAGCCACCTGTTTCAGAGCAGTGCTCGTAAACAGATGTATCTGTTGCCGGCTGCCTCCTACCGTCTTCACACGCCGCTACTACGGGCAATATTGACGACGCAAGCTACAATCGTAGCCTGTAGCGGGTTGTATCCATCCTGTTGTAGCGGCGTGTAAAGGTACCTTTAGGCTGACTTTTTTGCAGGACAACTTTCCTTCTGTGGCGTTTCTCACCATTTCTGATTGTGGTTGATTATGACACATGAGTTGTGGCATCTAACATGTTAACAGCTACCGGAGGAACACAGCACAATTCAAAGCTGTGACATGCAAATAATGCCTAAATATTACAGCTATCCTCTGCCAGCAAAGATGCTCGCGCTCAGCTCCTGAGCCTAATTAAAGGCTGGGAGTCAGCCTATGATATTCCTATACTCTACATCAGGGGTCTCAAACTCTGCTGGGTTGGTGGGCCGCACGTAGAAAAAAATTGATATCGGGGGGCCGCATTGCTTGTAGGACTAAGGGTACCGTTACACATCGCAACATTGCATGCAATTTCATTGGCAATTTGCTGGTTGCAGTGAAATCATGGACACATTGTTATATTTTGTGGCCGTGTACAAATGTAACAATGTGTCCATGATTTCACTGCAACCAGCAAATTGCCTGTGAAACTGCATGCAATGTTGCGACGTGTAACGGTACCCTTAGTGACATTTTAGCAATACCAGAGTTTTTTGCTCAATCTAGTAAAGTACAAATCCTGATCTTGTAGGAATGTCCCCACCCTAATCTCCTTTATGTAGTAATGTCCCCATACTGGTCCCCATTGTATATTAATGTCCCCCGAACTGGTCCCCGTCTTGTAGTAATATCCCCATCCTGGTCCCCTTTTTAAAGTAATGTTCCTCCCTGGTCCCTACGTGTAGTAATGTTCCCATCCTATATTAATGACCCCCATCCTGGTCCTGTAGTAATGCTCCTCCCTGGTCCATATGTGTAGTAATGCCCCATCCTGGTCCCCATCCTATATTAATGTCTCCCATTCTGGTCCTCATTTTGTAGTAATGTCCCCATCTTTTAGTAATGTTCCCTCCCTTGTCATCTTGTAGTAATGTCCCGCTTCCCAACACCTTTTTGTAGAGATGTCCCCACAACCTGGTCTCTGTTCTTTTTGTTCTCTCGCTCACACTCACACATATACACACCCGCACACTCACACATACACACTCACACACACTCACACATACATCCTCAGACATATTCACACAAACACACACACTCACACATTGACACGCTTACATAGGGCAATATTTGGAGTTCCTGCCGCCCTAGGCACTTTCAGCGGTCACGTTCCCCCGCCCCCCAGGCTGCTATCTTCGGCTGTAACAGTGCCTTACCTGACTCCACTCTTCTCATCTCGGCAGCTTCTTCCTTTGTGGCTCTTGGTCTCCCACTTGCCCACCCAGCAGCTGCCAGCACCCAGCATTAGGTGGCACTCGGCAGCCGCCAGCACCCAGGAGGTGGCACCAGGTGGCACCCTGCAGCTGCCAGCACCCGGCTGTAGCCGCCAGCACTAGGCTGCACCAGGCAGCACCTGGGAGGCGGCACCAGGTGGCATCCGGCAGCTGCCATCACCCGGCATTAGGCGGCACCCAGCAGCACCCAGTGGCGGCTAACATCCAGCAGCTGCCAGCACCAGGTGGCAGCTGACAGCTGCCAGCACCCGGCATTAAGCGGCACCTGGCAACTGCCAGCACCCAGCGGCCTCTAGCACCTGGCAGCCGCCAGCACCAGGCGGCAGCCGCCAGCGCCCAGTGGCCGCTGGCACCTGGCAGCCACCAGCACCAGGTGGCAGCCGGCAGTTGTCAGCATGCGGCATTAAGCGGCACCTGGCAGCCGCCAGCACCCAGCGGCCTCTAGCACCCGGTAGCCGCCAGCACCAGGCGGCAGCCGCCAGCACCAGGTACCAGGCACCAGGTGGCAGCCGCCAGCACAAGGCACCAGCCGCCAGCACCAGGTGGCAGCTGCCAGCACCCAGCATTAGGCGGCACCAGGCGGTTCACCAGCACCAGCCGCCGGTGATGTGCCCCAGGAATACACACACACTCACACACATACACATATACACACTCTCTCACATATACACACTCACTCAGAAATATTTACACACACACACACACTCACACATATACACACTCACTCACATATACACACAAATACACTCACACATATACACATACACACACTCACATATACACATACACACACTCACATATACACACAAATACACACACATATACACACAAATCCACACACACATATACACACAAATACACTCACACATATACACATACACACACTAACTCACATATACACACAAATACACTCACATATACACACACTCTCACTCTCTCTAACTCTCACACACACCTAAATGATGCCCCGGGCCATGGAGCCGTCGCGGTACCCGCTTTATAATGACTTCCGAGTACCGCTGAAACAAGTGCCATCGCGCCTGTTCATTCATGCAAGCAGGCGGCCGGCGGACCAATCAGAAGCCTCATGTCATAGGAGGTGGCCGGCGGACCAATCAGAAGCCTCCCGTCACAAGAGGCTTCTGATTGGTCCGCCGGCCACCTGCTTGCTTGAATGTACAGGTGCGATGGCACTTGTTGTTTCAGCGGTACCCGGGAGTCACTATAAAGCGGGTACTGTGGCGGCTCCCTTCATAATGGCCTGTGGCATGTTATTTCTTCAAGGTGCCCCGGGCCGCAGTGGGAAGCCTGGCGGGCCGCGTGTTTGAGACCCCTGCTCTACATGGTGGTAAGAGTTTAAACTGTAAGTATTTGAACTATTCCCGTACTCAATCACTATGCACTCACTGACAGTAAAATAAGCAATGATAACAATAATGTTGATTTCTTTGTTCATCTCATCTATTTTTTTAACTACTTTTTCCTATTGATTTATGAAAGGTTTGTCACTTAAAGACATTTCCAATAAAGAATAAATGCAATTTATGTAATTCCTAAAGCTGTAGAAAATCTTTTCTAATCATTAGCTGTGTGTCACAATTTATGGATGAAAAATGTATCATTGTGATAATGACCATATGAAATTGAAGTCAGATATTTTTGAAGATTTTATTCTTATCCCAAGAACCTTAAATACAAACAGAGAACATTATTGTGTCCTTATATTTATATCTATAAGGTTACTAGTGATAAGCGAGTGTATTCGTCACTATTTGCTATTCACACATATAGTACGGTATTCGCATTATATCTCGTTATTCTGCGAGTTTTTGTGTACTCGCTTCACTATATTCGGATGTCACATCCTGCAGTTTTGGCTGGCCGCCCAGGGTCATAGAGTCTATTTAAGCCCTGCCACCACCATTTTGTCTGCATTTTATCCCGAGCCAGCGTTGGAGAAGCATAAGGAGAGAACACTGAACTGCTAGGCAGAGTGTTAGGCCTCTTTAAAACACAAAAACACTTTATAGGGTTACTTCTAGTGTATACTACCTCGGTGTAGATTAGCAAGGGAGAGATACTGGAGAAGGGACAGTTGAAAGGATCCATTCAGCATCTGCATAATACCACCAAAACAATAGCTCTTTTGAGAGCTGAAGAGACACAGTACACAGTTTGACTACAGGGAGGGAAAGTTACCCCAGCAGGTTCAGTGTCCAGCAAGGTCAGTGTAAAGCAGTAGTACTGAAAAATTTCTTACTACCTGCTACAAACATCATCTCTGTACCCCCGATCACATGACTGGCTCCCCGAGAAGAATCAGGAAGTGCGGGCACAGCGCCAAGGAGGGAGACACGGAGGACACCGCTGGAAAGGGGAGGGCTTGTGTCATCACTGGGGGCCATATCCAACACAGGGAGACATGTGCCATCACTGGGGGATGTATGCCAGCACTGGGGGATGTGTGCCATCACTGGGGGATGTGTGCCATCACTAGGGGACATGTGCCAGCACTGGGGGATGTATGCCATTACTGGGGGATGTGTGCCAGCACTGGGAGACATGTGCCATTATTGGGGGCCATGATTCATCACAGGGGGACATGTGCCATCATTGGGGGACGTGTGCCAGCACTGGGAGACATGTGCCATCATTGAGGGTCATGATTCAGCACAGGGGGACATATGCCATCACTGGGGAATGTGAGCCATCACTTGGGGACATATGCCATGATTCAGCATAGGGGGATGTGTGCCATCACTGGGGGACATGTGCCATAACTGGGGACGTAAGCCATCACTGGGGATGTGTGCCAGCACTGGGGGACATGTGCCAGCACTGGGAGATGTGTGCCATCACTGGGGGATGTGTGCTATCACTACGAGATGTGTGCCATCACAGGGGGCCATTTGCCATCACTGGGGGATGTGTGCCAGCCATAACCAGGATGAGGGACCATGTACCAGGATGAGGCGGCTATGAGGGATATATACCCTATATGATTTGTAAGACAAACACTGACATTATAAGGCGAACCCCATTTGACATTAAAAATATTTTTTTTCTCTTTTCCTTTACCAAATTTGGGGGTGCGTTTTATAATCAGGTGCGTCTTATAACACAAAAAATACGGTACTTAGCATTATAGAATTAGCCATATCAATAATCCACCCAGTTGCCACGTTGAGGCGTATCTCATAATTGGGTCCTAACCATTGTTTTCTGAATATATCTTAATCAAATCTTCCTCTGTAGGCAACTGATACCAGGAAGTACCGTAATAGAAGTTGTGAGACTTATGGACAAGGGACAGGTGCTTTCAATGTATAATCTCTGCTTTTAGAAAAAAGTTAACCTCTAAAGTGTATTGTTCAAGTAAACTTGTCATCTCTCCTTAAAAACCTTCAGCTGGATTCATCAAATCTGACTAAAACTGAACTTTCTTGGCTTGGAAGAACTATAGCATCCAAAATGTTCATCCTCCCTAAATTTCTATATGTAGCTCGATCAATCCCTCTAAATTTTCCTAAAAGTTGGTTTTGGAAATCCCATAATCAACTCAATAGATTCATTTGGAACAAAAAAAATCCCAGAGTAGTTTCTAAAATTTTAACAAACCACAAAAAAGGAGGTCTGGGAGTTCATAAGCTATTCAATTATCATTTGGTTTTACTAATTTAATCTAGCCAAAAATGGTTAACGGACACTGACATCTCTCCCTGGAATACGCTAAAAAAATGTTTTAACAAAAATAAACCTCAAATTCTTTTCATTATAGCTTGTTTCATGGATAGTTTAAAACCTTTAAAACCTGGCTGTTATTGCACCTTTATTCAAAGATAAAATAACAACTATTTTTTAAATCCCAAAAACTATGCTCCCCCATGAAATTACCTATAATTCCAATGGACGTATTTGATTTCCTCAATCCTAAATTGTCTATATCCTCATGGATTGATAAAATAATAGTTAACCTGATGGATATCTTGGAGAAAGATCATCTTCTTCCCTTTAAGGTCCTTAAAACCAAATATAACCTCATTCTTAAAGATAGGGACATATGGATCCTAATTAATCCTATATAATAATTGCCAGTTTCTGGCATCCGGCCACTGTGCCGCTATTCCGGCATGCACCGCGGCCGGATGCCATCGCGAGCAACAATTACCGGCCAGCACCCAGCCATTATTACCGGCGCCACAAGCGATGCATGACCGGCGCCTTGTGCACACGGGTCGCGAGCGATGGCGCGCATGCGCCATCGCGATCGTCGCGTTACCGATAAGCGACCAGCCACTGCCTCCCAGTGCGCACGCATGCGCAGGAAGCCATGGCCAAGCCACTCTCACGCTTGCGCAAGACGCACCCGTCTCCAAGCATACCCAGTATCCCCGCCAATGAGATTTACCTCATGGAGACTCCAACCCCTCTCAGCTCCACTGCACTGCGACGCAGGCCTCAGTGGTGACGGGAATAACGTTACAGTAAGTCACCACCCACCGGCATGCCCCTTATGGTCCATATAAACCACACAAAGCAGCTCTCCACTCTGCTACCCACAGAGACTCCTTTATACTGTGCCACCATTGAACCTCCTGTATACTCTGCTACCCACAGAGACTCCTGTATACTGTGCCACCACTGAACCTCCTGTATACTCTGCACCCACAGAGACTCCTGTATACTGTGCCACCACTGAACCTCCTGTATACTCTGCTACCCACAGAGACTCCTGTATACTGTGCCACCACTGAACCTCCTGTATACTCTGCTACCTACAGAGACTCCTGTATACTGTGCCACCACTGAACCTCCTGTATACTCTGCTACCCACAGAGACTCCTGTATACTGTGCCACCACTGAACCTCCTGTATACTCTGCTACCCACAGAGACTCCTGTATACTGTGCCACCACTGAACCTCCTGTATACTCTGCTACCCACATAGCCGCCTGTATACTCTGCTACCCACGGAGCCCCATCTATCCTCTGCTACCCACGCAGCTGCCTGTGTACTCTCCTACCCACGCACCCACCTGTATACTTTGCTATCCACAGAGCCGCCTGTACACTGTGCTACCCACAGAGCCGCCTGTATAATCTGCTAACCACAGAGCCGCCTGTATCATCTGCTACCATTCTACGTCTTCAATGCCACTCTGCTCCATTCGGCCGCTGCAACCCACCATCAGCCCCGACCATCATACCAACACCCTCAACCATAAACCTTACTTTCCTTTTTACCTATCACTCTAACTATACCTTATTACATGCCTTTTCACATCTTTGTCACCCTCTACACAACCTCTTTTTCCTTGCCTACACAATACTCTTTCGCCTTATCACACCCTTTTAATAATTCTACTCTCACTACATCCTTTCCCCTTACATACTTTAACACTGCTCTCCATCATACCTGCCCCATAACCAACACCCTACTCTGCTACCTTTTAACAGTCTCTTACTAATTTGCACTCCTTTTCACTACAACTTACCTTACGCACCAGGCGTACCATGGCTCCTCCTAAAATCTACCAAAATAAGCACGACAGAAACAAGGCACGCGCACTTCATTACAGACAACGCCGTGCCAATGAGAGTCCTGCTCATAGACAAAGATAAGGCTTAGACTACGCCGCCTTGCTCTCCAGTCTCTTAGCACCAACACCAATACATTGGATCTTCCCCAACAACAACCCTCAAACACTCCACTTACACAAGCTACCTCAACACCACTACCTGAGGCTCACACATACCCATCTGTACACAACACTACAATTTCTACAGCTCCAACCCCTACTTCCATCTTACTCTTACATAATACTCAACCCTACTCTCAACAACAAACGCTCACACTACTACCACTTGAAAACACACGATTCATCTCATTTCCCGACCAACCACACCCTTTCACTCTTCTACTGCTCCAACACTGCTACTACCACAACCACCACATGTTACACACGATGAACAAACCAGTCAAGAATACACCTGCCAAGCCATGGACCATATATGTCAACAATGCCTAGCTTTGCATTTCCCAAATGAAATGCCTCAGGATAAAAAATTTACCCAATGCTGTCACAAAGGAAGAGTACTTCTACCACCTATAAAATATCCCCATGTCTTGACCATGTTGATGACAGGACAACATGAATACTCAAAAAATTTCATGGACAATATTCGCTCAATCAACAGTTCTTTTGGTTTTGCCTCAATGGGAGCTACTGTTTCACCACCTCCAGGTTATGGCCCTTACTGCTTTCGCATTCAAGGCCAGATCTATCATCGGACTGGCACACTCCATCCTGCTGACCATGAAACTCCTAAATATGCACAACTTTACAGACTTGACACCACCCACGCCAATCAACAATGTCATGTAAAGACACACACACTGCAAACACAAGATACAACACATAATACACATCGGCCAACAAACACCACACTACTTACCTAAATACAGCACAAAACTAGCAAAAGACAATGCACATGTTTGAAATTACTCAAATCAAGCTACATATAGAATACTCAAATTCAAACACATTACATACAACAGGTTCTTTCAAAAGCGCAAATAATGTCACACATGTTTACTGCTCCTGTTAGCACGACTAAGGATACACACAATTCATTTCACCACACTCCCAATAGCATCGGGCCTTTTTCTAGTAATTATATAAAGACCAAGAAAACTCTTTTCAAATCCACCCAAAATATAGTAAACCTTTTGTTTAATGCAACAACTTAGCATTATAGAAAACTAGTTATTTTTATCAGATCTTTAGCGAAGACAGCGAAACTGCAGAAGGGGATTTTTATTTGTTCTTAGGAAAAAGAATTACGAATGGACATAGGTCCTAAACAACTTCTTCGGGCTTTAAATGTCACCTCTACAAACACATACTGTGTTTCTCTACAAGAGTCTTATTAAACTCTTGTCCAGGTGGTACCTGACTCCTATGAGCTTAACATTATCAACCCTTCCCAATCTTCCCTATATTGGAGGAATTGTGCTTCTGTGGGTAATCTACATATCTTTTGAAATTGTCCAGTCTTGAAACATCTTTGGCTATAAATTGAGAAAACTTATAAGTAGACTAACTGACCTTGAGATCACTTCTTGTTTGTTTTTCTTTACATTATCTGTTGTTGTTTTCCCCCTCCTCCCCTTCCCCCTTGTACACTATTCCTTGTATGTTGTTCAAAAAATGTTCAATAATAAAATTCTGAATACTGACAGTGCTGATGGCCCATGCTCATAATGTTCTTGCTGTGTATCATGTCATTTTTAGTATAGCACTGCTATTGTTGCCCATCATATTTGTCCACCCTGTAGCTGCTGCCAATGCAACTACAAAAGCCATATCAGACACACATCTCCTGGATGCCCATTGTGTAATTTAACTGTAATGTGCTTCTGCTAGAAAGTGCAATAATTTGATCATACACAAACTTTTTATTGCATGGTGAAGCCATTGCATTTTCACTTTGAAAACAAAAAGAGCATTCCTGCTTCCTATAAAAAGGAATCATTCTGAACAGCTTAATTAAAAGCCTTTGTAGTTGACTGTTCAAATCTGTTGTGGATCCCAAATTAGATTGCGCTCAGATGCAGCATATTTTGCCACGTTACCATCTATGCCAAAAACAGAAACCAAGTGCACTTACAGGATGCAGTCAGAGCCCATATGTGAAGTAAGCCCAGGTGCAGGCTAATAAATCACCTTCAACCAGCAAGGTGTGGGAGGCGACTTGCCATGCATACAATGGGCCTGCATAGAACACCATTCACACTGATACATTTGATGCAGAGTGTCTGAAAGCTACCCAACCGCTCTGCTGCCTGAGCATTGGGCCGCACAGTACAATACTTCTGCACCACTAGATGAATGGCGCCCCTAGGGGCCCAACTGCACCCTGGATAGATAAAAAAGTGCAAAATGTTTTTTATATGATAAACAAAAACCTTTATAAATGGGATATTGGTTCATGTATTGGCCAAGACATTTAAGCTGATGATCCATGTCACGGCTTCCCATGCTCATCAGTCCTATCAAAATTGTACAAAAAACTACTAAAAAAGGCAGCATCAAAAAACCTTACCATTTATGCCAAAAACAGAAACCAAGTGCACTTACAGGATGCAGTCAGAGCCCATATGTGAAGCAAGCCCAGGTGCAGGCTAATAAATCACCTTCAACCAGCAAGGGGCTCTGACTGCATCCTGTAAGTGCACTTGATTTCTGTTTTTGGCATAGATGGTAAGGTTTTTTGATGCTGCTTTTTCTAGTAGTTTTTTGTAATATTTTGCCACGTATTTGACAGTGGCGCGTTTTGCATAAAAAAGCTCCTCTGCATGCAGACGCTGCGCTGAAAAAAGCACAAAAAATTGCCATGTCAATTCTTTTTGCACATGTGCTTTTGCAGTGAAAGCGCGCACACAAAAATACACGGTTAAACGCAGCATCCGCACACCTTTCTGCAAAAGCCATAGTGTTTGCTGGAAGGCGTATCTAGCTTTGTTTTGCACTACATTTATGCGAGCGCTCAAAAGCGCCGCAAAAATGCAGGAATATGCGGCAATTACGCCGCAATGTAATGAATGCAGCCTAAGGATAGGGCCACACTTAACAGGTCACCCACGTTAGCCAGATAGCCGTTTCCCTGTGCGCTCTGCAAAAGCGCACTGCCTGCGGCTTCCTGTGAAGCTGTATCCATAGTAAACAGCGGGTTACTATGGAGCAGCGTTCACACGAAGCACCCGACGTTAGCGGTTGAATTACAGAAGGTTGGGCTCTGCAGTAACGTCATCTGGCTAACATGGGTGACCTGTTAAGTGTAGCCCTAGCCTAAGGCATAATTCTTAAACTCCTGGTTGGGAAGCCATTACTTCCTCACTTTCAAAGCAACTAACCTGTTATTATTCCCTAAATAAATGGATAATTTTTGGATGGCTTGCGAAGAGATATCGCTTTCTCATTTAGAAAACAACAAAGATACTCCATAAACAGGGATACATTTTGGAACCACCCCACTATCTGTGTGAAAAGGCCATTGCTTTTTTGCTTTCATTAACTGTGTGTAAGCATCAACAAGGCAGTCATTTACCCCAAAATTGACCATTATTATAATTCAAAAAGTCTAATATTGCAGTACATTGTTAACTATGCTGTTTGTGATTACCAGTTACCATCTGTTTTTCTTTAGCCAGATAGGTTGAAGATACTTGGACATTAATAAGGGTTTGCTTATGTTTAAAATCTCAAAATGGATGCAATATACACCTATGAGGCTTCAGAGCCTTCCATGCAATTTAAAGACATTGTGGATCTGAGGTGTGCCACACATTCATCTGCCACAAATCTCATTTATGGGGAAAAATTCACCAAAGCTAATGAATTGGAAGTTCAAATGATCCTCTCGTCTTTATTTTGACTAATTTATTAAGTTCTCTTTATCTACTTTTAGGACTTACCGTATGTGAAAATTTGATATAGTTCTATGTCAAATTTATACATAAATATGGAAAATTCCAAAAGGTTCAACAACTTTCAAGCACCACAGTAAATACCTTACACAAAGACATAAAGGGAATTTTCAATTCCATAATCAAACTGAGGCGGCCGTCACACGCTACAATATCGTGAGCGATATTGTAAGCGATCACGTGCACGCGCGATCGCTAACAATATCGCTCACATCACTGGTGAGCTGTCACACAGGCAGACTCACCAGTGATGTGGGGCAGCGAAATCGCTGGTAACTATGGTACACATCGGGTTAAAAGGCGCGGCTCGGCGCTTAGTAACCCAACGTTTACCATAGATACCATCTCCCAGCATAGGCTCTGCCGCTGGGAGATCGTTCATCGTGGTGTCACATACCACGATGAAGCAGATTGAACAAGCGATGATCGCTTGATATGAGCTCCGGCTCCTATATCTACGATGTAACGATCAAGCGATTTTACAATGTAAAATCGCTTGATCGCATGCAGCGATGCACAAACGATATCGCTTAAGCGATCAAAAAGCAGATCGCTTAAACGATATCGTTCGCAATATTGTAGCGTGTGACGGCCGCCTGAGCAACAGAATGAATTGAACATGTCATTTGCAGAGTACTAAATGTTCAAAAAAAAACAAAAATTTCAAAATTATAGTGCAGTGGCTTTATCTTCACCCACCAAAAAATTGTTATCAAATACGTACATGAAAGTGATAGCCCTAAAAATATTTGCCCTAAATAAAATAAATTGCCATTCAATTATATTGTCAGAAATATAAAATGTTATGGCTTTTAGAATGTGTAGCTGAATAAAATTCCAGAGTGGTGTGCAGGATCTTACATCTTCAGTCGCATTGGTAGACCGTAATCACCATTCCAGAGTAACAAGAATCTCCCACTACCTTTGTTACTTTTTACAGTCAGTAAAGAAAGCAGGGCGGTCAGGTAATCCAGGGTCAAGTTCCATGTGGGTATGTACAATAGTATTCAGGTATCCAGAAGAGCACAAAGAGGTCATGGTCTGGGAATCAAAATATGAAGAGATCACAACAAGTCCAGGGTCAGATAAAAAAGATTGGAACAAAACAGGAGTGCATTCCAAACAGCGCTTCACCTAAAATGTATGACTGGAAGAATTCTCGGGGAGGTTGCTCAGTAGAATAGCATATCAGTAACAGAGAAGAATGAAACACCTGAGCAACCCAGCACCTCCCAGAACCAGAATGGAAGCCTGTGCTGTCAATCAGCAATTGACAGCACAGCACACTAGATACAAACACAGCAGTAACTCTTGGGGTGCATACTCATGATGAGGGAATGCAGCATTTTGGATGCAGCGTGTTGCCGCTGAGTCCAAAATGCTGTGTTGCACAGTAGCAGCATATTGGATTGGATATGAAGTCCCATGCTTGTTATGCTTCTCCTGACCCCAGCATTATTTCAGCTGTGGTGCAGTCCTTTGGACTTCTGAATCTCGGAAGCGGTCCCCATCGGCTGCACACAGGGAGAATCCGCCCTGCACCCACCACAGATCTTAAACACATGGCAGCTGCAGACTCCCTGCATGCACCAGCGAGTTTCTGCAGGTCTGGAGGCATTGCATCCAAGATGCATTACCTCCGGATGCAGCACCTTCAGATGGTGATCACACACCCTTATTGAGTCTGAGATGCACTGCACAGTGGAACAGTGACAGTAGGTCCATGTGTGGAGCCCACTGGGACGGGTTACTAGGTACCGGACTGGGGTATCACAGGGAATCACGGCACTCTTGGCCTGGACCATGTCCCGGGCCCACAAGTGATGGATTTGGACGTTATTTACAAAGGATATAGTCGTGACGCCACCAACAGGTTGTGGTCAGTGAGCGGACCACTGCTGCTGCTTACTTCTGCCAGGAGGATGGATGGATGGTGCTGCAGCTAGATGGATGAGCCCGCCGTGGGTCAGGGCTGCTCCTGACAGGGTGTAATATGAATATAACAGTTCTGCATGCAGGGAATCACACATGGGAGACTGAAGCAGGGTTCACCGGGTTTTACTAGCAGTTCTTTCTCAGTACAAACAGTTCACGGTACAGTTCTTTTACAGAGGTAACTCCAGACAGTCACTTAAGCCTCTGAAGCCAGGTTTCCTTCTGAGACCCTTCTCTTCATCTGATACCTTTCCAGTTCTTCTCTATACTTCTCTCTCTGTGGACTGTATGGGGGCAACTCGGTCCCTTGTCTGGCTTCTCCCATTGTATGGGTAGCAAGCCTGGGTCCTATGTGCTGCTGTTCCTCCAGCCTGTGTGTTAGGAACTCTGACCTGGAATTAGAGTCCCCGTCGGTGTGTCTGGGGTCCGTCGTATAGCTTCGGTCCCCTCAGAGCCGACTCTCTGGTCTCAGCCTAGCCTTAGGTGTCCCTATTTAGTGGGAATCACAGGGCCCTTTCCTACCCGTGTAATTATCATGTGCTTCAGGGGATCCTTCCCGCCAGTCGTCCTTTGTCGCCGTCCTCGGACCCAGTTGCACTGGTCCAGTCTCAGTCTTTCCCTTCCTTTAGGCTACAGGCTGTGGAGCGGGCTTTCTCTCCAGGGAACTGTGTCTCGCACTGTGCCTCCAGGGAGCCCAAAACCTTCAGGGAAGTGTCACTTTCTACTTGTCTTAGCTGCTCGGCACCCACTGGCCTACTCGGTCTTTGCTGCTCAGCCTACTCCGGCCTACTGACTAACTACTTCCTGTTTTCCCCTTATGTACCTGGTCTGTTACCTTGACTACGTCCCACCCTCTTGTGACTGGCACTACCACCCCTTGCCCGCCTAGAGTCCCGGGCTCTGGGTTGGGGCTTGTGTCAGTGGGTGTATGTTTAAAGGTGTTTTGTGTAAAACATGTCACTATCTGCCTGGCTGCAGTTCCTACCTGTGGCCACCCTGACCACAGGGGCGCCATATTTGTGATATTATGCTTACATTATGCCACAATGTAATGATGTCATAAGGCCTACTACTCAGCAAGACTGCGACCAACAACCAATGCCTCTGGACCTGCAGAACCCGCTGGTGCACACAGGGAGATTGCAGCTGCCCTGTACTCACGACCTGTGGTGGGTGCAGGGCAGCTTCTCCCTGCATTCACCCAATGGTGATTGCTTCTGACTGCTTCTGATGAAATTAACATGCTGCCGAGATTAAGAAGTCCGGCGACCCACACCGCAGATAAAAACACACTACAGTCGTGAGAAGCATAGTGAGCATGGGATTTCTTGAAATTCCATCTATTATGCGTGTACAGTACAACACAGCATTTTGGATGCAGCCGCAACACACTGCATCCAAAACATTGCAATTGCTGGTTGTCAGCACACAACCTAAATGTGTAGGAACTAGGAGGCTACAGTCTAGCAGGCATGGGCTTACCAATATGCTTATTGGAGCAGGTTACTGAAAATATTTTGCTCTATTTTACCAATAACGTTTTGGAAAGTACTTGTAAAAAACAAAAATAACTAATTTAGATGATAGTCTTCCAGATTCCTTTGTTGACTACACTTTGCTGCTCAGGTCTCAATGGTTTAACATTGGCAACACTGCTGCTTTTACATTAACAGTGTTCATAACAATCTAAACTAATCACTGAGCTCTGCATGGCTGTGCTATGGTTAAAGACATGTGCTGCGACCGCTGCAGTCAAAATACTGGGACCTGATTAACAGCAGGGAGTAGGTGCTGGACCCAGACAGGTTGTTTACCTGGTCTGTTTCTTATTTTAAGTATTTTAAAGCTTTTTCAAAGAAAGTTACAAGATCTTATTTAACGCTTTAAAGGGGACCTGTCACCCCAAATAACCCTTATAACCTATTATATTATACCGCGTCGCTTCCGGTCGCACACAGGCAGACTTCAGCATGCAATCTGCGCATGCACAAAGTCTGCCTGTGAGACCCGAGACTGGAAGTGACGCGTCTCGACAACACATGACTGCGTCGCAGCGGTAACGTTGCGGGTGTGATATTGAAATTGTGCCTGCGCTCTGCATTTGTACAATGACACCCATTAGGGCGTATTAGAGCAATGAGGCAGAGGTAGTGCGGCACAGGGGACCCACCTACCAGTCAAAATACCTTGGAGGAACTCCCCTCTGACAAGATTTTCGTAAGTTTGCAAGCTACATTATTGTACTTGTAGATTACTACAAAAGGTGAGACAGGGATGTGTTAGAATGTATTGTAAGGCTGCAGGGACAGGTATTAATAGGTTATAAGGGTTATTTGGGGTGACAGGTTCCCTTTAAGGACTTGGACATTTTGCATTTTTGTGCTTTCATTGTTCCTCCCATATGTTTTGGCATTTTTTTTAAAATATTTCTTTATTTCATTTTGTGGAAATAAAGACATAACAGTATGATTCTCCAGGTGAGTTCACTTATGGAAATATTAAACTCAATTTTTTGTATTTTAGGCGTGTAAAAATTCAGAACCTTGATTTTGTAAATTTTATTTTAAAGGTGATACCAAAAATTGAGTAAAGATAATTATATCCTAAATATCCTAAATATTATGTATCTACTTTTTTTAAATTTTCCTTTGTAAACTCTACTGCACAACAAGGTCTAGTGGCTAAAGGACATTTAACTAACTACAATAATTAAATATCTTAGCAGGTATTTGCTTTAATGGAGCTGAAAAGAATGTCATGTCTTTTGTAATTCGAAAGAGTTATTAAATTGAGATAAATTAAATCACAAGATCTATGCTCACATTTACAGAAACAAATGTGAGGTATTGTCTGGAATGGGTTTCATATTTCATTGTGATTAATGAAATCACAGTTTGTAATCATATCTGTAATAGTAAATATCCTGTTTTTGTATAAAACTTTAGATAAGGATGACATAATTCTTGTAATGTTTGTACCATTAGATTTACTGAAGATATATTAAAGTCCTTATACATTTCATATTTTATTAAAATTAATCTGTCAACAGGATTTTGCAATGTAATCTAAGGACAGCATAAGTATTTTGTTTTAATACAATGAGTGTTTTACCAGCACAAGATTATCACTGCCCGGGCTTGGTTCGAATGAGGCTTGGTCCAACCATTATACCAGCACTAAATGGCAGGTTATTGTCAATATAGTATGTAAACAGAATACTATTGTGTAGACATGTTACATTTCTGATCTCTTCTATGGGCTATATTTAAAAACTCTGATAGTGTCACAACAATTGAACCCAGTAAACTAAAGGATACATCATTAAAATAAACATGCTAAGCATTTGCCTCACATGGGTAACAGAAGCAGTAAAGCCTACAACACAGAGAAACCACACCCATGCCATACTGGACCCTGTAATGATAAGAAAATCCCTAGTCATACAACTGAAAAACACAGCTTCAGATCTGGCCATCAATAGTCCAACTCAGCCACTCACAAAGATGGTCACATGTTGGAACTTATCTTCACCTGTATCTGTTTCCTATCTATCTAACCTCTCAAACTCACCCTCCCCCTCTCTGACCAAAACCTACTTACATTCTTTTCCTCCATATGCCCTAGTATGTAACCCCCACTCCACAAACTCACTTATCCTCATAGAAATCTGAAACACCTTGATTTACATTCACTCTCTGAGTCCCTTCTCTCACTCACAGACATAGCTTCCTTACACGATACAGATGCTGGAGGTGAGACAGGTGGGGATGATGGAAGGAGACATGACTAGTTTGCATTATTAGGTGGAGGGATTAGAGGAGTTAGTGAAAAATAAAGTAGTTTTGGGATGAAAGTAAAAAGAAACTGAAACATTGTTTTCAGTGCATGAATATCTGAGGGCCGAGGGGTACTCGGAACCGGACTTTGATGTTTTCGGGGAGTCACAGGAGGTGAGACCCGACTCTGTGACACTGGGTACCAACTTTAAAGTTCGGGAATTCTGGTCGTGACGCCACCAGTGGTGTTCTTCTATTGGGGCTGACACTGCTTTGTGAAACCCTTGGGTATGATGGGATTGCAGCTACAGTGATATCGCTCTCCATGGGTGGAGTGGCTCCCCAGGGCAACCGGTAAAGTCTATGGTGATGGTAGGTCGCTGGGGTGCAGGACAGACACACAGTTGTAGTCTCCTGTACATTTACTGGTGTTAGCAGGTCCAGACCAGGGTACTGTCCACAGGAGATGTTAAGAATCAGGTTGGCCTGGAAACAAGCTCAGGATCTCCTCACCCGCTGAGTTCTGATGCCTCCCTGTTGTGCGTTTTTGTGCTGGTCCTGGCTGCTTGTAGCTAACCTGCGACCCTCTTTCTGTGCTGTTAAGTCTTTCACCTATATGTCAGCAGCTTGAGCTCTTCTTGGGCTCCACTCCTCTGGCATTAGCCATGAACTCTGTGGTGCGGCTGTGTCACCAGGTGCTGCGGCCGGGAGACTTGGAATCTCTCGTCCTCCAGATTTGGCTGCTAGGTTTAGAATCCCTCACAACCTCGGACACCGGTGTCCGCTGTTGATGCTCTGCACTGGGGTGAGACAGATCTCTGACTCCTCTCCACGGGCCTTCTTCTCTCCCTCCTTAGACCCTCTCCTATTGGTCCCTCACGCTGGCTAGTCTCTGTCCTGTGACGAGGCTTACACTGCTCCAGTCCACAGGACGTCTTCCCATGAAAATCCTGTGAATCAACTCAGGAGTTATCTTCAGGGCCATAATGTTTCTACTGGATACTTAAGACGGCACCTGACCCATCTGACCCCAAGAATTCACTCAACTTCATACTCCTGATCCTAAAATAAATTCATTTAAAATTATAGCTAACAAAGAAATCTAAAATGGGACAATGGAAAACACCTGCAGGAGATAAAACCTAGAAAATAAAGTTAATAGTAATGATTACAATTAGGACCCAAAAAAAGGACCATAACTCAACAGACTGGCATATCCACCATGAAAAAAGAGGTTACCGGATCGAACCCTCAAATTGAGCCTTGAGAGCTAAGTTGTAAGCATGTTTAACTTTTGGAGCTCTGCTTCATACTGCATTTAAAAACTCTGATTGTATCACAACTGCTGCACCTAGTAAACTAAGGGTACCTTTACACGCGGCTACATTTCTAGGGTGGCTACAGGTAACTTACTGGTTGCAGTGAAATCATGGAGAGATTATTCCATTTGTACACAGCAACAAGATAGAACCTTGTCTCCATGATTTCACTGCAACCAGTAAGTTACCTGTAGCCACCCTAGAAATGTAGCGGCGTGTAAAGGTACCCTAAGTGATACATCGCTACAATCAGAGTCTCTTATTCTACATCCCGCTGACAGATTTCCATAAATAGCTTGTTTTTTTAAAATAATGTTTTGCAAATAGTATTCCAAGATAGTCAGTAATCTATCTACATCTTTGCGCAATAATTAGTGATGGGCGAACCGAAACTGTAAAGTTCGGAATCCATATTGAACACCTAGCGTTCCTGCACAGATCCCAAACATGGGTTTCTCTGGGAAACCCGTGTTAAAGTTTGGGTCCGTAAAAACTGTAAAAGAAAGCACATTATTAATAAACATTATAAATACACTTACCAGATCCCACGGTGCGCGTCCTTCCATCTCGCTCTCTCCCGGCTGCTCCTGCTTTTGGGACCGCTCATTAACTTATGGCAGTATTCACTGCACTGCTCGGCACTCGACAATTTTCAGCTGGTGTCGGCAGTTTTTGTGGTGACGTCAGAGTTCACCTGAGTCTATGACTCAATTATGAACTCGATTGAACTCTGACTGTCACTGTCAGTGTCTGCTTGCTTGTCAGTCTATACAGACACTTGTCTGTACAGAGTGATGAAACTTACATTGCTCTCTCTGTGGACTATGTTGGACTGAGGATTTTTTTTCTAATAAAGATGGAGTCTCTAAATGTGTTTTTTGTTTTATTTCAAATAAAAAAATCTCTGTGTTGTGTTTTTTTAACTGTTTACTAGAAATTCATGGTGGGCATGTCTAATTTGTCGTGACACCATCAATTTTGGGCTTAGTACCAGCTGAGAATACAAAGCTGGTATTAACCTCATTACTACCCAGCATGCCACCCCCCAACCAGGGCCACTGGAAAAGCTGGGTAAAGCACCTGGAAATGGCGCTACGATGAATGTGCCATTTCCAGGGGTGGCTCCAGGCAGCAGCATGGGGGGCCCAGAACACTTGGGCCTTACCATCCTGAGAATCCCAGCCCTCAGCTGCCAGGTTTAACCTGTCTGGTGATCAAAGTATAGCGAGAGCCCACACATTTTTTTAAATAATTTTTTAAAATAATTAAAACAAAATTAATGGGCTTCCCTGTCTTTTGATTGACAGGCATCTGGGGGTTGCAGCCCGTAGCTGTCCACTTTATCTGCGCTGAGAATCAAAAATAAGCAGAGTGCTAGGTCATTTTTTAGTTATTTATTTCATACTACTACTAGTGATGGGCGAGTCCTAAATTACTCGGAGTCGCTTGACTCTAGCGAGTCCGAGCCCAGGACTCGCTACTCGTTGCGAGTCTAGCGAGTCCAATGTTAATGAATGGGGAAGCGAGTAATAGCGAGTAATGTGCGATTTAAAAATCACAGATGTGTCTCAGAAAGCGCTCGTATTGCCGTGTTGGAAACCCCACTCGCAACTGTATTTTGCTGCTGTCTCCGAGGCCAAACTCGCATGTGTTTGTCTTATTTGGCGCCGATGAGGCGAGGCAAGCGATTTTCTCCAGCAAACCCCATGCTTTTAGCAAACAGGAAATAAGCCAACTCGAGCTGCCAGACGCGCACACACACAGACCAAGCATGGCCCCTGTCAACACCCTGCAGTTGATTGACCTGGTGGAGGCTCGGCCCCTGCTTTGGCTGCCCACTGACCCTGCCTATGGGGATAACGTCCAGCGGACTACAGCCTGGAGGGAGGTCGCTCAAGTCGTGTTCCCTGCATTCCATCGCAGTGGCCAGGATGCACAGAGCAATATGGGTGAGTTAAATGTGTTCACACGTTATATTGCATTTACCGTATATAGTCGTGTATAAGCTGACCCCCCTACTTTTGCCCCAAAAAACTGGGAAAACATATTGACCGCCATCCTGGTATACAGCGGCTATCACTGGTAGACAGCCCCCAGCAGAGTATACAGCTCCACCTGCAGAGTATACAGGCCCCCTAGTGGGTATACATGCCCCCGATATTAGGGTATACAGCCCCCCCGTGGGTATACAGGCCCCCCAGCAGTGGGTATACAGGGCCCCCAGTGGGTATACAGGGCCCCATAGTAGGGTATACAGCCCCCCCCGTGGGTATACAGGCCCCCAGCAGTGGGTATACAGGGCCCCCAGCAGTGGGTATACAGCCCCCCCGTGGGTATACAGGCCCCCCAGCAGTGGGTATACAGGGCCCCCAGTGGGTATACAGGGCCCCAAGTGGGTATACAGGGCCCCCAGCAGTGGGTATACAGGCCCCCCCCAGTGGGTATACAGGGCCCCAGTGGGTATACAGGGCCCCAAGTGGGTATACAGACCCCCCAGCAGTGGGTATACAGGGCCCCCAGTGGGTATACAGGGCCCCCAGCAGTGGGTATACAGGGTCCCCAGTGGGTATACAGGGCCCCCCAGTGGGTATACAGGGCCCCAGCAGTGGGTATACAGGGCCCCCGTGGGTATACAGGCCCCCCAGCAGTGGGTATACAGGGCCTCCAGTGGGTATTCAGGGCCCCCGTGGGTATACAGGGCCCCCATAGTAGGGTATACAGGGACCTCAATGTGTTATCATGCGCCGTCGCATGGTTGCCTATATTTGGATGGGGTCACAATAGTACACTTAGTTTAAGGGCTGGTCCTCCTTGCTCTGAAGGCCAGGGGGTTGGGTGTATATAAATACAACACTCTACCCCAACCACTGCACTCTACCCCAACCACTGCACTCTACCCCGATGACTGCACTCTGCCCTGACCACTGCACTCTGCCCCGACCACTGCACTCTGCCCCGACCACTGCACTCTGCCCCGACCACTGTACTCTGCCCCTGACCACTGCACTCTGCCCCTGACCACTGCACTCTGCCCCTGACCACTGCAATCTGCCCCTGACCACTGCACTCTGCCCCTGACCACTGCACTCTGCCACTGACCACTCCACTCTGCCCCTCACCACTCCACTCTGCCCTGAAGCAGACTAGGAGCCACTGAGCCTCTATATATTCTGCTAACCACTGAGCCGCTGTATAGTCTGCTAACCACTGAGCCCCTGTATACCCTGCTAACCATAAGCTAGAATACCCGATTCTTTAGAATCGGGCCGCCATCTAGTTAACAATATTTTTTCTTTTACAGCCCCACTGCCCCATCCCATAACTGTAAAGTCCAAGCTCGAGATTCGGAAACAAGTTTGAGTTATGTCCAGCCCCAAACTCAGACTTTACAAAAAGTCCAGGCGAATCCACTGATCTCGAGCATCGGGGGGTTTGCCCATCACTAGCAATAATAAAACATCACATGTGGTTTTTTTTTACTATATTTTACTTGTTGAGAGTCATTCAGATGTACGTTTTTCTTAAATGAGAGTTGTATTTTTCATGGTTAGCACTAGGGATGAGCGAGTAGTGAAATAATCGGACTCGCTATACTTGTAACGAGCAGGTCCCGATACTCGGGTGCTCGTTACAAGTAGCGAGTCCAATGTAAGTCAATGGGAAATACGAGTACTAACTCTGCTGGACCCTATAAATGGGTCTGGAGGGCTGAGGAAAAGGCTGAAATGGGTGCCTGATTGTTTTAAATCCGACAGTAAAAAGACGCCGGCTTTTAAACAATTACTCAGCTCATCCTCCACTTTCCCACAGCCTCCCATCCCAATCTTCTGCTCCCCCCGCCACCTCCCATCCCAATCCTAAGTTAGGACCGGGCGGGGAATGCAGCACTAGTGAGCGCAGGACCCGGATGGGGAAGCCAGCAGTGAAAAGACTTTACTGGTCTGTGCTGCGCTCCCTGCTCCCTAATGCCCACTCCCTGGTGCTTCGCTTCATGCCCGGTCCCAACTTAGGATCCGGCAAGGAGGGGGGCATCAGGGAGCGGGGAGCGCGCAGCACCGACAGGGAAAGCTGGCGGTGAAGTCTTCTCACAACCGGCTTTCCCACCGGTAAGTTCAAATGAACAGCTGAGGTATCAGCTGATGCTGATCAGCGGTTCAATTGAAATAGCAGCCAGTGCCCTCAGAGGGTTCATGTGAATTCATGCTTGACTTCATGAACTCACATGAACTCTCCCATGGCTGCACAGCTCAGCTCCATCTCTGGTAGAGCTTCTCTACCAGAGATGTAGCTGAGCTAAAGAAAAAGACTCCATTGGACTACGTCGGACCAAAGAGGACTATTTTAATAAAGATGGAGTCTCTATGTGTATTTTTTGTTTTATTTCTAATAAAAAAAAATTTTCTCTGTGTTGTGTTTTTTTTTAAACAATTTACTAGAAATTCATGGTGGTCTTGTCTAATATTGGTGTAACCCCATGAATTTCGGGCTTAGGGCCAGTTGATAATACAAAGCTGGCCCTAACCCCTTTATTACCCAGTGAGCCACCGCACCAGGGGCCTGGATGAGTTGGATACAGCTCCAGAAAATGGCACTTCAATGAACGTGCCTTTTTCTGGGGCGGCTGTGGACGGCAATTTGCAGCGGGGGGGATGGGGCAAAAAGCTTGGATCTCCCTGCGCTGCAGATTCCAGCCCCAGCTGCCTAGTTGTACCTGGCTGGACAAAAAAATAGCACAAAGCCCCAGATCAATTTTTTTTTTAATTATTTCATGAAATTCCTGTATTTTTGTTTCCAGCGAAGCCCACATCAAAATTTTTTTGAAAAATTCATTAAAAAATTAAAAACTAAACATTTATGGACTGCATCTTTTTTAAACCCTCCACTTGAGGGGGTTAATAAAAATGCAGTCCCTAAACTATTATATATTTTTTTACTTTTCAATTAATTTTTCACAAAGATGTTGACATGGGCTTCGCCATATTTTTGTATGCCTGCCAGGTACAGCAGGCAGGAATGGGCTGCCCCCAAGCCCCAGCTGCCTATTTGTACCTGGACGGACACAACAATATAGGGAATCCCGTATTTTTTTATTATTTCATGAATTTCATGGAATAATAAAAAAAAATACGTGGGGCTTCGAGCTATTATTGTGTCCAGTCAGGTACAACTAAGCAGCTGGGGACTGGAATCCTCAGCGCAGGGAGGCCCAAACTTTCTGGTCTCCTCTGCACGGAACTGCAATTCGCAGCCACCCCAGAAGATGGCGCGTTCATAGAAGCGCCATCTTCTGGCACTGTACTCAACTCATCCTGGGCCCTGGTGCAGTGGCTCACTGGGTAATAAAGGGGTTAGGGCCAGCTTTGTATTTTAAACCGTCCCTAAGCCCAAAATTCAAGGGGTCACGCCAAATTTAGACATAATCGCCATGAATTTCTAGTGAATTTTTTTTAAAAAGACAGCACACAGAAAAAAATATTTTATTAGAAATAAAACAAAAAATACACTTAGAGACTCCAACTTTATTAAAAAATTCCTCTTCCATCTGATGTAGTCCAAAAACACAATGTCAGCACTGCTACATCGCTCTGCATACACACACACGTCTATGCAGAGCAAAAGCAGGCTGACAACTGACTTTGACAGTCAGGGTTTACCCCAGGTCTTAGCTCGGGCTATGACCACGGGTGAACCCTGCCGGCACAGCCTGAACTCTGCCGACTCCGGCGGAAATTGCCGAGCGCTGACAGAGCAGTGAACAAACCGGAAGTCATTAACTTCTTGTATTATTCACTGCACTGCCTGGCGCTCACCAATCTTCGCTGGCGTCGGCAGTGTTTGGGCTGTGCCAGCAGGGTTCACCCGCGGTCATAGCCTGAGCTATGACCTGGGGTGAACCCTGACTTTCACAATCAGTTGTCAGCCTGCTCTCGCTCTGCATAGACGTGTGTGTGTATGCAGAGCGATGTAACAGTGCTGACATTGCATTTTGGGACTACGTAGGGCGGAAGAGGAATTTTTTTATAAAAGATGGAGTCTTTAAGTGTATTTTTTTTTTATTTCTAATAAAAAGATTTTTTTCTGTGTTGTGTATTTTTTAAACAATTCACTATTAGACATGACGGTCATGTCTAATATTGGCGTGGCCCCATGAATTTCCGGCTTAGGGCCAGCTGATAATACAAAGAGGAGAGTATAGAATAATAACTTTCATGTAATAGAAAAGTAGAAGTCTGCTAACCTGTTCCCCCTCTCCGATGCTCCTTGATCCTCCGCACGTATTCCAACGGGCTTGCTACTGTATTCAAACTATATCCAAATATCCAGCAAGGAAATGAGCCTGCACTTTGAGCTCCTCATAAAATTTCCAATTTACTTTGAATCAAGTTAGAAACAGATTTCCATTGCAAGTAAAATCATACACGTCAGTACATCATGATTAGGCCTGTTTTTAACCTAATTCAAAATAAATGGAAATTGTATGAGGAGCTCGAAGTGCAGGCTCATTTCCTTGCTGGATATTTGCATATAGTATTGTATAATAACTGGTATGAGAATCAGAAAGCACCACTCCAGCACTGAAAAAAAAAGTGGTGCTCTAGAGTGGTGCTCTAGAACTGTCAAACTAGTTATTATATCATATACTGTCCTTTAGGACTAGCCAATTTTACAGATTAAATCTAATATGTCTCCTGTTCCTCATCATTACTCTCAACTTTATCCAGAATACACCATCTAACATGAAACGGCCCTCTTCTTGGTCAAATGAGCATTGTTCTTCTTTGCCTTCTTACACAGAGAGACAGAGACCGTTTTGCTAGGCAGTGCTACATTCTCAATGTAAGGCAATGGAGCCTGAGAACAAGATATTCCGGACATATATTGTAATAATGACATCCAATTCACACATAAACCCCTGACTTAGCACGCGGATCAGAATTTAAAGGGAATCAGTCATGTCTAAAATCCACATGTAACTGATATTAGATATGTCTAAACTCTCTCTATTCATGTATTTTTATTATTTATGTTCTCTCCAATCCTCTGTAAACTTCAAATTAAAAGATTAATTCCATCTGTCAATCAAAATGAGCTTTCTGCTGCCCACTCACCAAGGAATGAATATTCATGCATCATTACACAGCCCTGCCCTCCTCTCTGAACTGTCTGTTGTGTGACTCATCATTGCAGAGTCTGCAGACAGAGCAGAAAGGAGGGGGGAGGAAGTATGTGCTTAACTGTCATTGAGTGTATGACACATTTGTGTTGTGTGTGCAGTCTGAGATATTTCTATGTGATTATAAGAACATTTGATTATTTGCTGAGCAGACACACACATTACATGTATGCAGAAAAACCAATGTTCTTATAATAGAAATCTCTTACACAGTGCACACAGTGCAGGACCAAACACTTAAATAACACTTATACAGCAGCCAGTCTAATCCTCTGTAAATGTAATGGAGAGGACTACTGTACAAACTCCCTGCAGGATCTGAAAATGCTTATTGCAAGAAAACAGCAAATGATACAATAATGATTTTACATGTTTTTAAAAGGTCTGCCCAGGCCCTATTCAAGGGTAATATTAGTATCATACTGAAAAATTACTTGACAAATTCCCTTTAAGTCTTAAGAACTAGAACAGGACCTTAGCAATTCTAGAAAATGAACAATGTTGGATTGTTAAATATATGTACATGCCTACACTAAATTACATATAGACAGGTCAAGGAAAAAGATGATTGAGGCACTTTTTTAACAAAATAGATGGCAAATTTGGTCTCATATAAAATGAAACCCTTTACTTGGATTTTTGTGGTCACTCAGTAAGTTAAATGAATGCAGAATTTATTGATGTTCTTATATGAATACACAATTTACAGAAGTTCCCCTGCTCTCTGCTCTCCATATCCTCATGACAAAGGAAAGACAATTCTGTACCATTACAGGCAACTTTTTTTCAGACTGTGACAATTATGGAAACATTTGTAAAGCAAGTGCTTAGGGTCAAAATAAATTAGCTGCTGTAAAAATGTGTCTAAGGCAAGTATTAGATGACATACAGATATCCCTACTCTCAGTGGTGTTGGTAGATCCCAATTGGCCCCAGTTGAAAACTTGTACTTGGGCCTCTATCTGCTTGTGGTCAGATGTATGGGCCCTTTTAGCATTATAGATCCTATAAAAACATATGTTTACCCCATGTAATGATTACCCAATCCTGGTGCATTTCTGTAATAATGTCCTTATTTTGGGCACCGTGCTAGTATAATGTTGCCTACCCTAGGCCCCTTCATTGTGTAATCCCCGTCATTCTGGGTCCTTTTCTGCAATTTTGTTCGCCATTCTGCTCTTCTGCAGCAGATTAAAAAAAAATTCTTGTAATCATGCCCCCGCTCCCACAATATGTCCTCTTCTATAGTTGGTGTAGGAGATCGCTGCTGACCTCAGCATGCCCACCATGACACATGATGTCAC
This sequence comes from Allobates femoralis, assembly GCA_033576535.1. NCBI lineage: Eukaryota > Metazoa > Chordata > Amphibia > Anura > Aromobatidae > Allobates > Allobates femoralis. Next base: position 283,759,739 of record JARQOC010000001.1, read on the forward strand.
TGCCATGCACCAACATTGACGGGTGGACCGACATCAGTTGAAAGCCTCTATTTAGCTGCCCGCTTGTATTGTAGTGCAGTGAGCTAGCGAGTCCCTTTGCCACCATACATTTCAGCTAAATGTATGCTTGCGGACGCCGATTTAGGTGAAATAGGTAACGGCATTGGCAGGCCCACCTCATTATGCTGTTGTATACTCTTAACTATTCCTAAAATTGGTTTGGGACCCCTATTTTTCCCCCATAATTTTTCATTACTTTATTCTTTTCTCTTTTTATTATTCTGTTTTACAAGTTTTTATTAACTTTTTTAAGTTAATAATATAAAAATAATATGTTGACCAAGAAATGTATATACAGAATGTTACATAACAAGATGGTGTTCAAATGAGGCTTATAAAGTAGTATTAACATTAAAACATTACAGTTCCTATAGTAAGGCTAACAAGAGACTTTTCAGAGATATATAATTGTTTATTATGTGACTATCGTGTAATAATAAAATCTGTCTTTTTCACATTGGTCACTAGAGCAAATACAATAGATCAACATTTTGTCATTCTTACATCGTATTTTTCAACTTTACTTTGCACACTGGGAGAGATTTAGAAGTAGTTTTGGGAACAACAAATTTGCTGTACACTATATACAAATCAGACTAAATATGCATATTCAATGTCACTCTCTGGTCTGAAGCAGGAGGCTGTATTCCAACAGTTCCTGAATGCTCGGAAAATGTAAGCATTTCTTAACACTACCTGTTCTTTTCTTGCAGTCATAAAAGACATTTACAGGGCTGTGCAAATTAATTGGGACAAAGCATTTTTTTAAGTAAAATCTTACGTTGGGGTTACCAGTCAGTGATTCCAACCAGTTTTAACTGCTTTGAACAGGTGTGAGTGTACAACCTTGAGTAACAAAATTTGGTTTGACTGGTTTTAGTCAGAAAATAACAGCTAGCTGCCCCCTCAGCTTCAGTTTAGAGCTTGTTTCTGTGAGGAGTGGTTTAGTGTACTTTTTCTCTGTGTGATTCGTGCCTGTAAAAATGGATGTTACTCCACGGAAGAGGTCTAGAATTATTACTCTTAATGAACATACAAGTCTGACTAAGAGAAATCGCTTCCACCGTTGGTATTGGAAAATCTACTGTTTCAAGAATAATTCACAATAACACACAATGAAACTGGATCGTTTTCTCCAAAACGAAAAGGGAAATATGAAGTAAGGTGATTCCATGTAGGGTATATATAAAAAAACAAACATGCGGCGCCAATCTAAGCGCGTTACCAATGTAACTCTCTGGTGCCCCTTTAATGAAGTTTTATGCACTCACCTCTTGCCATAAAACTTCAAGCATATGGTTTTTCCAAAGCCTCCTCACGCTTTGGATATTTATCCGGGTCTGCTGTTTGCCTTCAATTGATCCTGTGTTGGGTCCAGCCACGGATTCCTACAAGCATAAAGTTTCAATAGGAGGTAATCCAATTCTATGGTGGCCGCGCTCCTCATGGTAATGTTTTTTTTTTTAACATCATGTTTATTGGTATTTATCATCATGTTAAAAAAAAGAAACAATGAATAATCAAAACAAGAGAAAGAAATTTTGAGTCATGGACATATCATACATAACAGTGTACAAACCATGAAATACAGAAAAAATTAAATCACCCCCTGCCCCCGCCTTCTGCCAATAACTTATGAGTTTCAATCTAATTCGCCATAAGTGAGCCTCTAGCATCTTCCCCATACTATAAGTCAATACATCTCCCCAGATCTTTTATCATTCGTTTACCCATTAATTGTTTCAAGTAAGTGCACTATCATATGCCTAGCTTACCTAACGACCCATCTATAGATTCCAGAAGGTACCAAGTAGTTTGGGTAAATGGGCGCATAATATCTCCAATTTCAGCATCTGATAACTGCTTCTCAATAAATATCCTCCATTTTGCCATAAATGCATTCATCATCTTATCTTTATCTCTTATGGTACCTTTACACGCCGCCACAGAGGGCAGCAACAGGCAGGCACCACACGTGCACGCGCGCGTTTGCAATGGTGCCTAACGATCCCTGATGCCGCATATACACGCCGCCACAAAGTGCTCCACAGAAGGTATTTGCGTTTCCCGGAAGTGCCAATGGGTGCCGCGGGTTGCCTTCTGTGGAGTACCTTCCCTGATTTACATGCCGCCACCACAAGGGAATATGGGCGTACATATTGTGCGCCGTAACTACATAGGCGTGACAGAGTTGTGTATTACGTGGCGCTCGTACGGTGATTGGACAATGCAATACCATCATGTTTGGCCAGCCAGCGCAGGAAGGCTGGCTAATACATGACGCTATTGCAAATGTGTAGTGTGACTGGTCAGCTCGTTGAATATGGCACCCTGTGCAGGGACAGCCAATGGTTACACAGCAGCACCCACCAATGATAGCTGATGGGGCGTGGTATACATGACGCTGTGGCCCCAAATTTGCTATCATTCCCATGCAGCTCTCAATATCCCCATCATCCCCCTTCAGCCCCCATCATCCCCATGTAGCCCCCATCATCCCCTTGCAGCGCTCAATATCCTCATCATCCCTTTGGAACTCCCATCATCTTCTTGCAGCCCCCAATATCCGCTTGCAGCCCCCATTATCCCCATCATCCCTATGCAGCCCCCAATGCACACACACACACACACTCTCTTTCACACTCGGAGCTCTCTCAGCTGCCATAGATGTATGGGAATCTGCAGGACAATCAGGCACCAGCGGCTACTTGCATCTGATTGGCCAGTGGAGCTGCTGACATCTGACTGACTGTATAGTGGCTGAAATAGCTCTAAGTGGCGGACAGCGGCGGATGGGCAGCGGTGGGCGGACAGCGGCGCTTTGAGCCTCCCTGCTGCTGGCAGCTTCCCATATATGTATTGCAGCTGAGACAGCTCAGAGTGGCACTGAAATAAATGCAGTGGTGGTCAAAGTATGTAAAAGGCGGTGGGCGGGCATCCAATAAATACCTATAATCAGCAGCATTTCACATGCACAATATACGCAGTGCCGGCCTGCCAAGTGCTCGTAATCCAAATCATTGCTCATTAACCAAGTTACAATTATTCAGAAATGGTAGCTCATCAAAATGCTCACAAATAAAGCTACTCATGAATCAAGGTACCACTGTAATTTCACCACATTCCAAATTGTTACTCAATTGTTTTTTTCTCTGACTTTCCTAAATGGTTAATTCTAATCATCAATCATTAGAGTATAATTCAATTTTTATTGGACAAACCTCTCAATGATAATATAATTTCTTTCAAAACTAAAAAATAACTAAAAATGCACTGTTCTAAATTATTGTGCAATAATAAAATTTCCAAACATTTTAGAGGCTGTAATGAACTAAAAATGGTCATTTATGAAATTTGCAGTATTAAGAAGTCACATTTACTAAAATCAAAAGCTTTTCTTATTAAAAAAAATTCTTAAAATAGAAAGCTACACATTAACATAGGACCCCTTCTTTGACATCACCTTCACAATTCTTGCATTCTTTAAACTTGTGAGTTTTTGTATCGTTGCTGCTTATATTTCTTTACAGGATGTCATAGACCTGCTCATGTGATATAAACTGAATCCCACCCTCATTGATCTTTTGTTTGATGATACTCTAAAGGTAGGAATGAGGTCAGGGAAGCTAGTGGCCACACCATGAGCCTTTTATTTCCATAGCAGCAAATGACTTAAAAGTATTCTTTGCAGCACAAGATTTTGCTATGGATCTTATGGTTCTTCTTTTTCAACATGGAAGAAAGTAGCCAGTAAGAAATTCTATATACTTTGCCAAGTTAATTTTCATACCCTACAGGGACCAACCAGCTCTCTCCCCCATGATTCTGACCCAACACATTATTCTGCCACCTCCATGCTGATATCACAGCCTTGTTGGAACATGATGGCCATCCATCAACCTTCCACTACGCCATCAATCTGGACCATCTACGATTGCATAGCGCTCATCAATAGATATGACTGTTTTAATATAGTCTTCATGTATGTCTTCAACTGTCTCTGCTTTTGAGCATTGTTTAGGGGTGGGCAAATGGTAGTTTTATGCACAACTGCAAGTCTTTGAAGGATCCTATACCTTGTCTCCAGAGGCATCAGCATCTTACCTGTTTGCTGCTTAGTTATGGTATTTTAGTAACTGTTCTCTTAATACAATAAACTTGTCTGGGAGAAACCTTCTTCATTATGCCTTTTTCTGCACATACCTACAGTATCTGTACTGTGCATTAGCAATAAATATCTTCACATTATGATAATAAAACTAATGTTTTGATGAAATATCTAATGTTGTCATACTATGTCCAAGGTAATGCACTGCTTGATGCTCTTCAACATCAGATAGGTGCTTTTGCTTTCTCCTGCTATTGAATCCTGTTTTGTGCTTAAAAATATGGACTGTCCTTCGTAGGTAGTTTTTCTTTAATTAGGTTAACATGACAAACTAATGATCATAGGTATTTGAGATTTATTTCAGTGACGCCCCCTTTACATCATGATTTTTGGGGATCCGTGGCTATCCACTGTAAAACTGATAGCCATGGATCCGATTTGGCCTCCATGTATCCCTATGGGCACAGATGGGCATGGATTGGTGCTTAATAGCCATCCGTGTGTGCAGGGATCCGATTGTGTCTGATTTTTTCATGTCCACAAAATCAGAGACTGTTCCGATTTTGGTTGCAGCGGACACAATCGGACAGATTCAGACAGCATTGGATCCGACAATGTCCGATTCAAATAACATGGGGGTCCATGGAGCTTGGATCTAGGAAAAATCAGGATCATTTCACAGATCTGATTTTAGTGTACTGAGCATGCTTACTACACTAAAACTGCTCTGTTTCCATGTAATTTCACTTTAGCAGTGTTTCTACACACACACTGCTAAAGTGAAAGTAAAGTAATCAAAGTGTTAAAAATAAAAAATTAAATGCTCACCTCTCCGCCGAGTGTCCCACGATGCCCAGCTTCCAACTCTGATGGCTGCAGGACCTTAATCAGCTGACCGGGCAGGGCAACATGATAGTATCACCTGGATAGGGCCACATTCCCACATCCCATGGAACCGGCCAGTTTTAGGCATGTCACAACGAGGGCATGACAACCGCCGGTTGGGATTGCAGCGTGAGGGAGGCAAGTCAAAGCCAAGAATAGCCCTCTGTATAAACCTGAAATGGGTATTCCTCTATCTCTCATCTGTGATATGCTTGCGCATTGCATTCCAGCCTGTCACCACCACCTCCCCCATATTCACATCACCCAGGCGGATCTCCCACTGTTTGAATAGCTCAGTGGGCCCAGATGGTAGTAGACTACGTCATAGCACGGCATAAATAGTAGAGATATTGACCTCAGCTGTATGTCTAGTCAGTAGGTCGTCAAGTTCTGTTGCTCGACATTCCCTCCGAACGTCATGTAGTCTTGATAGCACATGTTTCTGAATCTGTGCGTATTGTAGAGTATGCGTTGGGGCTAAGTGCCACATGTCAAATACCTCTGACGCTGTCAACCATCTGTGGTCTCGTGTGTGGAGAAGGTCTTTTGTCGTCATAATGCCCCTCTCCCTCCAGGATTCATATAACACGTTTTCCCTGCCCCGTGGGAAGTCTGGGTGGCTCCAAAGTGGCAAGCATTTTGAAATCCTCCACGACATCCTCAGCTTACCTCAAACGGCCTTCCAGGCTGCTCTCGTATCTCTAAACAGAATGGATTGTTTCATTTTGGGGCTCAATGACGCCCCAGCGGCGTGTTGGACGGCAGCCAGGCTCCATGTTCTGCACCACTCCGTCTCTAGCGAAAAGTTGGAGTGTCCACTTGTGCCATTCAACCAATCAACTATATGTCTCACGATGCAAGCTAGGTTATAGCCTTTTGTGTTAGGGAATGCCAGCCCTCCCTCCTCTTTAGGATACATCAAAACGCAAAGGCCAATCCTGCTTTTTTTGCCCCTCCACAGGAATGAGGAGAAGGTCCTGTTCAATCTATTTACATCTGTGTGTCTCAATAGTAATGGGATTGTCTGGAGGGGATAGAGGAGCTGCAAGAAGCTGACCATTTTGACTAGGTGGACCCTCCCTAGGAGAGATAGCAGTAGCCCTCTCCATTGCTCCAGTTCCTGCTCAATTTTAAGGATGAGGGGCGGTAATTTAAGTGGTAAATATTCCTAGTGTCCCGGCTCAGCTGTATTCTCAAATATTTAATCGCCCTGCTTGCTATGGGCATCCAATATAGGGCGCCGCTAGATTGGGCGTTGTGAAAAGTTCTCTGGGCCTCCGGGGTGAGAGAGAGGAGCTCGCATTTGGACATATTCAGCTTGAAACCCAAAAATCTCAGAATTCTCCCAACTTCCCCAACAAATCTGGGAGGTCTCTGACGGAATCGGCGTATACAAAATAATGTCGTCTGTAAAGAAATTAGACTTCACCTACCTGTCACCCACTCTAATGCCCTGGAAACTACGGTCCTCATTAATGTACCTTGACAGCGGTTCTATGGCTAAATCAAAAAGTAACGGCAACAGGGGACATCCCTGACGCGTTCCGCACTCTAGCTGAATGATGTCCGATAAGAACCTCGGCGTGTGAATCTTCACTCTAGGGTTCATGTACATCATCGTCAGAAATTGTCTGAATCCGCCCTGCAGACCAAATTTGTCAAGGACCTGCCCCAGCCATGGCCACCCCACATTGTCAAACGCTTTTTCTGCATCCAACAGGACCAGGGCCGGGCCCCCCCCTTCCTTGTCCTTCCAAACGTACCATCTCCAACACCATCATCACTTTCCTGACATTGGCCACCACGGACTTTCCTTTCACAAACCCTGCCTGTTCCTCTTTCAGGAGGGCAGGCAACACCCTGGCCAGTCTAGTAGCCTTAATCTTGGACACCAACTTCAGATCCTGGTTGATCAGGGAGATCGGGCGAAAGTTAGCCGAGTTAACCGTTCTTTTGTCCCCTTTTGGAAGTTGTCTGACATAGGCTACATTCATATGATAAAGAATCTTCTCTCCCCTCAGGAATCCATTATAAAAGGACTTCAAGTGGGGGGTAATTTGGTCCGCCAATAGTCTATACAGACTAGCCCCAAACCCGTCAGGACCCGGTGCCTTGTGTATGTTTACACCTTTTATCGCCTGTTGTATTTCGTCTTCTGAAATGTTCCTATTCAGGTCAGCTAAGTCGTCCTCCCCAAGCCTTGGTACTGTCACCCCTGCGAGCCATTCTCGTCCCCCTCCAGATCACTCGTGCGTGCTTTGTAGAGGTATGCATAGTATCCTCTCAAAATGGAGTTCACCGCCCTCGGGTCGGATGTTAAGTCACCCCCCGTCCTCCTAAGGGTGGCTATGTGCGTTGCAGCTTGTTTCCCCCTTGCCAGGTGCGCCAGCAGTCTCCCCGCTTTAACCCCATATCTATGTAATTCTGCATCTTTCGCCATTTTGCTTAATAATTCCCGTCGCCCACATATCGAATTCCCCCTTTGCCGTCATCCACATCCGTTTATGTTCAGCAGTCGGTTGGTCTTGGAAGCGTGTATATGCTTCCTTGGTCAGAGTACTGGTTTTCATGTAATGGTCATGTGTCTGTCTTTTCTGTACGGTCGTGTGGGCAATGATTTTCCCCTAAGGACGACTTTGGCAGTTTCCCAAAACAAGGACGGGGAGAGTGCCTCCAGTTGGTTATGTTCTAAGTATTCTGACCACCACTCCCCAAGCAGTCAGGCAAAATCCTTGTCCTGCTTCAGAAAGTGGGGGAACCTCCAAATCACATCCGTTCCTCTTGGGAACATCTCCCTCAGGGATAACGTGATGGGAGCATGATCAAATATAACCAAGTCAGCGATCTCCGCGAACTCGACCTTTGCTGTCAGATCAGGACCTGTTAAGAGAACATCGGTCCTTGACCATGAGTAGTGGGGATGCGAATAGTGGGTGTATTGTCTGTCAACCAGATGGTGTAATCGCCACACATCTTGTACTCCCAGATCATTTGTCATTTCCCGCAGTGGTGTCAACTTCCCCCCTACTGGGTTACTCCCAGTAGTCTCTCGTCCCCGTGGCCTGTCTTCCCAATCATGCATAACCTCGTTCATGTCACCCTATGAGGATATTCCACTTGTCACCGGACAATATTGTCGAACTTAAGGCTTGTAAAAACGGAGATTTCTCAGAATTCGGTAAGTAAACATTATGGATGTCAAGCAGGCTGCTCAGAGTCTCCAACACCGTCCTCACATGTCATCCCCGATCATCATGTTGGAGATCAATGAGTCTATGGGGGAAGGATCTGATGACCCTCGCCCGCCGGCCTTGTGCTCCAGAGCTGTATACTCCCCCTACCCATAATTTGTGCATCCTGAACATATCCTGCTGTAGCAAGTGCGTTTCCTGCAATAAAACTATATGACCCTGGAGCCTTTTGAGATGTGTGAGAACCATCATCCTGTTCTCCGAAGTTCTAAGCCCCTTCACATTCCAAGACATTACCCTGACCATGACAGGGCAAGCAGTGGTCTACTAGAACGTGCACAATAGAGAGGTCGTGAACCAAGCAACTCCGTGCCTCCCTCACAAGTGGCGATAAGTAGGGTGTAGGACTCTGAAATGCCATTTGAGTATGAGAATTCTGCAGATAATAAACCTATCTCCCCAACAACTTCACAACTAAGATCCCAACATTGAACATGTGAGAATTCCCCATCCCTCCCCTTTACCCCTCCCCTCACTCCTTCCCCACTCCCCCCAACCAACCAGAATGAACAGATCACTTCCATTTTTTCCAGGATAGCCATCTCTCCTCAAGCCACCACCCCAACCTAGCGATGGTCGGAAAAAGAACAGTGTCTGAAAGCATGCCGTTGCTTGTAAAACCCGGTAGGTCGGCTACTGTCTCATAGTTCTCACATGTAGGGCCCCAGACCCGGGGGTCCAATAGACCTCGAGAGCGTCCCACTAAGTGTATCAAAATCTGAGAGTGTGCTAGAACATTAAAAGAAAGACATAGAAAACAGAGGCGAGGAGCAAGAAGTACGGGAGGTAATAGGAACAGGCAGGAAGGAATAGACTAAAGAAGGCAAGAAAAATAAGAGGTAGGCGAAAAGGAACAGTGAGTAATAGGGGAGGAGAGGAGGGGAGTAGGGAGGGTGCAGGAGCGGTATGATCAGAGAGGATGGATTGTACCTGGTGGACTAGAGAGGGGAGGAGGGGTCACGAGGGCCCCAGGCAGTCCCAAAGAAGGGTGGAGAAAAAAGAGAAAAAGACTGATAAATGGTAGAGTAAGGGAGGAGAGAGGGGGAAGAAAATGGAAATAGAAAAGAGGGGATGGGGGGAGACATCATATCAAAACAAGTTCAGTGGGGTTTGCGAGTCGTCCGTGCCTCGATGTTGGCTTGATCTCCAGTCCTGGGGGGCCGTTCTAGCTGTGTGGCTGTTGTAAACAAAAAGTATGATGACATAACTGACAGGCATGTCTCCGGCGCAGCCAGATCAATCCACATGGACAGTGACACAGTCATAAAAACGTTTTACGATGAATCCTGTGCAGCCCGCGGGGAGTTACCGCCTGGTGTATGTTTGTCCCCGGGGTCTGTCTGCGGACAGCCTGCCCATTGGAGTCGTGAAGGCCCGCATCGCCTCCGCAGGGTCTCTCCAGAACCGCAAGGTCCCGTCTTCATTCCTATTCTTGAGGGTAGCCGGATAGAGGAGTTGGAATTGCAGCCCCCTCTTATATAACATGCTGCACACCTCGCTGTAAGCGTGCCATTTCTTGACCACTCCTGGGGAGAAGTCCTCAAATAAGACCACCCCATGGCCTTGTATCTCGAGGGGCCTGCGTCTGGCTCTGAACAAGTGCAGGAGTTTGTCCTTTTCTTTGAAATCCAGGTATCTTGCTATCGCTTGTCTGGGTCTCTGAGTAGCACGGTCATCCAAAGCGGAGGCCCGAGTCCACTGATTTGGTCCCGCCATGGGTCCCACTCTGTGTGCCCTCTCAACTCTGCAGATGCCTGGAACGCCAAGGGCCTCAGGGAGGTCTCTTTCAAAGATGTCATTAAGTTGCTGGTAATTGATAGATTCAGGCAGCCCAACTATACAGAGGTTGTTCCTCCTGGAGCGGTTCTCGAGGTCCTCAAGCTTGTCGGCCATCAATGTATTCGGTTTTTGAGAGTCCTCTAGTGCCTGCTCCATAACTATGAGCCTGTCCTCCATGTCAGAGACCCTGTGCTCCAGCTGGTCTATTCTGCTGGCATGCTGTGCTGTAGTTTCCCTTATCTCCTCCAAAGTGCCTCTCTTAGCCTCCTTAACAGCCAGTGTGATGTCAGTTTTCAAAAAGTCCGCCACCTCCCCACCTTCCTTGCCAGGAGCTTAAGCTTCCCTTGAGCCATGGTCCCCACTGCAGCACCTTCTTCCCTCTTATGGGTTTTCTGGCTTGAGCTGCCCTGGCTTGTGTGTGCACCTCCCGGCTCCCTCCGCTCTGACCTCTTCTGCTGTGGGGCATCGTGCGGGTCCTTGTCCCGCTTCCTCGCTGCCTCCGCTGATGCCGGCACCATCTTGGATCTCCCCTCACTGTGTCTGTTGGAGGCCACGGCCGCCTGTCTCTCGCAGGTCATGTTCCACAACCAGCGCTCCTGGTTGCAGCTGGTATCCGCGTCCCCTCTGGTGCTTGTGGGGCCCCAGTGTGCACCGTGTGGTTTGTATTGACGGTCGGTGGTCGGGCATGATGTCGGAGCTCCGCTACTCCGTGGTGGCCACGCCGGCGCCAGACCCGGAAGTAGGCACATATTTTAAAATACGCTTCGCTGATTGGTCAGCGCTGCTGGCGGCGACCATTCAGCTAAGCGGCCCATGGCTTGGTGGGTAATATAAATTCCGCGCAACTGATTGGTTGCCGCACTCAACCAACCGCAGCGACTAATCGGCGGCACGAGATTCATATCACGCACCAAGAGCGCTGATGCGCCGCTTCCCTAATTGGTTTCCACACTCAGCAGTGACCAATCAGCGCTGATGGCGCGTGTTTTAAAACACGTTTTGCTGATTGGTCGCCGCTGCTCATGGCGACCAATCAGCAAAGTAGCCTGTGGCCTGGCAGGCGATATGAATCCCGTGCCGCTGATTGGTCGCCATTGTCAGCCAGCCACAGTGACCAATCAGTGGCACGGAATTCATATCACACGCCAAGAGCGTTGATTGGTCGCTACTGAGTGCGATGGTCGTATCGGAATACCCATAACTTGGGTGTTCCAATATGGCAGTCAGGGTACTACTGCTGCGAGCAGCCGGGAGATGACGGTCATCTACCGGCTGCTCACACCTTGTAGTACCCAACCGCCATATTGGAACACCCAAGTTATGGGTATTCCGATATAGCCACAGCGCCGCTTCAGTGCTCTTGGCGCGTGATATGAATCCTGCGCAGCTGATTGGTCGCTGTGGCTCAGTAAAGCGGGATTTAAATCATACACCAAGAACACTGATTGGTTGCCGCGCTCAGCGTTGCATGCAGCGTTTCCTGTGCGCTGAGGAAAAGGGGCCGCCAAAAATGCTCTGTGTGCAGCCGCTGTGCAGGTAATTCATGAGGTGCTATGGTACTGCATACTGCTGGAGTGCATACCATTAACTGTATCCGCTTCAGCAGCAAATGTTTAAGCTTTTAGCGGATGGAGTTTGAAACACAATGGAAGGAGGCACATATGCAGCTTTCATTAAAACTAACTGATTCAATATTGCAAAGATTGGTAAATAAGTATGGACAGGTAAAATAATTAAATTAAATGAAAACAGAGTTGAAACCTATGCTTACAAACGCACAATGTTCTGGATTTATAAAAAACTTAAGAGGATTATCTCTAGTCAAGCAAAGATTAAAGAAAAGCAACATTTCTGAGAGATCAGCAGGATTTTGACAGTGGCTGTATCTTCCAGTGAATCAATGAAGAACAAAACAAAGACAAACGTATTTGAGAAAAAATCTAGAACTATAAACTTTGCTTCTGATACTAGTGATAGTGATGATGACAGTTACATGGAGTTATCTATGTACATTTTGTAGGGCTACCAAGTCGGTCAGGGTATATCCCCTTTAGGAATAAGAAACCCAGGAGGGGGCATAAGATAGAAGAAGAAGCAATTTAACATAGGACCACTAAATTTGATGATTAATGCTGACTTTTAGATGATGACCCTAAAATCATAGGACTGTTGATGGATATTTTGAACAGTATGGGGTATAAAAGCGATGAACAGCAGAGATTTACTAAAAGTAATCCTAATTTAATCCCCTTTTCCAGATATGGTTTGTCAGCACTAACTTTGAGAGTTTGTACTCCTACATCCCTTAAAGTGCAAACGCTCAAGCTGTCAAGCATTGATTGCTGAGGTTAATAGAAAAGCTTAAATTGGAGAGTATATCTGTGAGAGTCTCCTGTTTACACTTGGTCACAAAACATTTTCATTTAATGCAAATGCAAATTGAATTTAATGCAAAATACGCTGAACCGCAATGGGTACGCTAGTCACTCCAATTTATTAGAAGGTGGGATGATTTACAATATGGATAATCCCTGTGCCAAGCACATTCATCGTTACCCGAGATATACGGATAATATATTTATAACACTGTCAGGTTCAGTAAGAGAGTTTGGGTACTTTATGACTTATCTAAATAAAAATACCAAGAATAGGCATTTCATCAGTAAATATGGGAATGATCAGATTGAATTTTTAGTTGTGCTGGAAATTGTGTGTGAGAGGAAATAGTTAAGGTGTAACCGCTATCTGAATTTTTATTCAATAGGAATGTAGAGCAAGTGAATACAATCAAGTTTCAAATATACTTTATTAATGAAATCAGGAAGTAACACCTTCGAAGAAACTTCCACAAGATTTCCTCAATAGGCTGATTCTGAACCACACATATGCTCCTTGTTAGGCAGCTCAGTATTCAGGGGGCATGGCCTACACTGCATTCACTATACAGTTGATAAAACTGTCAAGTTACCTCTTGCCGACACCATGCTGATCTCAAACAGCTCCTGTGAGATCTTATCTGACTCCTCCATTCACTGTTTACATGACCTCTGCTCTGGGCTCTGTATAATATGGAGCAGAGTATGTGAACAGAGGTCCCTGCATGAAATAACTTGACAGTCTTATCAGCTGTATTGTGAATGCAGTGCAGGCCAGGCCCCCTAAAGATGGAGCTGCCTAAAAACAAGCATATGTGTGGTTCATAATCAGGCTACTGAGGACATTTTCTGGAGGTTTTTTTAAAGGTGTTACCTTCCTGATTTCATTAATAAAGTATATTTGAAAGTAGATTATATTCTCTTGCTCTACATTACTATTAAATAAAAATTCAAATGGCTGCTATGCTTTAACAACTGTACAATATCAAAAAGTAATTACCTTATAATTAATTTTAACACTTAAGGAGAAACAACAGAGATGTTTCATGGTTCAGGCAGAAGACTTTAAGCTTAAGGTATTACACAAAAATGTTAATAATGGATATCCTTAAGTGAGCATGCCAAAAAATAGGGATGATTTATTAAAATATAAGAAAAGTAGTTTAGAAAAAGTCTTGGATATTTGTGTTTTCAATTATGTTTTGCCCAATTGGAGCAATAATAACATTGACTTGTCATAAACATTGGAATATAGTGGAGAATATTCTTACCTATTAGAGGTAGTAGAAACTTATAGTGTCCTTTAGAAGGTCAAAAATATTAGGGATATTTTGGTACAGCGACATTTTACACAAAAATAAAAACTAGAAAATATTACTTACAAAAGATGTTTTAAAAGGGAACTATAAATGCTGCTTTCGTAGTCAACTTATGTTTTGGAAAACAGGTACTTATTACTTGTTTGTTAGAGATATACAGATTGATCACTTGACAGATGAACTTAGGGCCCTTTCACATCAGCGTTTTTTTCAAATCGCGGCAGATGCGGTGAAAAAACCGCATCTGCCGCGATTACCGCATACTGGCTGCACTTGCGGCACGGTTGCGCCGCGGTTGCGGTAAACGCCATACAAGGTATAGGCAGACTTGCGGCAGGTGCGGCAAGTGCGGTTTTGCACTTGCGGCAGGTGCGGCCGCGAAAAAAATGCGGCTGACCGCACCTGCCGCAAGTCCGCCTATACCTTGTATGGCGTTTACCGCAACTGCGCTGCAACCGTGCCGCAAGTGCAGCCGGTATGCGGTAATCGCGGCAGATGCGGTTTTTTCACCGCATCTGCCGCGATTTGAAAAAAACGCTGATGTGAAAGGGCCCTTATATGTGCCCACATATTCTTGTAAAAGATTTAATCTTAATAAAAATAATTAGACCTATGAGTAAGACATCTGAATAGCACATGAGATTTCTACGCCCAGGTGAGGGATGACATAGGCTAATACTACATGTTAAAGATCGTCACAATGTAGATGCACATTGCTTCAATTTGCCGGTCTTTTGGACGTTTTTTTCATCTAATATATATATATATATATATATAATTGCTTTGTGGCATCTGGAGCACCACTGGAGAAACCTTGTTTGCAGCGTGTGCCAGGGTTGTCACTGTCTGTGCCGAGTTGTTCTAGGTGGTGCAGCTTCATCTAGGGCACTTTGAAGTGTTTCATTATAAAGTTTCAGATCAGAATCAGGACATGAGAGGGAGAAGTTTGTTGCCAATGAAGACTACAAATGCTTTAAGTTTAAATTGCTTTAACTTTCTGGGTGCTAATGGAACATAAATTACTAAATGTGTAGTAGTTGGAGGTGTCCTTGATGTTTTAACATATCTTGACTGTGAATGAAAGGTTACTGTCAAAGAGTAAAAGAGGGAAATTAGTAAAATCATGCACTGAACTGAGCAAGGAGAAGATCAGATCCAGTGTACTCCCATCTTCTTGTGTGGCAGAGTTAGTAAGTTGTGAAAGGCTGAGAGAGGAGGATCGAGATAAAAGATGACCAACAGACAAGAAGGGGGGATTTTCAATAGGAATGTTAAAGTCCCCCATAAAGAGAGCTGGGAAGTCACAGGCTAGAAAGTGTGAAAGCCAGGTTGAAAAGTGACGGAACTGACGCGGGGGGCCTGGAGGGCAATACACAACCGCCACTTGCAGGCAAAATAAGCTGTAAATTCTGATAGTGACAACCTCAAAATTAAGGAAGATAAGTAAGGAGATAAGGGGGTATGGGAAACTTGTAGGCCACCATAGGAGAGCACCAGCAGCGGTGGTGTCTGACTGCTGAATCCAGGTCTTTGTAGTAGCTGGTGGTAATAGAAATAGTGAGCTATTACAAAAAATATCTGAAATAATTCTTAAGATAGGGGCACTAAGACTACTGGAATTTAACAATCACAATGATATCACTCCTTTTATGATTAAATGAAATATATGATGTTTTATAAATATTATGTTGAGCTTTGATAGTGTTTTTAATGATATTTTCTATATGTTTCTTTCTATATTTTGTTTTAGAAATTCTAATAAATTAATAATGCTTTTATCATATTTCTTGTACCGCTTATAGAGGAAAAAACTTTAATTTATGTCATTGGGAGTGCTGTGGAATTTTGTTTTAAAAAATTGTTTTCATTTTGCGCCAAGCATTGCACGGGGACCCAGTGCCGTGCACAATCCCAAGTTAATGCATAAATGTTTTAGAAAATAGTAGTCATGAAATCCTAATTTTTTTGTTTGAAAAAACTTATTTTGTACCCAGCCTTTCGCAGAGCTACAGCTGTGGAGGTAATACTTCTGATCGTACTTATCTAAGGGTGTGAGATCAGTTAGTATGCTGAAGAACTGATGAAGATTAGAGATGAGCAATGTTCGATTCGAATTGTTTGCCAATCTCAAATTGAAGCTCTTTTTGGCGGTGTTCACCCAATTACAACAATTTGCTTGAAATTCAGCAGTTCCTAGTATATGTTCGATAACGCTTCGATCCACAAAAGCTTAATCTTCTTAACCCTAAACCTAGCCCTAATACTGCAAATGAATGTTAATATCCAGGTGTGTGTATATTGTGAAGGGGGGGCTTGTATCAGAGCTGCAGCAATAAGTTTGCGCTCTTTTTTTTTTCTCCTAAAGCATGTGCAGTGGGGCAGTTCAGGCTGCTTGGTGCCGCAGTTACAATAGATTAAGGAACTATATAGAAATGGTGGTATTTAAAATATGAGCGCTACACAAGGACACTGCACTGATCAGTATTACCTTTAGGTCTTTATTGAAAATTAACAAATGTGAGTCCTCGCCACAACATGTTTCGACACAAATGCGTCTTCCTCAAGTGGATCAGTTACAATAGAATCATATATTTCTTTGCTGCAGATCTAGCACAGCTCAGTTGTTGGACTGTGTATAGCACCACCCATAACACTGATTAGCAGTATTTTTGTGGAAATTGTATAGTGAGACAAAGCTGCTCATCAGTGCTGGAGGTATTATAAGGGAAGGATGCAGGAAGTCTATAGACTTGTAATGATAATCTCTTGCCGGTAAAACATTTATTGTGTTTAAAAAGCAACACACTGTAAGTGAGACATTTCTATAAACAAGGTTTCTATTTCATGTCACTCTCAGATTTCATAGCAAAATGTTAGGGATGTAGCCAGGGATAAAAAGTATACCATAGGGAATATAATAGACAATAAAAGTGTGCATTCGCCTATGATGGCTGTACTCCATTGATCAAATTATATACTGCTATAGCATTGAATATGGAAAATTTGAGGTCCAGGTTAAATAAGAGCTCAAGTCATATTCACTGATTGACATGCACGATACTTTGCAATACTATAATATTCTGCTCTTTTCCAGCAGCGTGGAAGTACCATGCAATTTCACCACCTCAGAATAGGTAAGAGATACTATTTGCACAGTGTGCATCAGTATACAGCACATTTTCTTATTTACATCTGATTTTTAAGCTCAGTTTCCAGAAAAGACCATTCTCATCCACTTGTTGTCTTTACTGCTAAGAATAATCCTTAATATGAAACATGTGGAATGACATAGGGAACAAATAAATTATTGTTCCAAATATTAAAATATATTTTCAGAAGAGATGCAGAAGTAAAATAATTAAAATAATAAAGAAAAGCTTACAGTTGTAAGAGCTTCAACAGTAATCCCCAGTTCCAAATAAAGACATTCTGAAAATGATAAAATTCTGACTATTTACAGCACCCTAGAGAGTATATTCTCTAAGAGTAAATTATTTGTAATCTGAACATTCCACCTCTTTTATAACAGAGAGATGTTGTTCTGTCAAGCAGTACATGTTGTTAGGTCCCCTGGCACTGCTCCCCAGCTCACCTCTCCCGGCGTCCAGACGTACTGTGTCTCGGAGCTGTCACCGGGTTCCCTTCCTGTCTGCTGACCACCGGGCTCACACATGAGCACATTACAATGGTCATATTCATGTGACCAATCAGCGGTGCACTAGGTGCACACCCCCCTGTGACTCTAGAGGCCGGCACAGTCCAACCTGACACTCCCCTTGACCAATAGCTGCTCTTCCTCTGGTATATCAGGCCACCTCCACTGATGGGAGGTGCCTGATTATTAAGTCAGTTTGCTTCTGCCTTGCTGACTGTTGGTCAGGCCTTCCTTGTACTCTGTTTCCTGGAACCCTTGCAGTGCTCTTCTCCGGTAGCACCATTCCTGTTCTCCTAGCTTTGTACCCTTACTCATTGATCAGAGGTCCCATGAAGCAATCATGGGACCTTCATGGTTTACCTGTAGAGCCCTGGGTCTTGTATTGTCCCGGAAGCCCTGGGTCTTGCAATGTCCTGCTGGCAATGAGCCAGTGAGGTCACAAGCAGAAAGTGATCATTTTCCTTGTCTTGAGAGGAGCAGCAGATCATCCAAAGACAAGAGATGCAATTATGCTGTGCAGCACTGAGGCTCCTAGTTGGGGTAAAATAATGGAAAAAAAACCTGAAAAAAAACACAAACGTTTAAATCACCCCCCTTTTGTGCCCTTGAAAATAAAACTATTAAAAAAAGAATACACACATTTGGTATTGCCGTGTTCAGAAATGCCCAATCTAGCAAAATGTAAATTTAATAATTCAGATCTGTAAACTGCTTAATGGAAAAAAAGTCCAAATGCCAAAATTACCTTGTTCTGGTCACTGCAACATTGCAATAAAATGCAATAACAGGCAATAAAAACATCTAATCTACCCAAAAATGGTATCATTAGAAATGTCAGCTCAAGACGCAAAAAATAAGCCACCACAGAGCCCCAGATCCCAAAAAAATGAGAATGTTATAGGTTGGGGAAAATGGCGCAAATAGTGCAATTCTTTTTCTTTAAAAACTTCTGCATTTGTTTTCACCACTTAGATAATAGTAAAAGTATACATGTTTAGTATCTACGAACTCATATCAACCTGAGGTATCATACGAATATGTCAGTTTTACCTTATAGTAAAAATGGTAATTAAAAAAAACAAAAAACAAATGTGTAATTGCACTTTTTTGCAATTTCACTGTGCTTGGATTTTTTCCCCGTTTTCCTGTACACTATATCGTAAAATAATGATTTCCTCTGGAAGTACATCTCGTCCCGCAAAAAACAAGCCCTCATATGTCATATATGAAGGAAAATAGAAAAGTAATAGCTCTTGAAAGAAGGGGAGGGAAAAATGGAAACCAGAAAATTGCAAATCGCGGGGGGTGAAGGAGTTAAAGTCTAGAGAAAAGTACCTTTTCTAATACATGTTGGTGGTGTAGTGACATAACTGTTGGAGGAAGCAATTATTTCCTCTGTTTGATTGAGTTTATCCAGTGGCTTACCCTGTACTTTAAAATATATGTGTTAGAAGCCCAATGTAATAGGTTAAAATGTAAATAGTCCAGCTTCCTATCAAGAACATTATTTTCATCAGCTTATTGCCAATATATCCTATATAGTATACTACCATGTTTGGTACTGTGTACTTGTTAACTCTATTTTAAATGTTTATTTGCACTGACCCTAGACCCCATGATGTCAATGTGGAACACTTTCTTAGTATTTTCTTTTTATCATTGGATGCTTATATAATTTTATCTAGTGATGAGCGAGCATGCTCGGCGCTACTGGGTACTTGCAAGAGTATCCCGGTACTCGGGATACTCGGCGAGCACCGAGTACCACCGAGATGCTCAGACTCATCACTAATAATTATCAATCTGACACAAATACACAGCTCCCTTCAGTGCACATAATGAGCTGGCACCTCACAGGGAGCAGATTGATTGCTAGGGTCCCTTTGGGGGGCACAGCAAGGTGCTGTATGCTGCGATGATTTGAAAAAAGCCCCCCTCCCGCCCTTCCCAGAAAGACTCATTTTATAGCTGGAAGTCTGTGGGCGGAGCCTGTCACTAATTGACTTACATTGGGCTCGGTGCTCATCTCGATATGCTCTACCCGAGCATCGAGCACCCGAGCATTTTAGTGCTCGCTCATTACTAATTATATCTTTTCAATAATGTATACTTTGATGTATCGGCATTGTCAGTTTTTTAATTGCACTGACTCAACCTCATGGTGTCATAGGTCAAGAGGTTTCATTTTGACATTGAATGTCTATTAGGGGTGGATATACTATTGGTGCAACCTGTGCAGTCACACAGGGGCCCAAGATGTGAGGGGGGCCCAATTGTATCAGATGAACCTGTGCATTATGATGAACTCTTGGACTCTAAAGGGCCTATATATTGTTCTTGCATAGGGCCCTCTTCTGTCTGGTCCAACAGTGGTCTATATTATATCTTGTCAAAATTGTATACTGTTTCATGTTGGCATTATGTGTTGTGGTCTTTTAGCTATGTCACATTTGTTTATTTGCATTGACTCTTGACCCCACAATGTCATTGTTTAACCCTTTTTCATCTTTTTTTGCCTATTTCTACTCTTTTGTACTACTAAAAAAAATCATCGAAGTAGGACATAACACTTTAAAGAAAAAAACTCACCAACATTTAGCCAGGTAAAATATCCATTGCACCTAGCAGAGGGCTGCCAGCTCCACTGGTAGGCAACACAAGTGTAAGAACGCCGGTGCTCAATCCCCTGCAACCCAAGCATGGGGGCGGCTGTGGCGCCTGCGTCCAGCCATGCTGACAAGGAGGAGACTGGTGGCATTCATGGACACAAGGTTACCAACAGGACATCAGCCACACAGGTCTAAGTGAAGCAAAGTGTTAGAGAACAGCCTATTGGTCACGCCCAACTATTAGATCAGGCGGGCTGCACCACACTTGTATATGCATCGCAAATGACCGACGGCCCCCAGAGGGCTCAGCAACATACTGCAAAAGAATAAAAAAGTTGCAATACACACTAAAGATAAAAATGTGAGGTTTTAGTGGATATTTGGCCAAATACGTCTACTCTTTTGTACTACTAACATACATGCTTGGCCTGAGGAATACATAGCATTGTATTCTTTACTGAATTTTTATGAATATTCTACCTGCCTGTCTGTCATACCTAGCGGTGCTATATACCTCTCTTTATTTCTATATATGTCTTATAATAGCATTCTAAAATAGAGTGCACACTGCACATACAGTCATTTTTCATTGCTTCTTTAATGCTATCCTTCACATATGCTCATTATACTTATATCTGGCACATAACCTATATAATCATTCACCATGTTATTTAAGGCAATCCGCTACATCTCATTACCTACAATGATTTTTCCTTTACTTCTACAATACAATATATATTCTTTAACGGTTTTAAATATTTGTAAAACAGGAAAATTACCTTGGCTAGAGATGAATAGTTTTTTATTTCATATACTAACCTAGCAATTATACACTTGCTGAGACGTTTGCTCTTTATCATAAGCTCTCTAACGTTGTAGTGTATTATTATATTTAATTCAAACAATGTTAGGTAGAAACTGTGACTCTGATAAACCAGAGGCTGAAAGGTCTAATATTTATTATTAACTCTTATTTCTGGAGATGTAATGTTTAGACATAATATCGCTCTATCCCTCTCTACTTTTATTACTGTCTTTTATTAGAAAATAAGGTACAGATGAAGGTCTTACGTCTTAGCTGCAGACTGACAATCTCCTTCATTGTATGACTTACGATCAGTCACCCATAGTAATTTGCTAGCCTAGGAAAAGCCACTTATACTAGGTGGTCATATCATGCATTTTTTTCTCTAGGGGATTATATATTATCCTAGGAATCATTACTGAGCCAAACATAATACCTTATCCTGCTGGCTCAAGTAGGTTTTCATTTAATGTCCTTTACACAACAATGCTTTTCATCTTGTCTTCCTATAATGACAGTGTTCAGCCATTAAATAAATTGTAGAAGTTGAAAGGCAGAATTATCCCTTGAACCCCACAGCATTCCTATAGTGCAACTCCAGATATTTTTGCGGTGAAAGAATCCCTGATAAGCCAGATTGCCAACTGCCATTTGTGTTCCATGGCGTCCTCTAATCTTTCTTGATGTTTTATATAAAGCTTTTTATATTTTTTTTAGAGAGAAGGTAAAACTTGAAAAGGGGCTTCAAAACATATTAAGGGCTAGATTTACTAAAGAGGATTAGGCTATTGAATGCGACATTACAAATCTAATGTGACATTATTGTAAGTTAACAAATATCTGGCTGTTTTCTATAGAAAACACCATGTGAGTCTTTGGTAGAGTTTGCAAACTAAAAATCTGACTTTTTATCACACTATACCATACATGAATGGACAATAAACTCTAATGTACTATTGTAATTAGTGTACTTAATACATCAATAAACCATTGCAATTATAAAATTGTAAATTTTCCTAATTGTTGCTACTGTCTTGCTTTCAACTGTTGATAATGAATTTCACCTTGTGAGTCTTTGATGATCTTAATGAATGAAAAATTGGAATTTTAATCATACCATATTACATTAGACAATAAACTTTTTAATTAAAAAACTTGAAGCAAACTTCTTTCTAGAAACGAGTGGATACTATAAAACAATTGTATGCCAAGTTTTAGTTTTCTAGTAGATGTTACTGGCTTGTTCCAGTCTCTTAATAATGTAGCTCACTCTATTAACCCTGCTGTTCTGTTCGGTCAAAAATGTCCAATTTGAAATTTTTTATTTAATTTTTCCTTTCTTTATGAACAACCATGTTCACATACAGTATAATAATGCAACAGGTATTCAAACAAACACTTAAATTAGCTAAAAATCAAGACTTTAATAGGGCCTGTCACAAACGATCAACATTATAAGTGTATAGCAGACCTGAACAGAACAGCAGGATTAAAAAGAGGATATGCAGATATAGTAATAAAATATTAATTAAAAAAAATTTGTCAGCTCAACTGAGCCCCGGTGCACGGTCTACACTCCAGTATAGCAAAGTAACACTTTAGAAGAAAGTCGTCCAGCTCCAAATCATCCGGTTTTCAATAAAAATTCATTTTATTAGCAAGTCCATTAAAAGCAATACAGTATATACTAGGATACAGAGCATACACAGATAAAAAATTCAACGTATCAGGCAAAGCTGGTCCAACTTTTTTCTATAGTGTTCCTGTAATAAAATATTAAAAAACAATAACCTATATTATAATTTCAAATTGGAGGATAATACATATTGTCATATAGGGATTCTTATATTTAAAAATAGCTAAAGTAACCTTTTAGATCAAGGCCTGTCTTTGGAAATAATGAAGTATTCACCAACAGAATTGGTGTGAATCTAGTGGATTCTCCCCTTTTTTTCGATTATTGGATTTTGTGCTAATACATTTTTAGACGGGTTAACTTCTTTTGTCTTCATATTATATCAGTTTATATTACATCGGATCTTGAAGTACCAGTTATAGATGACTCATTGGCATATTGCTTTTAGCTTTGGGCTACATGGAGAGTTTTGGGCAATAGTCTCCAGTTATAGGCTATAGAAGAGCATTAGGTTGCACCAAGCCACACAAATCTCCACATTAGACGCTAACATTTTAATACTTGCATTTATCTGTTAATACATTTATACTTTTTAACATTTGCTCTCTTGTCGTTATTATTTGTTAATTTCTTCCCATTTTTAAAATATATAGAGATTGGTGTATAAAAATATGTAGCTATATAACATATAGGGCAGCACGTTTACTCTTCGTATAAAGGCTTGCATGCAAAATAGTTTTCAGCTCCTAACTTAAACATATTCTCTGTTACCAATACATTCTAAACTGATTTTATAAACCATATTATTAAGTACTAAATGATTTTTGAAAAATGCGACTTAAGCCCATGATTACACAAAGAAGGGTTTAAGCTACAAATCCTGTCACTTTAAAATCTAAATGCCATAGCACCACCTAGTGAGAAGCACCGTGGCATTAACTCTGTCGATTGCAACATGCTTAGTGTCTGGATATCATTGAGCATGTGTTAGGAGCATAAATGCTCACTTTAAATGAACTCTTATTTGCCATACTTGGCATTTTAATTTAGTCAAACTATAGTGGCCCTTTAAGATTATAGCAATACTGTGCAAGTGACATCTAGATGAACTGTGAAATTCATTACTTTATGCCGTTTGTGATTATTTATGTCAAGACTCCTATCTCTTGAAATTGCTACAAGAAACAACATCTAGATCCCTGTGGAAATTTCTCCCCATACTGATACGGTATATATCAACCTAATGTATCGAAAAGAGTTTAAGACTTGTAATCTTTGAGGCACAAGCAGAAGAGGTAAATTCCTCTAAAATGTCTCTACCATTAGAAGAAGAAAACATACAATTAAGCCTAGAGTTTGGGAATGTGCTGTTCAATCAACACTTGTGTGCTGCTATCTACACTCATTGCATCCATGATTCTTTAATTAAATACTGACAAGATGGAGAAAGGCAGGTAACTTTGGCATAAGGTGTTGTAGAAGAAATGCTAAAAATGAGGTATCATACTTATTTTCTTTCTAGGTAATATAAAATAATCACATTAGCCTTAAATATTTTTAGAGAACACTGTGATTAAAATATGTGTAAGGCCAAAACAGTAAAAATGGAAATTTTACGTCAAAAGTAAAAAAAATAATAAACTCCCCATTCTGCACAGGTATTGATGATACTTTACACTACACATAATATTAGGTCACAAATTTGTTGTTATTGCTAAAAAATGGAATATTAAAATAAATAGTTGATATAAGAAAGGCAGATCGGTTATCTCAAATTAACGAGTTCACAACAGAGTAAAATTGCTTAAAGCTGACGCTAAGTTTTCACTTTATGTCACCATATATAACATTATCCTTATGAGTAGGGTAAGCTCAAAATGCCTAGAAAATGATATTATCCAGACATGGTCCATGAAGTGGTTTTTGTTTTGTACATGCGCATCAACCTTTGGATGAATGGCTTCTTACACTATTTATTACTCCTATTTTGATACCTGTGGAATCCGACTAATAAATATATGTCACCAAATATGGAAATTTTAATGTAAGGCTATTTACTAGAATTGCCTAAAAGTATACTTAAAATGTCATTTAAATGTAGTAATTTAAATAGATAGATAGATAGATAGATAGATAGATAGATAGATAGATTATATGATGGAATTATAATCAGCCAGTTTCATATACAGATGGTCTATGTACTTTTTTGATGACTAATCACTGTCACTGATTTTCTCATCTCTTGTCCTTTATCACTTATTGTTCATTACACATTGTTCATCACTCTTCACTTGCTGTTATCCATTATAAGTCACATCCAATCCTTCTTAATACACTTGCATCTAAACGACAAATGATGCTTTCAATGTGATTCTGATGTTGAAAGATGACACACACTATAGGATAAGGATACACCATTATGACTACATGCATGAGCTCCCCTGGAGAAAAACAAATGGGTATGATATATAGTTGCAATGGATATGACAATGCAAGAAGTCAACATAAGTAGCAAACACCTCCACTCCTTTTTGGCATCCAAACCTGTATGTAATCTGCATAATATTAGAATTATACAGAACCTAGTTCTCTCTCTTTATATACAAAGTTGATAACTTAATCACGAATGAATTGTTTTTTATTAAACTCCTTTTATATATATATATTATCTGGTGTATTTTATTAAGATTAAGTAATATCCTATGATAAAAGACACGATTACTGCTTATGGTAACAGTTTTATTTTCACAATTCGTACATTACCACTTAGCGTTTGTCATTTATTTTTTGTAGAAAATTAATTCTACTTTTGTATTTATTTATACACCAAACTTCACAAATGCCGCTAATTTATTGTGCTGTACATGTTGTAATAGTCTTTAAAATATCAAAAATGTGTATAGTTTTATGTTATGATTATTATTATCACTATGCTGAATTTTGTATGATAATAATAATAAAGCTTTATTTATATAGCACCAACATATTCCGCAGTGCTTTACAATACAGTGGTTCGAATATGGAAAATATTCAATACAATGCAGTAAGTAATTCCAGTAGAGAAAAAATACAGTACAATAGTTGGATACAATACAATAAGCATAGACCCAATGTAAAAAATACCATAAATAAAACAAAAAATAAAGGTGACACTGCTTAAAAGAGCTTACACTCTACAACGTGATAGGGGTTACACAAAGTACAGGGGTATTAAATCACTAGTCGTACACTTCCCAAGCATCTAGGACTGTGTGATATATAATATCAACACAGATAATATATTAAAAAATTATATATATATATATATACACACACATATATTTATTATTAATAGTATAGTAGTAGTAGTAGTAGTAATGTTTCAGTGATTACTTTTAATTAACATTTTTTTTCTAAGGGAAAATATATTTAAAGGTTTTTTTTTGGTTTATCCAATAGAGAAATTTTTCATCTTGATCTTTAAAGAGATCTCCCATGTTCCTACTCCCCTGTACCCCGAGAAATACATTTTAGAAAGTTTATAGATACAGAGTCTGGAGGGAGTTCATTTGACTCGCAGTCCTGCTTCTCACAGATCCTCCTCTCCTCCTGCCTCTCTGTTCAGCCTTTGTGTTCAGCAGACTCAGCAGATGAGTGGGGCCACACACACAAGAGGAGGTGGAACACACAGGCAGAACAAAGAGGCAGTAGGAGGGGAGGATGAGTGAGAAGCAGGACTGTGAGACAAATGAACTCCCTCCAGACTCCTTATCTCTAAACTTTCTAAAGTGTATTTCTCAGGGTACAGAGGGGGTAGGAACATGGGAGACCCCTTCCTTAAATGCACCATTCACGCTTCATTCAGTGTTGCTTTCACTTTGGAAAGCACCAAGGGGTTGACAGGTTCTCTTTAATTACTTTTAATTATAACATATTTGTACATGTATAAAAATATTGGTAAGCCCTAACAAAGCTGTAACAAAGGGACATATAATCATACTGCTTTAGGGACCTCGCAATGGACCTGGAACTGCCTTACTATAAAAAGTATAGGCCTCAGTTGCAGTGAAAAATGTGATCTATTGCTGTGTGCTCACGGTCAGGAGGAGCTGCGTGTTGGACGCAGCTCCTCTGGACCTGAGGGAAGCCGCGGGTGGCCACAGGAAGACCGCAGCTGCCCTGTACTCACCATGTGCGGTGGGTGCAGGGCAGCTTCTCCCTGCAGTCACCACATGCTGCGGAGGAGCGGAATGGCGGCAACCAGACCTCAGCTGTCTGATCGCTGCGGTCAGGTTGAACATAGCGAGGATGGAATTTCTTGCAATTCCATCCACTATGCTTATAATGTAGTACGCAGCGTTTTGGACGCAGTGGCAAGATGCTGCATCAAAACTCTGCGTATACTGATCGTGTGCACACAGCCTAAGGGAGGTTCCTCTAAGGCAGAGGTAGGGATCTACAGGCCTCGAGAGCCACCAACAGGTCATGTTTTCAGAATTTCCTAGCATTGCACAGGGGTTGGAATAATCACCAGTACAAGTGTTGGTGGCTCTCAAGGCCTGAAGTTCCCTGCCCCTGCTCTAAGGCTCTCCCTTTAAATGTATGCTTAGAATGCAGGACCCAAAGGGTAAAGGATCCAATATTAGAATATTCTCTAATCTGTGCTGCTAGGGCCGCTCTTGTGTATGACAGATGTTACTAAGCGTCTCACAATCAGCATGACGAGTGTGGTAATTCCAAATTTGCAACTACTTCCCATGAGCATATGTCAATTTTATATATGATACAAAAGAAATTATGGGATATAAATTGTTTGATACTTTTAATACTTTGTATTATTTTAAAAAGTTACATTTATTATAGTGCAAATAACTTTTTAAAGTTTGTGCCCATGTGGAGTTTTTGGGGAATTTTTGACTCTGCATATGTTCACAAAGCAACTTTATTTAAACCATGACACATCAACTAGAGACAAGAAACCGCAGCGTAAAAAATGCACGTTAAAAATGCTTTCGAAAAACTCAATGAAAAGACACAAGTATTCTAATTTAAATAATAGATAAAGAAATGGTGCAAAAATGTGGAACATCAAAAACTCACCAAAAGCCTATGGGAAGTGAATGTAATTTTATCTCTGCAGCCAACAATATACTGCTATATAGATGGACAAAATGTGTAAACATTTAAACAGTTATCATTGTTTTACTTTCCATTTAATAAATCAGTGTTACATATGAAAATAAGCAACTTTGCAATATTTAAACAGCTGCATTTCAATGAATTATAATATCATCAAAAAGTTAATTTATTTCAGTAATTCAATACATAAAGTAAAACATATATATTATACAGAATCATTATAAACAGAGTGATCAATTTCAAGTGTTTATTTATGTTAATGTTGATGATTATGGCTTATGGCCAATGAAAACCCATATGTTATTATCTCAGAAAATTAAAGTAGGGAGGATGAAGGGTTTGAGAGATAAAATATTACCTAAATAGGTATCAGAGTCTTTACCTTGTGTGGTTGTGAGAGTCACAACCACTATAAAAACATATCACGGCTGCTGCAGTCCCAGCAGGGTGCATATAGAGTATATCATCAACATTAACATAAATAAATACTTGAAATAGATCACTCTGTTATAACTCTATATAATATATGCATATCACTTTATTGAATTACCGTACTGAAAAAAAAAATTTTTTGATGATATTCTAATTCATTGAAATGCACCTGTCTATAGTGTTAACTCTCAATTCCTGTCTAAAATCTGTCATTAAGATAGAAATATTTTCACTGTATTGAGGTAGAAGATGGCAGTTGCTGCCCATAGAGATGTACAGGGAATTACAGGGAGGAGCTATAGGCAAAAATGGACATTGTTATGCAGGTTCTGCTGAAACAACTGTAACATTTTATCTATAGGCACCACCCCCTCCACTGTATCGCCACCCAACCCTATAGACTGTGAGCCCTTGTGGACAGGTTTCCCTCCCCTCCTGTATCGGTACGACTTGATTGTCCATATATATTGTACCTGTCCTCGTCTACCCTTTCCATATGTAAAGCACCATGGAATCTAATGGCGCTATATAAATAAATAATAATAATAATAAAAACATGTTCTTATCCAAGTAGACAATAATCTACTATACTATGCAAAATACATGCTGTTTCTTCTTTTTTCTGTTTCTCTTCCTATGAATAGTCACCGAATGTGTCTCTACGACAACTAAAAGAAAGCTATATTAGATACAGGCTCAGAGCTCCGAATAGTTTTGTCTGTATGACAACAGACATGAAAATAATAGCTCTATCTCCTTATAGTGGGTGAGAAGAAAATGAACATATCTTGATTTAGCTATTCATCACCCAGACTTTATCTTTTTTTTTTGGCTTTTTTAAAATCAAGGAATAAAACCAAAACAGTGTGACCATTACCTCATGTTTCGCCGAGAGAGATGTACACAAAACCATTATAGTGATACAATTTAGTCTCCCTTTATGAAGAAAGTTATGGCAAACAGCACACACAAGGGTTAACATGCAATTTTCATAGTTCTTATCTGTTGCTACAGTAACAAAACCTAGAATGTGATCCTGAAATTAAGGGTTTAAGAAAGCGGTGTGATATCTTCCCAGTGTCCATTCGTTTTGTGAAGAAACACTGAGCTAATACACATCTTCTTTTTCAGTGTGGTCTGTACGAGTCTTATATCTGTCTGTTATATAAACTCATTTATAATCCAAAAGCGGCAAATAAATATTAAAAAAAATCAACATTTGTTCTTGATGACATTGAGTTAAATATAGCAGAAAACTAATTCAATAAAATAAAAAGTATATTCTTTGTACATCTATTTTTGTAGGTTATTGCATTTTAGACAAATGTTAATCAACATCACAAACCTAAAATAACTGAGGATAAAGGAAGTATAAAATAAGGAAGCTGGACATTCAACTAGAGACACTGTCTAAAGTGTAGGTATAAAATAAGACAATCATATATTTAATATCAATTATTTTTTAAATTTTGCTTAATGTTGTTCATGCCTGCATATATATTATTGCTAAATGTTTTACAAATGATAAAACTTAAGAGCATGTCTACCCATAAAATGCAATGTGGTGTAATAGGGTACACTATTGTTTGGATAGGTAAAATGCTTTAAACATCACAAATATTCAGATGGCACAATTGGTTGATTACCTACATTATCATGTGATGAAAGGCTTTTCTATCAGGCTATAGCATGGACTTTGCTGGGAACATTGTTAATTAGAGTTACCTGTCCCATAAGTTTAGGGTGCAATATCTCGTTATTAAGGTACATGTGCACATGGAAGCTTATAATTAAATTTTAAATTAGGAAGAGGGAGCTTTGTACACATTGATTTTGGGCATAATATGTGAAAGCCGCATACAGTTGACACTGGAAGTTTTACATACACTATATAAAAGACTCAAATGCATGTTTTTGTCACTATTTGACATGAAATTAGAATATACCTTTCCCGTTTTAGGTCAATTAAGATTACCATAATTATTTACATTTGCCACATGCCAAAATAATGGGAGAATGTTTTAGGGCAATTTATTACTTTTTACAGAGTCACAATATTACATACATTTCATTAGTATTTGGTACCATTGCCCTTAAACTGTATGACTAGGTCAAACATTTTGGATAGCCTTCCACAAGCTTCTTATAATAGTTGGTAAGAATTTGAGCTCTTTCTCCTGACGGAACTGGTGTTACTGAGTAATTTTTGTAGGTCCCTTGCTCGCACCTGCCATTTCAGCTTTGCCATACATTTTCAATAGGATTGAGAGCAGGGCTTTGTGATGGCCACTCCAAATATTGGCTTTGTTATCCACATGCCGCTTTGTAACCATTTGGCAGTATCTTTGGGTCATTGTACAATTGTCAACCATTTTTTCGTTGACGGTTTGAGATGCTGTTTCAGTATTGCCACATAACCTTCTTTCCTCATGATGAAGTGCACCAGTACCTCCTGCAGCACAACAACCCCACAACATGTTTTCACAGTTGGGATGATGTTATTATACTTCCAATCTTCTCCCTTTTTCCTTCAAATGTAATGATGGTCATTATGGCCAAACAGTTCAATTTTAGTTTTGTCAGACCGCAAACATGTCTCCAAAAATGTAGGTTTTTGTTTCTGTGTGAATTTGCAAAAACAAATCTGGCTTTTTTTATATTTCTTTTGGAGTAATGGCTTCTTCCTGGCAAAGTGGACTTCCAGCTCATGTTGATACAGAGCTCGTTTCATTGTGGATAATGACACAATCTTACCAGATTCTGCCACCATCTTCACAAGATCTTTTGCTTTTGTTCTTGAGTTAATATGCACATGTTGGACCACAGCACGTTCATCTCTGGGACACAGAACCCATCTCCTTCCTGAGAGGTATGATGGCTGGACATTCTTATCTTGTTTGTACTTGAGTATAATTGCTTGTACAGATGAACAAGGCACCTTCTGGAATTTGCATCCAAGGATGAACCAGACTTGTGCAAGTCCACGATTTTCGTTCTGATATGTTTGCTGATTTCTTTAGACTTTCCCATGATGCTACACAAAAAAGTAATGCGAGTAATTCCTCAACTGCCAGACCCTATATAGAGGTCTGGCGGCAGAGGAAAAGGCAGCATTCCCTACATGATTGTTTAAAACTCTGCGGTAAAAAGCCGCCAGGTTTTAAACAATGATGTAGTCCCCTACTCCTTCCCCGCAGCCTGACAGCAGGATCCTCCGCTCCCCCCTGCCGCCCCCCACCCAATCCTGAGTTAGGAGTGGGCGTGGAAGCGAGCAGCAGGGAGCGGAGGATGCAGGCAGGGAAGCCGCCAGTGAGAAGACTTCACCAGTGGCTTTCTCCTCCTGTTCTGCGCTCCCTGATCCCTTCTGCCCCTCCCTGCCCGCTCCTAACTCAGGATCGGGTGGGGAGGCGGCGGGGGGAGCGGAGGATCCTGCTGTCATGAGTGAATCACCGCTGTCAGAGCAAGGTGATCTCTGTCTCTGCCGGCTTTCGCTGGTATTTTCAAATGAACAGCTGACTCAGGTCAGCTGTTCATTTGAAGTAGCGATGCTGGCAGGGTTCATGTGAGTTCATGCTTCACTGCATGAAATCACATGAATTTTCTCACGCCCGGGTGCACAGCTCTGCTACATTCTGGTAGAGGTTCTCTACCAGAGATGTAGAAGTGCTAAAGAAGAACCCTGCATTGGATTGCAGCGGATGGAAGAGGATTATTTTGGACTAAAGATGGAGTCTCAAATTGTATTTTTTGTTTGATTTCTAATAAAAAAAAGTTCTCGGTGTTGTGTTTTTTATAAAATACTTTAATAGAAATTCATGGCGGTCATGTTAATATGGCGTGACCCATGAATTTTGGCTTAGGGCCAGCTGATAGCACAAGAAAGCCCTAACCTTTTTATTACCCAGTGAGCCAACGCACCAAGGCCCTAGATGAGTTGGATACAGCGCCAGAGGATGGCACTTCATGAATGCATGTCTTCTGGGGTGCTGCGGACTGCAATTTGCAGCTGGGGGGCCAGAAGCTATGGACTCCCTGCGATGGGATTCAAGCCCCAGTTGTTTAGCTGTACCTGTCTGGCCATAAAAATTGCGCGAAGCCAGGCATTTTTTTTTTATTATTTCATGAAATTTATGAATAATAAAAATAAGGGCTTCTTCTATTCTGTTTCCAGCAGGTAAGATAGCACCTGGTGTCGGGGGCAGCCGCTCTGCCTGCTGTACTGGCTGGATACAAAAATATGGCAAAGCCGCGCCAAATTTTTGGGAATAGTTCAAAAACAATAATTTTAAAAAGGCACTACATCTTTATTAACACCTCGACATGGTGGAGGGGTTTAATAAAGATACAGTTCCTATTTTTGGATTTTTTAATGGATTTTCTCAAAAATTTTGGCGTGGGCTTCGCCATATTTTTGTGTCCAGCCGGGTACAGCAAGCAGGATCGAGCTGCCCCAACCCCCAGGTGCCTACTAATACCTGACTGGATACAGAATATAAAGGAAGCCTTTTTTTTTATTATTTCATGAATTTCATGAAATAATTAAAAAAAAATGCCTGGGGCTTCGCGCAATTTCTATGTCCAGCCAGGTACAACTAGGCAGCTGGAGGCTTGAATCCGCAGCGCAGGGAGGCCAAGCTTTCTGGGCCCCCACGCTGCGAATTGATGTCCGCAGCCACCCCAGAAAATGGCGTGTTCAGAAACCGCCATCTCCTGGAGCTGTATCCAGCTCATCCAGGGCCCTGGTGCACTGGCTCACTGGTTAATAAAGAGGTTAGGGCCAGCTTTGTGTTATCAGCTGGCCCTAACCCAAAATTCATGGGGTCACGCCAATATTAGACATGATTGCCATGAATTTCTATTAAAGTATTTTTTAAAAAAAAACACAACACCGAGAAAATTTTGTTTATTAGAAATGAAACAAAAAATACAATTTGAGACTCTCATATTTAGTCCAAAAAATCCTCTTCCATCTGCAGTAGATCAGTGCAGGGTTCTTCTTTAGCTCTGCTACATGTCTGGTAGAGAATCTCTACCAGAGATGTAGCAGAGCTGTGCACCCGGGCGGGGAAAATTCATGTGAGTCATGCAGGGAAGCATGAACTCACATGAACCCTGCCAGCATCGCTACTTCAAATGAACAGCTGACCTGAGTCAGCTGTTCATTTGAAATACCGCGGGAAAACCGGCGAGAGCAGAGATCACCTTGCTCTGACATTGGTGACTCGCTCACGACAGCAGGATCCTCCGCTCCCCCCGCCGCCTCCCCACCCGATCCTGAGTTAGGAGCGGCAGGGAGGGGCAGGAGGGATCGAGGAGTGCAGAACAGGAGGAGAAAGCGCCGGTGAAGTCTTCTCACCGCGGCTTCCCTGCCTGCAGCCTCTGCTCCCTGCTCCTGCTGCTGCTCCCCGCCCGCTCCTAACTCAGGATCGGGTGGGGAGCGGAGGATCCTGCTATCAGGCTGCAGGAAAGTGAGTAGGGGGCTACATCATTGTTTAAAACCCAGCGGCTTTTTACCGCTGGGTTTTAAACAATCATGTTTGGAATGCTGCCTTTTCCTCTGCCACTTGACCTCTATGTATGGTCTGGCAGCTGAGGAATTACTCGCATTTCCCATTGACTTAAATTACTCGTTACTTAGTGAGTAATCGCAAGGATACTCGCAGAGTAACGAGTAGCCCGAGTACTGTACTATTCGGCAAGTACCAAATAGTAACAAATATACTCGCTCCTCCCTAGTCATATAGTGAAAAAACATGCATATGTGATTTTTATATAGTGCTTGTAAACTTCTACTTTCAACTTTAAATAAACCTCATGTGAAGGTACTCGTATGTATAAATTCTATATTTTTTCAGGCTGAGGTTTCCTGAAATCCGCTTTTAAATGTGCTTAAATAATGCTACAAAAATAACATATGCACAGTAATGCCAAAACAACTTGTTGTGCATATGGGCAGTGTTTATTACGTGCCTCGGGGCTAAAAAGCCATAAAGCGGCTAAAAGAAGTGACCTGACCATTCTTCAGCTGGCTTATGTTTGTAAACCGTTAGCTAATTTATATATACCGATAAGAAAAGATGCTGTAAAAAGAACCATAAAGGACAACAAAGAGCATACTTCAGAAAAACAGTCCACATTTTCCTGATGCTCTTTCTGCTGCAAAAAATCAGTGGGTAAACCAGCACCTAAATGAAGTCAAGATACATGCTTACACGATAGCAACTCTGTGATTGGCATACATATGGGCAGGGGTGCACTAGCCCCTGCGCCTGAGCCGATTGAGGCCGGGGGGGGGGGGGGGTGTGCGGATCTCGGCCCCGCCGCCCCTGCAGCCTTGTTGCGGTCCGGGGGGGCTGGCGGATCTCGCCCGCGCCCGGCAGCCTACAGTGCCACAGCGCCCTTTACGCTATTGCCGGAAGTCTGTCTCTCTGAGCGGCGCTGATGTTGTGGCGCCGCCCCTTCTCTGATGCGCTCCCTGCTGCCGCCGCTCTGGACTCAGGCTCACATGTCCAATGGACGGTGCGGCCCTGCATATGGGCACAGTACATTAAAAGAAGCAGATCAGAATGCATAGAGAATATCGAGCAGTCAAAGCATATAAAAATTAATAAATCAGCTATTTGAATAATATTTTAACTTTTTTAGTTTGAAGTGGACAGCTCCTTTAATAAGTTGTATAGAAAATCTACATTATGGCCTAGGCTTTTTAATATTAATTTACCTAAAACAGTGATCAATGGAAGACATTTTAAGCTCATCACTGTTAATTTCTGTTGCAGGATTCTGCCTTTATACACTCACTACACTCACGATGCTGTTAGCGTTTACAACCAGCATTAAATCTTAGCATGAAAAATTACAACTGAAAGATTTATTTGGAAAGAAAAGTATCATTTGCTTACTACACCTGCAGACTCATTAAATTTAGAACAGGCTCATTTCCAAAAGTCAGTACCGAAACAAAGCACTTCGCTTTTCTGTGTACAGTTACAATATGGTGTCAGGTCCATTAGAAATTGAATATTGAAACATTTATAATGATCTTTTTGTAGTTTTAATTTTATGAATCTAAGTGTTATGATAGTGACAGATGGTGTCTATATTTCAGAATAAATTGCTGGCTTTAGCCTAGCTATCCCACCTGCAGATTATACTTGCTTTGTAAAAAACACAAAAAAATCCCATCATGGCATGCCATAATGATAGACTAAAAATAAATGTATATTTTATTTTCATATTTTCATTTAATGAATTCGTTTATATGTCATAGTATTTACATGAATCTATTTGTACTTTTTTAGAATTACTTACAGATTATAAATAGGAATAACAGTTAAAGTTGCAATGTTTTTGCTGCCCCATCTGATACCATAGCAATATGATATATTGGGAGAGACCCTGATTCCAGCAATGTATGCCTTATTGAACGGCTTGTTGTTATTTTGTTAAAATCACAGTTTTCTCTGCTACAGGTTTACCAGTTATCTGAATATTAAGCTCACAGTGTAATAGAAAGCTGACAATCAGTGATAGAAGGTATAAGGCTAAGTGCCCACTATGCAGTTTTGCTGCATTTTTTTTTATGCATTTCTGATCCAAAAACACAGCACCCACATCTTTGTAATGCAAGTCAATGTGCTTTCCCAATAGTGGTTCCTACATGTGCATTTTTGGATGCTGCCTTTTTGCAGCAGAAATCGCCAACATGTTTTTATGTTCCTGCAATTAACTTGCCCGTTTTTGGTCTGATTTGTTCTCATCTATTTTAACACCCCCAAAAAAGCAACATAAATGGATGGGTATTCCAACATTGGTTGTGCTTTTTTCCTGCGATTTCCAAAACAAAAATGCTGCAATACTCACCCTTTCCAGTGATTCCACGGCAATCCCCGTCACTCTCCAGTGATCCTCAGTGATTCTTCCTCCGTGCAGCAGTAGTAGATGTCTTTATTTATCCATATATGAGCCACATGGCTTGCAGGATATGACATATAGATAATGACATTTCCCGCTGCTGCACGGAGGAAGAATCGAAGGGGATTACCGTGGGCTCACTGGTAAGGATGAGAAAGTTTCTGTGAGTCTGTCTGTGTGTGTTTGTCTGTCTCTGTGTGTATCTGTCTGTGTTAGTGTGTCCCGTTATTTGCACTGTTTTTGTGCTGTGTTTGTATGTACACAAATGCAATAGGTTTGTGCTGCTTTTGCTGTATTTGTGTAGCTGTCAAATGCAGCACGGGGGGCACATAGCCTAATTATACAGAGTTCATGAATATGTTTCACTACCTGCGAGAAGGTTTACTAGTCCTCTAGTGGTAATCCCCTGTTGATGAAACAGCAATTGTATGAAAACTATACCAAGCAGCATTGCAAGTGACACATCGCTTAAATCATGTTATCCATATCATGCTGCTCTAAGAATAGGTGTCAAAAACCTGCTCATAGATTCGCGTTAACATTACTTTTTGCAGATCACTGTGGTACTCCACACCATAAAGACAATCTTGGTCAAAGTGAGATGTAGATACTTGTTTTAGTCATGTCCCCAACTGCTATTAGCCTGCAGATATTGAGTTATTCTGTAGGTTAATATAATTCTACAGCTGTCTGGCTGCCACACTGAAAGCTACCGGGAGGAAATTAACTATTCCTTCTGGCATCCTTTGGCTTTCAGTCATTGAGGCATCTGTTGCTACTTGAAGCAACTGCTTAGTACAGCTTAGTACATACTTAAGGCTTGCTATAAGCACACCCTGGCACATTGACTGACATATGACTCTGCAGCATATCTGTGCAGAGCCAGGTGTCAGCCAATATGCTGACATGTTCCTACAGCTGCTGCTCATTGTTTACTGAGCCATGATTGAAACCACACCAGCATGCCTCTATGATTAAAAGCCAAAGGATGATGGTAGGAATAAAGTTCAATTACTCCCGATATCTGTGCTTTCAGAATAGCAGATAGACAGCTTTAGAACACTACTAACCTGCAGATTAACCCTATTTCTGCAAGGTAATAATGTTTGGTTACATATTAGGTTTTTTTAAGCCAAGGTTAAAATACATTAATTTATTCTCTATCTGTGTTCATTGAAGTTCTCAATGGAATCAACCAATCACCAAAAACTTATAATAATTGATGAAGCAATAATAAAATGCTAGTAACAACCTACAGTAATTTGATGTCCATGCTTTTATCTTGGCACCTGAATGTGTTCCTACGGACAAATTTTCTAAGATGTCCCTTTTATTCCATTGACACAATTTATGTCTTTTGTCTGCTCCAGTCATTCTATTGGCTTCATAAATGTTGTCTGGATGCAGCTGATGTGTAGAGGCTTTACACAAGGATTCCACATGAGGGAATAGTAAATGTAATTGGAGAATAATTGTTCTGGACTGATTGCAGGAATAATATTAAAATCTATTAATAACTAAATCTTTACAATTTGTATTGACTTTCATTTTACTAAATATGGCCAACATATCTTCAGCTATTCGAGGCAATGTTAGCAATCCTGTTCCATAGCAGCTCACGAAGAACAATTTACTCACAAAGGAACAAATCATTTATTTCCTATACTGTATTAATCAATTATAGATAATGGTAGCAGTGCAGAAAAACACTTTCTAATGATTTTATTGCATACATCAACAACAATGCTTTAAACATGGACGATGAGAATGTAGAGTCCTTGGTTGTTCAAAATGGATTGTTGAAAGCTCATTTAAGTATTTTTTTCCTATCACCAAAGACACAAGATATCGTTACCAAAAGTCAATTTCCTCATCTAAGACATAATACTTTAGATCAGAATATATACCAGCAGAGTTGGATTACTAACTCTGCCATTGCATTTCACAAATGTTAAAACTTTAAATGACAGCCTGTTCAAGGATCAATTTTAAAAATGCTTCACACCAGGCTGAAATAAGTAATGTACAGCAAGTCATTTGTGATGTGAGAACTACTGCTAAAGCTTGCTCATGAAAAAGAAGTTAGGGTTATGGTACTCTGTTTGGATTTTTTTAATGGTACTTTTTATCAATACATTGTAAATATTGATAACTGGCATTCCATATTTTTATGAAAACAAAAGCAAAAAAAGACAATGTATTTAATGTAGACATGAACATAAATGGGAGAAGGATAATCTGTATTTCAGTGTTCAAGTATCAAGATGCTAATTTAGGTATCGATTTACTCTACCGAATAACATTCCAGTAAATGGATTATAAAAAAGTTACGTTTACATATAACCAAAATAAGTAAGAGAAACTATTTAACAAGATTTCCAAGAACCCTATTTGGAAACTTAATGGAAATTATACTCAGTTGGTATAGAGCTCCAGATAGTGTATCTAGAATGATCCCTTCATTCACACCACATTTCACATCTGATGAAAATGGCTGATAATTCAGTTCTGTTCTTCACTTTTATTAAACATATTACAGGACTCAACATCCCCAAATGCCCTCAATTAACTTTATGTCTCATACATTTTAATTGATCCCCCCTACATATTAGATCAATAATTGGACATGTGTTATTGGCAGCTCACTAAGACAGCAAGAAATTGAAGAAACTCCTCTTTCTCATTGCTGAATGAGACATGTAGGCTGATAACATTCAATCAAAAATTGTGTTTGTTATTTTGTCAGATATAAATCTAACTTTGTAGTTTTTACCATATTTTGTTCATAAAGTTTCTTGACTATAGGGAAAACTAACATACTTCTGTGTTAAAGAGTAATTAAACATGTCTAAATTTTTAGTTGATAGGTGTTTTGTTATTTAGCTCAGCTTACGTATTTAGCTCAGGGATAGGGATTAAATATGGGTAATGAAATATCACTTATGCAATGTACAAAGATATCACTGGAACCTCACTGGAACTATTGTTTCGATTGGCTCTAGAAAGGAGTGTTTTAGTTATAAATGTAGCTGTCTATTAAAGCAGCTCACCCAATTGCAGTTTTAAATTTAAAATGCTAGTTTTGTACTACAAATTCCATAATCTTAATGTGCGAAAACCACATGTAACTATTGTCTTCTCTTCTCTAATTTGGGAAATGGTGCTTGAGCCTATTAGACATGCAAAAATATTCAATTTTGCTGTAAATATTTCTGATGATAACAATTACCTAGAGGAAAACTGTCAATTGATCTGACACTTGTATTTTACTAACTTTTGGCTTCTGAATCAAACAGTGACTAAGGTTTCTCTATCACAACTATGTAACCCTAGAATGCTTGACGTCTGAAATATACACTTTCTCATAACCCGGGAACTCAAATAAATAACTTTTACAAGTGTAGTTCAAACTTAAATTACAAAGTACGAAAAATGCACAACATTGTAATTATAATTTTTTGCAGAAAACACCAAAAGGTAAGTACATGAATCCTTTTTATCATTTAGCAATTTTTTTTCAGATTTCAAACAAAGATATGAAAAACACACAAACGGGTATATAAATGTTGAAGTAAACTAACTGAGCTACATTTCTTTTCAAAATTTTCCTTTTCAGTCTTGTTGATCTTCTGCACGCTTTACACATGTTATCTTTTCTAAAGAATGTTTTTTCTACAAACATTTTCTCCACAAATGGTACAGTAATGCTCAATTTTCCTGTCTTTGTTTGTTAGAGAAATAAAACAATGCTTTTATTTTCTTTCTCCTGGCTCTGGAATTGCCTGAAAATGTACGCCACACCTTTTCACAACTTCTCTAGTTTGCTTTGGCAAGCATTTTACGTTGCTTTGCTGCATCATGTGAAGTATTACAAGTTCATGGCAAAGGTCCTTCAAGGATAGGTGTCTCCTGTCCTTCCTCCAATCATGGAGATTGGGATGAGTTTCAGTATAAATAATGTAGGAATTAAGGACCGATACATCAAGGATATTTGAAAAAATGCAGACAGGCCAATGTTTTCTTTGCCTCTTGCATGAATAGTCTTCACCTATTTCATCCATCTTGTCCACATCTCCTTTAATTTTATTATAGTGCAGGATGATTTTTGATTTCTGTTTCCTGTCATTGCTGTCAATACTGGAATCATGATGTCCACTCTGTCTTAGTGCGTGACATAAAGGTAAAGTGCTTCCCTTTCCCTTCCTTCTCTCACCCTCAGCAGCTCTTACCTTTTAGACTTTCTTCTAGGTGATGTACAATACTCTGGATTTTTGTGGCTCACAAGGCATATACTTTGCAAGGTTCTGTTAGAAACAAAGAGGCTGAGAAAGAAGCAGAATCCTTCCTCCCAACATCAGATGGCATCATCTCAGGTCCTTCACCAATTAGCTCACATTGCATGCTGCCCCCTAAATGCTCATTACTGTGTTCAGAATGACCTGCGATAATGCCATGACCTTATGACATTGGGAAGGAGGAATCAGTTTCCCTTCCAAGATCACATGGCCATTACATCATCACAGGTCTTTCATTACAAGCACAAAGGCATGACCACCCCCTTCCCCAGCAACCCTGAATACAATAACACAGTAACTTGAGACACAAATACTGATGAGTACATGATAAACATAGTACAGGCCTAAAAGGTTCTGTAAAATATAATAATAATAATAATAATAATAATTTTTATTTATATAGCGCCAACATATTCCGCAGCACTTCACATTCACAATACAAAGGAATAAATATGGAATTTCCCCCAAAAAGCATTGTTATACCAAAATACTTAGTACATAAATTATACAAACAACTGGATATTATCAACAAATACATACGTTAGGAATACCTAGAGTTTCAAAATTCTAACTAAAGTAATTTTCCAGAAAATAGGAAAAAAGTAAGTTACCAGGTTTAAAAGGCACAGGTTACTCATTCTAGGGTTAAGCTATAGAATTCTCTCCCTTTGTCTCTAAAACCATACAAAATGTACATATAATGGAAAATGATGAATGCAACCTGTAAGTAATGTTTATTTTAAGCTTTTTTTACTAATAGAAATACTATATTATTACTTTAAGTCAAATTGTGTACAAGAGGTAAAGTTAGGTAGCAGTTAAGGTAAAAAAAATAAGCTTATAGCTTCTCCTGGAATTTTCAACCTGTGAACAATTTTGTTTGATGTTCCAACAATTGTCATCCATCATATGTACATCCTATCTACTCTAATATCATGTATGTGATGCATGCATGTTCTGAATGAGGCTTTATTCCTGTGTCCAGTGGCGTAACTTGAAGCTCATGGGCCCCGATGTGAAAGCTCCAACGGGGCCCCCAATTATTGCAAATCTTTAACAGCATTAGTCTTTTTCTATAGGCCAAAGAGACATTTGGGGCCCCCTAGGCTCCGGGGCCCAGGTGCGATCGCAACCCCTGCACCTGTTGTAGTTACGCCCCTGCCTGTGTCTGCACAGCACACAGAATAAATGAGTTTGTGATTGTGCTCTCTACTTTAGTTGAAAGTACAGAATGCCTTAACCATAGGCAAAGTTATTTGATCTGATGCACTCTTCAGATACTGCAGGAAAGCCTCATTCAGATATCAATGCATAACAGACAAATTAACCAAAGATATGTACCCACAAAGCAAAGCCCAGTCCGTGTTCAGAGCACAGAGGAGGGATGATTTCTCTGCTAAACTCTGATCACTGCAGCGGTGAAAAAAGAATAGCACCTTGATGTTGTATTACTAATGGATGACTACTACAATGGTTTCACCACTGAAAGAATATATGCTTTGCTCACTAGAGCTGCTCTAGACTTCCTCTCACTGTCTGGACCTTCTGCCACTCTGAATACTGCATGAGTGATGAAATTGTAGCTCAGTACATAGCATTGAGCTGCATTGAGATATTGTCTGACCTCTACAGAAGATGTGTGTACCCAGTTCACAGCTCTGGCAGACATAGTGTTGAAGACACTATTGAATAGTGACCACAACAGTCTCCTAAGACCTGAGCCTTATGTATTTGGGGTGTGTCATGCTCAGAAACTTTCACACTAGCAAATAAAAAAGCTGACTCTAGTGGCTCCAGAAAAAAATGTATGAAAGAATAAATGTTAAAGTAGTAGATTTAATATTCTTTAAAAATAAATGATTTTACAATAATTAATTATTAACCCCTTTACCACCCAGCCTGCTTTTACTTTCCTGATCAAGTCATTTTTTGCAATTTTGAACAGTTACTGTGCGGTTATAACTTTGTAATGCTTCAACAGATCCAGGTGATTCCAAGACTGTTATTTCAATACATAATGCACTTCATTCTATAGCTATTTGTGGAAAAAAATCACAAATTTAGAAAAACGATGTATAATTTCACAATTTTAAAATTTTCACATTTTGAATTTATATTACCATTAAACCAGAGAGTTATATCATACATATTAGATAATAAATAACATTTTCCACACATGTACATATCTACTTTACATCAGCACAAGTTTTGAAACAACATTTTTTTGTTAGGAAGTCAGAAGGGTTCTAAGTTCATCAACAATTTCTCATTTTTCTAACAAAATTTACAAAGCCAGTTTTTTTAGGGACCACATCCCATTTGAAGTGACTTTGAGGAGCCTTTATGAAGAAAATAACCAAAAGTGACACCTTTCTAAAAACTACACCCCTTAGACTGTTAAACCCCTTGATGACAAATGGCATAATTGTACACTCTTGGTCACCTCCTTCCATTTGATTATGAGTTTACATGCTGAGTTTGCATCATCCCCCACACTTGTCAGCTGAACTGATCAGCTGGCATGTGTAGCTAACAGCACCTATCATATCAGTGATCCGATAGGCACTGTTAACCCCTTGGATCATGCTGTCAATCAATAACAGCATGATCCAAAGGACCACAGCAGGGATTGCACTGTTCCCACTGGCATCGGCGGCCCTGTGAGATGCTGAAGCATTTCTCTGCACAACACAGGCGATAGCACTGTGCAGTGCTGAGGCTCCATGTAGAGCCAAGTAACAGTTAAAAACTATTTTTAAAAATATGAAAATAATTAAAAAAACACAAAAAGGTCAAATCACCCCTTTTGCCCCATTAAAAACAAAACTATTAAGAAAAAATACACATATTTGGGCATTTCTGAATGTGGCAAGACAATCTATCAAAATTTAAAATCAATTTATTTAGATCTGTAAACTGCATAACAGAAAAAAATGCCCAAATGCCAAAATTACTTTTTTTGGGCGTCGCAGCATTGCCATAACCGGCAATCAAAACAACGTATCTACCAAAAAATGTTATCATTAGAAACCTCTGCAATGAAATTCCACCAAAAATGATCTGATTCTGGAAACTACATTCCCTGAAAGAATGTATCTGGATGTGTGGTGAGCACCTTGAACTCACATGTGCTTCACAGAATTGTATGACGTAGGAACATCAAAAAGGAAACATTTGATTTTCCCCACAGAAATGTTGTTTTAGTAGAATGATGGCAAAAGTAAAAAATCTTATGTTTGCAGACTAATCATTGTTCCAAGTGTTAGAAAGAGGGAGTTAGAAAACCCCCAAAAATTAACCCCAAACATTTTTTCAATAAGGTGAATGTCACCAGAACTGAAATTGTGTAATTATAACATGATTGCACATGCTTTCTTTGTTGCAGGAAGTTCATTTCTCCTTTATGTTAACATTCCTATTGACAGTGTTGTCCTTTGCTGGTAATATCACTATTTTTCTACAAAACAAATGCAAATTGAACATACTACGGTATGTTAAGTCTAGTAGTTCCTCAATTATTTCTTTGTTAGACACCTGTCCCATGTCTGGGCTCTTCTCTCTTCTC
Organism: Allobates femoralis; assembly: GCA_033576535.1. NCBI lineage: Eukaryota > Metazoa > Chordata > Amphibia > Anura > Aromobatidae > Allobates > Allobates femoralis. Next base: position 283,803,545 of record JARQOC010000001.1, read on the forward strand.
TCACAACCACTAAACTTTCTTGTACGCTATGTGAAGCTTTGAAAGAAGCCTGGTATACTCCGATGTGATTAACTTTGTAGGCCCATATAAGGCCTAACAAAACATATATATTGGTATTGGCACTAAGACATTTAATTTGTCTATATACAAAGATTCTCTTTGGTTTCTAGCATATCATCTGTCTTCCTATGGCTTCCATACCTCTGCTACCTGTCTGCTGTGTTCAGGTTGTCTTCTGCCTGCCTGTGGCTTTCAGTGCCTCTGGTAACAGTCTACTGTACCTTTGCTACTCTTTTGAATTTCTCCAGAATGCTGGATGTTTCCCATGTGCCTCAACTTGGGCAGCACCGATGTCCCTGTACATACCCAGACCTTGGGCTTTGTGGATCGACCTCGACTAGTGAGCCTAACAGTCTTGAAGACTAGTTCTCAACCTCCTTAAAAACCAAACGATTGTAGGCCAACACACTCAAACAAAATAAAAAAAAATTAAATTAAATATATACACAAAACAATGTAAAACAGGCAGATAATATGTAATAAAGTCTTCAGCCCAACAGTCTCCAGCTTATTTCTGGGCTCACTATGAAACCAAATTTTATTATGTGCCTGTTTTTATGATCTAATGAGTGCAATTACACCATTTTTACTGAAAGATCTGTCTGGCAATTGCATGATTGCCACTTTGGTGCCACATGGATATTTGCATTGACCAGCTTTAAGACATTGTTGTGGAATTATTAAACCCATGATTTTGTGCTCTTTTGCGTCAGCTTTGTGACAAAAACATATAAAATTCCTCACATGGTTCAAAATAGCTTCTAATTATTGAAGTTAGATAAATATGTGATGAATTGAACTTTATCTAACCTAGGGTTGTTGTTTTTCCCCCGAAAACCTTTAAACTACCACTTTAGGCCGAGCTTCAAAATCATGCTTTGGCGCTACAATTTAAACTTAATCTCTTCATTAGAAGAAACCTGTGGGTTCATTAATTGGTAAAAATAATTTAGCTGAGACATTTGCTATGTAGTGTATTTTTTCATTTAAACAAAAGATGGAGTTTAATCTTTTGCTTAGGAATCACTTTGTCTAATATTGCATCATTAAAAAAAGTTTATTCTAAGAAATATTACATTTTAACAAAGATTTGGAAAAGGTCTATTTTTTATATCAATTGTTGTTTACTGTCTTAAAGGAAATATTTCTTTGTCTATGTATGTAGATGGAATGATGAATTTTAACTCAATTAAATATTTTTTCATATTTTTATGTCTGCACAATGTTTAGTCTAGTTTACATTTAAAAAAGCCTTAAACATATATCTCAGTTTTAGTTTAATTGTATTCTAACTAAATTTGCATCTTCATCCTACTATGAACAAATTATGAGTTTAATGATGCACAGTTTCATGGGTCTTAATAAAGTTTGTAAAGGATCATTTTGCACAAAACCTCTTCCAGCTATTCCAGCTCCTAAATGTAATATGGGTTAATTTCCATATCACTCCTGGCCAGCTTGAATAACAAGAATAATATTAGTAATGTCCAGATGCACATAATTCTGGCTAGATGTCTCTTGCCAAAAGCAAAATGAATCGGAAGTCAGTGTCAATCATAGGCAATAGACTATGTTAATGCCTTTCAAATAGTTTATTCGTTTTCAAAAATAGTGCTTATTAATAATGCATTGCTTTAGTACCACGAAGGAATGTTGCTTATAAAACAGTTATAATTCATTGTTCATTACTTCTCTGATGAACAAAGAAGCACATTTCTGAAGGACAATTTTTCTTTTCTCTTTGGGTAGATAAAAAATGATCTCTTGCAAATGTTATTAATTGTATAGCAATTTCTTTGTATTTTTCTTAATCTGTATCCAGTTTATTTAATTTACTTGAAATATGAATTAAATATCTATAGAAATAAAAAACTATATCTTCCAGTGTACATACCATAGAATTTAAAATTATTAGTACAAATTCTTATTGACTAAAAATAAATGTATATATAGCAACATAGTAACATAGTTTTTAAGGTTGAATGAAGACTTTAAGTCTATCTAGGTCAACCCATAGCCTAATATGTTGATCCAGACAAAGGTAAAAAAAAAACATGTGGCAACACTAAACTCCACATTGCCGACTCCACATACGGCAATCAGACTAGTTCCCTGGATCAACGCCCTATCAAACAATCTAGTATATATAACCAGTAATATTAGTTTTCAAGAAAGGCATCAAGTCCCTTCTTAAATGTTAGTAGTGAGTCACTCATTACAACATCATGTGGCAGAGAGTTCCATAGTCTCACTGCTCTTACAGTAAAGAATCCGCGTCTGTGATTATGATTAAACCTTCTTTCCTCCAGACGTAGAGGTTGCCCCCTTGTCCCCGTCTCAGGCCTAAGAGTAAAAAGATCATTAAAAAGGTCTCTGTACTGTCTCCTCATATATTTATACATTATTATAAGATCACCCCTAAGCCTTTGTTTTACAAAGCTAAATAATCCCAAGTGTAATAACCTGTCTTGGTATTGCAGACCCCTCAGTCCTCTAATAACTTTGGTCTCTGCACCCGCTCCAGTTCATCTATGTCTTTCTTATACACCGGAGACCAGAATTACACAGTATTCTAAGTGTGGTCGCACTAGTGACTTGTATAGAGGTAAAATTATGTTCTCCTCATGAGCATCTATGCCTCTTTTAATACATCACATTATTTTATTTGCCTTTGTAGCAGCGGCATGACACTGGCCACCAAATGTGAGTTTGTCATCTACCCATACACCTAGGTCTTTTTCAGTGACAGTTTTGGTCAGTGTTTTACAATTAAGCACATAATTATGCCTTTTATTTCCTCTGCCCAAGTGTATGACCTTACATTTATTTCCATTAAAGATCATTTGCCATTTATCAGCCCAAGCTTCTAGTTTACATATATCCTACTGTAATATAAAATTGTCCTCCTTTGTATTGATTACCCTGCAGAGTTTCGTGTCTTCTGCAAATATTGAGATTCTACTCTATATGCCCCCTACAAAGTCATTAATAAATATGTTAAAAAGAAGTCGGCCCAATACTGACCCCTGTGGTACCTCACTGTTAACTATAACCCATTCTGAGTGTGATCCATTAATAACCACCCTTTGTTTCCTATCACTAAGCCATTTATTAACCCACTTACACATATTTTCCCCTATCCCCTTTGCTCTCATTTTATGCATCAACCTTTTGTGTGGCACCATATCAAAATCTTTTAAAAAGTCCATATACACCACGTCCACTGCATTTCTTTGGTCCAGTCCACAACTTACCTCTTCATAGAAGCTTATCAGATTAGTTTGACAGGAACAGTCCCTCGTAAACCCATGTTGATATTGGGTCATGAAGTTATTTTTCTTCAGATACTCCAGTATAGCATCTCTTAGAAAACCCTCAAGGATTTTACGCACAGTAGGGTATACACAGATATTCCATCTTCAATGAGTGTTTTTCTCTTCAGTCAAATATTTAAGGGCCCTCGATCACAGATTCAATTATATGTTATGATTAAAAGAGTACCGGTAGACTCTGCTATATGTACGTGAAGTCCAACATTCAGTTCATAGAAGAGAATCCAGGAGGAATGAAGGGCGTTCCCATTAGCAGGAAGTCCAGGTTATTTCATATATTCAAAAAGGTTTTTTTATTTTATCAATGATTAAAAAATAAATTAGCAAGTAGGTACAGAAAATACAATGCGTTTCGGCTGGAAATATACCTGAGGAAGGCTATTTTTATGAAAAATTTCCAGCCGAAACGCGTTGTATCTTCTGTACCTACTTGCTAATTTATTTTTTAATCATTGATAAAATAAAAAAACCTTTTTAAATATATGAAATAACCTGGACTTACTTGCTAATGGGAGCGCCCTTCATTCCTCCTGGATTCTCTTCTATGAACTTGATCCTTCACAGACACAAGGCTAAGTGTGCTGCATATCCAGGACGGGGCTGCAGAACATAAGGAGAACTGAGACCAAATCTGGTCAGATGAGCCTGATATAAAGACCAGCAAAAGGTGAGCATTTATAATCCTTATAGCATTTGGAATAGTAAATACGCTGCACTTAGATCTGCGCCCCTGTTTCTCTTGTTTCTCCCACCACCATAGATAACACTGGTCAACAGCATTTTTGGTGCCAAAGATATTTCATTGAATTTAGGGTAACTTTGGGGTGCTGATTCTGAATATGTCATCAGTTTTGCCAGATTGGCTCAAGTTTTTGAGATTTTTCGTAAAATGTGTAAAAAAAAAAGACGTTTTTTGCTACACGCGCATTAACTTTATTGATATTGTCATGAATACAATAAATGTAACAAAGTAAATGTTGATTTTAGTTTATTTTAACTAGTTTTAGAAAGTAATCTTCAAAAATGAACAAGACATGAAAGATAGACATTTAATAGCTGGAAAAGCGCTTTTTATATGATTTCCTTCTATGTGAGCTATTGGGGCAGTCACGCTGTAGATTCCAGCAGTAATCAGCCATCATATGTCTGTCCCATCTGCCTTGGTACCTTTCCTCCATCACCATAATATCCTGATGAAATCTCTCCCCTTGTTCTTCGCTAAAATCTCCAAGGTTTTCTGGAAATCTGTCCAAGTGACTGTGAAGATAATGCAATTTAATGCTCATGTGTACACCCAGATTTCTAAATCTCAATAGCATGTTTTGTACCAGTTCTTCATAATTGTCTGCCTTTTGATTTCCCAAGAAGTTCTTCACTACCAACACAAAACTACACCATGCAGCAGCTTCAATGTCATTCATTTCCTTAGGAAAATTTGAATCTTTAATGAGTTTCCGAATTTGAGGACCATCAAAGATTCCTGCCTTCAGTTTTTCGCTACTAAGACCAGGGAAAGATCTGCAGATGTACATGAAGCAATTACCATCTTTGTCTAATGCCTTGACGAACTGCTTCATTAATCCTAACTTTATGTGAAGTGGTGGTAGAATGATTTTTTCCCTGTCCACCAAAGGTTCGTTCACTATGTTTGATGCTCCTACTGTCAAGGTGTCCCTTGGAGGCCAATTCAGTTTCTCCCAGTGCTGATGTTTTGCTCTACTATCCCACATGCAGATGAAGCAAGGATACTTTGTGTATCCACTTTGCTGTCCAAGTAAAAAGTTGACCATTTTTAAATCAACACATATCAGCCACGAATGTTCATGGTAGCACAGTTTCTCCAAGACCATTTTGACATTTTGGTATTGTTCTGCAAGTTTAGTTGAGTGAGCTACTGGAAGAGATGCACACTGATTGCCATTGTTCAACAAAACACATTTCAAACTCCTTTTAGAACTATCTATGAAAAGCCTCCAGTCTACAGGACGATATACTTGTAAACCCATTTGCAGCATCAGGCCAGGAATATCCTTACAATATACAAGTAGGTCATCTTCACAGAAAAATGGAAGAAGTGCTTCTTCTCTGGTCCTGTAAGATGTAATTTTAGTTCCAGGCGTCAGACAATTTTTTTCACTTAGCCTTGAAGCTAAAAGTTCGGATGCACTTTTTGAGAGGTTGAGGTCTCTTATTAGATCGTTGAGCTCTCCTTGGGTAAATTGCGTAGGTGTTCTGAAACTTCCTTCATATTCTAGTTCACTTCCAGAACTAATGCTTAGCTCCATACCCTGCATTTCATCATCATCATCAGGTGGGGGAAGGTCAGGTAACATGGTAAACACAGGTACAGGCACATCTTCACAATGAGGGACAGGCCTTCTTGCAGATTCCATGTTAGGATACTCCCATTTTCGTTTCTTATGCTTATTGAATCCTTGTACTTGCACTGCACAGAAATAACAGTCATCATGATGATTTTTTTGCTCTCTCCACACCATTGGAACACCAAATTTGAAGCTTGTTCTTTGTCCTTTGCTCCATTTTCGTAATAATTCGATACATGCTTTGCACACTATGTGTGGTGCCCAAAACTTGTCTTGGTCCCCAATCATAACCCCAAAATAGGCAAAATACACTTTTTTAACGAAGTCTGTTATGTTTCTTCTATGTTTTGTCAGTGTGTATTCACCACAAATGTAACAGAATGAGTCTGGATCGTTAAGACAACTTCTTCTTGATGAGTTCATGCTTTTCACTGGAAAACAGACAACAACATAAAGTTAGTGCAAAAATCAAGCTATGAACAAACTTTTAGAACACTAATTAACACAAAACTATATTGAGAACTGCTCAGTACAAGTACTAATCCAAAGAAATTAATGAGATGATGCGTCGCATTTACCAACAAGTGCTATAAATAAGATACCAAAAATCTCAAAAACTTGAGCCAATCTGGCAAAACTGATAGCATATTCAGAATCAGCACCCCAAAAATACCCCAAATTCATTAAAATATTTTGGGCACCAGAAAAAAAAATTTTTTTTGTTGACCTGTGTAATCCATAGCCTTGGATATCATCTCCTTGTGAAGTCCAACATTGAAATATGCCCACAATAAGTTCACCTGGCAGCGTATGGTATGCCATGTGAAAGAATGTGTTTGAGTCCTGGCCATACTGGACCCACCTGTGAAGATCATCAAGTACAAACTGATTCTTCTTAACGAAGTACTGGTGAGTTTAAAAAGAGCAGTAACATAAGGGAGGAGAAACAGCAAAAGATGGACTCAACTAGTTCTGGCAGTTTTTGTCGAAGAACATCACCATCTGCTAGTCAAAGGAATCACTCAAAACTAAAGAACAACAAACTGTTTCCTCAAAGGAAGAGATTCAGAGAGACACCATGGTGTTAGTTCTGGTGAAAAAAGGAAATGCCGGCACCTGGAACCAGTGTTCTTCAGACTTTATTTAGCAAATTCATAAGAAATATAAAAAAGCATCCTAAGGCAGTGTGCCTTTTTTCACTATGGTCTTAGACTTGGGCGGTGGCTGGCCGCCGCTGTGCACCTGACCTGGATCAACACAGGAGGAGGGGTGAGCTTTCCACTTCCTATTCCCCATCAACATTGTTAGTTCTGGTGCAGCTGCTAAGTATAAAAGCTTGGGACATTAGAGAAAGTGCACATTTGGCACCAAGATTTGCAAGGAAGAAGACAGCTGAAAGGTGGATCAGGCCTACAGACGCTATTACTAGAGAAGTACCTATAGCTATTCAGCTATTCAGAAGAAAGTGGAAGACCGAATACCAGCTTCAGAAGGAACCTGAAGACTGAATACTGACTGCAGAAGAAAAATGAAGACAAAAAATTGAAGGCAGAAGACCAAACAACCCCACCAAAAAACAATGCTTGTCAACCGAGCCATTGCTTCCTGTCCAAATTTATGGTACACACTGAGAGGGAGAGTTATCTACCAGCATTAGACTTGCAGCTTAGTGGGTTACAATATAGTTTTGTTAGAGCCATTGAGTTAATAACTTAAATCAGTTCAAAAAGTGAGATTCTGACTAAAGCTAAGGTGGCTTTAAAACTTCCCCAACAGAGACTGAGACTGTGATAAGCTATTTTGGCAACTAGTGATGGCGTACTCGTCAATGTTCAGGTTTGGCGAACTTGACCGGGTATTTTTAAAGTCCGGGTTCGGGCGCAAATATGACTGGAACTTGAGTCTGAACCCCGAACTCTGACTTTAAAGTTATAGGATGGGGGCGGGGGCTGTAAAAGAAAGCAGTTAAGTAAATAAACTGAATTATACTTACCGGGTCCTGCCACTTCTGTTTCCGGGGCTGCTTGTTAACTTCTATATTCACTGCAAAGGTGTTTAACAGCCATTCACAGATGCTGTCACAGAGAATGGGATCTGTGATTGGCTTTTGGAGTAACCTGGAATCAGACCAAACATTCTAGTAGGGTAGATGCTAGAATGTATGGGCTGGTTTCAGGTTACTCCAGCAAGCAAGCTTCTGTGATTGCCTGTTGGGCCCGTCTCCCACTCACTGAAATCATTGTACTGTAAAAATAGATAAATAATTTTAAAAAATTTGAGTAGTGCTCCACGGTATTTTTGATTCACAGCGCAGATAAAGTGGAAATCTACCGGCTGCCGCCTTCAGCTGCCTGGCCTTACCTTGGGTGGCAACCAAAATACAGGGAAGTTGATTATTTTTTTCTTGCTCACTTATGGCTGGGTGCCATGTGCTGTCACTCTGGGGTAATCGTGGCTGAGGTGTGAACTCAGATAACCATTCAGAAGGCCAGGTGTTCAGTGTGTGCTTGTTCGTCTCTGTGAACAGACGTGTCTGCTCACAGAGGTGAAGCAAAGCTGAAGATGTTCACTGTGAATTATGTCAGAGGGAGATTTTTCTTTATAACTAATGATTGGAAACAGTGTTATCTTGTGTTTCATTCTATTAAAATAATTTTTCTCTGTGTTGTTTTTTTATGTTTACTAGAAATTCATGGTGACCAGGTCTAATATTGACATGACACCATGAATTTAGAGCTAGTGCCAGCTGACAATCCAAAGCTGACAATAACTCCTTATTATCAAGGGTGTCACCGCGACTGGAATAGTTGAGTAAAACATCTAAAAATTGCACTTTTGTGACTGCACCATGCACCATTTTCAGTGGCAGCTACAGACTGACATTTTTAGCAGGGGGGCCCAGAACGCTTGGGCCTTACTGTGGTGAGAATCCCAACCCCCAGCTGCCTGGGTTTTACCTTAGCTGGCAATCAAAATAGGGAAAAGCCCAAATTTTTATTTATTTTTTAAATTTTATTTAAATAATTAAAAAAATGGGCTTCCCTGTATTTTAGTTGCCAGCGAAGGTTAAGCCAGGCAACTGGGGGTGACAGCCTGTAGCTGTCCGCTTCATCAGGGCTGAGAGTCAAACATACCATGGAGCGCTACATAAATGTTTACATTTTTTTTATGTTTACAGTACAATGATGTAAGTTAATGCGTCAGGGGCCTAAGAGACAATAACAGACACTATCACAGAGAATGGGCATCTGTGATTGGCTGCTGGAGTAACCTGAAACCAGATCATACATTCTAGCATCTACCCTGCTAAAATGGATGGGCTGATTCCAGGTTACTCCAGCAGCCAATCACAGACACCCATTCTCTGTGACTGCATCTGTGATGGGCTGTTAGGTCCCTCTGCAGTGAATATCCTGGAAGTTAATGAGCAACCCCAGAAGTAGAAGCGCCGGAACAGCGTGACCTGATAAGTATAATGCTGTTTAATCCCTATATGCTTTTTTTAACAGCTCTACCGCCACAGAACCTGAGCTGTAACACAGATTTCACAGGGAAGTCTGTGTTCAGGATGTGTGCCCCAAACACTAGGTGTTCGGTACGGACCCCGAACTTTACAGTTTGGGTTCACCCATCACTATTAGTAGTCATTATCCAGGGTAATAAGGAACTGTACATACAAGTGTTGCCTGTCTTAAGAACTTGTATAGCTCTTGTGTATGTTAATCTCTCTTTTTGTAATTACTTGCACTGTTCCTTTATGGTACTTGTGTGTTGTGAGTAACCTTTAAAATGCCTTTACTGTTTTATTGCATTCTGGAACTTTTTTTACATGCACGTACATTATTTGGTCAGTATTTTACCTCAGTATTTGTAAGCCAGAACCAGGAGTGGGTGAAAAACGAAGTGGTGTACCTTTTTCTTTTAAAAGTTTCCTCTAATTGCTCCATTGCTGATTTTGTTTTACAAATACTAATGTAAAATATTAACCAAATACTAAATGTATGAAGATGGCAGAATAAATTGTTTCAAACAATGAACTTTAGTATGTGAACACGTGACCAATGGCCACTTTACACGTCCTGATATCGTCGTACAACTTCGATAAAAAGTCACGTGGTTCGTGCTTTGGCGCCGATATCGTTCATGCGTTGTATGGTGTAAATGACTAATTCGATGCAAGAACAATGCCAAAACGATATCGGGAAAGAATTGTGCAGGCTCTCCAACTGCCCGATACTGGATGGGCGATCTGGCAGGATCTAGCTGTGTGACAGCCCAACAACGACTTGAAGAGCAACTTCCCCTATTCACTCCCATGTTAAATGGTCGTTCCCTGTTTTGTGCATACAAGGGGGAGTATACATCGCAGTTGTGTTGCCTGCCCGTATCTCCTTGTGTGACAACTCCTAGACGACCTTGGATTTCAGCCAAAAAAGTGCGTGCTCCCGTGCCGTTGTATACAATATCGAAACAATTTTGGGACGTGTAAAGTGGCCATTAGGGAAAGCAAAATTGGCTGGTATCAGGGAATTTACCTAGAAGTGGCGAGCAGTTTGAACCCCCAGTTGTTTCACATAATTTTATATTTTTAACCATGATAATAAAAAGTTACATTACAAAAACTGTTCTTCTAACTCTAAATTTTTTATTTTCACAAGGGTAACAGAAAAAATTGCTCCAAAGAGTTTGTTGTGCAATTGATGCTGTGTCCAAATGTAGTGAAAAACTACTGTTTGGTCGCATGTCAAGGATCAGGAGAGAGAAAGGAGTGCCATTTCACTTTTCAAATTGAAAACCAGCTGGACTCAATAGCGGACGCCATGTCGTGTTGGGAGAGCCCCTGATGTGCCTAAACAGTGAAAATCCACTTCATGTGACCCCATTTTCGAAACTAGACCCCAAAGGAATTTATTTAGAAGTGTGGTAAGCACTTTGAGCCCCCATGTACTTCCCTGAATTTTATTTATTTATTTTGATGTTGAGCCATGAAAATAACAATCACATCCTTCCCACAAAAATGTTACTTTAGCTCCAAGTTTTTATTTTAACAAAGGTAACATGAGAAAATGCATGGTACATTTTTTTGTGCAATTTGTATGCCAATACCCGATATGTGGTGGAAATCTACTGTTTGGGTGCATGGCAGGGCTCGCAAGGGAAGGAGCACCATTTAGCTGCAAACACCATGTCACATTTGAAGAGCTTCTGACATGCCAAAATAACAGAAGCCTTCACAATTGACCCTTTTTTTGGAAACTACAGCTTTCAACAAATTGATTTAGGGAATTTGTGAGTCTTTTTAACTCTCAGGCGATTCATAGAATTGTATAGCATTGGGCAGAGTAAATGAAAATTACCATTTTGTTGCCACAAAAATGTTGCTTTAGCTTCAAGTTTCTAATTTTAAAAGAAGTCGAATTATACAATTTATTACACAATTTCTCCTAAGTACATAAATACATAGATGGTAAAACACTACTTTTAAGGCACAGTGTAAAGCTCAGACAGGAAAGAGTGCCATATCATAGTCCAGATTTTGGTGTTATGGTTTGTGGGTACCATATCACATTTACAGAGCCCCTCAAAATGACCCCATTTTATAAGCTACATCGCTAGATGAACAAGGGGTGCAGTGATCATATTGACACCACATATATGTCATAGAATAGTACACCATTGGGTGGAAAAGAAAACAAAATTACCACAACAATTTTGTTTCAGCCCCAAATTTCATATTTTCACATGAGAAAATAGGTAAAAATGTTTTCAAAATTTGTGACACAACTTCTGCAGAATATGGCAATACCTCACATATGGCTGTACAGTATTGCTTAGCCACATGGTGAGCCTGAGGATGGAAGGAGCGCTATTTGACTCTTGGAGTATAAATCTTCATACAACAGTTTGCATATTCCATTTGCACTGCCCCTAAGTGCCAAAAGGGCAGAATTCACTTAAAGTGACAAAATTTTGGAAATTACACCTAAGTATCTACGGATAAACTGATGAGTTGGACTCAATGAGTGTTTTGCCTTGGATGTTGCTGAGTTAAAATTGCAAATCTGCCATTTTAGTGCCACATACATTGTAGTGCCCAGTGAGTGTAAAGCCCACAGATTGTGCCTAGCTCATGCTGGAGACACACTCACCATAAATTAAGCAGGCTTCTTTACTAAAAGAAATGTAAAATGTGGAAGAAAAATGTGGTTTAGGCGGCCGTCACACGCATCAATTTCCTGCACGATATCGCTTAAGGGATCTGCTTTTTGATCGCTTAAGCGATATCGTTTGTGCATCGCTGCGTGTAATCAAGCGATTTTACACTGTAAAATTGCTTGATTGTTAGATCGCAGATTTGTGAGGTGGAGCTCATATCAAGCGATAATCGCTTGATCAATCTGCCTCATCGTGGTGTGTGACACCATGATGAACGATCTCCCAGCGGCAGAGCCTATGCTGAGAGATGGTATCTATGGTAAACGTCAGGTTACTAAGCGCCGCACGGCGCCTAGTAACCCGATGTGTACCATAGTTACCAGCGATCTCGCTGCTCCACATCGCTGGTGAGTCTGTCTGTGTGACAGCTCACCAATGATGTGAGCGATATTGTTAGCGATCGCGCGTGCATGTGATCACCAACAATATCGCTCTCAACATTGAAGCGTGTGACGGCCGCCTTAGGCATATTAAAGGGAATGGAGGAAAGCATTTAGATAAAGAAGCACAGATTTAGTTGAATTTCCAATTTTTAAAAATTTCTTTAGGGGAAAGCATATTACTTTTCCAGAGCTTTTTTGCTACCAGTAACATTGAAAACCCCTATATTTCACCTTAACCCTAGAACGCACAACCATAGAAATCTACACTTTCACATACCTGGGGCCTTTTAGGCCTGTGTGCAAATAACATGGAATAACTCAAATAGAAAAACTTTTCAAAGTTGATTTGAGCTGTGAATATTTCAAAACATTATAATCATGTGCATAAAACAAAAAAAGTAATTACACCGGCTTAAAACGCTTAATATATGCATTCTATATAATTTCTTATACATGTATATAACAATTTTTTTTTCTATAAGTTTTTACTATAAAAGTTGTAGTAAACATGGTGCAGGAATATTTCTTATCAAAAACTTTCCTTTTCAACCTTACTGATTACTCAAACAATTTTCACATATTATTTTTTTGGAAGAATGTTCCTTGTAGACATTTTGTCCACAAGTAGTACAGAAACGCTCAGATTTCCTTTCCTTCTTGCTGGACAAATATAACAGCGCTTTCTTTTTTTTTCTCTTGGCTCTGGATGTTCCTGAAAATGTATACCACATCGGATAATAGCTTACGTAATTTGCCTTGGCCCAAGCATTTGTGTTGCTTCGCTCCATCATGGTAGGTATCAGAAGTTCATAGCAAAGTTCTCAAGAATAGACATCTCTCTGTCCTTCCTGTTGATAAATTCTGGATGAGTTTCACTATAAATAATTAGAGGGCTGGACACATCAAGGATATTATAAAAATTACTACAGGCCAACGTTTTGTCTGCCTCTTGCTGAATACTCTCCAATATTCATCCATCTTGTCCACACCTCCTTTTATTTTATTATAATGCAGTATGATTTAAGATTTCTGTTGCGGCACGGTGGCTCAAGTGGTTAGCACTGCAGCCTTTGCAGCACTGAGGTCCTGAGGTCCTGGGTTCAATTCCCCCAAAACCCTAAGGACAACATCTGCAAGGAGTTTGTATGTTTCTCTGTGTTTGCGTGGGTTTCCTCTGGGCACTCTGGTTTCCTCCCACATTGTAAAGACATACTGATAGGATGTATAGATTGTGAGCTCCAAGAGAGACAACATTACTGAAGTATGTAAAGTGCTATGGAATTAATAGCGCTATATAAATGAATAAATATTATATATTATTCCTGTCATCGGTGTCAATACTTCCAGTCATGATGCATTTGTACTCAGTAATATCACAGATTTTTCTTTCTTTGCTTTACATTGTTGCTTGATTGCAGAAACAAAAGACACTCTCATAAAGTGGTCGCTTGGGATTGTGCTTCATGATTGGAGGAATTTCGCGGCGGTTTGGCCTCATAGTACCAAAAGTGTGAGTTTTTTCTGAAGCAAAAATTTGCCCAGTTCCAGATTGCTAAAGTATTTGTCACATTGTTATATTTTTTCCAGAATTGAAAATTGGTACTGCAAGTGATTTTTACTATGTCAGAACATAAGTCTTTCTGGACTGGAGCATCAGCTTCTTTGCCACAGTAAATCAGAACCATTCATGCCATAATAGCTTGTAGAATAAAAAGGTTTGGTACCATGTTAGCCAGTTGAGAAAATGTTGATTGCTGTCAGTGTGAGAAACAAGATAAAAATCTTGTGGTTGTGATACCTTTTAATGGCTAACAAAAATAAAATAAATGATGTTATATGGCCTTATAACATCATTATTTTAATTTTGTTTAGCCATTAAAAGGTATCACAACCACAAGATTTTTATCTTGTTTCTCACGCTGAGAGCAATCAACAGCTTGTAGAATCACACATCCAGAAAGGCCCAATGGATGGGGATTGCTCATTCCACTGTCACATTGTCATTAGAATAGTAAAGCTTTGTACAGTTTTTGATGAAATGATTCCAAATGTAGTTGGGGCTAATCTATCTGTTTTCCAACCTCACAGGACGAGTTCTCTTATCATCAAACGAAGGCTTCTCCGATATTCCCAAATCTATTGACTGACATTGTAGCTTTGTAGTGTGGATCTGAAAAAGGGTTCAATTGATTGGAACATTGTACAGTTTTGTACACCCTGCCAAAAGAGTAAAGGCAATATAACCATATATTCTTCTTTTGTTATATTTTTTCCAAGTTTTTTTTCTTCCTGAAGCGATATGTTTTGCTTCTAAGTTAGTACACAAACTACCTCATCTCAACATCATCTGAAAAAAATTTACAGAAAACATCTCTTTTGGACAAGGAATTGGAGATTTCCAACAGCGCCTTCAGCAACTCTCATATATTATGTGATGGGGTGCGTCCAAGAACACCAGCAGTACTGTTCCAAAAAACATTAATTTTGGATGTTCTATTTGTACGTTCTGCTGAATCCACTACTTCTTCATCATCTGAAGAATCACTGACGATGTAGTAGAGACATTAACTGGTGGCATGTACTCTTCATTGACAAAGAAATTCACTGTCTTCATCACTATCAAAATGATTGCCTCGATTTCTTGGTCAGTCAAACCCCTGGATGTAGACTGTGCCATTGTAACCTTAGATGTCAGTAAACTAAAATGAAAAAAAAAAAAGTGATTACAATCAGGTTGTGCACTCTTTGTTAGTGTGTGTACTAAAGGTAAATTGCAGCCCCCTCCTATTACCTTCAGCAGGTCACCACTTTCTTTTAGGTGCAGTGGAATCCTCTGGATTTTTGGAGCTCAGAAAGTTTCTTTTTCCAGAAACAAGAAAGCTGACTCCTTCCTCAAAGTCTCTTCAGCAAGTAGCACACAATGAACAGATGTTGTCTGTCCCCTGTTCCTGTGTGTTCATGGCCTGCGATGATGTCAGAGACGCATGACTTTGTGAGGGAGCTTCCTCTCCCAAGATCACATGACCATGTAGTCAGGCAGAGTCACACTCTTCCCAGCAACAGCAGAGTGAGTAATAAAGACAAAGTCTTCCCCAGCAACAGTACAGACAAAAAGATGGGGATCACATGTAAACCAAGTAAGGCCGAAAAGGCCCAGGTATGTTAATATGGGGTAGTCCCAAAAAAGAGTTGTTTTACCGAAATGCCTATAACATAAAAATATATGAACTACTGGAAATTACTAACAACTTATACCTGAGGAATACCTAGAGTTTAAATTCTAACTTAATCTTGCTGAAAATGGAAAACAAGTAACCTAGCAGGCCTGCGAGGCCCCAGGTATGTGTTCTAGGGTTAACAGGTGACGAAACCAAAGATGAGACTTGTTTATTTGTGGGTTGAGTTGAATCCTATTTGTAGCAATTTGGGATACAGGACATTTTGAATAAATTCACATTTATTCAGTGCTCTATGCTGTGCACTTTCATTAGGGTTTCCATCTACATGTCCAAAATATGTAATTCAGTTGAAACCCCTGTCAGATGTATTCAATATAATGAGGCAGCAGAGTTACTCTGGACTCTATTTTGCTTCTGCTTCAGTGGTGTCCATCTATTCAAAGGTGCACAAAACTGTTGTTTACCGCACGAATTGTGCACACCTAAAAAGATGCATGAAACATTGGACACCTAAGTGAGACATGTGGCCAAAGTGATTCCATTTGTCTTATTACAGTGATTTCTTTTAGTGACACTTTACTAAATCTTGTTTTTCAGAGATTTACCATGATCCCCAATGTAACACTCATACATTTCACCATGTAGTATAAGTGCTAAAGTCATGTGAGAACCTGATTTTTGCTAGATGAATTGGAGTTGTTGTTGATATCATTTTTGGACCACATAATGGCTTTTCATTGCTTTCTATTCTGCTTTTTGTGAGGAAGAATCAAGAGAAACAGCAATTCATGAATTTTTTTTTTACTCCATTTATAGTGTTTTACAAGTGATAACAGTTTTATTCATTGGGTCATTATGATTACAGTGATATCACACTTATATTTTCTTTATGTTTTGCCGCTTTTACACCATAAAAGCAATTTTATACATTGCTGTATTATGAGAGCTATAGCTTTTTCATTACTCTCTTGACAGAGCTCCATGGTGGCTTCTTTATCTTTGGAACACTGATGATGATTTCAGCTATACACTTTTATTTACAAACAATTTTTTGATTGTGTTTTATTCCATTTTTTTGGTGGTATGATGAAAAACTTTTTCTCCTTTCTTTTTTACTGTGATTGCCAAAGGGATTAAAAAGTTTGATAGTTCTACAGAAGAGATATCAAGTGTTATTTTCGCAGATTTGAGGGGTAATGAGTCCATGAAGTCGGCTAAAGTGGCAAGTGGGGATAGTGGGGGGGAGCGGCTAGGGATGTAGAAGTCTTTTTCCAAATGTCCAATGTGATTTTAGTATGAAAATTAATAGGATTGGAAAGTGAGAGAAGGAAGTCCTGTCATAATAGGAGAGCGCGTAAGGAGACAGGTGACATAGCTTGTTCTATCCTGAACCCATTGTTTTCATCTCTAAACCAATGAATAGTTTGGGCTAGCTGTGCAGCTTGGAAATATTTGACTATGTCGGGCACATCCATACCTTCCATATGCTTAGGAAGAGTGAGAGTCTTAATGTTAATGTGTGGTCTACTTTTATGTCAAAATATTTGGAGAACAGAGACTGAATTTTATTTAGAAATGAAAGAAGGATCGGGATGGTAACATGTTGAAAATATAGAGGAACTTTGGTAGGACAAGTCTCTTTAGTAAATTCTTTCTCCCCATCTAGGAGATGAAAGTATCTCTCAAAAACTGATGTATTTTTGTGTGGAAGCCAACAGGGATTTAAAATTTAACGTTAAATAGCTTGTTATCTGATTTACCTATTTTTATCCCTAGGTATGTTATGTAATGTGAGGCAATACGAATGGATAGGAGCATTTAAATCTTATCTCTGCCCCTGCCAGGAGTCTCAGTCCAGTGCCTCAGATTTACTCATGTTAATTTTAAAGTTGGATAAACTGCTGTATCTGTCTAAAAGTCTTAATAAAGCAGGGATACCCCTATCTGGTCAGGTCAAGAGGACCAGGAGATCATTGGTGAATGCTGCAGTTTTATTATGTGCTTCATTTATTTTTATTCCCCTGACTCTCTCGCTGTATTGCCAAAGAAGGGTTCCATTGCTAGTATAAACAGGAGAAGAGACAGAGGGCAGCCTGTCTCATGCCATTATAAATTTGGCAATGAGTTAGTGAGAGAGCCATTGAGCCTGATCCTTGCCGAGGGGGTTGTGTACATCTCCATTATGGCTTGAATTATCATTGGGGAAAATTGAAATTGGTCATGGTTACCCTGAGGAAGATCCAATCGACCCTATCGAAGGCATTTTCAGCAACCGTCCCAAGAGTACCAAAAGTATATTTGTGATTTGGTATATTGCAGTAAATGTAATATTTTGTGTGTGTTATTCTTCCCCTCTCTCCAGCTTTACAAACCCAGTTTGCTTTCCAGATATAATTGTGGGTAAAAGATCTGTGATTCTGTTGGCCAGCATCCTCGCATATAATTTCAAGTATACATTTAGCAGTGATATTGGTCTATAACTGCCGCACTGCTCTGGGTGTTTGCCCTCTTTTTATATAAGCGAAATGCTGGCCTCTAGCATTTAGGGGCGAAATATTTTGCTCTGTAACACTGCATTACACATGTCGAGTAACTTGGGTAAGAGGACAGAGGGGAAAGATTTACAGTAGTGGGCTGAAAGACCATCCAATCCCAAAGCCTTTCCTTTAGGACATTTAACAGGGCCGACTGAAGCTCCACAGGAAGAAAGGTTTAATTAAAAGCTCATTTTGTGAGGTGAAAAGTTTCGGAGGTGTAGTGAATTTAAAAAGTTATGGTAGACTGTCTCCATTGTGCTAACTGGTCATCAACTCGTCGGTCTTATGTGCTAGAGGCTTTTATAATATTGTAAAAATCCTCTTCAATTTGAGTGTAGTTTTGAGTTTTTGTGCCAGAGACTGTGGACTATTTTAATACAACGTTTGGACTTGACGTTCCGAATTACGGAGAGAGTCAGCTTAGATGCTCTGTCCCATGAGCATAGGTGCGTTTTTTGAAAGATGCATATAGTTTATTCGATTGCAAATTGAAAGATCTTTTACTGTTGTCTTTTAGTCCGTTAGGTCTACAGGGTTTGTCGCTCTAAAGATCTTTTGGGAGAGATTCTAGGGAGGCTATCTCTGCATACAAGGCATTAAGTTTCTGATTTTTCTACTTATTTATAAAGCAAGTAATAGATATCAATTCTCCCTGGACTACTGCCATATGGCATCCCAAAGCATTGGGTTAGACACCTCTCCGAGTCATTTAAATCAAAGTAGGAGGAAAGTATTTTTAATATTCGCCTTTGTTTGCAGCGATAAAATAGATTAAATGAGTCTCCAGGACCTAGTGTATGAGAATGGTTTGGAAAGAATCAGGTCGGTGAGACTGTTGAATAATCAAGAAAAGGGGGGGGATATTTTTGAATGTTTGGCGTTTGGAAGTACTTATACAAAATATAGTCTAAACGATGGTACGTGTTATGAGGCTTTGAATAGAAGGTGTAAGTCATGTGAAAGGGGATTAAGATACCTCCAAAGCTCAATTAGGTTTACAAAGTGGATTTCACTTCTTATCCTGTTTAGATCTTTGCGAGAAATCAGACTTTTTGGAGAAAAAGGTCTTGGAGTTGGAGGGGAGCATAGTAGGGGTGAAGTGTATGAAAATAAGAGCAGAAAGTAATAAACAACATGTGATATTTTAAACCAGAATATTGTTATCAAGGTCTATTGGCCAAAAATATCTTGGCAGCTGCAAACTCCTGCTCCCACCTTCTAAGCCTCTTGCTGCTTCTCCTACTCGCAGGTGACATATCCCCCAATCCTGTTCCCCCCGTCACATCTCCCCACTCTCCTCTAACCCACACACATTCCCGAACACAAAAACTCACAGTCATCACAACCTTATACCCATTCACCCAACCCTCCCTCCTCCACTCCCCCTATCCGAAGCTCTCTGGAACACTTGCTCAGTATGCAATAAATTCTCATTCACCCACGACCTATTCATCCTCAGCAAACTCTTATTCCTTGGCATTACCGAAACAAGGCTTACCCCCTCTGACACAGCCTCCCCCGCTGTCCTCTCCTATGGTGGACTCACCTCCCCAATATATCCTAAACTCCGCTGCTCGTCCATTCCACCTGTCTACCCGCTACTCCCCTGTCTCCCCCCTGCGCCAAGCCCTTTACTGGCTCCCCATCTCTCAGAGATCCCGATTTAAAACCCTAACCATAACATAGAAAGCCATCCATTAACTGTCCCTACCATACATCTCCGACATGGTCTCCGGTTACCAGCCCGCACACAACCTACGAACTTCCCAAGAGCTCCTTCTCTACTCCCCCTTATCTCATCCTCTCACAACCGCATTCAAGACTTTGCCATACTCTGGAACTCTCTCCCCTAGCACATCAGACACTTGCCTACCCTTGGTAACTTCAAAAGAAACCTGAAGACCCACCTTTTCTGTCAAGCCTATGACCTACAATGAGACCCAACCGCCGCACCGTCACACGATCGGCTCTTCCCCTTCCTACTGCTTCCTCGCCGCCCTTGTAGACTGTGAGCCTTCGAGGACAGGGTCCCCTCCCCTCTTGTATCTGTAAAACTAGATTGTCCATGTTCTGTATTTGTCCGCATTTCTCCCCAATTCATATGAAAAGTGCCATGGAATCTAATGGCGCTATATCAATAAATAATAGTAACTCATTAGGATAATAATAAAGCAGTTTTAAAAGGAATTATAACCAACACCATATAAGGATATTTAAACAATACAGTGATATAACATTAACAATCAAGTTACATTTAAAGTGTATTATCTTTCCTCGCCGACATGGTAGGAAAGGAAAAAAAAGGGATAGGAGGAGGGAGGGAAGGAGAGATGATGGCAAGTATAGGGGGGAGAGGAAATGAAGGATGAAGATGGTTTAGAGGGTGGGCAAGTGGGAAAGGATAAAAGAGAGGGGATGGGATGGTTAAAGGGGGTGGAACGTTTGGGGGGAAAGTGATGGGTTAAGTGGGATTGAGCTAGTAAAGCTTGTAGGCGGCGAGAAAAGCGAATTTAAATTTCAGTAAGCATTAACAGCTTGAAAAGAATGTTCAGTAGACTATATGTGTCTGCAGTAAGGGTCATATTTATCAGATGTACCAAACACCTATTAGGTTTCAACAATAGTGCAAGGTGGGATTGCCTGGAAATTGTCAAGGCTGGGAAATTTGAAGATGATCATGTATCTATGTCCTTGGTAGGTGTCACCTTCACCACCTTGCATTTGTTTTTTTGTGATTAAGGTGTCAGAGAAACCTGCCAAGGGGTCGGCAGAGACATTAGTGGCAGTATTGAGGCCGCAAGTCTGGGTAATGTTCCAAGGTGATGTCTATAGTTTTTCTGACTTTCTCAAACAATCTCTGTCTCTGTGGCATCACTGGCAGCAACTTATCTATAAATAAATAGTATCAGCTTTCCAAAATCAGACATGCTGGACTTGATTCCTAATAATCATCTGTTTGGGGCTTGCATAAACATTCAACTGTCTGAAGGTTTTGCCCTCGTATGTCTAAAATGTATGTGAAACAAGAAGGGGAGGGAGAGGGGAGCGCACATACAGCGGTCACCAGGGTACAACAGAGGGGAGTTTTCAGGAACCACTCACCTTTTTCTGTTGTGACACCCACAACTGATAGAATTTGCCTGGTCGCTGCAGATCCCATGAGGAATAGTTTAGGAGTTAGTTGCAGAATCCGGGATTACAATCCCGGATTCTGCAACTAACTCCTAAAATGTATGTGGGCATTTAGTCTCTTTACCAGTGATAAAGAGCATGAACAGAATTAACAAAACATGGTGGAAAACAGTTTCTTTTTACGTAGCTTGTTTTTTTTATATCTAAAAATTAATTGCCTAAATCTAGAATTATAAAGATTAATTTTTCCTTGGTGTACCTATTACTGTATTATGTTATTGTTGTTTATTGCTTTTTTTAAGTTAGAAAATATGAGCTTCATGAAAAGATATGTTTTTTCCCAGTGTATTGTAATATATTTTGAATAATTTGCT
Organism: Allobates femoralis; assembly: GCA_033576535.1. Lineage (NCBI taxonomy): Eukaryota > Metazoa > Chordata > Amphibia > Anura > Aromobatidae > Allobates > Allobates femoralis. The sequence continues at coordinate 283,825,082 of JARQOC010000001.1, forward strand.
ACATGTCATTGTCCAGTCTTTAACCTCATTTAACCACATTGTTTACCTCATATTTAAATTCTTGAAATAGTCATCTTTCATCCATCATCCATCATCAGTTGATCTACAACTGATTATTTCACAAAAATATGTTACAATCAATATCAAGTGATTTGTTTTCTTCAGTGTTGGAATGATTTATATTTTTATACAGAAATGATTACAAACTATTAGTATGATTTAAAAAGGACCTGTTGGTTGTCCAAAAATGTCAGTTTTAATAAATGTTTGTTTTTCCAATTACGTAATTTTTCAGAGACATCATTTCTTATAATTTTGCATTTTACTAATCCACTGTTTAACTCTTAGAAATCAATGAATAAACTGATAACTGTGGTTTGCCATTCTCCTAATAAAACAGGTGTGCTCTTACGCAATCAGATAATGTCACCATCAAGATAGCAGAGACAAAGAGAACAGGGAACTCAATGAAGCGAAACCATGCGAAACAGCCATCATCCAGCTTGCACCCCTTAGCTCTCACCATTTCCACTGTGATGTAATGCCCTGCTGTTTTTACACTATACTTATATAAAGAAGACGTTTTTATGTGGACAAGTGCCGCTGAAACCTTTGTATTTTCGATTGCTTGGCTTTCCCATTTTTGAGATCCTCAGCTGTGCACCTTCACTGTCTTCATCATTCTGCAAGTATGAGATCTGAAGTTACGGTATGTCTATTCGAATAGTTTCTTTTCTCAGTGGTGCCATTCTATAGCTTCTCTGAACTTTTGTTCTCTGAACTCTTGTTTAAACAATACAGGGATATACCCGCAGATGGTGATATCCAGCTTTCAATGTATTAATACTTTTAAATGTTATTCAAAGGTTTTTCATATGCACAGGACTTAAAGTTACACAAATTTTCAGGTAACTATAAATAATAAAAACAAATCAGACTAAACCATGACCCATTAGTAAATTTGGGCAGTAAATGAGGTTGGTGTAAACTTCTCCAAAGGCATAGAGTAGTAGTAGAGTAGTAGAGTAAAGGCCCCATTTCACGCTTCAATGGTCGAACGATATGATCAACGATCCCTCTTGACGTAGATCGCTTGAACGACGTTCAATGATCACTAGTGAAGTGCCACACGTATAGATCTCGTTAACTATGCAGCAATGATTCCGCGCCAAGCAAACAATACTTATGGTCGTTAGTTCGCCTACGTCCATCACTTCTCAACAAGCGAGGTTGTTAACAACATCGTTATCGAGGTGTCCCACACAGCCATGCTGCAGGTTGAACGAAAGCTCATCGTTTGGTTTCAGGTCTGGTTCACCAACCTCCCATCAACGATCTGCCCGATTATCGTTGATCGGGTATACATGTCGCACTGATCGACGTTGTTACAATGACTGAAAACCCATGACGTTTCAACAATATCGTTAACAATAGCAAAGTGTGTGACAGGGCCTTAATACTTCTGATATCTAAGGTTGTTAAAGTTTTCAGTCATCTTTCTTGGTGGTCCTTATCAGTTGAGCACTAATTTCAACTTGTGCGCCATGATGGTACAGCGCGCAGTGACATTAGAGGCCACCTCCTTCATGGAAGACTAATTGGTTGGCTGTGGGGGGCAGTGGGACAGGTGAGTTTTGATATGAGTATATATCTTTTAAATCTTTTGCCTATCCTGTAAAATTTGAAAAAAAATGGCAGCTATAGCTTGCCCTGTTATTGCTAAATGTGCACAGAGTGAATTTTAAGAAATCCATAATTTTGGAGATACATATTTTTGTAAAATTCTAGGAGAATTCAAATCCATGCAAATAAATTCCCCTATCTCTACTTTTTCCTGCTAGTATTCTGCATTTAGAGGAGTTAACGCATAAGATGCACTTTTTCCCATCAAAATTGTAGGGGAAAGTTGGGGTGCGTCTTATGGTTCAGATATATAGACCTATGCTGGCTGTGGGACTGTGCTGTGGGGAGCAGCGGCTCTGGAGCTGGCTGCACAAGGCTAGTGCGGGCTGCCGAGACAGCCTGCGGTCACGTGAACCTGCTCATTAGGTTTATGTAATATTCACTGCATCCCCCTCTCCATCACCTCGGTGCTGAAGCTGGCACTGAGGTGGATAGGGGAGCTGCGCATATTATATCTGCCTAAGTATACTGACTTCCTATTTTGAATATGGCTACAATCACGCTATATGGCCCTCCTGCTGGTGCACACACAGAGATGATAAACAATTTAACTCACACTCTGTAACTCCCAGCTCCCAACATTGTTTGGCTTCCTGTCTGTGCCCAGCATCGAATCATGTGACCAGCACAGCACAGTGACGTCATCGCTGAGTGCCCTAGTCACATGATCCAATGCCTGGGACACAGGAAGATGGTGATGCTTGGAGCAGGGAGCAATGGAGGGTGAATTAAATCATTTGTTTTTATGTGCGTGCTAGTAGAAGGGCCATATATCATAATGGGGGCCATATACAGGATGGGGGCCATACACAGGATGGGAGGCCATATCTAGGATGGGGGGTCATACACAGGGTTGGGGGTCGTATCCAGGATGGAGGTGCCATTTCCAGGATGGGGGGGCCATATCCAGAATGGGGGGGTTAAATTCAGGATAAGGGGGCTATGTACCAGGATGGGGGCCATGTACCAGGATGGAGGCCCATATTCAGGATGGGGGATCATATCTTACCTGGAAGGGGCCCAGAATGGAGACATTGCCCCCATACCAGTGTCAGCAGCAGATAAACCCCATAAAGGTTTTTTCTCCTATTTCCTTCCTATAAAATCTGGGTGTGTATTAAAATATGGTCTGGTGTGTCTTATAGTCCAAAAATATGGTAAATTGTGCAAACTACCTGCAGGATAAATGATTGCTCTAAGGGTAAAACTAAATTTATTATTTAAAGATTTGTTAACCAATTAAAACCTACCTGGTAGTTACTTTCATTAATTTATCTTTAAATGCAAAATGTACATACAAATATGAAAGTGTTATTATCCTATTTAATGAAAACAATACAGCTTTACCTCTTCCCTGTGGACAGCTCCAACTGAGGTTTCAGTTTGGTATTTAGAAAAAAATTGCAAGAAAAAAGAAAGTGTAAAGATGAAAGCATTTAACTGTATTCTATACTGTATTCTGAGATATTGCCTTACTAAGGTTGTGGTATAAGTGCCTCAGCTATTTTACCTAGAAGGTGGTATAGATTTTCCTTCCTTCATTTTTTCCGTGTGAAACAGAAACACTTCAGGTGGCGAGGCAATCTTTGTTGATGGTGACCACTAATCACTGCTATTTCCGACAGTAACCAGAGTGTAAAATTGTGTTTAATGTTCCCTGCTGTTGATTTGAAGTTTTAGTTTGCTTCCATCTGTGTGGTCGGTTCTTGTTAAAAGGTAAAATAAGTTCAGTAGTTTGATTCTGACTGAGGAAATGTACTCTGACAAATTGCTACAAGCATTCGCTGAACAAATGCATCATATCAAACACCTTGATCCATTTTGTTGACAAGCAAAATTATTGCAAAATCATCTAACCATCACAAAATATTCTTTTAAAGCGCATAACCATACTGGAGATAAGAAAGAAAAATCTCATCATCGATGCTTTTGTTTTCTTATTTTTGTAAGTGTGGATAACAAATGTTACTGTAAGATGTGAAATATCAATTTGCAAGATATCTGCTGAGCATCTATTAGAATAAGTCAACACGATGTTTATTGGTAACTAACCTAGAAACCCAAAGATCATGCATTTTAGCCAAAAACATAAGTTCAATCCCCAGGATGAGTGAAATATTCTAGATATTATTTTCTAAATTCCTTAGTTTAGTGCATGTCGAGAGACTGGCATCCTAACTAGGGATGAGCGAGTATGCTTGTCATTACTCGGTACTGCAGAATACTCGGTATCGGGTACTCGACGTGCACCGAGTCCCGCTGAGATGCTCGGACTCATCCAAATCAATTATGATTGACACAAATACACAGCTCCCTTCAGCACACAGTGAGCTGGCACCTCACAGAGAGCAGATTGATTGTTAGGGTCCCTCTGGGGGGCACAGCAAGGTGTTGTATGCTGCAGCGATTTGAAAAAGCCCCCCTCCCGCCTTTCCCAGAAACACTCGTTTATAGCCGGAAGTCTGTGGGCGGAGCCTGTCACTAATTGACTTACATTGGGCTCAGTGATACGGGCCGAGTACAGAGTATCTTTGGATGTCGGCCCGAGTGAGCACCTGAGCATTTTGGTACTCGCTCATCTCTAATCCTAACCATTGACTTCTATACATGTAACCAATATGACCCACATTGTCTTCTACTCTACTAACTGCACGTAGCACATGGGTAATACATTAGTTATAATACATTTACATACTTCAACATATTTTAACAAGCAATCAAAAGGACACAGAGTACCATGTGCATTTTGCCATTCCAAAATGAAATAGACATACCGTAAGTAAATAGTTATATGGTGCTACTTTTGTTCAGGAATCAGCCTTTTGGGGCAAGGTATGTACAGGTGCATCTCCCAAAAAATTAGAATATCATCAATAAGTAATTTTTTTTCAGTAATTCCATACATAAAGTTGAATGCAAATGTTATATAGAGTCATTACAAATAGAGTATCTATTTCAAGTGTTTATTTTTGTTAATGTTGATGATTATGTCTTTCAGCCAATGAAATCCAAAAGTCATTATCTCAGAAAATTAAACTAGGGAGGATGTAGGATTAAAAACCACGCTGCCATATTGTATGAGACATCAAAGGGTAAATATAATATTGATTTATTAGACAACGTATTTCAGGGCTGTCAGAAACACCCAGAAACATGGCAATTTGATACTGATTTGTCCTGAGGAAGGAGCCAGGGGTTCCTGAAACGTGTTGACTATTAAATCAATATTATATTCACCAATTTTGTCTCATGGAATATGGCAGTGTGATTTTTAACCCTTGATTCTCCCTACTCTATGTGTGCCATGCTGGAGACTGCAGCAGTTGGTGATATGCTTTTATAGTGGTTGTGACTCTCACAACCACACAAAGTGAGCATCTGATACCTATTTAGGTAATATTTTATTTCTCAGACCCTTCATCCTTCCTACTTTAATTGTCTGAGATAATGGCCTTTGGGTTTTCATTGGCTGTAAGCCATAATCATCAACATTTACATATAAACACTTGAAATAGATAACTCTGTAATGACTATATAATATATGCATTTCACTTCATACTGAAATAAATTAACTTTTTGATGATATTCTAATTTATTGAGATGCACTTGTATAATAACGTAAAAAGCAAAATAAGACTGCACCTATAAAAACATGCAGTTGGGTGTAAAAAAAAACCCGGGAGTTGTATCCAAAACAAAATAATAATGAAAAAAAGCAGGCAGCACTCCAAATAAAGGTGACGTTGAGCACTTTTAATCCATTTAGCACATGCATGAAAAGTCCACAGCTTCACCTTTACGCTAGGGTCACACTGGCGTCGTGGATGCGTTTTTTCATGTGTTTTTCATACTTGTCTTTTGTACCATTATGCCCGATGCAAAAAAACGCATCACCAAAGTGCCATGCGTTTGTTGGATGGGTTTTTTGGCTCAGCACCAAAAAACGTTGCATGCTGCATTTTTTGGTGTTTTTTTGGTGATTTTCAAAAACACATGCGTTTTTGTAACTTGGGGCCCTTTGGGAAACCCATGCAAAAACGCATGGCACTAAATAGTACCATGCGTTTTTGCATACATTTTTGCTTGCATTTTTAAGGCTGCTCCAGACCTAGCATCAAAAACGCAGCCTAAAAACGCAGGCTGCCCAAAACATGCTCAAAAACACAGCCAAGTGTGACCCTAGCATTATTTGGAGTGCTGCCTGCTTTTTATATTAAAAGTCATATTCTTCTTGAAAATGTCATGTGCCAAATCTTCATAATTTGTATGCTGGGTATTTTTATACAGTAAATATTTTACTTTTTAGGCATTTTTGCTACTCTGAATGAGTTAAGCAATTTATTCCTTCCATTCTATAAGATACCGCAAACCTTTTAGTAACATAAAAACGGCCTTTGCGAAATATTAAATATATGTGATTATCATGAACACATCCCATCACTGCCACCAATTTTTCAGAATTGGTACTTACCAATCTCACATATTCCACCAACTGTCATGGACAGCACTTTACTTGTTGCCAATTTATCATGAACACCACTCACTCGCAGCACATATGCCTCGGATGCTACTATAAAGCATAACGCCACTTCCCGCACTCACTTATCCACCCACCTATCTCAATAGGATAACAATGAGCTATGGACACCCACAGTCAGTTCTCATATCCATACCACACATTTTGCTGCCACCACTTGCAGCTTTGATAGGCCACTGGGTCACAATCTAGCACACACATCACCCAGCTTTCCTGAGCGCTTGCTAGAAGTAAAGCTATTACCTATTTCATAATTTTTAAAGTTGAAGGTAGACCTTAAGTCCAATTAGTTCAACCCATAGCCTAACATGTTGATCCAGAGAAAGACAATACGACCCCATGTGGCAAACATTACCTCCCTCTTCAGAGTTTGTGGGTAAGTCTAGAGCAGCAAGTAATAAACATATTACATTTCAGATTTTATTTACAAAAAAAATAGAGTGCTTAAAAAGATTATAAAAGATAAAATAATAAAAAAACATACAGAGGCAAAAACAGTATAAATTTTTTTATAAAATACAGATTGGTCTTTTGAATTGAATCCGCTAGAAATATGGACAGATCTCTGAAACTTGTTGCGTTTCCCAGCATCTGACAATGGTATTTGGTGGATGAGATGTTTTAAAGAGTCTACCAGACCCCTCACTTCTCCCTCAGTTTAGGTAAAATGGGGACAGCTGCTTAGATTTGATTCTAATCCAGTTTTAGGGCATATTTATGTTGTTGGTCATATTTTCCCCCAGGAACCTCCTAAACAAACAATATGGTTGGGATGTTACCAAAAATCCTTCAGGCATTCTATACATACCACACATCAATATGATATATCTATAATTTAGGGAGGTAGTATGTTCATGTGGGTAGGCATCTACCAATATTTTTGTGAATTTACCCATTGAAGCATATTTGTTCCCCAATCATGGATACAATGCTTTTAAATAGTCACAGATGTCCAATGTATTTCTTAATAATTCTCGAGAAAGTTCTGCTAAAATTCTGCATCGTGACATTTCTTCTGCATTAGAAGCTATTACACCCTCTTCAGTAACTCATTGTTTTTATGAAACTAAAAAGAAACCTTCACATTGAATACTAAGTTTCACCTGTACGACACAAGTTTTAGAAAAAAGAAAGAGCTTAGCAGATTTTTAAACTGTTGTGTGGGAAAGGATTTAGTTTAATGGATGATCCTACTTATTGAATAATAAGGATCTTTATAAAGGCCAACAAAAAAGGTTCATGGACTCTACTCAAAAATAACATTCTCCATGAAGCACAAGTACTTGAGCCAATAATAGAAAAAAATGTGTGGCGCCGCTTTGGATCCAGTCACCACAGAGGTACTGCACTTAGAGGTGTAACACCCCACTCTTTGGTAAGGAAAGGAGCACTGACGGGTATCCAAGCACTCAGACACCACGGACCACTCCAGGTTGGGGTCAGGGCGAGATTGCTCCTATGGGAGAACATAAACCCTGATCCTGGCAGGAGAAGATTAACCAGGGTAGTGGAGCTGGGGGGAGATTAGAGTTTAGGGGAGCACCCAGGAAGGAGTGAAGCTAGGAAGGACAAACGTAAATGACATGGGACATGTGACAGACCTCATAAAAGAGGTGACAGAAACATCTGGAAGTTAGTTGGTAGTTGGTGGAGAGTTGTTGGCAGCAGCTTGTGAGTGCCACAGTGTCAGTAGAAGGGTAATATGTGGAAAGAGACATACAGGGGACTGAAGCCGGTGGAAGCTCACCCAGTGACAGAAAAAGAGAGAGCGAACATGGATGCTCCCTCCAGAAAACAGAAGGCGTTCCAGGGGACCGGGTAATGAGCGATCCACCTGGGGACACCCGCATCCACAGTGATTGTAATTGTGTGGAGGGACCAGGCCACAGAAGGGGAACCGAGCCCCCAGACTAGAGGACAACAACCAGGCTCAGCTAGCAACTCAGAGGTTGCGGTGCTTCCAAGTTGGCACAGCCGAAACTACGCACATCCGCTAACAGGGTGACAATATAGGCTTCAGGGACAGACAACGAAGTAACCCAAGGAGGGACCCGCGGTCACTGGCTCAGGGCACTGTGTGAGGAAGGCGCAAGGCAGGAGGGCAAAGCAAGCAAAGAAGAAGAGTTGACCGTGAAAGGATATTAGAAAGGGGTGCCTGTTAGTGCCACGGTCTTACTCAGGATTTAGCTGGATCCCCCTTTGCTCTATCCCCAAGGACTCAGCACTCCATGGGTTTTACAACAGTGATGACTGCTATGACTGGATCAGCTCAGCTGTGAGTTAATATCCTGAGACTGCACCCCACTTTGTCTGTGACTTTCTTGCTGCACCCTGCTAACTTAAAACTCACTGATAACATCTGCTGCACTGGGGGGTTAGCCCTACCCATGGAGGGCTTACCATCAAGCTGCATTATCACCAACCCCCCAAAGGACTCTACAGCAGTGGCGGCCTTTATTAGCCACAACCTACAGGTGGGTCACATAAACCAATATCCCTAAGACTGGTATCCCTACCCTCAGAAGTACTTCCCTCATCACCAATCCCCAATGAGTCCCCCTCCCCTTTTCGATTGACTGCTCTGGGGCCACGGACCGGTCATGCCACCATAGCATCCCCAGCAATGTCCACTGGCTCAGCTCCAAGTACCCCACGGCCCCCACAGGTCGCTTCAAATGCATTAAAAGATATATTGTTATTTCATTTTAAAATTAAAATACAATTAAAAGAAGAGCCATCAATCAAATGTCTAGAAATTGTTCAAAACATTATCACATTGATATATAAGTAATTTTTTTTACCATATATACAACAAAATAGGATAAGGATTTAAAAAGATGGAAGATGCAAAGCTGGAAACAGAACACTTAGACAGAAATGATAGACAGGGCTAACTACAATAGGTGCAGGGGTTGCGATTGCACCCGCGCCCTGCAGCCTAGGGGGGCCCCAAAAGTCCCTTTGGCCTATAGAAAAAGACTAACACTATTAAAGATTTGCAATAATTGGGGGCCCTGTTGGAGCTTTCGCATCGGGGCCCCTGGGCCTGAAGTTACGCCACTGATGATAGGGATTGATTTACAGTATTGAGAACTGAAAATGCAGCATAAAAAAGAATTTGCACCAAGGTATACAAGAGATAACCTATGAATACTGTGTGGGTTATTTATATGGAAGCACTTAAATAAAATGGAATGGTTGGTGATATCAAGTTCCTGTTTGTGTCACGTTAGTATATGGGAGGAGGAAAACTTTCCAGATGGGTGGTGTCCATGGTGGCCATTTTGAAGTTGGCCATTTTGGATCCAACCTTATTTTTTTCAATGGGAAGAGGGTCATGTCACACATCAAACCTATTGAGTATTTCATAAGAAAAACAATGGTGTGCTTGGTTTTAATGTAACTATTCTTTCATGAGTTATTTACAAGTTTATGACCACTTATAAAGGTAAAATGTGTTCAAAGTGCTGCACATTGTGTTGGATTGTCAATGCAACCCTTTCCCCCACTCTTGACACACTGATAGCAACTGAAGAAATGCTAGCACAGGCTTCCAGTATCCGTTGTTTCAGATGTTGCACATCTTGTATCTTGCGCTTGCGGTTTACCTGCGGCAAGCCCCATTCAATGTCTATGGGGCTTGCAGCAGGTGCGGTAAGTGCAGTATAGTTACGATTTCGGCACTTGCAACTGTTGTGAATTGGACACCTTCCTAAAGGAAGCAGACCTTGGTGTGTCGGGCACTGTTGAACCAGGTTGCTGAATTCGGCGAGGGGACCGTGGTAATAGGTCGGAGATTTTAATTTTACCATGGACCCTGCTGTGGACACCTGTTCGGGGAAAGGTATAATTTCGTAACAAACGCATACTAGCCCTTACAAAACTCCTCCACACTCTTAGATTAGTTGATGTATGGCGTATATTACATCCCCGAGATAAAGATTTTTCTTATTTATGACACGTACACAATTCATATAGTAGGTTAGACTTTTTTTTGGTAAGCTATACCATGCTTTCATGTACTCCCTTAGTCAACATTGGTGACATCCTTTTATCAGACCATGCTCCTGTAACACTGTCTGTGTCCCTACCAGAAATGGTACGGAAACCCTGGACCTGGAAATGAAATAGTGAACTTCTAAAGGACTTGACGTGCTTAGCTGAACGTAATGAGAATATTGAGACTTTACCCATATGCACGAGATGGACCCCACATCACAGACCTTAAAATGGGAGACCCTTAAGTGTATATTTTGAGGAACTTTGATAAAACATGGCTCTCGCCTTAAAAAAGCAAGGGCGGAGGATATTTCTGACAGGCTTAAACAAATACATCAATTAGAAACTGTATAAAACCACGTCTTGACTGAGCTCACATTGCGGAGACAAGAGCTGAAAGAACTATTGGGACGAAAATATAAAACACTAATTGAAAAACATAAGAATTATTACTATAGAACGGCCAATAAATGTGACCGTCCTCTTGCACGTATGCTACACCCCAACCTAATTACACCTATACCTAAGATACAGACCAGAAGGGGAGAGGAGGTACATAAGCTAGAGGACATCCTAAACGTGTTCAGAGACTACTATCATGAGCTCTATAACCTTAAAGGGAAATATGAGATATGTCCCCAGAGGAGCTGGGAAAAAAGATTAGAGACTACATTGCATCTACCCCGATACCCCTTTGAAAAATGCAGAGGTGGGCTCTTTAGAGGCCGCAATCACGGGTACGGCGATAATAGAAGCTATTAGGGCTACCCCCTGTCTAAATACCCGGGACCAGACGGCTTCATTCCTATCTTTTATAAACCCTCCAAACGCTGTTATTGCCGCATATGTTAGCTACATTTAATTCTATCACAGATGGTGTTGGCTTTGCTCCACAGTCACTGGAAGCACATATTTGTGTTATACCTAAACCGGGGAGGGATCCTGCTCTCGCCTCCAATTATAGACCGATCTCTCTACTAATTGTAGTTGTCAAGCTCTATCAAAATTTTACCAGACCATTTGGCACCGTTGCTTCCCTCGATTATTAATGTGGATCAGGTGGGCTTTTGAGGGCCGCGAGGCTAGAGATAACACAATAAGAACTGTGTTAATGATTCAGAAGACTGCTCAACTGAAAGTCCCTATTAGTCTATTGTCAGTAGATGCTGAGAAGGCCTTTGACAGAGTTCACTGGAGCTTTATGAGGGAGGCGTTCGTCCAAATAGGTTTAGGTCCACGGTGCTTGGACAGGATCTTATCCTTATCTTCAACCCCTCCTCCATGGTCAGAGTCAATGGCGTTCTGTCGACCTCCTTTTCTGTTAAGAACGGGACTAGACAGGGTTGTCAGTTGTCGCCCCTCTTATATGTGATTGTGATGGAGAACCTAGCCAATGCCATAAGACAAAACGCTGACATATGGGGTGCACAGATGGGAGGAGTGCATCATAAAACAACACTCTCTGAGGATGACCTTTTGCTTTATGTGACACGTCCTCATACTCTTTCCCAAGTATACTAAAAGAGTTTGAATTATTCGGGGATCTGAGTAATTTCAAATTTAATTACTCCAAATCTGAGGCACTAAATGTCTCCCTCCTTGGTGATGCGGTCTCTTTGCTGAAATCTAATTTTCCATTCAAGTGGAAAACAGATGTACTTAAATATCTTGAGTTCACATTTCATCTGATCTCACCAATCTTTTCTCCTACAATTATCTAACTCTTCTGACGGAGATTGAGAAACAACTAAACTCTTATAAGGCCCTGAAATTGTCGTGGTGGGGTAGGATCAATGTGATTCGTATGGATGTCCTACATCGCTTCCCTATATTTTTTTCAGACTGTTCCACTCTCCCCTCCTGGCAACTTTTTCTCCAAACTTCGCTTTAGTATAATGAGGTTTGTGTGGGGGCGAATTAGGCCCAGAGTAAGTGCTAAAATTCTGACTGCCCCTGTACGAGCTGGAGGAACAGACTACCCAACTTTAAAGTATACTTCCAGGCAGCAACATGGTACAAGTCATGGATTGGCACTATAAACCTGACCTAAAGAGATGGATAGGCTTGGAACAAAACAGGGTACCAGTGCCGCTATGTCACCTTCCCTGGATAGGCCCATTTTCTGATAGTTTAATGAGCTCTTTCTGATATAACGATAACTACAATACAGGTGGTATTCAGTATTTAGCAACATATTTCAAAGGGATCAGCTCAGTCCACTGACACCATTGTTCTTCAACCCCTACTTTTGTCCATGTTTGGATAGACAATCCTTTTTGGCCTGGAGAATGTGGAGGATATACGATCGAGCAAATATTGGAAAATGGAAGAGTACCCCCCTTGGAGGTTCTACGACAGAGATCACCGTTGGTCCGTTTACAGTGGTTTGAATATGCCCAACTTTGTTCTTTCCTCTTGGTGGGACAGACGTGCAGGGTCCTCACACATCACTCCTGGTGGAAAAACTGTTCCAACAGGCCTCAATACCTACTCATTCTATCTCGGAGCTTTGCCGTCTCATTGTGCTAGAAAAGGGAGTTGAAAAACATGAATTTCACCTAAACTGGGAAAGGGATCTGGAGAGAGTATTAACCGACGAAGAATGGAACAAGAGCTTTCTGTGCACATGAATGATGGCTATGCCATGCTCCTCACGGAACGAAAACTATAAAAATCCTTTTCCATTGATATCTCTGCCCAGACAGACTCCATAAGATCTCACCTACTGTACCAGACACATGTTCAAGGTGTAGTTGAGCTGTGGGTAGCATGATTCATATTTGGTGGGAGTGCCCAGGTATATAGACCTCTGGAGGAAAGTTTTTCGTAATTATAATTTGATTACGGTTAGACAAATTGAAGGTTCCCCAGAAATTGCTTTACTATTAATTATACCAGGTTCTCTTGGTTGTATCAAGAAAGATATTCTCCGTTTCTGTGTTTCGGCTGCAAGAGCAGTCATCCCAAGGTTATGGAGGACTTCTGAACAACCTTCCATTCTGGAGTAGTACTCCGAAATGAGCGACATATACAGAATGGAGGAGCTCGCAGCGGAGCAGTGTGGCAGGATGGAAAAATTTAACATAACGTGAATAGAATGGATCTTTTTCGAGACTCTCCCAATCACCAGATGCTGTTCGCCTGATATGCTGTCTAGTAGGTCTTCGTATGGGTGTGGGGGGAGGAGAAGAGAGGAAGGACTCCTCGTTGTGGTCCCTGTCTTTATTTGCCTGTTCCCGCTGCCATTCCCTTATGTACACTTTGAGCTGCTGTAACTTCCCTTCCCTCCTAACATATTCTAGATTTTATTTTTATTTTACTCTTTTTATTCATTGCTCTTTTATTTTCTGTTCACACTACGTTTGCTTAAAAATATCACTGTACTCTACTATAGTTTGACATTGAATTGCTTTGAAGCTTGCCGGATACGGTATTTATGATCACCACATAAATTTGAAGAAGGATATATGCTTTGTTTTATAGAGGTATTGATGATACTACCAAATGTTATGTGCCAAGGGACTTGGATTAGTGGTATAATGTTGGTCAGAGGGACTGGAAAACAAAAAAACTAGACCACCTACTATATCTTTTCCTTTTTCTTTATATTGTTCTATGATGCAAGTGATTGCTAACTGTGGTTTACATTTGTTTGCTTTGGAAATATCAGAAAATGTTAATAAAAATAGATTTGACAAAATATATTATTCAAGCAAAATAGAAGTTGATGTATTTAACTCAATGTCTAAAATAATGCTAACTTTATATAAAATGCTTCAATGACCTGGTTACTGTATTGCATTAGAATGTTTACTGATAAACTGTATAGAAAATACTTAGACATACAGGTACATTCTTATTACTAGCTTTTCAAACATCATAAATGTGTTGCATTTTATTATTTTCTTGTACAAGAGATTAGCACTTAGCCTGTTAAAGTTCAAAGCAGACGATTAAAATATTCAATACAAGTTTCTAATAAGCTCGTTTTTTTTTCTTGCAAAACCATTTCATTTTAAGAAGCTGCTTTGACGTTCCCGCTTTTCATAAGATTGTTAAATTAAGACATCATTGTAAATTGTAATCTGTACAAAAAGCATGTCATACACATTGGAAAGAACAGCTGTCTCAGGCAAATAAAATCCAAAAGGCTTAGTTAAGTACTGTAAAATGGTATTAGTGAAGCCTTGTCTATATGATATTTTGATTTAGGATTATGTTACATTTTTTAAGCTGTATATTAGAGTGGGCCATTTATATGGATGCACCTAAATAATATGGGAATGGTTAGTGATATCAACTTCATATTTGTGGCACATTAGTATATGGGAGGGAGAAAACGTTTCCAGATGGGTGGTGGCCATGGCGGTCATTTAGAATTAGTCCTTTTTGGATCCAACTTTATTTTTTTCAATGGGAAGAGGGTCATGTGACACATCAAACTTATTGAGAATTTCATAAGGAAAACAATGGTGTGCTTGGTTTTAACGTAACTTTATTCTTTTATGAGTTATTTACAAGTTTATGACCACTTATAAAATGTGTTCAAAGTGCTGCCCATTGTGTTGGATTGTCAATACAACCCTCTTCTCCCGCTCTTGACACACTGATAGCAACACCACAGAAGAAATGCTAGCACAGGCTTCCAGTATCCGTTGTTTCAGATGCTGCACATCTCGTATCTTCACAGCATAAACAATTGCCTTCAGATGAGTGATGAGGCAAACTGTTTTATGGATGATGAAGTTAACAAACAAAACCACCGCTATTGGTCTGACACTAACCCACAGTGGATAGATCCCTCCAAGACTGTTCGAACACAAAAATTGATGGTATGGTGTGGTATATGGGGTACAAAGATAGTGGGACTATTCCTCATCGATGGAAGCCTCAATGCCATTGGATATCTGAATTTGCTACATAGCTAAGATATCCAGTGGCATTGAGGGGGCATCTGTCATTTGTGTGATGCATATACATGGTGTGGGGCAGTCCACCTGATCTAATAGCGTGGGCATAATCAATAGGCTGTATACTGACACTATACATCACATGTGCTTGTGTGATTGACGCCCTATGGTAACCCTGATTCTATAAATACCACCTATCACCTCTCCCATAGCATGGCTGGTCGCAGGTGACACAACCTCCCCCAATGCTTGGCTGGTTACAGAAGATTGTACACCGGTATTAGACACCTGTGTTGCCTCTCAGTGGAGCTAGTTGTGGCCAAAAGTATTGACACCACTGCAATTCTGTCAGATAATACTCAGTTTCTTCCTGAAAATTATTGCAATCACAAATTCTTTGGTATTATTATCTTCATTGAATTTGTCTTCAATGAAAAAACACAAAAGAGAATGAAACAAAAAGCAAAACATTGATCATTTCACACAAAACTCCAAAAATGGGCCAGACAAAAGTATTGGCACCCTCAGCCTAACACTTGGTTGCACAACCTTTAGCCATAATAACTGCGATCAACCGCTTCCGGTAACCATCAATGAGTTTCTTACAATGCTCTGCTGGAATTTTAGACCATTCTTCTCTGGCAAACTGCTCCAGGTCCCTGATATTTGAAGGGTGCCTTCTCCAAACTGCCATTTTTAGATCTCAATGTGGCACACCAAGGGTTAATGTGCCACAGAAACATCAACACAGGTTTACTCCCCACACAACACTACACTAGAAAGTGGGAGGAGTTTAGGTGGCACCTGCACTAGTGGGAGGAGCTACGCTGTTTACCACAGAGCAAGAGTGACAGTTAGTTCAGTCAGAGTTGGAGTTTACCTCAGGAGCAGCGTCAAGTAGAAGTGGAGGTCCTGAGAGGTCTGAGGGAAGGAGACAGAGGAACATACCCGGGATAAAGAGTTACCCAGAAACTTAACCCCGGAGAGGCGCTTAAGACGGATACCGGATCTGAGGCTGTGCCTGAGACAGACAGGACAGTAAACACCGGCATAGTGAAGGTCCACCATCTTCACTGTACCATAGCAAAGCTACACAAAGGGGTCAGTGACACAGAGGACTCAAGTTGCCCAGCAGATTGGTACCCGTGAGCAGAGACAGGACCAGCAGTTCAGCTACAAGCAGCAGAGCCACACACAGCGATTAAGTAGGAAGCCAAGGACCTGGTCAGGGTGGAAGCAACCAGGTACAGACTCCGTGGACAATACTGTGAAATACCATCTATAAGTAAAGACTTGGAACACAACAGAAACCGTGAGTGTGTGTGATCCTTATACTGAAGCCCCACTTGCCCTCATAGACTGCCATTGCCTCTACTCTCATCATCTCCACATCACCCCTTTCTCCTGCACAGCCTACAATTACCATCACTGACTTTCACTACCACTGCCCCGGGGATACCCAGTTCTGCCCACAAGAACTACACCATCCTAGCTGCTGTCTCATCATCCCCGGAGGTTCTGCAGCAGCGGTGGTCCCCATTATTGACCACACAATGTGGGTGGCGTCACGAGTGACAAATCCCCTGTAAATAACCCCCCATTTTATTGTGCGGGCCCGGGACACGGTCCGGACCAGGACCGCCGTGACATCCCCCAGCAGTACACCGGTCCGGCACCGAGTACCCCGTCCCAGTGGGCTCCACAACTCCACAGGTGTTCTATGGGATTCAGGTCTGGACTCATTGCTGGCCACCTTAGAAGTCTCCAGTCCTTTCTCTCTTTTCTTTTCAAAATTCTTTTTATTAACGCTTTGCAGTACATTGTAATAGACAGTAAATCAACATTTTTCAACAGTATAGTGTGAGTACAGTCAGAGGAGAAAGAATCCAGTGGTATAACTGGGATTCTGACAGTACAATTAACGGCCATATAAGCAACACTCCGAGACAGTTCAAAGGTGTTATTGGTCCTGCATTGCGCGATCACGCTCCACAGCCCCCAGAGCGTTAGAAGTGATGGGCAGAGGTGGAGCGCACCCGGCAACACTGTCCCAAAGGTGGGAGTGGTCGTGAGCCAATCCAGTGTCTCACTGAGAGCCGCAAACATCAACCGCACTGTAAGAAGTGCACATTGTTGGCTATCAATAATAAATTCAGATCTAAAAACGTTAAAGAGAGTAGAAATAAAGTCAAGCCGCTTCGCTTGATGGGGGACATTTAAAGATAAGAGTCGAGAGAGAAGTAAGGAGATAGGAACGAAACAAGAAAGAGAGGGTGTGGGGTGGGTAGGTTAGGACACGGGATATCTATCAGATTGAATGGTAATGTTCGGTGATATCAAGTTAGGATGTCGAACTGTATCTGATCCAGGGTGACCAGGTTTCTAAGAAAGAAGCTCGAGTGTGGTTCACATAGGACACCGTTTCTGCAACAAGGTACAACTGGTGAACTTTAGTGTGGAGCTGTTGGAGCGAAGGGACCTCAGCCGAGTGCCAGTACACCGGTATTAGGAGTTTGGCCGCTGCAATAATATTCTGGGCCAGGATTGATGTATATTTCTTTGTAGGCCATAGCCTGAAATTTAGCAAGGTCGTCTCTGGAGTTAATTGCACCCTTTCTCCTAGAACCAGAGTAATCAGTTTTTCAGTTATTTGCCAAAATGAAGATATGACAGGACATCGCCACCAGATGTGGTAGTAGTTTCCATTTTCGGCACCACACCTCCAGCACTTAGCCTTGGATGGAGCCCCCCATCTCTGGCATTTAAGGGGATCATAATACCATCTCGTTATTATTTTATATGAGTTTTCTTGTGCTCGAACACATTGGGTGGGTCCATGAGAGGCTCCATATATGCGTGATATCTGTTCTTTCGTGAAGGTGTATCCTAGATCTCTTTCCCATAGAGAAATATACGCTCGTTTGTGACAGCAGTTGGACAGTAAAAGCAATTGATAGAGTTGTGAGAAAATTTTCGCGGGTCTAGCGGTTCTAGCACAAAGTGTCTCATATACTGTCATAGGTCTGTTCAGATCGCCGCTTTTAAGGTGACGACGCAGGAGGGTTTTAATTGAGTTATAGGCGATGAAGGTTAAAGTTGTCAAGTCCGGGTGCCTTTGCAAGTCTTGGAGGGGGAGAAGGGCACCATCTCGGAGAAGGTGGTCTAAGGAAATACCAGAATATTTAGGGCTCTTGGAATGTCCGGTCGGAGTCGATGTAGAGCGTGCTAGAATGTCAGATAGCGACAAGAGGGGTGATAATGGCGGGGCTAGAGCGTCTATTGAGTCACGCCAGAGTTTAAGGGTGTTTTTAGTATGGGGATTCACTATACGTTCAGTTTGGGTATTTGAGTGCATTAGGAATAGCGCTCTGAGGGGTAGGGGAGCAAGTGCCTCTTCAATCTCTATCCACTGCTTTTCCGTATTCCCTCGAATTATGTCTACCGTTCTCGTCAGGATTGCTGCCTTATAGTAGAGCCTGATGTCCGGCACACCCATGCCCCCTGCTGATTTTGGGAGGGTAAGTGTACGGTATGCCACGCGCGGTCTCCTGGTCTTCCATATATATTTGGAGAAAAGGGAGTTCACTTTATGGAGATAGGACGCCGGGATGTGTATGGGGAGCATTTGGAATAGATAGGTGAATTTTGGCAATATCAAGCTCTTCATAATGTTTTTCCTCCCCATCCACGAGAGATAAGCATCTCTCCATTGCTTAATGAGCGTTGACGTGGAAGTGAGCAGAGGGGGAAGTTCAGCGTGAACAAATCAGAATCTGTGCGCCCCAACTTCACCCCCAGGTATGTTATGTGTGTCTTGGGCCAGTGGAAGGGATATGAGTTTTGCAAGGTCAAGAGTGTGTGATGGGGGATGCGAAAGTCTAACGCTTCAGACTTGGACATATTGATTTTAAAGTTAGAAATGCTGCCGTATTACTCCACCAGTGCTATCAAGGCAGGGAACCCAATCAGAGGTTTTGTGAGGAACACGAGGAGGTCGTCTGCAAACGCAGCAGATTTGAAATGAGATTTATTGATCTGAACGCCCTCTATATCTCGATGTACCTGAATAGCAATCAGTAAGGGTTCCATAGCCAGGACGAACAGAAGTGGAGATAGTGGGCAGCCCTGTCTAGTGCCGTTATGTATTATAAAGGGCTCCGTCAACGTGTCATTGATCTGAATACGGGCCGTCGGGTTATGATACATGGCCATTATGGTGCCAACTAGCGATGGGGGGAACCCGAAATGCAGTAATGTCACCTCCAGATAGGTCCAATCCACCCTGTCGAAGGCCTTCTCAGCGTCCGTGCCCACTAACACTAGGGGTTGATGGCGGGATTTCACATATTGAAGGATATGTAGTATTTTATGTGCGTTATCTTTGCCTTCCCTTCCGCCCACGAAGCCAGATTGACTTAACGAGATCAGTGAGGGCAAAAGATTCCTTATCCTATGAGCTATCATACTGGCCAAAAGTTTCAAATCAACATTTAACAGTGAAATTGGCCTGTAATTACTGCATAAGTTGGGGTCTTTACCTTCTTTATGTATCAAGGATATTTTTGCTTCCAGCATTTGCTGCGGAAGGGGCTTGCCCTCAAATGCCTCGTTACAAACCTTCAAGAGACGTGGTAGCAGAAGGGGTGCAAACGTTTTGTAGTAGTGGGCCGTGAATCCGTCGGGGCCTGGAGATTTGCCTGTGGGACACTTCGACAGGGTGGACTGGAGGTCATTCATGGTGAATGGACGGGTCAGTGATTGTCGTTGGTCTAACGTTAACGTGGGGAGATTCAGTCGTGTCAAGAAGTGGGAGGTGTCCAGGCGCCTCTGTTCCTTAAGAGCCTGCGTGTCGGCGGGTCTGAGATTATATAGCCCGGAGTAATAGTCCAGAAAGGCCGCCTCTATGTGTGATGGGTTGCAAGCTGTTAGCCCCTGTGAGTTAGTAATAGAGTGAAGTAGAGTGCGGGCTTGCCGTTTACGTAGGTGTTTCAGGAGGAACTTGGAGGCCCTATCTCCATGCGCATACATTCTATTTTTCCAGGAGGCATACAATTTAGCTGATCTGACATTGAGAACGTCTCTCAGTTTCTGCCTCAAATTGGAAAGAGTATCTAAGACTGTACGGTCAGAAGTATTTTTATGGTCCGTCTCCAAGCGAGAGATTTCATCATAAAGTGTTTGAACCTCCTGATGCCGTTTTTTATTATGATATGACGCGATGGAGATAAGTTCACCTCTCAACACTGTCTTGTGGGCTTCCCAAAGAATTTTGGGAGAAGTCTCATGTGTATCGTTGAGTTGGAAGTAATGGTGAAGTGCGTCTGTAATACGTTTCCACGTCGTAGGGGAGTCAAGTAGGGAGTCGTTGAGACGCCAGGATCTGGATTTCAGGTCTGTCTCAGAGGTGGACATTGAGAGTAGTACTATATTATGGTCAGAATATACATTGGGAATTATGTTTGCTTCAGATATCCGCGATAGGCATAACCTAGGTATCAGAATATAGTCAATGCGGTGGTAAGACTTATGGGGGTTGGAATAAAAAGTATAGTCGCGTGTGGTCGGGTGCATATAGCGCCAAGAGTCAAGTAGATGCATTGAAGTTAGAATAGCCCGTATCTTAGCCAGATCTCTGGGCGTATATGTGCTCTTTCGTTTAGATGTATCCAGCATTGGCTCAAGCGCTATATTCAGGTCCCCACCCACAATCAGGGTACCCTCTCTAAAGTTCTCTATTTTTTTTAGAGTAGACACCAACCATTTTAAGAGTTTTTTGTTAGGTGCATATAAACTGCATAGGGTTGTCAATGAACCATTAAGGAGGCCCTTCACGCAGATATAGCGTCCCAAAGGATGTACCAGAGATTCTCGGTGTTGGAATAAGACCCCAGACAGTAGTGCTATGGATACGCCCCTTGATCCTGACTGAGTGGAGGTGGCATGGTACCAGGTGTTATATTGGCACCGCTCAAAATTCGGGATTTTGTTGGGCTTAAAATGGGTTTCCTGAAAGAACAGAATATCTTCTTTCTGTTTTCGTAGTCTATGCAGAGTCTGGTGTCGTGAGGCGGGTGAATTAAGGCCATGAGCATTAATTGTTGCAAACGTAATATTCTTACCGGTGTCAGGCATGTTGTAGTACTTGGCGATCGGCTGACATCCCTGGATCTGGGTCGTGTTCCGTGCCTAGTAGGGGCAGGGGATGGGTAGAGAGCGAAGATAGGGAAAAAGAATCAGAAGAGAAAGAAGTCCTAGATAGAAGGAGAGAAGAGAATGGAGAAGTCACATTTATCAAACATAGTAGAACAGTATGAACCAATATAAAGTTCAACATAGTTGTTTGGACTATTGATAACCAACTCGAGGGGTTAGTACAAAACGGAATTAACGCAAGCAACTGCATTATACATATCAAGTAGTAGAAATTATGCTTAAGAGTTTGGTAGGAGAGGGTTATGGCTCTGCAATGACCTCCGGTAAACAGAAGGTATATGTTTCCCTGCTCCCAAATGTCGCCATAAGGCGGAGAGAATAACATGAACAATAACAGCTCTCTACCATGGTAAAAACGCGTTAGTAGAGCGCGGATAAATGTAGGGTGAACCTGGGTAAGGCTAGTAAAGAAAAAAAAAAATAAAATTTTATGTAATAAAGAAAGACATAAAATCAATGTCAATCAGCCTATGGTTGACTCCACTTTGTCAGTGTTAGGTGACGAGGCGGGGGTTTAGGCACTATTCTTCCCGGATATAGCTCAGGTGGCATCGTCCAGGTCCTTGGCGGATGGTGATTTAGCGATCTTCCTTTTAATTCGTTGCGATTTCGGGGTTGCCTGTTGCCAAGGTGTAGGACCTAGGATGGGTTGTATCTTTGAGGCTGAGTGGAAAGCTTCCAAATCCGGGAATTTGTCAAGAGATATGTCCAAAGTCTCACAGGCCGCTTTCAGCTCTGCGGAGGTTTTGATGGTGATTCCCTGCCCATCCGCTGTAACAAAGATCCCAAACGGGAAGAGCCAGCGAAAGCGATGTCCCTTCTGTAGGATTGCATTGGTAAAGGGTTTCAGTAGCCATCGTTTTTTCAAGGTGATGGCCGACAGATCTTGGAACAATTGGATTCGGGTACCTTCATAGGTTATCTCCTGTCGTTCCGGTGCTCTGCGGAGAACTAGGTTCTTTACACGATAGTCCAGGAAACGGCATAGCACATGTCGGGGAGCCTCTCCTTGTTGTGGTTTAGGTCGTAGGGCTCTATGGACCCGCACCAATTCAATGTCCTGAGGGTCATGTTCAGAAAGTAAGTCTTTAAAGATCTCCACTCCAGCCTTTTCTAGTGCTTCATTGGCCACAGATTCAGGGAGACCCTTAATCCGGATATTCTGCCGGCGTTCCCGGTTTTCATGATCCTCAAGAGCAACATAGATGTCATGTATGTGGTGTTCATGCTCTTTAAGGCCATCAAGGATAGCATTGGAGTGGTGTACAGTTGTTATTTGGGCATTTTCCAGTGACTCTAATCTGTGTCCTTGGTGCGTGAGGTCACGTTTAATCTCCGCTAGCTCTCGCCCAATTGGACCGATAGCTTTGGCAAGGGCTCTCTTGATAAAGGAGCGGGTCACCATTGGTTCTCCAGATGCACTACCTCCCTCTGAATCACTCTCCACGTCAGAGTCTGTGTCGTCTGTGCAAGCCAGGACGGACTTCTTGGTTGATTTAGGGGTGTCCTCCACGACGGCCTGTTTTTTAAGGAAATGGTCAACGTCGGCTTGGGTTATAGCCTTTGCGGATTTAGGCCCACTCTTGGGTGGTTTAATGGTCGTCTTTCCCATGGTGTTATCTGTGTTCACAGTGTGAAGTATTTGTGCAGTTTAAGCCTATATGACCCCTCCAGTTGGTTATGGTCAGTTTAAGGGTTCATTGGTCCAAATTGTGTCCAGTAGGACAGAAAGCGGTGAAAAGGGAGTCTACAGGCACTGCTAATGTAGCACCTGGTGCAGAGAGTGAAGGGTGCTTGCTGGGGGGTCCTCTGACCTCTTTGTTGTTGTGTATCAGGTTATCAGGATGTCAAAAAAGTCCAGTTGACGAGTGGATAGGATTATCAGGGGTAATCCCCAGTATATAGTACAATGCCCAGTCTTATAAGCTGATCATATAGAGTCCCTTCAAGGCGTTAGTTCCTGGATGGGTGGGGGGCTTCTCTCTGCGATAGATGGTATATGATGTGAGGGGTGAATAACGTCTCCACCTTCCCCAGTGACCACTGACCCGTTGCCTCTTCACCTCACTATTGTAATCCCCTTTCACCACAAACACAGACCTGGCCAGCCACAGTTCTGTATATTTAGGCACAGTGCAGGCAGTGACAGGCTGTCTCTTATGGATGAGGATCAGCCTCCACTTACCCTCTCCTGCAGCTCCTCCGGTCTGAATATCCAGTCCTTTCTCTCAAACCCTTTTCTAGTGCTTTTTGAAGTGCGTTTTGGGTCATTGTCCTGCTGGAAGACCCATAACCTCTGAGGGAGACCCAGCTTTCTCACACTGGGCCCTACATTATGCAGCAAAATTTGTTGGTAGTCTTCAGACTTCATAAAGCCATGCACACGGTCAAGCAGTCCAGTGCCAGAGGCAGCAAAGCAATGCCAAAACATCAGGGAACCTCCGCCATGTTTGATTGTAGGGACTGTGTTCTTTTCTTTTCTTTGAATGCCTCTTTTTTTCTCCTGTAAACTCTATGTTGATGCCTTTGCCAAAAAAGCTCTACTTTTGTCTAATCTGACTAGAGAACATTCTTCCAAAACGTTTTAGGCTTTTTCATGTACGTTTTGGCAAACTCCAGCCTGTGTTTTTTATGTCTTGGGGTAAGAACTGGGGTCTTCCTGGGTATCCTATCATACAATCCCTTTTCATTCAGACGCCGACGGATAGTATGGGTTGACACTGTTGTACCCTCGAACTGCAGGGCAGCTTGAACTTGTTTGGATGTTAGTCGAGGTTCTTTATCCACCATCCGCACAATCTTGCATTGAAATCTCTCGTCAATTTTTCTTTTCCGTTCACTTCTAGGGAGGTTAGCCACAGTGCCATGGGCTTTAAACTTCTTGATGACACTGCACACGGTAGACACAGGATCATTCAGGTCTTTGGAGATTGACTTGTAGCCTTGAGATTGCTCATGCTTCCTCACAATTTGATTTCTCAAGTCCTCAGACAGTTTTTGGTCTTCTTTGTTTTCTCCATGCTCAATGTGGTACACACAAGGACACAGGACAGAGGTTGAGTTAACTTTAATCCATGTCAACTGGCTGCAAGTGTGATTTAGTTATTGCCAACACTTGTTAGGTGCTACAGGTAAGTTACAGGTGCTGTTAATTACACAAATTAGAGAAGCATCACATGATTTTTCAGTGTCAATACTTTTGTCCACCCCTTTTTTATGTTTGGTGTGGAATTAGATCCAGTTTGGCTTTAGGACAATTCTTTTTGTGTTTTTTCATTGAAAACAAATTAAATGAAGATAATAATACCAAAGAATTTGTGATTGCAATCATTTTCAGGAAGAAACTGAGTATTATCTGACAGAATTGCAGGGGTGTCAATACTTTTGGCCACAACTGTATTTAGGTAATATTTTATCTCACAGACCCTTCATCCTCCCTGCTTTCATTTTCTGAGATAATGACCTTTGAGTTTTTATTGACTGTAAACCATAATCATCAACATTTAGAGAAATAAACACTTGAAATAGATCACTTTGTTTGTAATTACTCTATGTAATATATGTGTTTTACTTTATGCATTTAATTACTGAAATAAATAACCCTTTTGATGATATTCTAATTAATTGAGATGCACCTCTATATCTAGGCTATATCTTGAGAATTATTGTACATAAAGTTAGCACATTATTTTTATTAATCTTATTTTAGTTGAAATTAATATGTCACATATTTTTTATAGTTTTCATATTATCCTATTGACAGAAAAGAATAAAGGAAAGACTCCAGACAAGTTTCACAAAGGGTTCTTGTATTGCTTTACAGTTTGCTTACACGGGCGTATAGCCAACATTTATCACGAATCAGTGGTATAAAATGTTTTATTAGCTAAGACTTAGCCCAATGTTATACTATAGGGCAGTGCTGATCAGCAATTTTTTTCTCATGCCTATGTCATTTGAGTGGAGTTTGATATATGATGAGACAGACAATGGAGAACATGGAGAAATAAAAGAGAACCTGTTAGGAGTAGAGATGGCCAGACCCATGGAAGTTTAAGTTCTGGCAGTTTAACCGGACTTTTTTAAAAGATGTGTTCTTCACCCACACTTGACCTGAATCTCATTGGAAGTCCTTCATTTTGCCGTTCTGTTCTCTTTTCACATACAGCAAGCCATAAGCAAACCACACCCAGGGAGGGAGAGCAGGGGTTGTGTTATGCTCATTCACTGATACACAATACATCTGATAACTCAGATATTGTCCCAATGCAAGCCATTAAAACACTGCAATCAGCTTGCACTGGGCTAATCACCGAGAGTACCCAAGTACAGTGATGCTTGCTTGTTTGGTTTGCATGCGTAAAGCATCCAAACTGCGAACCCAAAGTCTATGTTCGGTATGAACTCCAAATGTTAAGGTCTAGTTTATTCATCTCTTGTCAGCAGGATTTAGCTCCATAAAGTAAATGCACGGCCATTGTGACACTGTGATGTTGATTAAATGCATACCCACAGTGAAAAAATATGATCTTTGGTTGCTGAAAAATCTTCTAAAATTTCACGATAATATCATCTATGCATCGCTTGTGCATTGGGACAGGATAGGGTCTTCTTTGTCTCTGCACCTCCACTTGCCTCCTCTGTTTCTTTTGTGGAACCTGCCTGCTTTTTGAAATTCCTCACTCTTGCTTTGATTGCGGTGGGCAGGTCATTGAGCTGCAATCTTGGCCTTTGCCTATGCCACGTCCAGCACCATTTTATTGAAGACCTGCAGACTGCCTGCAGGATCACATTGCACATGTACTGTCCACCACAATCATGGTGGTCATGAAAAATTTTAAAAAGGCATATATTTTAATAATCAGTGACTTAAAGGAGAAACAGAGGAGGAAGGCAGAAAGGTAAAAAAGAAGAAGACCTTATCCCCAAATCCTGCTCTAATGAACAAGTGATGAAAACTTCAGATGAAAATTATTCAGCAACCAAAGATCAGTTTTCTTCACTGTAGGTATGCATTTAACAAGCATTATAGCACAATAATGGTCATGGCTTCACATTATAGTGTTAAATCCTGCTGATAAGTTCAATTTAAGCTCCCCTTCTCCTAACATGGGAGTCTATGGACGCTAGATCTGACATAAAATCGGACCGGTTCCTGGACGCTGGGTGCTGAAAGCGCGCCGGCTGCTAAAAACATAGAAAGCTCGCCGGCTGAAATTTCAGCACCTGGAGGGCTCGCCTCCAGACGCTATGCTGAAATTACAGCACTGGACAGCGGCAGCCGCTGATTCCAGCAGAAAACAGGATTGAAGGGCATATTTGCCCTCCGGTTCTGTTTTGTTTGGGGCTGTCAGGTTCTGTCTGGTTCTTCCTGCAAAACACCGGACAGAACCTGACAGCTGAAAATCGTGGTGTGAAGATGGCCTTACTGTCTCCCACTGTTAGTTTGGGTGGATTTTAATATGTTGTATTGGGATATCAATAAAGTTGCAGTTTATTATTTGGGAAAATAGCACTCCAGTTGTGTTTTGTTACACACAGTTTATTCTAGTATATACTTGAGAATATTTATCCATTTAAAGTGATAATCGTGTCCACAATTAAAAATTGTGTTTGGTACATGGAATATTTGTTTTTTTCTATGAATATCTTGATATTGATTGTTTCTGTGTGTTTCACAACAAATGATTCCAGATACATGGATTTTAGAGCTCATGACCAATTATGGCTCAGACAGATTAATGAGGTTTTCAAGGAGGAATACAAATTGGGTTTTCGTTTGAACCATAGTGCACTTCAAAAACATATTCAGAACCTGAAACACCCGCTCCATAAGAGAACTAGAACTAGATGTGGAATAAAAATGCAGGGAACTGGATATAAGAGGTGGATTAGAAATCTGTATATATAAATCATAGGTGGTTTTATTAGATGTGTTTAAAAGTGCTTTCCTTACTTCTTCCTCCGGAAACAAACCAAGAAGAAGGGAGAAAAGCACTTCCAAATTGTAGAATAAAACAACCTATGATATATATACTTTTTAGTCCTTAGCAGTGCGGATTTCTCACATTAATCCCTTATATCCAGTTCTCTTCGTTCTCAATTGCACTGCGGCATGTGGATTTCTGCAGTAGCTATTTTAAGTGATTCAACTGGTTGTGTGTCACACAACCTAACTACTTAAAGAGGACCTGTCACCAAACCAGGCATGGTGATCTAATTACAGCACTGGATACAGCATGTCTCCAGCATGCAGACAAGTGGTCACCAGCACTTGAGCAGCCCTGTACCCCGAGATAATACACTTAGAAAACTTACATGCTCCAGCCACTAAGGAGGTGGCTAGGGGCAGGAGCCGAAGGGCAGATTCACACCCCTGCATGTTTAATCTGCCCACCGCTGCCAATCATTCTCTCCCTCTTCAGCAGCATTTAAACAGAGTTTTTTTTTTCCAGAACTTGCCGTTTGGCTCCGCCCCTCAGGGGGTGGGGCTAAACTGACTTTCTGGGAGAGAGAAAAAAAACTCTGTTTAAATGCTGCAGACAGGGAGAGAATGATTGGCAGCGGTGGGCAGATTAAACATGCAGGGGGTGTGAATCTGCCCTTCGGCTCCTGCCCCTAGCCACCTCCTTAGTGGCTGGAGCATGTAAGTTTTCTAAGTGTATTATCTCGGGGTACAGGGCTGCTCAAGTCCTGGGTGACCACTTGTCTGCATGCTGGAGACATGCTGTATCCAGTGCTGTAATTAGATCACCATGCCTGGTTTGGTGACAGGTCCTCGTTAACTACTTGAATGAACTAAGAATTCTATTTTATTGATTGTCACCAGGATAAAACCCTATTTAGCAGTGTATTTTAATCCACAGTTTCCTCTTCATGGTGCAATAAGGGTTTCCTCAAGGAGATATAAATATTGCCATAGGCTCATTCCCCAGGGCCTACAGATCCAGGTGTTACCATCTTTCACTGTAAATGAGGACTGGTTTAAGACTGGGTGTGAGGAATGTTTAAAAAATTGCTGACATGGGTATTTTTTTTTTATTATCTTTATTGTTAACTTGGCAAAAGGGGGGTTATTTCAACTTTTCTGTTGGATCAAAAGATGGCCGCCGAGCAGTGAGGACATGCTGCTGTGCACTCCCCACTTCCACCAACATCTGGAGCACCGGCTGGCCTGCAGAACTGTGACCCACTTACCGGCCCCTGCTCCTCGTCGACAGCCCGACCACCTGGGCAGGCTGTGAGTGCCATTGTCCTGTGAGGCAGCTTCGTCAGGCAGTGGCCTGACCTGGCCTCCTGCGGAGCCCTGCTCCCAGTCGTATCCCTGGCCTGGTGTGCGGCCCACTCCACTTCTGCCCCCCACCTCCCTCCAAGCCCCGACTAACTCCTCCTGGCCCGAGAATCGTAAGAAGGGACA
The DNA here is from genome assembly GCA_033576535.1 of Allobates femoralis. Taxonomy (NCBI): domain Eukaryota; kingdom Metazoa; phylum Chordata; class Amphibia; order Anura; family Aromobatidae; genus Allobates; species Allobates femoralis. The sequence goes on from JARQOC010000001.1 coordinate 283,853,841, forward strand.
AGGTGCCTCCATCTATTCCCCCTGCATGAGAGGGAAGAAAAAAAGATTATGCAGAACAAACTTGCACACCCAAGATCAAAACATGGAGTTTGTTGTAGAAAATAACTAAGGCAAACAACACATGAGACACAAAATTAAAACCACTTAAAACAAAGTAGGTCCCAGTATGCCGGTTGCAAGCAGATCAATACCAATGAAATGACAGATGAAATGTCAAGATTAAACAAAAATAGCACACCATGTGAAGTCTGTGAAACAACTATACAACAAGGTCCTCCATGTGCATGGAGGAAACAATTAGACATGGTATGGATGAAAGTCAATATGAACATGCATCATAAGTGAAGGATCATACCAAAGATGGATGCTGCAACCTGGGTGACCGGGGACCCCACGCGTTACGCTGCAACTAGGCAGCTTCCTCAGGGGAGTCTGATGTGCCCTGTGTCAGAGCCGCCTTATATACAAGAGGCTATAAAGCCATACAGCCCAGTGGGTCCTGATAATCAATTACAGCTAATGAAGCAAGAGGTGTGGTTACCTGTAATCAACTATGTCCAAGACTGTCAATTGGTCAAAGCATGGAGAAGGGGAGGAAAGAAAAAAAAAAAAAAAAAAAAAAAAAAAAAAAAAATACCATTGTAGCGCCGCCGGTTGCATCTAATCCCGGTTTGTTATTGGCGTCAGTCACGCATGTGAGGGTGCCGCCTGATCGCGCACCGGAAAAGACGTGATGCCGTTACCATAACAGCGCGTTGTGTATATGTGCGCGCATGGATACATATGAGGACGCCACAAGAACGCGCATCGGAAGCGGCGTAATGCCGTTACTATGGTAGCGCATTATGTATATATGCGCGCACAGCGATGGCGCGTAGGTAGGTATAACGTCACCAAGGCAAAGTCGCGCCGGAAATGATGCGGACTAGTTGTCAAGGAAAAAGACAACAGTCGCGCCGATCTGGCAGAGAGATCAAGGCAATCACATAAAGGGCAAGTGTGGTAGCCGCACCATATCGGAAATAAATCCAAACTGGCTAGCATTGTGAAAGAGGACCCCCCACAAAACATCAAAGGAGGGGGGGCCTCGCGGCAATTATACAGGCGAAAAATAAAGCAAACACCCACGGCCAAGCGCATATATACATAATGCGCTACCATAGTAACGGCATTACGCCACTTCCGATGCGCGTTCTTGTGGCGTCCTCATATGTATCCATGCGCGCACATATACACAACGCGCTGTTATGGTAACGGCATCACGTCTTTTCCGGTGCGCGATCAGGCGGCACCCTCACATGCGTGACTGACGCCAATAACAAACCGGGATTAGATGCAACCGGCGGCGCTACAATGGTATTTTTTTTTTTTTTTTTTTTTCTTTCCTCCCCTTCTCCATGCTTTGACCAATTGACAGTCTTGGACATAGTTGATTACAGGTAACCACACCTCTTGCTTCATTAGCTGTAATTGATTATCAGGACCCACTGGGCTGTATGGCTTTATAGCCTCTTGTATATAAGGCGGCTCTGACACAGGGCACATCAGACTCCCCTGAGGAAGCTGCCTAGTTGCAGCGTAACGCGTGGGGTCCCCGGTCACCCAGGTTGCAGCATCCATCTTTGGTATGATCCTTCACTTATGATGCATGTTCATATTGACTTTCATCCATACCATGTCTAATTGTTTCCTCCATGCACATGGAGGACCTTGTTGTATAGTTGTTTCACAGACTTCACATGGTGTGCTATTTTTGTTTAATCTTGACATTTCATCTGTCATTTCATTGGTATTGATCTGCTTGCAACCGGCATACTGGGACCTACTTTGTTTTAAGTGGTTTTAATTTTGTGTCTCATGTGTTGTTTGCCTTAGTTATTTTCTACAATAAACTCCATGTTTTGATCTTGGGTGTGCAAGTTTGTTCTGCATAATCTTTTTTTCTTCCCTCTCATTATATATGATTATATATGCAGTCTTGCACCCCTTATTTATTTGAGAGCTGTGCAGCACCAACCCCCCTTTTTTTCACTATTCCCCCTGCATCACGGTGCTTCTCATCCCTGACCAGGACCACTCTCATCTCCTGGATCACCGGCCTCCACCGCAGACGCATGACCACTGAAATTCCAAGCAAGTCAGGCCAGCAGGATTGCCACGCGCCATCACCGGCCCCAGTCGCCTTGACATGGCTTCATCACCCCTTCTCATCCTCTCACTGCTTATGACCCTGGCTGCATCTCATACCCCTGCTGCATCCCTGTCTGGACTTGGTATGACTTCATCCGTATTGCACATCCGCCACTCCCCACTCCACCTGATCCCTGGCTGCACCTAATCGCCGGCTGCATCTCATCCCTTCATGCTCTGCACCTGTCTGGACTTCATATGACCTCATCTGTACTGCACATATCCCCCGCTGCATCTGACCCCCCACTGCATCTGATCCTGGGCTGCAACTCATTCCTGCATGATGTGCATTTGTCTGGACTTGGTTGGACTTCATCCATATTGTACATTCCCCTGCTGCATCTGACCTCCCGCAACTTCCGATCCTTGGCTGCAACTCATTCCCCTGCTGCATCTCATCCCTATGTGCTGTGCATTTGTCTAACTTGGTATGACTTTGTCGTCATTGCACATCCTGCTGCTCCTGTCCCCTTACTACATCTGTTACCTGGCTGCATCTCATCCCCATGTGCATTTTGTCTTGACTAGTGTTGTGCACCCGATCTTGATTCGGCTTGACTACATCACTACTGCTCATCTCCCTACTGTATCTGATCCCTGCTACATTTCTCCCCTGCTGCCTCTCATCCCCTGCTGCATCCTACTGCTGCTCACTGTATACAATGTTTCCACTTCTTTTCACTCTCACTCCCATTCTACTCCACTTCCTTCTAACTCCACTTATCCCTCCACCCAGTAACGAAGGAGTGCTCTCTCCCTCCATCCTACCTAGCCATCTCATCCACTCCTCCAAACAGTTCCTTCACATTCAATCCTTTGTCCCTATACATGCATGCCCACCACATAAACTCTCCTCCTCCCACCTTCTAATCCTCTCCCTGCTCCTCCTATTTGCTGGTGACATTTTCCCTAATCTTCGTCCCCCCCATCTCATCCTCACACTCTGGAATGCCTGCTCGGTCTGCCACAAACTCCCATTCATCCATAACCTCTTTATCTCTAACAAACTCTCATTCCTTGGCTCACCCCCTCTGACACAGCCTCTCCTGCTGCACTCTCTTATGGCTGACTCAGTCTTTCCCACAACCCCTGCCCCTCTAACAATTATGGCGGAGGAGTTGGCTTACTCCTGTCCAATAACTGGTCCTTTACCCCTATTCCTCTGCCACCTTCCGCTACTCTGCCCTCTTGTGAAGCCCACTCCATCAGCATCATCCCTCCCTGTAACCTTCAGCTTGCCTTCATTTACTGCCCCCTGGATCTACCACCTCCTTCCTTGCCCATTTCATCACCTGGCTACTCCACTTCCTTTCTGCAGACATCCCCACTATCATTATGGGCAATTTCAATATCCTCATTAACACTTCCCACTCAGCCACCTCTAAACCTCTTTCACTAACTACCTCCTTTGGACTCTCCCAATGGTCCTTCTCTGCCACTCACAAAGATGGCCACATGCTGGACCTCATCTTCACCCACCTCTGCTCCCTCAATAACCTCTCAAAATCACCCCTCCCCTACCTGACCACAATCTACTCACTTTGTCCTCCCTCTCCTCCCCTACTACACTACCCCACTCCGCAAACTTAATCATTCTCACAGAAACCCAAAACACATTGATTTACACTCATTCTCAAAATCCCTTCTCCCTCTTGCCGACATAGCTTCCATACGCGACACAGATGCTGCCAGAACCCTATATAACACCACAATAACTGCGGCCCTTGACTTAGCCGCCCGACACACAACACTCCTCGCACAAACATGCAACCCTGGCACACCACCCTCACTAAAGACCTGAGATGGGCTTCCAGGGTTGCTGAGATGGAAGACATCTCATTCCACTGAACATTTCACATTGTTCAAGGAGTCCCTCATCAACTTCAAGTCCGCTCTCACTGCCGTAAAACAAGCTTTCTTCTCATCCCTAATAACCTCCCTATCCCACAATCCCAAACAGGTTTTTAAAACTTTTAATTCCTTACTCCGTCTGCCCGCTTTTCCTCCCTCTCCCCTCATCTCTGGTGAGGACTTTGCCTCCTTCTTCAAGCAGAAGATCGATAAAATCAGAGACAGTTTTGACCCACTGTCCCCATAGCTTCCCCTCTCACCTACACTGCCCTTTCCTTCCAAAAGCTGCTTCTCCCCCATAACCAAAGATCAACTCTTCTCCCTTCTGTCAATCTGTCAAAGTTACACCTCACCACCAGCGTCCACGACCCGCTCCCATTCCACCTCATTCATAACCTCAGCTCAGTTTTTATCCCAACCCTAACTCATCTCTTCAACTTATCACTTACCACTGGAGTCTTCCTCTTATCCTTCAAACACACCTTGATCACACCCATCCTAAAAAAAACATCCCTCGACCCAGCATCTGTTTCTAACTATTGCCCAATATCTTTTCTCCCCTTCACCTCAAAACTACTTGAACGACACATCCATTCAGAATTGTCCTCTCACCTCTCCTTCTGCTCCCTCTTTTGCTGCCTACAATCTGGTTTCCGACTCCACCCCACTGAAACAGCCCTAACTAAAGTCGCCAACGACCTACTGACCGCCAAGAGCGAGCGACACTACTCCGTCTTCCTCTTCCTTGAACTATCTGCCGCCTTTGACACTGTTGACCATTCCCTCCTACTTCAGATGATGGAATCTCTTGGCATCACTGACCTAGCCCTCTCATGGATCTCCTCATACATAATGGACTGGACTTTCAGCGTCACCCACTCCCACACCTCTTCTTCGCCTTACCCCCTATCTGTTGGTGTCCCCCAAGGCTCGGTTCTGGGACCATTACTCTTCTCCATATACACCCTCGACCTAGGACAACTCATTGAGTCCCATGGTCTTCAGTACCATCTTTTCGCTGACAACACCCAGATCTACCTGTCTGGACCTGACATCAGCTCCCTACTATCCAAAATTCCACATTGCTTTTCCGCCATCTCATCCTTCTTTGCTTGCTTCCTCAAGCTGAACATGGGCAAAACTGAGTTCATCGTCTTTCCCCCAAGTCACTCTCCCCCACTACCCGACCTATCCATCCTTGTAAACAACTGCTCACTCCCCCCAGTCCCCAATGCCAAGTGCCTCGGGGTAATCCTCGACTCTTACCTCTCCTTCAAGCCTCACTTTCAGGCCATTGTCACCTCCTGCCGACTCCAGTTCAAAAATACTTCTTGGATTCACACTTTCCTTGAGCACGACACAGCTAAAACACTTGTTCATGCTCATTTCATTTCTCACCTTGACTACTGCAACCTCCTGCTTATCGACCTCCCCACCACCTCCATTGCACCTCTTCAATCTATCCTAAACTCCGCTGCCCGACTAATCAACCTTATTCCCCGCTACTCCCCTGTCTCCCCCCTCTGACAAGCCCTTCACTGACTCCTCACTTCTCATAGATCCCAGTTTAAAACACTAACCATTACATACAAAGCCATCCACAACCTGTCCTTTCCATACATCTCTGACATGGTCTCTCGATACCTAACTTCACGCAACCTGTGATCCTCCCTAAAGCTCCTTCTCTACTCCCCTCTCATCTCCCCCTCTCACAATCGCATACAAGATTTCTCCTGTGCATCTGCTATACTCTGGAACTCTCTCCCCCAACACATCAAACACTTGCTTACCCTGGGAAACATCAAAAGAAGCCTGAAGACCCACTTTTTCTGTGAAGCCTACAACCTGCAGTGAGACCTGGTTTACCGCACCATCTCGATCGGCACTACTCTCCCCTCCTGTATCTGTACGACTTGATTGTCCACTTATATTGTACTTGTCCTCCTCTGCCCTTTCCATATGTAAAGCGCCATGGAACATAATGGTGCTATATAAATAATTAATAATAATACACTGTGAGCAGAATTATTAGGCAAGTTGTATTTTAGAGGATTATTTTTATTATTGATCAACAACTATGTTCTCAATCAACCCAAAAGACTCATAAATATCAAAGCTTAATATTTTTGGAAGTTGGAGTGAGGTTTTTTTTTTTTGGCAATCTTAGGAGGATATCTGTTTGTGCAGCTAATTATTACTGTGCAGAATTATTAGGCAACTTAATAAAAAACAAATATATTCCCATCTCACTTGTTTATTTTCACCAGGTAAAGTAATATAACTGCACAAAATTTAGAAAAAAACATTTCTGACATGCAAAAACAAAACCCAAAAAATTAGTGACCATATAATAAGAAAAAAACTGCACAGCACTCAAAGACAAATGTGAACTGGTGCTAGCAAAGCTGCAGGGTTATATAATATGAAAAAGATCCTTGCAGCACACAGCTACTACCAATGATGTACATAAGCTACTAGCTATATATATTTGAGGAAAAAGTTTAAAAACTTACGTTTTTTTCAAAAAAACTCAAAAATCTCCAATCTTTGAGTGCTGTGCAGTTTTTTTCTTATTATTTATCATATGGAGTTGCAGGATCCATGCTGCAATGTGCACCCTCATTACCTACAGGTGATGGAGGGTCTAGATGGTGTCTGCCCACTTAGTAGTGGGGAAGCGGACAAGGAGGATAGGGATATCAGCGTAGGACTCATCAGACCCTGAAGTCACTTTGTCGCAGTTGATGAGCAAACAGACATTGGCCAATGTATGTACCAAGAACTTCAGAATTAAATAAAAAATTGGAGATTTTTGAGTTTTTTGAAAAAAAACGTACGTTTTTAAACTTTTTCCTCAAATATATATAGCTAGTAGCTTATGTACATCATTGGTAGTAGCTGTGTGCTGCAAGGATCTTTTTCATATTTTAGTGACCAATATAGCCACCTTTCTTTGTGATGACACAACAGCCTTCCATCCATAGAATCTGTCAGTTGCTTGATCTGTTTACGATCAACATTGCTTGCAGCAGCCACCACAGCCTCTCAGACACTGTTCCGAGGCTGGTGTACTGTTTTCTCTCCCTGTTGATCTCTTGTTCAAAGGTGGTCGTTTTTCCTTACCTTAGCCATATCCCTAATTATAGCACACCTTGTGCTTTTTGATACTCCAGTAACGTTGCAGCTCTGAAATATGGCAAAACTGGTGGCAAATGGCATCTTGGCAGCTTCATGCTTGATTTTGCTCAATTCATGGCCAGTTATTTTGCACCATTTTTGTCCAACACGTTTCTTGCAACCCTGTTGGCTATTTGCCATGAAACGCTTGATTGTCAGTGATCACGCTTCAAAAGTTTGGCAATGTCAAGACTGCTGCATTCCTCTGCAAGACATCTCACAATTTTGGACTTTTCAGAGCCCGTCAAATCTCTCTTCGGATCCATTTTTCCAAAGGAATGGAAGTTGCCTAATAATTAAGCACACCTTATATAGGGTGTTGATGTCATTACACCACACCCCTCCTCATTATAGAGATGCACATCACCTGATTTACTTAATTGGTAGTTGGCTCTCAAGCCTATACAGCTTGGAGTAGGACAACATGTATAAAAATTATCATGTGATCAAAATACTCATTTGCCTAAGAATTCTGCACACAGTGTAATAATAAAATTATGATGTTTAGTTTTGTTCATATTTTTTAAAAACATTTTATTTTTAATTTTCACTGATATTAATAGTCCACTTAGAGCACTATAACCTGTGCTGATTTCATTTGTACTATATGAGTAATACCATAGCAATGTTGTATATAGTAAAAATCACAGTCTACTTCAAAGTCCGGCCACAGGCATGAGGAGCACTGCTATGGAGGTTTTCAGCCGACGACCTGTCATAACAAGCCATCGGCCAACCACACCATGTGTGCTAATGGTCACTTAAAATGGCGTGCCCCCATGCTGGCATATGATAAATATCACTTTCAGAACTTTACAGTGGGATTTAACAGGTTAACATTGGGAGCAAAGGTCCTGGCTGTGACACATAGCCATTATGTGCCATGTTGGGGGCAGGCTTGATAAAAGATAAACTATTAACACTTCTATATTTATAATATTTTTTCTTTGTAGTATATTTTCTACACCTGCCTAAAATGTTTGCACAGTACTATAAACTACCTCTGGTTCCTGAGGTGGTTTGCTATCCATTTTTTTGGTATAGGCAATAAACATTTCTTATGTCTATTAGTTATCCCCTATTTGATCTGTAAGGCTGCCTTCCCACTTGCGTTTGCAAGCGCAGCATACCGAACGCAGCCAAATGCTTGCGCACTGCGTTCCTATGTTTAACATTATTTATTGGCTGCATTCGGTTTCGTCTACGTTCGGATGCGCACAATTTGTGCGCCCTCCGAATGCAGCATGTTGCATTCTTTGTGCGGTCGCGGGCGCTTGTTTTATCTGCAAGCGCCCCCAAACAATGCATGGATCTCAATAGATCCGCAGTGTCCTCCGCATGACAGCGCAGGAGAACGCTGCGGATGTCATTGAAATTTCTCCCGGTGGCCGCCGGTGATCACCGGCGGCCACCGGGAGATCATGCAGAGCCACAGCTGATCTCCCGCCGGTGTCAGCGGGAAGATACAGCTGATCTCACAGCTGTTTAAATCTCCCACGCTGACACCGAATAGGTGAGGTCGGCGCGGGAGATTTGAAGGAGTGATCCGCTGTTTCATATTTCCTGCACTGATATCACCCTATTCGGTGTCAGCATGGGATATTTAAACAGCTGTCAGATCAGCTGTATCTCCCCGCTGACACCGGCGGGAGATCAGCAGTGGCCGGGAGGAAGAGATCTCTGCCGCTGATCTCCCCCTCCCAGCCGCCCCCAGAGACAGCTGATTGGCTGCCAGGGCACCTAACTTATGTGAACGCATGCGGAGATTCTCCGCTGCGTTCTCATAAGTATGTGCTGCGTTACACTGCGTTTGCATCTGCATGCCCTCCACATGCAAACACAAATGCAAGTGTGAAGCCAGCCTAAAACGTATCTTGTATATACATGCATGAAATAAAGGATTTACTATATTCGATACATTATTTTTTTGGCTGATGGTGCTTAGTAACTATCATGGTTCTTACTATGTTAGGACTTACTGTAGGTTTCCAATAACCTAAAAATTTGAATAAAACAATATATAATTTTCTAGATTATTTTAAAATGATTGCGAATGTTAGCACATTAATAAGACACATTCTACCATTTCATATAGGGAAAAGATTAATATTCAAACTGATTGTTGGGGAACTAGATAATTTACATAATTTCATGCCTGAAAACAATAATAACAATATAAAGAAACTGCCGAGGTTTCTAATGAAGGGTTTATTACTAGCACAAGAGAGAAGGGTCTAAATTGTCTGAAGCCTTTCCATGCCTTTCTACTGCCTGGTGATTATTTCCAACCAATTAACTTTATAAACAATGCTGTTTGCTCAGAGTCTCGCTCTCTTACTGCAGAGGTTCAGAAATAAACAGACGATTTTCTCACATTCTTCTAAATGGTCGTCCAAGTACAAAAATATTGGGAATTAGCAAACGACTGCACTGCAACCTACCATAGAGTATGACCTACAAATATTTAAAGTCTTTCCCCTTTGCATTTCATGAGAGAAGCTCTTTCTAATTGCAAATATTCATTTTCAGTGAATGGATCTAAACAAAATAATTAGGAAAGTAATTTTGTTTTTCTCATTATATGCAAGTCTGACCTTGAAAAAATGGCTATGCAGAGAACTTCTGTTACATCTGCTGTTATATATATATATATATATACGTTGTGCCTCAATTGTGTGTCATTAGAGTAGATAAACTGCCTGAAACTGTTCCAGGCTGTCAAATGCTACGAGTGACTTCATGCATGCATGACTTTTAAAGATAATTATTGTAGTCATCAGATTCAGCCAGCTTAGAATTCGGTTATTGTCATCTGTTGTTTCATAAAGCCACATAATTTTACACCATAGTGTCAGGTATCAGTTTCTGTAGGTTCAGCACTTTAATGCCGAAAATGATGATAGTGGGAAGTGGTGATGAGTACTTAAAAGCTTTATATGTATGATATGTGCATTATTCATATTTCATCTAGACTAGAATAGCACTGTACGCGCAATTAATATTCTTTTGATGATTTTAAAAAATGTCAATACAAGGACACTTATGCTAGTGACAAATTACTCACTGATCTCAGGAGACCAGTCAAGGAAAACATTGCGGGCAGCCGGCTAAAGCGCTCAAACACAGTGAAATCCATTTGAAAAACAACGAAAAACCGTATAATGCACCTAATACAGGTATAGGAAATTATTTGGTTTGCAGGTAAAAATCATCAGTTTATACATTAAAAAACAAGCAGACAATAACCAGAACCAGTAAGTACATAAAAGGAGGGTGCAGACAAGTTAGAGACAGAAAACACTCAGTGCCTCAAAGTTCACATACCACAGGGTAAAATCAGAGCGAGCACAATGTACAGTAAGGGGCGGTATTCACAATTCAATCCATACAAACAAGTCAATAAATCATAATATCGTCACATTATAAGAGAGTGTAATGATACCCAATATAAATCTTACATAGTGTGCAGCTAAAGTGCATCTATGCCCTAGGACGGGATGGAGAGGCACAGAGTTGTCAGAGCCTCGACACATGTGTTTCCTGTTTTCATCAGGGCCGTGGTGGGGTGTTGCTAGAGGAGCCAGTATTTATGCGTCCTATTCAATGCAGCTGTGGCTCTTAAGTGCGCATGACTGCCTCCTTACCTCGTTCAGAGGTGACTATGGCAAACGGTCGCAGACAGAGCTCCAGAAAGGAAAATTCCCAGTGATTTCATATGATTCTGGACCCGCCAACGTGACCTGTCACAGTCACATGATCGGGTCGTCGGGGCAATGCGCTGCTCAAGCCATCTAGGAGGTGGACTGAGAGTGAAGGCGTGATAATGTGCAGTGACAGGATTACCCTTCATGGACACACATGAGAGTCTAGATAACGTCATATTACAATACACCTCTTACCTACTGCATTTCCTGAATGGGGAACAACTGAAGATTTAGAGACCAGGCAATATCACATGAAAATAATAATAAACAAAACTGGTTTTCAACTAAAATGCATAGCAGGATATAGAAGTAACAGATCGGAGCATCCAGTCTTGATTATCAATTCCCTGTGTACTCAGTCCTAGTTGTATGTTCTCCTTCCCATACTAGGGAAGCCCAAAAATTCCAGAATCCAGATCAATATAAACTACAAGTGAAAGATAAAAACACCACAAGTTAAATACCATACTGACAATAGGTACAGTTCTCAAGAGAAAAGACCAGAACAGCTCGATGAATCTAAGGTAAACATTGAACAATAGAGAAGGGAGAAAGGCACGAAGAGACATGGAAACAGGTTTGACCACAAAATCTTGCTCATACGGAGCGATATGCACATAAAATAATATTTCCACCACAAATGTAGTCGGGTAGCTAAGATCCGCAGCATTCAGAATAGTCCTCAACCACACTGCTATCAACCCAAAAGCGAGAGACACCATATTGATAATGTTGCTCTCTCCCATCGTATCCATACTGCAAGTTTTTAGGAAAGGAAACACAAGGAAACCAAAAGTACCCTCTAGGGTGAATCTGAAGGTTAACTATTGCTGCCATCCATAGTGGCAGCAGAAGATGATACAAACAGTGTAGTATGCCTCAATCCAATGTGTTCATGGAAGTCAAGACGTATTCCGCTCTCCTCCAACCTGACGAGAAAGGGAAATCCATGATGCATCGCCACCTGGGAATTTAATATGGTGGTTATGGTGGTCTCCGCAAGGATTCCACCCCAGGACTAGGTCCTTCCCTGGAGGGTATCTGGCTAGTCCTGTGTTTGAGACTCTTAATCGAGGCTTCACGGACTCCATTTACTTATGCTAGTGAGTCATTTTATTCATGCCCTAGATTAATTCATTATAATAAAATAACTAAATCTAAGAATCAATGCAAAAAAGGTGGGGGAACAAGATAGTGCCCTATCACTAGTGACACTCAGATGTGAGTGGTGTCATGCAGTTACACTCACCTATTCCAGTTGTGAGACCTACAACTGGTTTAACAGCATATTATAGTATCAGCTGCTGCAGGACCTCCACCGACTACTCCAACGTGGAAAAACTGCCAGAAAATATGGGAAGCAAGGTGTGCCACGGTCCGCGCTGCTGAGTCCACAAAATCACCTGGGATGCAAGATGTTGTAGCAGTATACTTCTTTATTCCTTCTAATTTCGCGCCCTTCCCGCACTTCTTCAGGAATCCCTGAGGAAGGTGCCAGGAAGGGCGCCGAAACGTGTAGGAAGAATAAAGAAGTATACTGCTACAACATCTTGCATCCCAGGTGATTTTGTGGACTCAGCAGCGCGGACCGTGGCACACCTTGCTTCCCATATTTTCTGGCTAAATCTAAAATGGAGTTTTGAGGAAGGTGTCTGTCTGCCACATTTGACATTATATTATGAATGTATATTTACATTGAGTTGAAAAATTGAAATATGCAATACATTTTCTGTCCAAGTTGGGTCTTAAAAAAGTAAAATAACTACAGTGATACCTCGGTTTTTATCGACTTCAGTTATTGTTGGTTTCAGTTTTCATCGATTTTTTCAATGAAATATGAGTCTCGGTTTTCGTCGGTTTTTGTCAGTACATCGCTGCTAATTTTGCCATAAAAAATGGGATTCCCTTTCCAAAACATAATATGTGCACCCATCTCTCCCCTCCTCTTTGTCTTCCATACACCAAAAAGAGCATTTATAAAAATAAAATCATGAGTAAATGTTTGTTTATTCTTTAAATTAGTCTTTCATATTCCTTTTACCGCCATTTCTGAGTGTTAGCAGTATGATCCGCTATCTTTATTCACTATAAAATGTGTTTTTTGCAGTCTTTTGCAGTGTCTTGAACAAATTAATCGATTTTACATTGTTTCCTATGGAAACCGTTGCTTCGGTTTTCATCGATTTTGGCTTTCGTTGAGACTTTTCAGACGGTTTACCGAGGTTTCACTGTAATTATTAACCAATAACGGCTTACCTTACTATGTGAGTGGTAACTTTAGGCCATTTTGATTTGTTTCTAGAAAAATCTAATATTTGCTGAAAATATGGACAAATGATCAATTTTCCAACTTTGAAAATTCCAATATGTTTAATTTACGATAAGCTCATTATCCAAACGTCGAATGTTAGAAGTCTTAAATGTTTAGCAGCAATTGTTCATTTTTTTCAAGAAAATTTAAACTCAATATTTTTGAGGACCTATTTTAAAGCTAAATTGAAAGCCAATTTATTGGAAAAACCAGAAGTAACAAATAATTCAGCACTCTAATCACATAGCAAGTGCCACTGTGATAAATCTTTCTATTACCCTGTGTTGAAATTTAGATAATAGTAAATCTGCCCCAGTAAAGTTTAGTTGAATGAGAACACACTTGCTTATACGCGAGTATACAGAACCCCCCGAGGTATACAGGCCCCCCCATCAAGATCCAGGGCCCCCCCTCCTTGCTCGGCAAACCTGTAAAGTAAAATCATACTTATCACTGTACTGTCGCGCCGTCCCGCCACTGCCGACATCACGATCCCGGCTTCATCCGTCTTCTTCCGGCTACCTGTGGTCGCGGGCAATGACGTCATTGCCCGCGACCACAGGAAGCCGGAAGACGCTGAATGAAGCCCGGGATCGTGATGTCGGCAGTGGCGGGACGGCGCGACAGGACAGTGATAAGTATGATTTTACTTTACAGGTTTGCCGAGCAAGGAGGGGGCCCTGGATCTTAATGGGGGGCCTGTATACCTCTGGGGCTGCTGCTGTATACACCCCTGGGGCTGGTGCTGTATACACCCCTGGGGCTGCTGCTGTATACACCCCTGGGGCTGCTGCTGTATATACCTCTGGGGCTGCTGCTGTATACACCCCTGGGGCTGCTGTATACTACCTCTGAGGCTGCTGTATACACCACTAGGGCTGCTGTATACTACCTAAGGGCTGCTGTATATACCTTTGGGGCTGTATATACCTCTGGGGCTGCTGTATACTACCTCTGGGGATGCTGTATACTACCACTTGGGCTGTATATACCTCTGGGGCTGCTGTATACCACACTGCTGGGGGCTGTATACCTGTGCTGGGGTCCACCCTCGGCTTATACACGAGTCAATAGGTTTTCCCAGGTTTTGGGGGCAAAAGTAGGGGGTCGGCTTATACACGGGTCGGCTTATACATGAGTATATACGGTAAATTTGAGAAGCCAATTTATTGGAAAAACACCAGAAGTAACAAAATAAAATTCAGCACTCTAATCACATAGCAAGTGCCACTGTGATAAATTTTGTGTACATTAAATCTTTCTAATTTAAGCCTTTGTTGAAATTTAGACTAAATTAGTAAATCTGCCCCAGTAAAGTTTAGTTGAATGAGAACACACTTGCTTGGACTGAGTTGTGACAAGCATATGAAACATCACTCTTTTTTTATCCATCTTGCCATCCATATGCCATTTATATTTCAAGCATAGGGCCATATTTTTTACATACATATGATTTCCATATGGCACCCGTTTCATACACCAACATTTAAAATATAAGTTTATATACAGTTTTCAATATTATAAATTACAACTTATCTCTTAAGTTTAATGGGCTCATTTGATTGGAGAATGAATCAGCTAGTGTATACTGCAATTTTTAACCAATGGTCCAATTTTAATCATAATCATAGACGTGGATTCTTTACTGTAAGAGCAGTAAGACAATAGAACTCTCTGTAATGAGTGATTCACTACTAAAATTTAAGAAGCCTGGATTAGGGATGAACGAGTATACTCGCAACTCTTCGGTACTCGCCAAATAGTACGGTATTCAGGCTACTCGCTACTCCACAAGTTTCCTTGTCATTACTTGTTAGGAGTAGTGAGTAGTACATTAACTTTCGCAGTGAATCTATTTACACTGCAAAAGTGAAATAAAAGTTGATCAAATGTGTTAAAAATAAAAAAAATAGCCAACTGATCTATCCAACGGCTGTCCCGTGACCTGAAAATAACACATCTGATGGTCTGCCGGGTCTTAAGTCTGATGGCCAATCCGATAGCTGGTAGCGATCAGGTGGTGTGTGACGTCACGTGTGTGGGAACACTCACTGAAAGAATCTCTGGGTGGGTGGAAAATGTCCTTAAACTGCTGGTAAGGATGACAGACAGCTATATACAGGCCATGACAGGCCTATTAAATAAGCTATCTACAATAGGCCCCCTCCCCGAGAGTAACATCCTATCCACCATGGATGTGGAATCCTTATATTGTAACATCCCACACAAAGCTGGACTTACTGCCTGCCAAATGTTTCTTGAAGTCAATGGGATCCCTTCTGAATTGGTACTAAGGCTGACCAGATTTATCATCACATACAACATTTTCTCTTTTGGTGAAAAACTGTATTAACAACGCACCACAACCGCAATGGGAAGCAAAATAGTCCCCCAATATGCCAATCTTTTCATGGCTAAACTGGAAAATTACTTTTTAGCCTCATGCCCCATCAAACCCTTGGCCTACTTCCGGTACATTGATGACATCTTGATAATTTGGACTGAATCTGAACATGAATTCCTAAACTTCCATGACAATTTTAACAAATTTCATCCCACCATAAACTTGACACTAGACGACTCAAAAACAGAAAACATTTCAAATTTTAAATGGTTCTTTCCATACATCGGTGTATCGGAAACCGATTGACCGTCCCACATACCTCAGATGGAACAGTTTCCACCCGAAACACATTAAAAAGTCAATTTTCTACAGCTAGACCCTCAGATATAACCATATTTGCTCTAACCCAGTGGACAGGGATGAACACTTAAACCATCTAAAAAAGGCATTTTTAAAACCAAGGCTACCACCCCACTTCCATTAATGATCAGATCATTAAGATCTCAAGGATCCCTAAAAGTCAAACACTCCAATACAGAGAAAAAGAAGAAAACCATTGTGTTCCTCTTGTGGTGACCTACAAACAACTACTTAAGGTACTGAGGAAAACTGCCAGGAAACTTCACCATATCTTACACAAGGATGACCGACTAAAAATAATATTTAAAGACCTTCACTTGCTGTGTTACAGGCAGCCTCCCAATTTACAAAACATCATGGTTCGAAGTTTGATGTCCTCAGGTACCCCAAGATGAACTTATCCATGCAATGTGAAGAGCTGCAAGACCCGTCTTCGCATAAAGACCAAAGACAGGATACAGATCCCCAACACACAGCAGGATTATAAGATTTCTGGGACATTCACATGCTCCTCTTCTAATGTTGAGTATTTAATTATGTGCACTATATGTCCTGTGGGGGCTTTTTATGTTGGGGAGCCATGGCAATGGCTAAGAGCAAGTATTAGGTCTCGTCATACAATTACGGACAAAAAAATACATTTAGCAGTAGCAATACATTTTTGTGATTAAGGACATAACATTGAAAATATGAAAGTTGCAATCTTAAAAAGTAATTTTAAGTCAGAGAAACATTGGAGGGTCTGTGAATCCAAGCTAACAAGAAGTTGTCAGTGCATCCAAATAGGGTTAAACAACTGTGATGCATTTATGGTTCATTATCACATATGAAGAGTTTTTTTCAGAGAAGCTTAAGGCTCTAGGTCTACATATAAATTAGTGTCATAAAAACTTTGACATAACTAACCCTGGCTAATGAAATATCCCCTCTAGGCTCTGTTTTGTTTATTTAACTAAATGACCATTTATTATACTTTGTGTCTGCTCTGGTTGTGCATGTATATATTTGTGTTTCTTTGGATATTTTGTCATACCATGCCTGACGAAGAGACCTGAGACGTCTCAAAAGATTGCTGCCTTGTAACATCACTCGTTTTATTTTTGTTAGCCATTAAAAGGTATCACAAATACAAGATTATTATTTTGTTTCTCTCACTGAGATTAATGAACATTGTTTCAAACTCCGGCACTTAGATGCTGGCGTTTGTCCTGCGCTTGGGGTTCCGACATCACTTGGAGTGCCCAGAAGTACAAGGTGTTCAGTGCTGAGAAACATGGCCAAGATTTAGAAGGCTGAAGCTAACCACTACTGAATTGAAGTTTCAAAACCAGGATAAGAAATATCGGGAAACAAATTTTTTAAAGCTTTTGTAAACTGATGAGATGAAAGTGACTTTTAACAGATCCCTGCTCTGCCACTCACTCATACATTCAGCAAGCTGCCTGCCTGGATCCTGCAAAAGGCCTATTACATCTCTTTAATGTGCCTGAAGACTGAACTAGAGGAGCGCATCACGCTCAGCATCAAAATAGGGTGAGGTAACTGTTATGGTGCCGTCACACAGCACGATCTGGCCAGCGATGTTGGAAGCGATGCGTGGGTGCCCGCTCGCTTCCGACATCGCTGGCTAGCTGTCACACAGCATCGCTGCGGCCGGCGATGCCGCAGCGATGCGGGCGGTGACATCGCTCGCTGGGCTGGGCTCAGCCCAGCGAGCGATCCGCAGCAATGCTGCGGTATAGGCTGGATCGCCGCCGACATCGCTCTGGCGATGTCACACGGCGCGATCCAGCCTTATCGCAGGTCGCCGGTTACAGGTTTATGGTTCTTCCCGTAAACCTGACAACCTGCGACCAGCGATAAAACGCGGTCGCGCCGCTCGTTTACACGGCGCGACGTCACTAGCGACATCGCTGATACGTCACTTTTTCGGCGATGTCGCTAGCGACGTCGCCAGGTGTGACAGCACCATTAGCTTTTTTCCATTCTTTGCCAGCCAAGGGGGTGATATTATTATCATTATTACAAAGAGGCATAATTGGAGTTACATTAAAATAAGGAGACACAATGGTACTTGGGCAGTACATTGTGTGCACAATTATTAGGCAATTTGGATTTTTGACATTGCATTTTATTTTTGAACAACTAGTTTAGTCGGTCATTCCCAAAAAATAAAATATGTTCAAAGTGTGTGTTATTATTATTATTATTATTATTATTGTAGTTATAATTAATATATTGCATATATGCATATATTACAAATATAATTGAATTTATTATATTTTATTCATTATTTTTGTCTGTTTTAATTGTCATTATTTTCTATCCAAAGTTTCCCTTTCTTTATGAAATGATTTTAATTAGGGATGAGTGAGTAGTAAAATACTCGACTTTGGGAAATTCATAGCGAGTAGTTTTTAATACTCGCGTATTCATCTGAATAAAAGTCCAATGTTAGTCAAATAATGATAGGCTCTGCCCACACACGGCCAGCCATAAAATGAGTCTTTCCAGGACAGGTTGAGAGGGTGGCTTTTTTTTGCGTTTTCACTGCATACAATACCTTGCTGTTACTCCCAGTGAGAGCCTAACATTTAATTTGCTCTTACTAGGGTGCCAACTACCTTTGTGTACTGAGGGAGCTGGAAATTTGTGTCAAATTGCTCAAGATTGACACATCACTCACATCACAGTGTTACTCACCGAGTAACAAGTATCTCGAATACTGTACTATCTGTGCGAGTAATGAACAGTAACTATTACACTCGCTCATCCCTATTTTTTTTAAATTATTTTGTAATATTTTTATATTATGTTAAGCAAAAATCCCTGCACATATTTCAATTTCGACCAGTCAATCAGAACATTTTACAATGAAGTTGTAAAAAAAAAAAAATCAATGTGACATGCTGCAATTGGTGCTGTCTGATACAGCATAAATCAATGCAGTGAAAATGGATGGGCGGATTGCTTTTGCACCGATTGGCTGATTAATTGTTAAATACAATTGGCACCAAATAGTTGTGTTAATATAGTCACTACACAGACAAGCATTTGGCAGGGTAGCCACACGTTTCAAGTCAGACGCTAGAAAGCAAAGGAGCAAAGCTAGTAGGTCACGGTCCAAGGTCGTAATACTGAGAGAATATGGACCAAGCAAGGACAAAACAAATGGATGGTTAGAGAAGGTCCATGATCTGGCGCAATAGATCAACACAGAGCAGAGATGAACAAAGTTATTATGCATCATGATAAAAAAGCTACCACTGTATGATTTGGACAAGTGCCAGCTAAGTGGCTGGGCAATGACAGAAACACTTAAAGAAGCTAGTTCTCTATGTTTGAAACCTATTCAGATCACGCCATCCCCAAAAATGTTATTAAGTATGTCCATCTAAAGGCTAATGCTTAACCCTCTATTGTCCTGATTGGGTTATATCTACATTTGTCATCAAAATGACTCCACCCTATTGCAGATTACGTTTATTAGCAAAATGTACAATCTTTCTGCCGTTTGCAATAAACCAGTTAAACAACAACAGCAATTTAAATATCTCCACACTACTAAAGTAACAAATAGCGATAACTGAATAAAATTTAGCAAAAAAGGCTGATTTTCTTGAGTTAAGATGGCATTTTGTTGACTTGCAAAGAGTCAGGAAAACAGTGAAAGAAAATAACAAAAGAAAATATTTAGCTAACACCATACAGCTAAAATGTAATCATGAATAAATAAAACCAGGGCAGGAACTAAAGTGATACTCTGCAGTGACATGAGATCACACTGGCCACATAATGGAAAACACAACAAATGAGCAAATACCCTAAAAATGCTAAAAATAAATGCTAGAGTTAAAAAAAAACAATTAGGGTACTTAGTGACATATACAGGGGTTGGACAAAATAATGGAAACACCTGGAAAAATCAACAAAAGTTAGTTTAATATGGTGTAGGTCCACCTTTTGCGCCGATTACAGCCTCAATTCTCCGAGGTGTGGATTCATACAAAGTGATATCATTGGCCTTGCAGATGTCCACGAAATAGCACCCCAGATCATCACAGAACCACCGCCATGTTTTACGGTTGGGAGAAGGCAGTCTGGATGGAATACTTCTTTCGGCTGTCTCCAAACATACACTCGGCCGGAGGTCAGAGAATGGGGTAAATGATGATTCGTCTGAGAATATCACATGTTTCCACTGCTCGAGGGACCTATTCTGGAGGTTTCTACACCACTCTAAATGCTTGGAAACATTTGTCATTGAGAGCAGCGGTTTTCTAATTGCAGTTCTTCCGTGGGATCCACATTTGTGCAGCTCCCGACCAACAGTTTTCGTGGAAACTGTGTTCTGTAGGTGTTCACTGAGCCTCGCAGTGATTTTCAGAGCTGTTGTCTTGTGATCCTTTCTCACAATTCTCTTTAGAGTATGACGGTCTCTCTCAGTCAACTTTGACTTTCGTCTGCACCTGTGCTTTGCTGCGGACGTTTTTCCTTCTCTTTCGAACGCAGTCAATACTTTGGAGACAGTACCCTTTGACACGCCAAGCATTCAGGCACTTTCTGTTACACTAGCACCATGAATTTGGCCTTTTTGAAAATCCGAAAGGTCTGCCATTGGTATCAGGTTCTCATGAGTGTTCTTACAATTCTGCAAAAAAAAAGTTAATGTACATACACATATCACTTAACACAAATAATCAACTACAAAACATTTACATATGCCACGGTTTGCATGTTTATAACATTTTTTAAGATTATGATTCCAAAACGTTAGGTGTTTCCCTTATTTTGTCCAACCCCTGTATATGATCATATAAATGCACAAGCTGCCCCACCAGCGGCAATGTAACCCTATTGGGACAGTCCCTGCCTAACAATAGTACTAATACCTTGCCATCTGTCAGTGACTTGAAGTGACAAGGACAGGATCAAGTGGGATCTGCACATCATACCATGGGATGCTACACATTATATCATGTTCAGCTCAACGGTGGGACAGCTTACGCATTTATATGATCATACCTATGTCACTAAGTACCCTAAAAATTGTTTTTGCACTATAGCTTTTATTTGTAGCATTTTTAGGGTGTTTGCTCATTTGTTGTTTTTTGTTGTGTTTTCCATTATGAGGCCAGTATGAACTCATGCAACTGCAGAGTATCACTTTAGTTCCTGCCCTGGTTTTATTTATCCAGGGTAACATTTTAGCTGTATGGTGGTTATCTAAATATTTTTTCTTGTTATTTTCTTTCAACGCTTTCCTGACTGTCTGCAAGTCAACAAAATGCCATCTTGACTCAAGAAAATCAGACTTTTCTGCAAAATTTTAGGCAAATTTAATTTGCCTCTAACCTATTCAGTTATCGCTATTTGTTACTTTAGTACTGTGGTGATATTTAAATTGTTGTTTAACTGGTTTATTGCAAACAGCAGAAAGTTTGTAAATTTTGCTAATAAACCTAATCTGCAATAGAGTTGAGTCATTTTGATGGCAAATGTAGATATAACCCAATCAGGACAATAGAGGGTTGAGCATTAGCCTTTAGATGGATATACTTAATAAAATGTCTTTCCTTCGCAATAAATACATCTCTGTACTGTTACATTTTGACATAATGATGAATCATTTATTTACTCAAAAGCACAGGTGGCCAGAAAATCTGATTTTCATGCATGAAATCCAGGAATCCTTAACGGCTGCACAGCTTTATTTACACAGGGCAAAAGTCAGCTATCAAGGGATATTTTTTCTAAGTTCATTTTGATTGGCTATGCCAAAAACGTGTTGCCAAAAAAATATTCTTCTAAGGCTAACTAAGACAGATACAGGAATTTAGAGTAAAATATACAATAGCAAGTTATTTTAACTGGCCTAGAGTTCTGCATTTATATTTCTTTGTAATGAGATTTCCACAACATTTATAATCAGATTTCCACAAATCTAATTATAACATATTATATTGGAGCTGATGCATAATAAGAATAAGAATGTAACATGCCCTTGTCAGTGATTGCCCAAGATGTATTATATGGTTGTATAGGACTAAACAATTGATGACCTATCCATAACATAGTTAATTACTATAAAATATTAAAGGTCCAACACCTGAAATCCCAGCAATCAACTAGAAAACTGAATCGACAGCAGCCAGAACTATACAATTTACATAGAGGAATACAGGAGCTCCTTACATTGCTTACTTGTCACAGCCCATGTTGTTGTATATATATATATATGTATACACATTGATGAGCAAAAGGGTAACAGTATTTTGAACATTTGACTTTCAGGCTCCAAATCTCACCATCCACTACAGCTTTGAGGCTACCTTAATTTTATAAACAATAACCTTGTCTACAAGGTTTATAAACCTTGTCTCATACATAACTTTGACTTGCAACTATTTAGCATATTATAAGTTATATAGATTATTGTCATGTTCCTGCATTGTTACTGCTTTTCTCATGGTGTTTGAAAAATAGTTTTCTTCCTGTATACTATAAATTACAACCTGTTCTCCCATTCCTAACAGTGTAAATGCTGCAGTTGTTAATGATGGATCACATTGCAGCTAAAACAATTAGTGTCACATGTGATATGGTGGCGGATGTCATATGTTCTTGTGTTATCGCTGTTATGAAAGGTCTTGCTCTTTTTATGTTCGAACATGCTACACAGTTCAAACAAGGGTAGCATCCTTTCACTTCCAACCATTGAGTTCCTTTCGGTTTCTCTCGTACAAAATTGCTCCTTACCAGTATGTCTTTCAGGTTCTGAGAACGTCGAGCAGTAATAAGTGGCTTTTCAGGTATACACCATTTCAGGATCGGATCACTCATCAAGTTGTTCCAATGCTTATCCACCACCTGTGTTAATTCCTTCCATTGCTTATTATATGACATGATTAAACGAGGATGTTGTTCCATGTCACTCTCTTTCTTCCTCGTATTATGAAGGAGATCCACCCGCCGGTAAGACTTCGCTTTATTGTATCCATTTTTGATGGTTTTTAAACCATATCCCCTCTCCTGAAATCTGCTTTTCAGATCTTTGGCCTGAAGTTCAAACGATTGCTCATCCGAGCAAATTCGCCTGGCTCGAATCTTTCCAGACTGATGTTTATCCAGTTTCCTCAGTAAATAACTGTATTGTCTTTTGTGATTTTTTGTAATTAAATTTGGCATTGTAATGCTTTTTTAAAGCTCTTTAATAAAGAATTAACATTTTTAAGGACATTCCATAGTCCCGTTTGGGGTCTTTTTTGATAGTCTAATATAAGGGGAATGCAATTAACTGAATAAGTTGTGATCTAAACATTTTTTTGACCTGTAGATTTTTTTGCAACTTTAAAATAATTTTTTGACATCTGCAGGGTGTGAATTTTGGAAACAGTGTCAGATATGGAAGAAGCTGTGAAGTCCAGAAGCTTCTTTTTAGAGCAAGCAGATCCAAGGTAGTACAACTTGAGAAACAGGGTCAACTGTTATGAACCGGCGACTGAGGAGTAACATGTGGTGTTCACAGGAGAGGTTGGACACTAATACTGGTGGCGGAATCCTGACTAAGCCCCGCAACTAGAAGTAGCCATGGAGCGCACTACGATGCCCTATAGCGCCTCAGCATAGCTGGAGGACTAATTAAACCTAAAGATGGAAACAGGAAATACCTGACTGCCTCCGTGCAGACCCCAAAGGAATAGCAAACCCCCCACAAATACTGATGATTAATGGAAATGAAAAACAATACAAAGACAGAAAATAGAAACAAGCAAAGAGAGGCCCAGCTATAACTAAAAAGAGAAAGGATAGGACAGATTACTTCCGCAACCAGCAGCAAAACCCTATCAAAAAAACAATTGCTGGATATGCAAAAAAATCTGAGCCCACTCGGACTCGCCTCCCACTGAACCAGCAAGACTCCTGCAAAAAATTCCAAAGTCAGTAAAACTGACACTAAACAAAACTGGGAACTACAGACAGGTAACGGAATGGTTAATAGACTAGTGAGAAATTCCTCCCTAACTGATTGCAGGGAAAAAACGACACTTATACAGACAAGATAACAAATCCTACACTCAGAGCAGAAACATGAGTAATTCAGATGCAAAAGACACATTACAAATGAGCCACAGATTTGCAGAAAATCAACCATCCCCTTATCTGTAATGGCCACTTTACACACGGCTACATTTCTAGCTTATCCACAGGTAACTTACTGGCTGCAGTGAAATCATGGAGACATGGTTCTATCTTGTTGCTGTGTAAAAATGGAATAATGTCTCCATGATTTCACTGCAGCCAGTAAGTTACCTGTGGATAAGCTAGAAATTAGTGATGGGCGAATCCTAAATTACTCGGAATCGCTTGACTCTAGCGAGTCCGAGCACAGGACTCGCTACTCGTTGCGAGTCTAGCGAGTCCAATGTTAATGAATGGGGAAGCAAGTAATAGCGAGTAGTGTGAGATTTACAAATCGCAGATGTGTCTCGGAAGCTTCAGCCTGAAGCAATCCTAGTTTTGTCATTTATTTGCATTGGACTCGTTTACTTTGTAAGTAATCACTGGGAAACTCGCACAGATTATGGTGGGTTTACACACACCAATTTATCTGTTCAATCTCTGAACCAATCTCTGGTTGCAGTGAAATCATGGATACATTGCTCCATTTTGTGGCTGTGTACAACATGGAGCAATGTATCCATGATTTCACTGCAACCAGAGATTGGTTCAGATATTGAACAGATAAATTGGTGTGTGTAAACCCACCATAAGAGTCCTGTCTACTCTGTGTGCTGGCTGCCAGCTCCAGGGTCCTAGAGCCCGCCTGCTGCCTGATGTAGCAGAGCTGAGATTGTTCTCAGTCTGCTCATTCCCTGTGTACAGACATGAATGTCTTTGCACAGAGATGATGTAGCAGAGCTGAGATTGTTCTCAGTCTGCTCATTCCTTGTGCATAGACATCTACGGTATATCTATGCACAGGGATGAGCAGAGAGGACATCGCGTTTTGGACTGCGTCGGACGGAAGAGGATTTTTTAAATTAAAGATGGAGTCCCTAATGGCTTTTTTTTTATTTCTAATAAAAAAATTTCTTTGTGTTGTGTTTTTTTTAAAACAATTTAATAGAAATTCATGGCGGTCATGTCTAATATTGGCGTGACCGCCATAAATTTCGGGCTTAGGGCCAGCTGATAATACAAAGCTGGCCCTAACCTCTTTATTACCCAGCGTGCCACCGCTACCAGGGCCGCTGGAAGAGCGGGGTTCAGCGCCAGAGGATGGCGCTTCAATGAACGCGCCATCTTCTGGGGCGGCTGCGGGCTGCAATTTGCAGCGGGGGGTGCCCAGAAAGCTTGGGCATCCCTGCGCTGCGGATTCAAGCCCCCAGCTGCTTAGCTGTACCTGGCTAGACATAGAAATTGCGCGGAGCCCCACGCATTTTTTTTTAATTATTTCATGAAATTCTGAGATTCTGACTCTGACTCTGACTCTGAGACTCTGACTCTGACTCTGAGACTCTGACTCTGAAATTCATGAAATAATTAAAAAAAAATGCGTGGGGCTCCGCGCAATTTCTATGTCTAGCCAGGTACAGCTAAGCAGCTGGGGGCTGGAATCCGCAGCGCAGGGATGCCCAAGCTTTCTGGGCACCCCCTGCTGCAAATTGCAGCCCGCAGCCGCCCCAGAAGATGGCGCGTTCATTGAAGCGCCATCCTCTGGCGCTGAACCCCGCTCTTCCAGCGGCCCTGGTGGCGGTAGCACGCTGGGTAATAAAGGGGTTAATACCAGCTTTGTTATACAATGAGTCTTTAATGTGCTGCGAAGACACTGGGATATCCATCTAGCAGATCCGGACATTAAGGAGATCACCTCAAAACCGAGTATTACCTTAGAACAGGGTAGGTCTCTTAAGGACCACCTAGTACATAGCCACTAAAAGACACCAGGAGCACCTGAAAATTTGCCAGGAGATCGATTGGTTTCTTTGGATGCAGCGATTGTCACTTCTGTGACAATATGAAACAATGTAAATCAATCAGAAGTGCGGCATAATGGAAAGATTTTTCACATCAGAGACTTCTGTAACTGTAAATCATCAGGGGTGGTCTATGTGGCGTGTGGTGTAGGTAAGACTCAGAAAGAACTGAGATGGAGTGATGGGAGAAAACCTAGGTGATAGTCCGTAATGGAGGGATACCCCACTGGCAAGACACATGAATGAGGTCCATGACGGTAACATAGGTAACCTGATGTTCCGTGTGATTGAGTTGTGGAGACCCATGAATCGAAAAATCTTACAAAAAGAAACAGAATGGATTTTTAGGATTGATTCACTGGCCCCTAGGGGTATTAACAAACAAATGTCATATGCATGCTTTTTGTAATCGGCGAGACGGACATATAACCCATTGTCTCGAAGTAGGGCTGTGTAAAAATTTCCTGCAAAGAGGCAGGTTAAATATAATTTAGTATATAAACCACCCTGAAACCAATCATTCCCATGATAACAAAGAGGAGAGAGTTTCTCTCTCACATCTTCCCGGTGTGACAGACACCCCTATGGGATATATATTTTCTATAAAGCAGCCGGTATCCATGTTCTACAGTATGTGTATTTCATCAGTGTAAATGATGATATGCTCAACATTATTTTGACCTCCAAGGTTCCACTATTGTTGTTGATATAGAAATCTGTGGATATAGGTTTCTTTCTCTTTTATACAGGTTCTCCTGCCTGCTTCCAGCAGTGCTGCGTGGTGATGGGGGCTGGTTTTAGGCACTGTAGGGACAGTCTAGACGATGATTGGACTCGATTTTACCACAGGTAAGTCGGGGCTGATTTGCCGGCTGATCATCGAGAAAGTGATGTAACATCACTTCCTGTGCGCGAGACATACGCACTTCCAGTTTTGCGTTCCAGATGCCTGGCGTGCAGTCCATAGACAGGAAGGGGTGGTTTTTGTGCCTGTTATACTATCGAGAATGGGAAAAAAACATCTAAAAAGTAAAATGTAGGAGCAGGAGAGAGTGATGGATGTACATAAGTGGACATGGACTAAAGATTGAGTAACTTTTGAAAAATAAGGGGTCTTGAACTGAGGGATGATGTCACTGAAGGGAGGAGCTAAGGACACCACAGGTGGTAAAAGGGGAACTGGAAGCTATCAGACGTTCTCTGCTATATTACTACTATCAACAAACACACACACACAGGCTGGAGTGTGAGAGACAAGGCCTCCTGATGAGGGTGGCAAACCCTGAAAACAGCTACCAAGATAAGTGCCATACAGTCTTATACTCCGTTATCTAACACTACAGATCCCTAATAAGGTTGATATTTGGAGTGTAGGGGCAGACTTAGTTGCCAG
Organism: Allobates femoralis; assembly: GCA_033576535.1. Taxonomy (NCBI): domain Eukaryota; kingdom Metazoa; phylum Chordata; class Amphibia; order Anura; family Aromobatidae; genus Allobates; species Allobates femoralis. Next base: position 283,881,151 of record JARQOC010000001.1, read on the forward strand.
CCAGCGGTCAGTGGGGCGCCGACCCCACTGCTAGGTAGGGCTGTATTATCAAAGTAAGTCACCCATTTTTAACACTGAGTACATGGTGTACCTGACTGATTCCCCTGTAATCTCTGCAATAGGATCCCTGCACTGTCTCATACTTTTTAGAGACAAGGGAGGGCAGGAAGAAGGATAGTCGACATGGAGTGGGGCGCCACATAGTTTTGTAGGGTGCCAACCCCAGCTGAGAGGTAGGGGAAGGAGGGAGTCTAGTGTGCAGTGCCTAGACTTCCTTCCTCCGTTTCACTTTGCACTAAAGTTTTTAACCAATTTTTGTTGTTTGTGTTTGCATAATCTAATAAAGTTTGAGTTTTATAAATATGTTTTCTATTTTGGTGATGAGACCCAGAGGCATCTATACCTAATGTAATAAGTCCAGGAAGCTTACAATGCCTTAAAACACTATTTAATAATTCTTAATATTCTATTATTTATTTATTATTATATTTTTTTTAATTATTATTTTATTTTTGAAGCAAACATTGATTATTACAGATGTCAGCAGCATGCGATGCTATGTCTTCTACACTGATGTGATAGCAATTCATATACAAATAGCATATGACTATTATATGCTTCACATACATGGTCTCATAGATCTTTTCACACTCCTTCAACACCATATTATGGATATTGCTTCCTGAAAAAGTGCAATTACTTTATTATTTCATACCTTTAGAATGCAGATTTTTGGCATGTGCACAGTGTGTGATATGTATAAATATTGAACTTGTTCTTGCATTGCTGTACACAAGCCTTTTTCAGCATTCCAGGTGAACTGGGTTTGAGCTGAATAAACTTATTTACTTTAATAATTTCTCCTCCAATTATGTCAGGCTTCAATAACCACTCCACCAACTGCAAGCTCAGGTGTTACCTGTGGAATGGGCAATGGGAATTATAAGTCATGTGCCTTCTACAGACCCTCCATAGTGAAGTAAGGAGGAGCTATGCAACAAATTTGTGCAAACAATAATATTCTGTAAGCGAATGTTTGTGTCCTGGTGCCTCAAGAGGTAGGCCCCTAGGCAAAGCAAAGAGTTATCACCTTGGAGCTCAGCGCCATATTGACAGTGCAGTAAGCACAACGCAGCTTCACTCTGCTACACTTAGTGTTTGCTAATGTCTGCCTGCAGTATGCAATTTAGGTATATGGATCCACCACAAGATGTGCCTGCTCTGGAGGATGTCATCTTCCTCACCATCCCAGGAGCAGAGGATGCTTCATCACTATAACTGGAGCAGCAGGACATCATTTTGGGCTTAGTACCAACCACCAATACAAAGCTGGCATTAACCCTTTTATTACCCAGCATGCCACCATCACCAGGGCCACTGGAAAAGCGGGGTAAAGCGCCTGAAAATGGAGATATGAAAGAATTTTCAGGGGCGGCTGCAGGCTGTGATTGTCAGTGCAGGGGCCCAGAAGGCTTGGCGCCTTACCACGTTGAGAATTCCAGCCCCAGCTGCTTGGGTTTCACCTTGGCTGGCGATGAAAAATTGGCAAAGCCCACACATTTTTTTAATTAGTTCATTTAAATAATTTAGAAAAATGGGCTTCCCTGTATCTTGATTGCCAGCCAAACTAAAGCCAGGCAGCTGATGGTTGCAGCCCGTAGCTATTTGCTTTATCTGTGCTGAGAATCAAAATACAGCAAAGTACTACACATTTTTTACAAATATTTATTTATTTTTACAGTACCATGATGTCTGTCAATGGGTGAGAGGCCCAACAGTCAATCACAGACACTGTCACAGAAAATGGGCATCTGTGATTGGCTGCTGGAGTAACATAAAACTAGCCCATACATTTTAGCATCTAGAATGTATGGGCAGTTTCCAGTTTACTCCAATAGCCAATCACAGATGCCTCCACAGAGAAAGGGCATCTGTGATTGGCTATTAGGTTTCTCTGCAGTGAATATCCAGGAAGTAAATAAATCACGAATAACAAAGAGTCCTTTCAGGGCTAATTAAATAGATTCTATTGTCTAATAATACCACTCTTAGTCTGCAATTAGAGTGGGTTTAGCTTGTGGAGAAGACAAATAGTATTAAAGGCATCTTGTAGGGAGTTTTCAGGAGAAGGGACAGCATATTAGAGACATATAGTAAAGGCTTATTGCCTTATATGTCTTTGTTCCTGCCACATACAAACAAAAGTCATTTCAAGGCTAATTTAAATAGATTCTACTGTGTTATAATACCACTCTTAGTATGCAATTAGTGTAAGGTTAGCTTCTCGAGAAAGCATAACGTATTAAAGGCATTTAGTAAGGCAACATTGCCTTTCTGTATGTTGCTGCTGCTACATATAAGCAAAATTCCTTCCAGAGCCAATTAGAAATTGATTCACTATTCTAATGATATCACTTTTAGCTCAATTATTGTAGGATTAACTGATGGAGAAGGTATAAGGTATTATAGAGACATCTATTCAGTCTTTGGTGATGTCATGTACAACCAAAACGTTTTTTGAGAGACTATATAAATTGATTGTATTCCCTAATAACGTCACTCCTAGTTGGAGTTAGTGTAGGGTTAGCTGCTGGAAAGGTATATGTGTTATAGAAGCATCTATTCATGAATTATTGCTTAATAGTCCTTGATGCTGCCACATACAACTAAAATTCCTTTTCGTGATAATAATTACTGTCTAATTACTGTCTTTTCTTGCAGTCAAACCACTGTTACTTGTGTTCAATGTAGGCCTAGCTGCTGGAAGAGGGATACTTTGTATTAGAAGCATATAGGCAGGGTTTATTGCCATACTCCACCTATACAGACTGACAACAAAGCTTACAGAACCAAAGAGAAAATGCATTTTTATGGAGCAAATGTTAGAAAACATTATTTCCTGTATAATGACTGTTCTACAGGCTAAATTAAAAATAGAAAAAAAACACCTCCTACACTTCTTAATAGCCCTGCTATCTCTCAGCGTATTACCCTGACTCCTTTATATATAGTAGATGACATACTGTAGTAGGGGGCGTGAAAAATTCTGCAGCCACTAGTAGTCATCGATAAATTTAATTTTAACACTTTTCTATCTTATGTGGACATGTGCTGTGTATGATCTGGTTAGACACATCCTATTTAATTTATGAAAAAGGGACTCTAAAATTCACAAATCTTTGTGTATAATGCAAGAAGTAGCAAAAATTTGAAGGAAGAGGGTCTCCAAAACATACTGTAATAGACATAAAGGAGAGCCTCATACACATTCTGTTATAATTGTTACATAGCAGGACTCCTAACCCAGTGCTTTTTTGCGCCGGTATGTGACGGTACGGCGTACCAGAAAATCTGAAGCGTGCACCTATCATGATGTCCGACTGAGGCCACCGCCACCTACACCTGTGTGTGTAGGTAACGGTTTCCTCAGCGCCAGCAGTAATCATGGGGCAAGGGTTTCAGGGCAGATCTCGCCCTCAGTGTCTGCCGACTGCCGACACTGCAGATCAGCTCGGCGGGGAGATCATCACCGAGTGCCTTGTCACTGTGCTGAGTCCTGCAGAGCAGAGGGCCAGCAAACAAGCTGGCGACACTGGTGCTGGAGGCTGGAGCTGCTTAGAAGGAGAGAAGACATTACATTACAACAGTAAAAAAAATGTAAATTAAACAAGAAGAGTGACCTGGGAGATAATATGGGGGGGTCGGGAGCCCTATGGGAAGGCTGTATAAATGGGAGCCTTATGTGGGGGCTGTATATGAGTGTGTTCTCATCTCATATACAGCCCTGCCCCCTATAGGCTCACATATCATATACAGAAACCCCATAGGGCTCCTATATCATATACAGACCCCTAAAGGGCTGTATATGATATGGAGCCCTATGGGGGCTGTATATGATATGGGAGCCCTATAGGGCATTAGGGGGGCTGTATGAATGGGATCCCATATCAATACAGCCCACATAGGGCTCCCATATCATATACAGCCTATATATGATATAGAGCCCTATGGGGGGCTGTATATGATATGGGGACGGTATGGGGTATTGGGGGGCTGTATATGAGATGGGACTCAAAATATACAGCCCCCATAAGGTTCCCATATCATATACAGCCCACCCCATAGGGCTCACGTATCATATACAACCCCTGGCCAGATGGACCTATGAGGGCTGTATATGATACAGGAACCCTATGAGGGGGCTGAATATAATTTGGGTGCCCTATGGCGGAGTTATATATGCCCCTATAAGGGGGCTTTATACTGATATGGGAGCTCTATGGAGGGCTGTATATGAGATGGGAGCCCTATGGGGGGCTGTATATGAGATGTGAGGCCTATGGGACATAATAGAAAATAATAATGAGAAATTAATCAGAAAGCATACCGGCAAATATTTTTTTTACAAAAAAAAAGCACTGCCTAGACCCATAAAACCAAAGCACTAAGTTCAAGAGCTGAAAAACATTTTCTCTTTTGGGTATATATCTATATACATATGTATACACAGGAAAATTGTAGATGTAAGCCTCATAAACTTCCTGAAACAATTATGAAAGAGGGCATCATATGCACCCGTAAAAAAATTAAGATTGAGGGTCGGATCATGACCCTCTAAAAATTTTGAGTAGGGCCACCCAATTAGGCACTAAAATTAGAAAGGGTGGCCTGATGACCCTAAAAAAGAGTAGAGCTAAGGCTGCCTATTTGAGCACGAAAAATTTAAGCAAGTGCAGCCTGATTGCACTACTAAAACGTGAAGTGAGGGCCTCCTATTTAGGCTCTTCAAAATTGGAGAAGGGTTATATGATGACACCACAAAATGGGGAATGAGGTCTGCCCATTTAGCTTTCTAAAATTTGAAGCAAGGGCATCTTGGTTACCCTTCAAAAGATAGAGCTAAGACCACCTGTTTAGGCTCTTAAAATTTTAAGCAAGGGCAGCCTGATAACCCTACAAAAATATGGAGCAAGGGCACACCATAACCCTGTTGATATTGCAATGCCAGCATTCCTGCACTGCCTCACGTCTTCTTTCTGGCAGGGTGCTTTTTAATCACTAGAAACTTGTGCAAAGCATTGCCAACAAGTGTAAAGTGGAGTTCAGGTTTGTGGGCACGTCGCATACCATTCAGTGAGCTGGAAATTGCAAGTGCTGCTACAGCTCTACAAAGCCAGCGGCAGCTACAGCGTTCATGCAAAAATGAGCATACATGCGACTTTCCTTAGCAAGTAGCTCAGGCAAATCTGGGTAGGTTTTCAGAAACTGCTGAACAACTGAGTTAAGCTTGTGGGCTATGCATGGTACGTGGGCATGCTAAGCGATCAGAGCCATCACCAGGTTATGGCCATCAGGGCCATCACTAGGGGGGTACAGCTCTGCCTGGACTCAGGGGCCCTGGGCCTGACTGCAGGGGGCATGGCCATTGGATCAGGGGCAGGGGGGGTCCGCCGTGACACAAGGGGCATGGCCATTTCGAGCAGGGAGCAAGGAGTTCCTCCCCCCCTTCCCGCCTGGCACACACTGATGCTGCTTTGCAGGGCCCATGCAAGATCTGAGGGGTCGGGCCTCGATTTTCCCTCCGAGCCCTGCCCCTCACATCTTGCATGGGTCCCCTCTCCTGTCAATCATGACTAGGCCCCACCCCCTCACCTCTTGAGTGGGCCCTGTCTCCCATCCATCACCGCTGTTGTAGTGTGCCTCACAAACCGAAGTCACGTGGGCACCGGCAGGATGTAAGTGTCTGGAGTTAGGACCGAGCTGCTGCCACTACTGCTTTTGGTGAGTATGTTCTTCTGTCTGTCTGTCTCTTTGTCTGTCTCTGTCTGTCTCTCTCTGTCTCTCTCTCTCTGTCTGTTTCTCTCCCCTGTCTGTCTGTCTCTCTGTCGGTCTCTCTGTCTGTCTCTCTCTGTCTGACTCTTGTTTTCTTTCTCTTGGTCTCTTTCTGCTGTGTCTCTCTGTCTGTCTCACTCTGTCTGTCTCTCTGTCTGCCTGTCTGTTTTCTGTCTGTCTCTCTGTCAGTTTCTTTGCCTCTATCTGTATCTGTCTGTCTCTACACACAGCACTATACTCTATATACAGGTCCACACTACATGCTGTATTTGAGTATCTATATACTGTATGTATATAGTGTGGACCTGTATATATGTGGTGCCCCACAAGTCAGACAGCCACCGGGGTTACTGCGCTCCTCCATTAGCAGGAGAGTAGTGCCCCTGTTACCCAGGTAACTGGATGCTGAAGTTAAGACCCACAACACACACACACTTAGGACCCCGGGATGGGATGGTGGGTGGAGCCACGGGAAGGGCCCAGTCTCAGCTAGGGGAACAAGGAAGTGTAGAGTTAGTCAGTCGGGAGGAAAACAGCAAAGGAGTAGGAAGTTGGAGTAAGAGTCAGGAGGTAGTGGAGGTGTTAGTTCCTGCGGGCTGGAGCACGGTCATTGCCCCAAGAGGAGAAGACTGAACGGTGTAGAAGAGGAAGGGAGACCCAGAGGTGCAGAAGAAGACCTAGATCACCTGCATGTCCTGAATCTGGCAGAAGGAACAAAGGTGCTAGTGGACTAAAACAGGGGACTGGCCCTGAACACAGCGTGGCAATTCATACCTGAACTGTTGAAACCGGAGGCCATGAGAACTAAGCCCGGAAGACACCAGCACCTGACCCGGCAGAGAAGTCATGGACTTCCACCTCCGTAATGGCTGGGGGTTAATCAAGGAGTACGGCTTGGAGGAGGAAGTCCTTGTCGGCCGACGAGATGTGGAGTCGTACCTCTCGAAGGGACACCCTGGTCGAGATCTTCACCCTGCAAATGAGGTCGGTTACACAGAGCATATGGGACGTCAAGGCTGGTACGTGTTGCGAATGTACAAGATCTTACCGCCAAGAGCCCCATGTACAGAATGGGCTGAACTGTTGAGTGTTGAGGAAGGTTTGCAGGCAAGCAGACCTCACCCCTAAAGTAAGACTTAGAAAAGTTAGTTTGCAGAACTGTAAATAATTGTGTGTATACAGAAAAATATTGGAATCTGAGAGTCCTCAGTGGTTGATACCTTTTAATGGCTAACTGAAAAGATGGTAAACATAGCAAGCTTTTGGGACACTATGGCCCCTTCATCAGGCTGATAATGGTGCAAATTCTGAAGAAACATACATATATACATAAACAAAAGAAAAAAACAAAAAAGGAGAAAAAAAAACAGTGTTAGGGTGCTTTCACATCAGCGTTATACGCTAATCGCGGCAGTTGCGGTGAAAAAAACGCAACTGCCGCGATTACCGAATAACGGCCACGATCATACAATGTCTATGGGGCTTGCGGTAAGTGTGCGGCAGGTGCGGCAAGTGCGGTTTCGGCACTTGCGGCAGGTGCGACCGCGAAAAAAACCGTGGTATGCCGCGTTTTTTTTCGCGGCCGCACCTGCGGCAAGTGCTGAAACCGCACTTGCCGCAGCTGCCGCAAGCTCCATAGACATTGTATGGGGCTTGCCGCAAGTGTGCCGCGATCGCGGCCGTTATGCGGTAATCGCGGCAGTTGCGTTTTTTTCACCGCAACTGCCGCGATCAGCGTAAATCGCTGATGTGAAAGCAGCCTTAGATGCTGTAGTAAATTTGACAGGTAACGTAAAGCAGAGTCAGGTTAGCGATGGGGTGGAGGAGTTGGGAAAGATAAACCAAAATTCTAAGATAAGTGGAACAAATTGTATTATTGTTATTTGGTTAGTGGCTGTGGAGACCTGAAAATACTTAAGTGAGTTGTGGAGAGCAATAAATCGAAGCGAGAGAGTTCACATAATAACATTCAAAAGTTCATAGTCCTCAAGATGGAGTCTCTTAGAGATGTGATATCCCCAATTGTCCTTTCAATTTATATAAAAATGCATGAATTTGTGATGTCCCCAAATGCTCATTCATTTGATAGAAAAACCCATGAATCCATGTGAAACATTCAATCCTGATTTGTATGTGTCAAATGTCGTTATCAATTTGTATTCCCACATTCTTCTCTCTCTCTGTGACTTGAAGTTGCTTTTTAAAATGGGCAACCTCATATCAGTTCACTGTCGTGGTCAGGGCTGGAAAAATGTTTTGCTACAGGTAGATCCATACGTTTTTCTTTTATTGAGTGGTGATGAGAATTCATTCTTGTTCTGAATTTTAGTCCGGTCCCCCCTACGTACATGCCACCTGTTGGACATTTGGAACATATAATTAAATACACCACATTCCTTGTGGTGCAACTGAAGTTACCTGGAATCTTGTAGTCCTGATCGGTCCCAGGAATCTTTATCGTGTTGGTTGTCATTATAGATGGTCAGGTTTTGCATCTGTTCTGGTTGTAGGGAAAGGTTAATGTTGCTGCTAGAGAGGACAGGGCGCTTCTGACAATGATGTTTTTTTAGATTCAGAGGATGTCTAAAGCACAAGAGTGGGGGATCTGGAAATATTGATTTTAGTCGGGCATCTTTTTGTAGGAGTGGTGTCAGTTTCCGTGCAGCTCCTCTTAGCACCTCCAGATTTGGATTGTAGGTGACTACGAGAGGAACGCTGTTGTTTTCTTCTCTAGTTTTGTAATGTAGGTGATGATTAGGGATGAGCGAGTACTGCAATATTTGGACTTGCTATACTCCCAACAAGTAGGTCCCAATACTCGGAACTTGTTGCGAGTATAGCGAGTCCAATGAAAGTGAATGTAGAACCAAGTACTTTCGCAGTGTATCTATATATACTCTGCGAAAATGGAATAAAAGTAAATAAAAGTTGTTAAAAATATAAAAATATCATACTCACCCATCTGACGGCTGCATCGGGGACCCGAAAAGAAGACATCCCATGTATGGCTAGGACCTGTGAGTCTACCAGATGGCTGGTAGGGATCTGGCCTATCAGATGTCCTGACGTCACAAACCACATGATCACTACCAGCCACCTGATTGGCCAGATTGCCAGGTCATTGATGCACGTTCAAGACCTGGCAATCTGGCCAATCAGGTGGCTGTTAGCGATCATGTGGTTTGTGACATCAGGCCATCATATAGCCAATCAGATGGCTGGTAGCGATCTGGCCAATCAGACTGACAGATCCTAGCTATACATGTGATGTCTTCTTTGCGGGTTCCCGGTGCAGCCGTCAGATGGGTGAGTATGATATTTTTTTATGTTTAACAACTTTTATTCACTTTTATTCCACTTTCGCAGTGTATATAGATACACTGTGAAAGTGAATGGACCACTCGCTACTCCTAACGAGTAATCACAAGAAACTTGCGGAATAGCTAGTAGCCCGAAAATCGTTACTATTCGGCAAGTACCGAATAGTAACAATTATATTCGCGCATCCCTAGAGATGATTCCTTGATATTCTGGTGGCTCTTGTAATCTAGTTTTCTATTGCTCTTGGATGGTAGCCCTGGTTCAAAAAGGCCTTTCTGAGGTCCTCAAGGTGATTGTCTCTATCTGTAGGGTTGGAACATATCCGATTGTATCTAATGGCCTGGCTATACACAATAGAGTTTTTTATGTGTTTTGGATGAAAACTGTCCCATCGGAGAAATATTGGATGGTCAATTGGTTTCCGGTACAGGGATTTCTCTATTTCGTTATTCTGTAGCTTGGTGTCCAGAAAGCTGATTTCAGTGCGGGAGTAGTTGAGTGTTAAGTTGATGGTGGGATGAAACTGATTAAAGTTTTCATGGTATGTCTTCAGCTGTTGCTCAGACTCTTTTCAGATGATTAAAATGTCATCGATATACCGGGTAGTAGGCGCCAGAAGCCTGATAGGACAAGAAGATAAAAAGTCACCTTCAAGCTTGGCCATAAAAAGATTTGCATATTGTGGTGCCATTTTGCTTCCCATTGCTGTGCTAGTCTCCTGTAAATATATGTTGTCATCAAATGAAGTAGTTGTGCGTGAGGATGAATTTTATAAGCTTCACCACAGAGTCAGCATCAATCCCTGTTTTTTCCAGGAAGGTTTTGCAGGCATTAAATCCATCCTGGTGTGGAATGTTCCAGTACAGAGATTCCACATCCATAGTGGCGGAGATGGTTCCTTCTGGTAGAGGAACTATTGCTGACAGTTTATTCAATAGGTCAGTTGTGTCCTGAATGTAGCTGGGTGTCGTCTTCCTGGATTTCCTGATTTGTGAATTTCGTGAAGCAGGTAGAATGTGTTTGTTCTTGGACTTTCTGGTATTAGGCCATCAGCTCTTAAGCATATGTCAGGTAGGCAAGATACTAGCCTATTAAATTTCTTGTGATAGTCCTGTGTAGGGTCAGACTTCAATTTCTTGTAGCAGCGTGTGTCCATCAGTTGTCTGTTTGCTTCCTTCAGGTAGTCAGATTTGTTCATCATGACTATTGCACCACCCTTGTCTGCAGGTTTAATAATGATTTTTTTGTTGGTTTTCAAAGACTGTATGCCCTTCTCTCCTGGACATTGATGTTGGATTGTTGACTCTTGTGTGTATCTAACATAGTGGATTTTACCAAATGTTTGAAAGTGTCTATATATTTCTCCAAATGAGAGTTACAATTAGATTTAGGTGTCCAGTCTGACCTTTTCTTGGTTGTCCCTCTTCCTTCGGCCCAGTTGGTTTCGGAATCCTCTTTGTTGCTGAAATATTCCCTTAGGCGTAGTCTCCTGAAGTAATCCTCCATGTCGCTGCACAGTTCTATTTTATCCAGAGCTTTGTAGGACAAAATGAGAGTCCCCTACAAAGCACAGCAAGTTCCACTGTGTTGGGTTTGTAATACGAAAGGTTGATGACACAATTAGATGATTTTTGACAGAAGTAGTTGTCCAAGTTGTCAGGATTTGTCTTTGTTTTGTTTGTGTTAAAGCGAACCTGTCACCCCCCCTGGACATCAAAAGCTAAAATAGCCACCTTCTGCAGCAATAAGGCTGCATTCAGGGAAGGTGGCTATAGTCTTTTGATGCCCTATACATTGTGAAATATACACTTATCTAAATGCTTACACATAAGACGACCTAAGACCTGGAGGCGGGGTTTCGCGCTCCTCCGGCCCGCCCCCTCTTGTCAATCCTGCTCGTCGCCTGCTGCTGCCTCCCCTCACACTGTAACATGAACGCGCGCCTCCGTTCTCCTCTATGGCGCCGCGCATGCGCTGTGCGCCAGGTGTCACAGGAAGTCGGGCTGCGTGCACAACGCATGCGCGGCGCCATAGAGGAGAACGGAGGTGCGCGTTCATGTTACAGTGTGAGGGGAGGCAGCAGCAGGCGACGAGCAGGATTGACAAGAGGGGGCGGGCCGGAGGAGCGCGAAACCCCGCCTCCCAGTCTTAGGTCGTCTTATGTGTAAGCATTTAGATAAGTGTATATTTCACAATGTAATTTCTTTTCCTCGATACGAATCAGACAAGTTTGTAATTTATGGTAACACTAGATGGCGGCCCGATTCTAAAGAATCGGGTAGTCTAGAATCTATATATAGTTTATTTAGTAATAGTTACGGGAGTGCGGTGAAATGAATTGTGTGTATACAGGCGGCTTTGTGGGTAGCAGAGTATACAGGCGGCTCTGTGGGTAGCAGAGTATACGGTGGCTTAGTGGTTAGCACTGCGCGGTGGCTCAGTGGTTAGCACTGCACGGTGGCTCAGTGGTTAGCACTGCGCGGTGGCTCAGTGGTTAGCACTGCGTGGTGGCTCAGTGGTTAGCACAGCGCGGTGGCTCAGTGGTTAGCAGTGAGTGCAGTGAAAGTGGTCAGCGCGGTCAGCGCAGTGCCGTGGGCAGAGTCGTCAGCACAGTGCCGTGGGCAGAGTGGTCAGCGCAGTGCCGTGGGCAGAGTGGTCAGCGCAGTGCCGCTTGCAGAGTGGTCAGCACAGTGCTGTGGGCAGAGTGGTGAGCGCAGTGCCGTGGGCAGAGTGATCAGCGCAGTGCTGTGGGCAGAGTGGTCAGCGCAGTGCCGTGAGCAGAGCGGTCAGCGCAGTGCCGTGATCAGAGTGGTCAGCGCAGTGCCGTGGGCAGAGTGGTTAGCACAGTGCCGTGGGCAAAGTGGTCAGTGCAGTACCATGGGCAGAGAGGTCAGTGCAGTGCCGTGGGCAGAGTGGTCAGTGCAGCACCGTGGGCAGAGTGGGCAGCGCAGTGCCGTGGGCAAAGTGATCAGCGCAGTGCCATGGGCAGAGTGGTCAGCGCAGTGCTGTGGGCAGAGTGGTCAGCGCAGTGCCGTGGGCAGAGTGGTCAGCGCAGTGCCGTGGGCAGACTGGTATGTGCAGTGCAGTGGGCAGAGAGGTGAGCGCAGTGCCGTGGGCAGAGTGATGAGCACAGTGCCGTGGTCAGAGTGGTGAGCGCAGTGCCGTGGGCAGAGTGGTGAGCGCAGTGCTGTGGGCAGAGTGGTCAGCGCAGTGCCGTGGGCAGAGTGGTGAGCGCAGTGCCGTGGGCAGAGTGGTGAGCGCAGTGCCCTGGGCAGAGTGGTGAGCGCAGTGCCGTGGGCAGAGTGGTGAGCGCAGCGCCGTGGGCAGAGTGGTGAGCGCAACGCTGTGGGAAGTGTGGTCAGCGCAGCGCCGTGGGCAGAGTGGTCAGCGCAGCGCTGTGGGCAGAGTGGTCAGCGCAGCGCCGTGGGCAGAGTGGTCAGCGCAGTGACTTCGGCAGAGTGTTCAGTACAGTGCCGTGGGCAGAGTGGTCAGCACACACACACACACACATACACACACTCCACTATACTTACCACCGGCCCTGCGTCTTCCCCGCCGCCTGGATGCTCAGTTGACATGTCACTGCCCCGGGATGACTGGATCCAATATGGCGTCCGGGAAATCTTGCGAGACTTCCCGGATGCCATATTGGATCCAGTAGTTCGGGGGCGGCGACATGTCGACTGAGGATCCAGGCGGCGGATGCAGGGCCGGTGGTAAGTATAGGTAGATGTGCGATTGTGTCTGTGTGTACCTGTGTCTGTGTGTCTGTGTGTGTGTGATCTCCGCTTACGGCCACCATCTTGCCTCACCCTGAGCGGGTGTACAGCTCGAGTGACGTCACCAGACAAAGTGACGGAAGTGCGGACAAAGTGACGGAAGTCACTTCGGCTTTTATATATTAGATTGTTGTAATTTCTGTAAGTGTGTTCCTCCGTGTTTCCAATTCCCTTGGATGTTGCTTTTAATGCTGTAGCAGATATGCAAAAGGTGGTTCCTTAGTCTCTCAGAGGTCCTGTGGCAAAGGTTTTGTGCATAATGAGTGTTATAGGTATGCAGAAGTGGATTTGTAATCCAGAGTTCTTTAAGAATCAGATTCTCTTTCTTGATTTTGGAAAGGAAAAATATGTCACTGTCCAATTGTGCATGTTTCTTCAGAAGTGTCTTTGAATCCATAAAGATTCGGTACATTCCCGTATCTTCCATTTTGATAAGGTAAAAAATGTTTGTACCATGTTAGCCAGTAGATAGAAAAATATTGGAATCTGAGAGTCCTCAGTGGTTGATACCTTTTAATGGCTAACTGAAAAGATGGTAAACATTTTTTACCTTACGTGTGTAGATAGTAATCCCTGCCTTGGCAATGTTGTGTACAGTATATGGTTAGTTAGTTAGGTACAAGGAATTGTAAAAATGTATATATGCAAATAGTTAACCACCATAATACTTGAACAAAGTGCAGGGTAGAGACACGGTAACACGACGAAGGATGCTGCACCCGGATAAGAACTGACTTGAGCCCCGGCCGGAGGCTAAATGGTGCTGCGACCCGCAGGACTGAGAACTTTGTATTTTACGTATATTTTATTTTCATTTTTATTTTTGTACCCTGGGACTTAACAAAGACTCGTTTGTGTTCAGTTACTGACACGTTCAAGTACTTGCCTCCCGAAGGGGATGAAAAGTAATCTTATGTTCATTTGTTCTTGTTGAAAAAAAAAGTAAAAATTTGAGAGTTTGTGTGTTTTATGGGAGGTTGTTCGGGGACGATCTAACCCTTGCTAATGGGGAATGTGGCACCCCACTGGTCAAACCACCACCAGGATTATTGCGCTCCTCCATTAGCAGGAGAGTAGTGCCCCTGTTGTCCAGGTACCTGGATGGTGAAGTTGAGACCTACAATACACACACACACTTAGGACCCCGGAATGGGATAGAGGGTGGACCCAGGGGAAGGGCCCAGTCTCAGCTAGGGGAACAAGGAAGTGTAGAGTTAGTCAGTCGGGAGGAGTACAGCAAAGGAGTAAGAATGGTCACGCTCAACCCCAGGAGGGAGAGACTGGACAGTGTAGAGGAGGAAGGGAACGCCAGAGGTGCAGAAGAAGACATAGATCACTTACATGCCCGAATCTGGCAGAAGGAACAGAGGGGCTGGTGGACGGAAACAGGGGACTGGCCCTAAACACAGCACGGGGATTCATACCCGAACCATTGAAACTGGAGGCCATGAGATCCTAAAGGGGACCTGTGGCAGCAAACCCGGCAGAACTTGGAGAAGACGAACGTACTAATGCGCAGTACAAGGATATGGTACCAACCAAAGCCTGTGGCTGTCGGTACCTAAGCTGTGTGTGGAAATGCTGAGAGGAGAGGTGAGATTAGCTAGGAGCCCTGAGAGTATCACCAGTGAAGGAAACACCATGAGAGAGCAAGGAACACCTAGGGGGTCTCGAGGACACTGTCCCGGTTCTAGAGTAACCGCTGTAACTAGAGCTTGGCAGAGGGAAGTACCCGGCGGCATGGTTGGAACTTTACAGTAAAAGGTACAGAACTCCAACAGACGACCAACAGCTGCAGAGGCCGCATGACATCTTGAGGTGCTGATGACCTGATGAACACCGGCCAAAGAATGAACTGATTTGCCTGCCCCAATGCTCTGAGGAAACGCTCCACCTGCGGGGAGTGAAACCATCTAAGCTGCCATTTAACCTCCCCAGAGGTTCTGAAGCAGCGGCGGCCACACATAGCTGCACACCGCAGGTGGTGTCACGAATACCCCTTTTACTTCATTCCCCTTGGTACTGAACTTTTAAAAATTACATCGCCAGGGCCACGGAATTAGGTTTCCACTGCAATGTCCCCCAGTAAAAGAACCGTGTATACAAGATATACAGCTGGCAGTCTCTGCATATGGCCAGCAGTCTCTGTGTATACGTCTTGCACAGTCTTCAATTTGTATACATCCCACAGCAGTCACTAATATGCATACAACCCGCAGCAGTCTCTAATGTGCATACATCTTGTAGCAGTCTTCATTGTGCATAGGTCCCACAGCTGTCTCCACTGTGCATTTGTCCCGCATCCATCTATATTGTGCATTTGTCCCACAGCCGTCTCCATTGTGCATTTGTCCGACAGCCATTTCCATTGTGTATACAGCCAGCAGCAGTCTCTATTGTGTATTCTCTACTGTGTGTATAGCAAACAGCCGTCTCTGATGTCTATTCGGCCAGGCCCGTAGCCATCTCCATTGTCTATATGGCCCGCAGCCATCTCTATTGTGTATTATCTATTGTTTACTGCTAGCAGCAGTCTCTATTGTGTATTCTCTAATGTGTGTATAGCCAGCAACAGTCTCCATTGTGTGTACGGCCTGTAGTCATCTCTATTGTGTATTCTCTATTGTGTATGGCAAGTAGCAGTCTCTATTGTGTATTCTCTATTGTGTGTATAGCTAGCAGCAGTCTCTATTGTGTATACGGCCCACAGCCATCTCTATTGTGTATACAGCTAGTTGCCAAAGTCTCAAGTATGTGTATGTGTGTAATATATAATAGAGAGAGAGTGAAAAAAAAGGAAAAACAGCACAAAAATCTAGAAAAAAGTGGACTTTATTGCCCAATGGCATCGCCATGCATTGAGAAATAAAGTCTACTTTTTTCTATTTTTTTGTGCTGTTTTTCCTTTTTTTACTCTATTGTAATGAACCATCTGGATTGCTGGTTGGGAAAGCTATGCACATAAATTGAAGTAATTTTTGGTGCTGTTCCAATTTTTCACAATAAATATAATGTATTTTTGGGTGGAAGTGGAGCATGGGTGGAGGCGGAGCCTGGTGGAGGCTGGGTGGAGTCTCAGGATGGCCCCAAAATTTTGGCAGTTGGGGGCCCCAAAATTCCTAGTGGCAGCCCTGATGACCATTATCACACACTATCCTGCCTACTTGTATGTTCACAGGCAAGAACCACAGATATGTTTTTTAAACTTTTCAAAACTCTGGCAGTGTGCTCTTTGTCACCTGTTTCCTCTTCACCGAGACACTGCTGTAGTGCTTCAAAGTTGCGACTGATGTGGACAATAATCTCCCAGATGACAATTTGGAGGAGGATGAGGGGGAGGAGAGGGTTCTAGGACTGATGAAGGAGGTAAAAAAAACCCCATGGAACTAGAGCCACAATCCTTGGCATCATGAGTACGTGTGCTGTCTAGGTCCGACTTTGTACCAGCCTCCATAAGGTTTACTCAGTGTGCCCTCAGGCAAATATTATGACCCTGGCCACAAATACTTTTTCGCGCTTTGGTCATTAAGTGGACATTCTCAGAAACTGAATTCCTTTCAATAATATGTCCCTTGCAAAAAAAGCTTATGATCCATACAAACGCCAAAGTACATAAAATAAAAAATAAAATATAAATCCGGCCTTATTTTGGGGGATCAGTGTTATGTTATGTTAAGGGAACAAGCTGGTGGAAATCGGGAATGGCACACCAGGAAAATAATCGCAGCTAGGGAACAATTACTGGCAGCTGCCAAAAGATTGCAGTAAACCTTAAGGTACTGTTACACGGGGCAACATTGCCGGCAACATCACCGGCAACTAAGGGGCGTGGCGAAGTTGAAGCAACATCGATAGTGTGTTGCTACGTGTAACAGGGTGATTTCAACGGCGATAAGTTGCTTGAGTGAAGTTGCCAGGTTTAACAACATGTTGGGAAACCAGGCGATGTTGCTCAGGCGATCTGCTATCATCGCTTTGTATGACACCGCAACAGCGATGTTGAAAGCAACTTCCCCTATTTGCTGCAATGTTAATGATCGCTCGCTGGGTTGAGTATAACCCTGGCAGCAAAAATTGCTTTCAACATCACAGCTGCATTGCCAGCGATGTCTCTGCATGTAACATCTCCATAGCAATCTTGGCTAAATGCCCAAAACGTGCGCACTCCCGTGAGTTGCGCGATGTTGCGAATGTTGCCGGCGATGTTGCCCCATGTAATGGTACCTTTAGTGTTCAAAAGTCTAAACGCCAACATTTCCAGGTCAAGCAATCTGGAAATGTGCACGTTTAGTGTTTGGACTTATGGATAGATGAGTAGCTTGGTATTTGCATTTGCATTTGAAAACAAGAAAGCTGATAATTGTCCTTGGGACAAAGAATCTGACAACATTGCTGATAGTGCTTGCGCATGTGCAATGGCAAGTGCAGGGCAGAAAGCAGTAATGCCTGCATCCTGGACAGGGGATTGGCAAGCATATAGATAGGGGAAGGGCAATTGTTTCACAGACACTGATTATGGACCTACAGTAGGTGTGTTTTTTTTTGCAGTCACCTGCAAACTTTAATGTTTTACTTTTTAAAACAAAATATATAGACCTGAAAAAGTATTTGGCGTCAGGGCCACCTAAAATATATGAGTGTGGGCTGCCGGATGGCCCTCCACAATGTATGAGTGATATAATGGCCGTGCAAAAATTATACGTTGGCCTTTTAAAAATTTGGAGCGATTGCTACATGATTACTCTGTTGATATGGTGGATTTACGACACACCTCTTAATAATGGTCGTTAAGGCATTAAAGCCAAAAACTACTATAAGCATAATTGATAAAAGAAAGAAAGTATAAAGACAAGTTTTTCTTTTCTTTTTTTTTAAATTCACTTTGGATTTTGGCTTCAATAAATTAATTAAAACCATAACAAAACCTTGTTAAAACCGTAGCGGTACGGTTGTTAATCAGCCGCGTCTGTGTATGTATGATCTTTCTAAAGGAATCCCAGTATCAGGTTTAATCGATAATAACGTTCTTTACTGGGTCAACATGTTTTATATCCATTCAACGGCATTTACGCAATTGTATATTTTAGAGTCTAAGGATCTTCACTTTTCGGATACGCAGCAAGATAAGAAAAATCACACAATGAGGTTCTTCCCTAACTTTCCTAAAATCACGTCAGTCTATCACAGAAGAACGATGTCGCTCACGTGCAGCCTGGGGATCTCAGCTCTTCTTTGGTCTCTTCAGCAGAGTAACGGAATCTTTCTTTATTAGTCTCTCCAGTCTCAGGCACCGAGCAGCAAAAGGAGCACACAGGCACAGAGTCTTCTTCAGTCTCGGGCCACCGTGCTGCAGTGAGGAGATCACGAACTGTACAAATGGCTCCTTATGTTAGGTCAGGCCATGAACATGCACTCCGGTGCTGGCGGGCAGTTTTGAGAGTGGCAGATTCACAGACAAAGTCAGTGCAGGTATCAGTCAAGGGCTTTGAGGGGTAGATTTTTTGCAGGTGTGAGCAAATAGACTTTCAACAGACATCACAGGAGGTCTCCCTGGCTCAGCTCTGGATCTAGCTCTATCTCTCGCCCTTTCATTCCTGGGTAAAAGAGATGGTGGGATCCACCACCGTGATTGTTTCCGCATCTACCACTAAGGGCAGTAGCGACTGTGCCACAGTTCATTTCCATATCAAATTCTATGATACAGTCTGAATGACTAACTCCTATTACTACCCCCCACTAAAGGTTGACATCCCTGTCAACTACCATCGGCTCTAGTCATGATGGCTGTGTATCACAGGGTTGATCATACGCGAGAGGGACCTCTGTTGGCGGAACCGTCATCCCTCGTTCACCTTTGCTCCCTTGTTCAGGGCTCACAATATCTCCAATAAACTCAGTCACGTTTTCTACCCGGGGAGAGTAGGATCGCCGGCCGGCGGTAGCGGCGACGGTTGGGGGCAAATCTGCTTCCTTTAACGGGAACACCCCCAGGACCGGTGACGTCGGCGGCCTCTGTACCTTTCTCTCCCTTCACAACATCAAACTGTACCATCTCCCCATCACCAACTCTGCGGAGGCACTTACGAGGATTGTTACGCTTTGTGGCAGTCTGATGTACAAAACACGTCATCCTTTGTGTCATTCCTGTTGATGAAGCCATACCCATCGCGGACATTAAACCACTTCACCGTCCCCTGGACCCGAGTGGCCAGTACTTGCTTATCGGTCCGGCTCTGTCTCTTCACACCCTTTTCCCTTGTCTCCCCTGCCGAGGCGAGCTGCTTTGGCTGGGGCATCTAGTTTAAAGGTGGCTGCTGTTGTGGGGCATGACTTGCTGGTTCTGGTATATCGGACCACGGGTGGAGGATGCGGACAACGGTTTGCCCTATGGCGGGGGTCGCCGCATGTCCAGCACCTTCCCATAGGCCGGCTGGGTTGCTGTCTCGCTTGCCTGTCCGCCTGTTGGTCTAGCATGAGCTGTAGCTGTAGTATCTGTTTCTGCAACTCTGCTACTATCTGCTTCAATTCTTCCGTGTCACTGTTCGGAGTGCTGGCAACGGATATGGACTTGCAGGCCGTAGTATAAGTCTGGTTATAAGCTACTACCGGGAGGAGATTCTGTTGATCACACATCCTGCCGACTATGCCAGATGTAGCGACCGGTGGTAAGGCCGCGGGTGTGTGTGTATGATCTTTCTCAACAGATCCCATACTCAGGTTTAACCGATAATAACGTTTCTTTACTGGCAACATGTTTATATCACAGTCAACTGAACTATATGCGCACTTGTATATATTAGAGTCTCTGGATCTTCACTTTTTCCGGGTACGCAGCAAGAAAAGAAAAAAACACAACAATGAAGGTATCTTTCCCTAACTTTCCCTAAAATCACGTACCAGTCTATCACAGAAGAAGATGTCGCTCCCACGTAGCAGGCCTGGGGATCTCCTCAGTCTTCTTCTTTGGTCTCCTTCCGCAGGTAACGGAATTTTTCTTTATTAGTCTCTCCCAGTCTCAGGGCACACCGAGCAGCAGAAGGGAGCCCACAGCAGCACAGAAGTCTCTCTCAGTCTCGGGGGCACCCCGAGCAGCAGGAGGGAGATCACGGCAGTACAAATGGCTCCCTTATGTCGGTCACGGCCCCTGCACATGCACTCTGGGGGCTCGGCGGGCAAGGTTTTGCAGAGTGGCCAGAGTCACAGCACCAAAGTCCAGTGACCCAGGATCAGTCACGGGGGCTTCTGCGGGGTGATTTTTCCGGCAAGGTGTAGCAAAGTAGCCCTCTTTCAACAGACATCCACAGGCAGGTCTCCCTGGCTCAGCTCTGGATCTGCTCTGCTCTCCCGCCCTTTCACTTCCTGGGAAAACAAAATAGATGGTGGGGGATTTCCACCGTCGTGATTGTTTCCGCACTTGTCCACAAGGGGGCAGTAGCGGACTGTGCACAGTTCATTTCCATATCCATTTCTATGATACAGTCTGAATTGCTCACCCTCATTACAAAACCATACCTTGTGTACGTGATTTTACATCACTCCTACCTCTATATGTATTTTAAAGTTTAAAGGGAATCTGTCAGCAGGATTTGGCAATGTAATCTAATGACAGCATGCTGTAAGGGTTAACATAGATTTCTGCAATGCATCTCTTTTCACACTGTGTGCAGTGGTTTACCTGCAATGTTAGTTTTAATGTTAAAAGATTATCATTGCTTGACTAGGTCAGCTAGAGGTAAGGTAGTCCAGCATGACCCTAATACAATTAGCTTCTCACTGTCTATAAAAATACATGCAGAGACTGATGTGGGTGAGAACAGCTCTCTGAGCTCTGCTAAAGATAAAAACTCTCATTGTGTCAGAACTGCTGCACCCAGTAAACTAAGTGATACATCATTGGATTCAGAGCTTTTTTCCTTTGGTCATGCTGCTGTCAGTTGAGGTTGCAAAAACTGTTGACAGATTGCCTTTAAATAGTTACGGTGAAGGAAATAATTATTTGATCCCTTGCTGATTTTGTAAGTTTGTTTACTGACAAAGGCATGTAGAGTCTATAACTTTAAGGGTACATTAATTTTAACAGTGAGAGATAGAATATTAAAAATAAAATTCTGAAAATCACACTGTCTAAATTATTTAAATGTATTAGCATTTTAAAGGGAACCAACCACCTAAAAATACCTATCTAACCTATAAATATCTGTCCCTGGAGCCTAAAATTACTATTCTAACCATCCCTGACTGACTAAATCTACCTAACTAGATGCACAATAAATCACTTTTTATACTTACCAAATCCTTGTCTGATGGGCGTTCCTCCAGGGTCTTTGACTGATAGGCAGGGTCTTTAGGCCGCGCTCGCACCCGTCTCGCTGCTGTCTATCTTCTTTCTAGGGTGGCATCTTCTTCCAGGAGGATTAAAATTACCCGCCCATCGCATCCTCGCAATGGGCGGGTCACGTGCTGCAGGCCCCGCGTCACTTCCGCCCGTCGCGTCCCATTGACACTCATTCTGTATTTCTTCCATTTTCTTACTATTGCACCAACATTTGTCTCCTTCTCATCCAGCATCTTACTTCTGGTTTTGTAGCTCATTTCAGCTTGGTGCAGGTCCAAAATCCTTTCCATGATATCCTTAGAAAGCTCTTTGGTAGTGATGGGCGAACCCTCCCCCCTGATATTAGGGATCGGCGGTGTCACCCAAATTTTTTGTAAAGTTTGAGCTCGAGTCCGGGGAAGACGCGGGCTTGCATCCGAACCCCCCGAGCTTGATATTTACTGACACGGGATGGATCGGGTGGGGCGGGGGAGCTGTAAAAAAAACCATAAAATATCCTCTCGCGGAACCTCTTTTGCTTCCGGCGCCGATCATTAACTTCCGCTTCTATAAACGCGCCATTTTCTGGAGTAGCTGTGGACTGCAATTTGCAGCGGGGGGGGGGGCAGAAAGCTTGGACCACCCTGCGCTGTGGATTCGAGCCCACAGCTGCCTAGTTGTACCTGGCTGGACACCAAAATAGCGTGAAGCCCCACATATTTTTTTTTATTATTTCATGAAATTCATGAAATAATAAAAAGAGGGATTCCCTATATTGTTGTGTCCAGCCAGTTCCAAATAGGTAGCAGGGGGTTGGGTGCAGCCCGTACCTGCCTGCTGTACTTAGCTGGCATACAAAAATATGGCGAAGCCCACGTCAATTGTTTTTTTAATTCATTAAAAAATGTAAAAAAACACATTTAGGGATGGCATCTTTATTAACCTCTCCACTTGATGGGTTAATAAAAATACAGTTCCTAAATGTGTTTTTTTTACTGAATGTTAATGAGCGGCCCCGGAAGCAGAAGCAGCCGTGAGAGGATACGGGAGGAAGCATCGCTGGAGCGGTAAGTGTGATTATGTTTATAAGGTAGCAGGGTTGTAGTGCCAGAAACAGCCAGCCTACTGTGATAGGGGCTAATGTAAGAGGCTGGGCACACATTGCAGTAACCTGTGTGAACAGCATCCCATCCCATGTGAATCCTATTCATTGTGCAGGAAAGCCAGTGGTTCGCTGCCCTCCAAGATTAAGAAGGTGTTTAGTTATTGGAGGCTGGTGTCCTGCACTACTAATGCCTTCCCTTTTTAATCAAGGTAAAGCTGCACCTTGTATGAGTGCAATGGTCGACTGACCAAAGTAATGCTGTGGTAAGGAAAAATTTTCTAAATTTGTCCATTGCTGTTTTTGGACACTGATATAGTGGCTAGGATTTAGTAGCTAGGACTTGTGAAAAGTGGGGACCGTGAAGTGGGTCACAAGCTTACCTCTTTTGGCACAAATGGCTCCCTTTTTCAGGCTAATTAAAAATAAATTACTGAGACAACATTCAAATAGATTTTACAGCAGGACATGAGGTGATGCTAAGTAGAGATGGGCTAAGGAAATTAAATTAAAGTTTTTGTTACTAATGCACATGAGGTGGAAGTGGTCTTTTAGAGATCTGAAAACCTTCTTGTGGAGGTGTGAACTGTGTCCATGTAATGAGTTATGAACCCAAGTGTCAAATTGAATCCCATTGTTAGAGATTAGGACATTCTTATGCGTTTGAATTCACAGATTTTTCTTTCTCTGTCATTTTTTAAATGACCTTTCAATACTAGGACTTTTAAGTGTCCAGGTCTAGAGAAGTGTATTCCTACAGGTGTGTCCAGCTTATTTTTTATTGTATGTCTATGTTGATTCGTCCTTGCTTGTAGTTTTTGTTTGTTTCCCTGATGTATGTCCCTGCAGTACACCTTGTACATTGTATCATATATACCACATTCGAGGATGTACATAAAAAAAGTGCATGATCTTATAGTCCTGGTATGTGTTTGTTATGTGGACAGTATCTGTTGCTGATACATGATTACAGGTCCTGCATTTCTTACTGTTACAGGGGAATGTGCTCATCTATGATGGTGATGTGAGGACACTTCTGACAAAGAGATTACTTAAATTGATGAGCTGTTTGTGTCTCGCCCCAGGGTCATGGGGTACTCAGAACAAGGCTAATTGGTCTCGGGATCATGGGGGTTGAGACCGGGCTCCATGGCCCTGTGGAGTCACTTAAAAATGCAGGGAATTGGTTTAGGGATTAATGTTTGTGACGCCACCCATGGTTTGTGGCTGTGGGTAGCTGCCACTGCTGCAGAACCTCTAGGGACAATGGACGGGCAGCTGGGATGGAATGGCTCCCCACAGGTGGAGCTGGTCCCCAGGGCTGATTAGATGGTAGAATTTTACGTGGTCAGGCAGGAATTGTCTTTCGACCGCTCCACTGCCGGAATAACACAGTCTCACACAGTTCAGCAATTCTGTATCCGGGTTTACTCACAGCAAGTTCCAACAGGTCATGCGATGTTACATTGTATCTCAGATAAGCTCCGGCCTGTGTAGTCTTTAGGAGTCCGGAGTGGCAAGTATGAGATCCTCGGTGGTGTGCCTCTCTTTGCCTTTCTCTGGTCCTGTTCCTCAGTGCTTCTGCCCTAATTCCAGCAGCCCTATGCGGTCTTGGCGGGTAAACGGTTCCTGTCCCCTGAACCTCGTCTGACTGCCTTTTTCAGAAATGTGCCAGGTGTGATCCAAAACTCCTGTGATGCCCGTGGCTTCCGGTTCAGCGGTTTGGGTACTGGACTCCCACATCGCTTTCAGGGCTTGTCCCTGTTTCTAGACCAAACCCCTTCAGTCCTGGATTTGGTTGCATGGACTACACTTGTTCTGCTGATGCCCTTAGGGATCCTTTCTGTTCCCGAGATGAGCCTTCTCCCGCTCAAGTTCCTGCTTCTCCTTCCCACTTGACTACTCCAACCTCCAACCTTCAACTTTTCTCCTCTTCTTTCATCTCCTACCTTCCCCCCCCAAACACTTATCTACCCTATTCTCCTCCCTTGGATGGGGTCCTCCCATCATCCCTAACTATTTACATGTTTGGGTGTTTGGTGAGGATCCCAGATCTACAATCCCCCATCTCCCGACTACCGGAATACCACACCCATGGCTTTGGTGCAGTACCCCTCGTGGCGTCCAGTCCAGTGGGGCACACATATTTGTAGGAGAGCAATGACAATTCTGGGCATATTGCTTTCAGTCTGTGGTCTTTGTAGAATATGGGTTGAAGATAGTGGCAATGCTCCTTAGGATGTTCATGTGATTATTGTATGTGACCACAAGAGGCACTCTGTTGCTGTCCTCCTTCTGTTTGTAATCCAGGAGGCTGCTTCTTGGGATCCTTTTAGCTCTGTGGATCTGTCCACCTATTACATGTGAATGATATTCTTGTTGTAGGAATGTTTTTTTCCGTGATAGCAGGTGTAGTTTTCTATCCTCATTGTTTGAACATATTCTAATGTACCTCAGAGCTCGACTGTATATTATTGCTTTTTTGTGTCTTGGATGAAAGCTGTTCCATTTCAGGTATGCCGGACATCCTGTGGGGTACTGAAGATCCAGCAGCTGAGTCTGGAGGGCAAGAAGACTGCAAGTCTTCTGGCCACATCAAATACCCGATGGCACAGCAGCACATTAGAGCCCGATGCTGCCAGGAGAGAAGCAGCACCTGAAAAAGTTCCATGCTGCCTGCTGTATGGGTAGCAACAACTAAACATGCAGTAAGAGGGTCACAGCTTTAGGCAGCAAAGACCAAAAAGGGAGAGCGCAAAAGGGAGGACTCCAAATTCCCCTGGTGTGGTGGATCACACAATTGCTTCCAGGCCACCCGGACCTCCATTACCATATGTAATAAATGCCCCAGACTGCATCTGTAACCACCAAGTAAGGGTAACAGAAACTTACAACCCTGTGTCCTTCAATTCTTTCCCTGCGTCTGTCACCCTGAACCCCAGTGATTAGCATAGCCCTGTTTGACTGTATTATCTGCCCTGGAGCCCTGCTCCACCTGTGGGGAGCTGTGTCATCTATGTGCATGATCAACTTTTCCAGTGGTCCTGAACTGCAGCGTCTGCCCTATATAGCTGAATACCACAGGTGGCGTCACATAATCACATATAAACTATTACCGCATTTAACGACACTGCCAGGGTCACAAAATGGGTCACAGCCCAGTGACTTCCCCAGAAAAGGACTGACCCAGCCCGGTTCCAAGTACCCCACAGCCCTGCTGGGTGTGTCATATGGGCAGTGCCATGGGAAGCAAAATGTCACCACAGTATGCTAACCTGTTTATGGCTCAACTAGAGGAAGATTTTTTGGCATCTTGTACCATCAAACCTCTAGCATACTTCCGCTACATTGATGACTTACTAATAATCTAGACAGGATCAAAGGATGATCTGCTTACCTTCCACACCAATTTCAACAACTTCCATCCATCAAGCTCACCCTCAACTTTTTAAAGTCCCAAATATATTTCCTGGACATAACCTTATACATCAAAGACAATACCGTACACATGTCTATTTATCATAAACCCATAGAACGTTCAGCATACCTGAGATGGAAGAGCTTTCATCAATAATCTATAGTCAAGCTCTCAGGTACATTCAGATATGTTTAGACAATTAGGATAGAAAACTACAACAGCTATGACTGAAAAAAAATTACTACAACAAGGGTATCATCCACATGTAGTAGATGGACAAACCATAGAGTTACAAGGATCCCAAGAAGAAGAAGATTTCTGGATTATAAACAGGAGGACAGCAACAGAGTGCCTCTTGTGGTCACATACAATCCTCACATGAACATCCTAAGGAGCATTGGCTTTGATCTTCAACCCATATTCCCAAAAGACCACAGACTGAAAGCAATATCCATTTGATCTTTGAAAGCTTGTGTAGCGCCCAGGCTTTGGGGTACTAGGGTATCAGGCTCCAAAGGGTTTACTGTGTCACGGGGAGTGGTGGCCGCGCCTGATCCCGTGTCCTGGGGTATCTTTTGAAAAGGGGTGTAATATTTACAGAGTTTGCTGTCGTGAAGCCACCTGTAGTTTCTGGTGATTTGCACCAGAGCCACCACAGTCCATCAGAGGTTTATGGTATCGGGGCTAGGATGGTGTAGTCCTCCACAGGTAGGACTGGGACCTCCAGGGCAGCGTTCCTGTAAGGAAACAAGTTCATGGAAAGAAAGCAAACTGAGTCCAAAGTCACTGTTCCTCCGGGTACTTTACTGGCAATTGTATTGGTTGCATACAAAAGTTACAGTGCAGTATTCCTGATGGTGTGAGGACAGGTAGCTGAACGGGTGGCTGCAGGCAGATCTTAGGTGGTAAGGAGGACCCTTGGTGTGTGCCGTTGTGCTCTACCCTCGCCTGTTTCTTTCTTGCTTCCCAGTAGTGGTGAAGTCTGGTTCCTTAAAGCCAACCTGACCTCTGTCTCACTCCTTTGCTCCGTCGGATAACCCTCTGCTGGCTGATCGCTGAACAGTCAAGCAGTGCCTGGTACCCTCTTTCGGTCGCTCAGGAGCCCTGGAGAAGTGTAGACTCCATGGGTCTCCGGATTATCTGTGGTCCTAAAGTATCCCACAGGTGCAGTCTCCGGTGCCCAGTAAGCTTTCAGGGCTGCACCTCCTCAAGTTCTTCCTACTCCCTTCTGGCTGTCTGCTCCTGGGATCTTTCTTTAACTCCTGGTCCCTCAGCCGAGAGACTATTCTGCTTCCTCTCACTCCTCGACTCCCCAGTCAAAGACCTTCTTGCTCCCCTTAGGGGTGGTTTTATTCCCTCCCGGGTGACCTCCCACCGTGTGATCTAGTGTGGGGTGCTGGTTAATGGGTACCACCCACCATCCTATGATCCACCTGTGGCTGGAGTATCTGCACCTCTTTTACAGGTGCAGTACCCCTCTACGACGACTGCTTGGTGGGGCGCCACACTTGCAAATATTATTTTTCTGGTTAGCGAGTAAAGGTATCGCTCCTAGAATACTTTTCTAATTTTTTTGGGACATAACTAATTACATCAATTTTTCTGGATAACACGGTATTACAATATTACCTGGTGAATTAGGTCACATAGGCCAGAGTCACACATACCATGCATTTTTGGCTTAAATCCGATTTTTGGGAACATTTTGGAAATTTTTTTCAAAGTCCAAAATTGCATATGCTTTAACGCATGTGTCTGTGCGTTTTTCTAAAACGCATGCGTTTTTGTGCAGTATCCCAAAAACGATGCTAGCGGCATTTTTGGGTGCAGTAAAAAATGCATGCATTTTTTTTAACTAAGAGCCCTTTGGGAGACGCATGCATTAACGCATGGTACATATAGGCACCATGCGTTAACGCATATGTGTTTTTGGTGAAAAAATTACTAAGTCCAAAAATTTCCAAAAAACATCCAGGAGCTCAGGGGACACTATTGGCACCCTTAGAAAAATGGATCTGGTTTTCTAAGGCTTCAAAAAGCGCTTGGGCATGTGTGACCCTGGCCTTACAGACAGTAGAAAGATACAGTACATGGAATTGTGGTTCTAAAGATTTATTGAATACAAATATACTGTAGATTAATGTGTACATGCACTTGCAATCTTTGGAAGCCTCCTGGAATATCTCTGTATGTGTGTGCAGTGGGCCTGGCACCACTGGCTATGTTATCTTATTGGATGGTTTACCGTAATTTTATTTTTTAAGCTTTAGTTTTATTAGTGTTTTTTATTGTTTTATTGTTTGAGCATATTTTTGAGAAAGAAAGAAAGAAAGAAGAAAGAAAGAAAGAAAGAAAGAAAGAAAGAAAGAAAGAAAGAAAGAAAGAAAGAAAGAAAGAAAGAAAGAAAGAAAGAAAGAAGGAATTGTAAAATATATAACAATAACACATAATTTAAGTTTTATTCTGCAATGTTAATACAAAGAACATACATTTCCTTATAACTAGGAAGTGTTAAAGTGACTGGCATATTTTTATACAATATATTACCCATGTGAATTCTGTGGCAAGAGTGTCAGAGAACCTCATAGAATAAGCATAACAAATGAAAACACTGTGGTGCTGTGCACAAAACTATAAAGAAATAAACAGATCTTAAGGGGGATGATGTCTAACATACTGCATGCACACAGCTGACTTTCACGCAACATATCTAACAGGCTTTCGCTCATTTAAATCTATCAGTCATTAAAATTGGATTCTGAAACGAATAAAAAACAGAATTTTCTGACTAGATGTGAAGTAGAATCAGGTGCAATCAAATGCACCATATTTTTAGAGAATCCAGCTGTCATTTTCTGCATTTTTGCTAGGTGGGTGTAGTTTTTACTTCAGGCATTTTCTATATTGTTGCACTTGTGCGCTAATCTTTTAAATCATGTTTTTACAGCAATCTATGCCTCAAGGTGGTTAAATTTAACATCTTTTAAAAAACTGATTATTTTAGTTTGATATGTTATGAGATATTTTTTAAATTCTTTTCTGCTCTATAATTTTATAGATTATCCCTTAATCCCTAAACTGCCTATTAGATACAGTCACATTTGGACATTTCTCACTTAACCACAGAAAAGATGTGTAGTACTCTCTGAGGGGCCCTCCCAAGGTGTCCCCATTTATCAGTAGAATGTGATGTCTATAGATCTCTGTTCTTCATCAATGCTTGACTGTAGTTAGAAATCGATTGAAAAAAATGGGCAAGTATGTTCAGCGTCAATCCATTCAAAGTCAATGGGAATGCCAGGAACAGCCGTATACAGCACTCTGGGGCTTTCATCTGCCGCATAGACATTAAATAAAGTGGCAGGGTGCATGCTCATGAGATGTGGTAGAACAAGAGGCTTGAGACCTTTGTTTGAGAAACTGTAGGGGCATGGTTGTTTCTGCCGTGAAGGGAGA
This sequence comes from Allobates femoralis, assembly GCA_033576535.1. Taxonomy (NCBI): domain Eukaryota; kingdom Metazoa; phylum Chordata; class Amphibia; order Anura; family Aromobatidae; genus Allobates; species Allobates femoralis. The sequence continues at coordinate 283,910,373 of JARQOC010000001.1, forward strand.
TGAGCATCTCGACTCATGCAGTGCTCTGCGGTTTCTCACAGGTGTCGCGATTTTACTTCCTCTCCGGAGTTCTTCCGATCAGTTGTTACATTATCAGCCAACTCTTAGAACCAATAGAATGATGCATTAAATTGTATTTCTGCCTTTCTTAGTTATTGGTGCTATATTAGCTCCCTGCCATTAATGTGTCAACATGCAGCAGCATTATGGGGATTACCTCATCATGCCACTGACATTACTGCTGTGTTACAAAAGAGGCAGAGATGGAGTGGGAGGTAAGTGATGAAGAAACATAAGACTTTTATTATAGATGGGTGAGCAGTGTGGATGTTATACTGTGAGGGCACAGTAAGATGGTGGTAGAGGGGGTAAAGGGTGACAGGGGCACAATATAGAGAAGGGGCAATATGGGGTGACTATATGTAGAAGAGGCAGCATATGTGGGGACAGTAGAGAAAAAATGGACATGCAAGAGAAAGAATGGAGAGGGGTCCATGTATAGGACATTATGGAGTTGGAGCAATGTGTGGGGAATAGTGAGGGATATAGTATTGAGATGGGACTATGTGGGATACTGTACATAGAGGGGTGCATATGGAGAGACAGTATTAAGAGGTGGCAGCTTATTGAGAACAATATTAGGTTAATATATGGAGAAAGAACTGTGTGTTGGCAATACGGAGAGGAGACAATGTGTGGTAAACTATTTGGAAAAGGGGTAAGCATGTGGGCGGCAATATGGAGAAGGGTAAGTGTGTGGATAGAACAACAAAAGGAGAACATTAAAGACACTTACCAAGGAGCCAAACCAAATACTAAATGAACACAGAGGATACAGGGAAGTTCCATTATAAAGTCCAAGTATAGAAAACAAATAGGCGGCACTCACCGTGTGTTCGTAGGTGCTTTCTTTATTGAAGAGGTGCGGAGAGGGGGTGCATGAAGGTACAGACGACAGGTCCTGTTTCGCGGTTTGCCCGCTTCTACAGGTCTGGGGGAGGTGACGTCATAGTAGAATTTATAGGGAAACTCCCTTAAACGTCACCTCCTCCTTGATACAGGTGTGCAATTAAAAACACTAGAATGAAGTAAAAACATGCTACGAACACACGGTGAGTGCCGCCTATTTGTTTTCTATACTTGGACTGTAAATGCTTGACTGGCTGATGCAGGCGTAGCACCACCAGGTGGCTGGGGATAAGACAGCGGTCTGTCTTTATGGAGGAATAAGAAAGACCAATAGCCCTGAAGGTGTCCGGTGCCCCTACCTTTCTATAGTTCCATTAAAAAGATGGGGTGCAAAATGCTGATGTGACAGCCACTCACAATTTTCCAAAATGGAGGGAGCAGCAAATTAATATGGCTTGCATCATGTGGGTGCATTTAGTATTAGGTTTGGCCCCTTGGTAAATGGAAGCGTGTGGATAACACTATAGGAGACAGTATGGAGAGGGGAAGCATGGGGAGGACAATGTAAAGAGTGGTCAGCATGCAGCAAACACTGAAGATGGGATAGTGTGGAGAGGCAGTTTGGAGATATGGACAACATGAGGAGGAAAAAAATTGAGGGGAAGAGGATAGCATGAAGAATAGACTATGTGGCTTTTGTAGTCAAGGTAAGAAACTGTGGAGGCCTTCGGTCATAAAGGAGGACAGTGTGTTGTTTATAGTTCACAAGGGAGGAAAGTGTGGAAGCATAATTTTCTAGAAGAATACAGAGGCACTCTATCACTTTAGGGAGACATATTTTGTGAAGAGAGCACAGTAAGAGGCAATTACATATTTCGGGGCACAGCAACAGCATACACTTTTATATTAGGGCAAAGATGATTTGTGATTGTGAAATTCATACTGGCATCTGGACCACATGGAAACAAAAATAATGAGAACCACTCCAATCACAGAATGAGAAACAAAAAGAATGAGAACCACTCCAATCACAAAATGAGAAACAAAAAGAATGACAACCACTCCAATCACAAAATGAGAAACAAAAAGAATGACAACCACTCCAACCACTCCAATCCAAGAATCAGGAACACTCCAGAAAAACACAATTTAGGGTATCATAGAGTAAATTTGAATTTGTGATACTTCCTGCAAAAAATCTACTTTGGTCCAAGGATGGTCAGCAATCTGATTATGGCTTTTAACAATTCCCAGTATGTACTTATCATTATTATAAAGGGAATCTTTTAGGGTATATACAAATGCTGCAGATTTACTGCAGAGAATTTCTGCACCAAATGGGCATCTTGTGGCAGAAAAACGCACTGAAAAACAGAAAGTGTCTATGGAGCATTTGAGCATTTTCTGTGTCCACTGACATGCATTTTTTGGTGCATTTTTTTCTTGCATTGTTTCCATTGTAATTAGTTGAAAGTCTGGAATCCATACCTGGCAAGGGAGGGAGGGAGGGAGAGAGGGAGAGAGGGAGAGAGAGAGAGAGAGAGGGAGAGAGAGGGAGAGAGAGGGAGAGAGAGAGATTGAAAATCATTTCTGGTAGTCAGAAGGCACACCATATCCGAACCAGAAACTGCAAAGGCTCTGATTTCAAAGATGTGTCACTTTATTGGCAGTCTTTTGCTGTTTCAAAACTACCAGTCCTTTGTCAGCAATAAAGTATCACTAAAGGACAAACTGCCTGGGGCTTCCTGGTCCAACTCTACCCCTAGCACTGATTCAGGAGAAAACTGGAGAGAAAAAAGGAGTGCAGATAGGGTCTTCTTCGAGAAAAGAAATTAGCAAACCTCAATAGAATAAAAAGGCTCACCATTAGTAATTGTGGAAGCCAGAATTATTGTAAGAGCATGCAACATGGCTACCACAGCCTCCTAGTAGTTAGACGATTAGTGCAGGTATATGAAAGGGTTATAAAGCCGCAATGCATGGGACTAAATACCAAGTCTAGGTTGTTAAGGAGCATGGTTTTTATTTGTTGATGCGTTTCAAGAGATAACACACATTCTTCAGGACAAAATGGGCATTAGCAGAAAATGATCAGCTCTAATGTGCACTCAGGAGGCTGAATTTGCCGGCCTCACATGGAGAATACATCAATAAATGAAAAAAAGCATATTTAAAAGGGAATTTATCATCAAGTTTTTGCTTCCTAATCTAAGAGCAGCATAATATGGAGTCAGATATATTCCAGTTACTGAGTTTCTTACTGTCATTTTGTTAAAATAACCATTTCTCTTCTGCAGATGTAGCAGTTATTTGAATGTGGAGCTTTATAACCCCTCCTTCCCCATACACACACAACACTGATTATCAGCTATCTGCCCATATACAGTGTATACAGAAATCTGACAATCTGTGGTTGGGGAGGAGAATGTAATAGTTTCTCATATGTTAGTTTCTATATATCAGCAGAGCTCAGGAGCTGAGCATGCACCATGCCCAGCAGATACTGTATGTGAATCTGAAACAACAGAAACTGGAGTTTACATTACTATTTGCTGTTTAACTTTTTAAATGCTGCTGTCATTCTCTGGCAGTGGGATTTAGATTACATTATTGTGAGATGTCAGTGAGTTGTCACAACAGCTGGGAACCTGCTCAGGAGCCGAACAGCTTGTCAACTTAAGGGGCCATCACACGCATCAATATCACTGTCAATGTCGCTGCTGCATGTAACGTTGCAGCGATCATGACGCGTGTGACATGGTGAACAACCAGCGATAAATCGCTGGTTGATGGTCGCCAGGTTTTTGGACAGGTCCGAAAACCTGGCGATGGTCACCCAGTGGACACTCAGCATTGCTGCGTGTGACACTAGGAGGCGCGCGATCAGCCAGCTCCCAGCGCTTCTCAGCAAGCGCTGGGAGCTGGTATTCATGGTAAACAGTGGGTAACAAAGCGCCGCGCTACACTTAGTTACCCGCTTGTTTACATGGATACCAGCGCGCTCGCTGGTACTGATCGCTGGTAAGTCTGCCTGTGTGACAGCTCACCAGCGATCAGCCGTAAATGTCGCCAGCGATCAGATCGCTGGTGACATTAACGTGTGGGACGGGGCCTTAAGTCCTTGAAAAAAACGTCCGTCTTTGGTATTGGTATTAGTATTGTCACATTACATAAAATTCCTATCAGAATTTATAATTAATTACAGAAAATGTCATGAGGAACAAAAATAGAGTAAAAAACATATCTTTACCAATTTCCAAATTTCACTCACTGCTTTAATTTACAAAAGAAAGGGGCAAGCACATCATTGATGCAGCCACATAGGGACTCAAGTGGTAAAGGGGCCACTATCATCTCCAAAGCAGGTGGAATTGTGCTTTATGATGAGCTACTGGATTGAAAAAGGGCCTTAACAGCTCTCTTCTGTCTGTGTCCACTTCTGCACATGTACAGGGTGGACCATCTACATGGATGCACCTAAATAAAATGTGAAGGCTTGGTGATATCAACTTCCTGTTTGTGGCACATTAGTATATGGGAGGGGGAAAAATTTTCCGGATGGGTGGTGACAATGGCGGCAATTTTGAAGTCGGCTATTTTGGATCCAATTTTATTTTTTTCAATGGGAAGAGGTGTATTTAGGTGTATCCATATAGATGGCCCACCCTGTATATACACTGTATTAGAATATACTGTATACTAACTCGTAGAATCATGTAACTAAGTCATTTATACCTTGCTATAAATGTTATAAAAGCAATCCCCCCAAATATCAAATTTTTATTAAAATGATATGTAATTGTGTAATTCAATTAAACAGTGCAATTTGTCTTGAAAAAAAAACCATATGGCTTAGTCAATTTAAAAAATACAAAAGATATGCCTCTTGGAAGAAGGGGAGGAAAAAAAGTTCAAATATGATATGAATATGAAAGTTAGCCTCTCCAGGTTGGGGTTAACAATGATAAATCAAGTACTTCTTTAAAGGGAACCAACCACCTCAGATCACCCTAATACACAGTTAATACGTGTCCCTGCACCCTAAGGATACGTTTAGAGCACTGTTTTTGTGTAAAATCTTGCATTAGTATAACCGATATAAAGACTTTATAAAGTTACTAGCCTGAAGACTTCTGTTATACTTCAGGGCTGTGCATTGCATGGCTGCGCTCCCCGTCCCTTCGTGCCTGCTGCCCTGCCCTGATGGGCGTGATCGTTATCTCCTCTGCACAGAGGGAGGGGGAGCGCAGCCATGCAATGCACAGCCCTGAAGTATAACAGAAGGAGGGATACGCCCAGAAGTCTCCAGGCTAGTAACTTTATAAACTCTTTATATCGGTTATACTAATGCAAGATTTTACACAAAAACAGTGCTGGAAATGTATCCTTAGGGTGCAGGGACACGTATTAACTGTGTATTAGGGTGATCTGAGGTGGTTGGTTCCCTTTAAAGCACCTCTCCAGCATTTCTTTTCAACACTTGAGTGGTGCTTTAAATCTAAGTCTCCTGTGTTTGATCTTACATTCACTCTCCAGCGGCTTCACCGTTTTTCAGCATTGTTTCATTCCTGAAGCACCATCTTGTGCCCATAACTGCTGACTGGCCAGAAGTCAGAAGTTATATCACAAGCTCTCAATAAAAGTTTAAGAGAGCCTATGTTAAGACCCCCTGGCAATGGCGGAAATCTGGACCCTTTTCAATAAAGTGATGCCACTGACAGGAAAGATGACCACCAAACTGGTGGTATAATAATAACATAATTTATTATACTGATGTATGTAAAGTGCTATGGAATTAATAGCGCTTTATAAATGAATAAATATTATTATTATTTATTATGTCAAACTCGTTCCTATTTTATAGGGAGGGAAAAAGTAAATTATTCTACTTAAGTCTAACAGTAAATGGACTAAATAATAAACTTAACCCCAGAAACTCTTGTACAATAAGACCCTACCAGGAGAACATCCACATATCTCTGGTCCCAAAGAAAGGGTGTCTTCCCTTGGGCCACTCTCTCCCCTAAATATGTCCAGACCTGATCAGGGCTAGTTCCTATAGAGAAGCCACAATATGTGGCCTTTCTCCTGGTTCACAGTCTTAATATTACCCCAACTAATTAATGCTCCAGGAACCAGGAGTTACCTATCACAACTGTGCAGCTAGGCCAATTAATAATCAAGTTTGCATAACAACTCTAATATTTAAAACAACCATATTTTATTCACAATCACAGAAATCTATTTGCTAGCAATTTCATTTAATCAGCAGTCTGCAGAAAATTCCATTTGGATAGATTGGTGCCTTGGGAGCTTTACCACAGACTGTGGCCTTTTGGATCTTCGCACCATGCTATGTGCAGTTGTCGATAATGTTAACACAGTTCAATCTTTTCTGACACAGTCCCGTTAAAGAAAAGTCATTCAGATTAGTCCAATTTGCTAGCTGACCCTAACTAGCTGCTTGGACCGGTCAAATAGCATTCAATATAGGTGGATGATCAAAAGGTACTGTGACGAAATGGACTCCTTCAATGTAGAACATATGATGATTTCTTATGTAACCCAGACAGTATGGTATTTTGTTGCAAACTTGTAAAATGCCACTCATGGGTTAAGTCCGTAAACTCCAGCCAGACAGTATTTCGTATTTTGTATACCCATTGAAAATACAAGTCTTGTAGAGGTTTGATGATGTGGACTTATGTAATACAATTATCTCTCTTCTGTAAGGTCAGAGGCATTTAAGCCTGTTAGAAGGCCATTGTTTTACGATGTGGAGTGTTGATTCTATGTAAATTACTTCAGCCAAGCTGAGGACTTAATCCTGTTAGAATTCTATTGTATTACTGCTAGGTACTATATCAATCAGTATGTGCGTTTCCCTTGGATGGACTGCAATACAACCAAAAATGGTTATATGAGGCTTGAGGTCCAGCCAATGAAAAGACAGTCTTATTCCACCAATCGTGAAGTCCCCAAAATCCTGCAATGAGGGCTGAAGGTATATAAGGAGACCTGTTCATTAACCAGTGTGATTTTGATTCTGTCTAGTGCCCTCAGTCTAGGGATTTTGGTCCTGGCTAGAGGTGCACTGGATTGAACACAGGCAGCTAATCTAGGATCTTCAGATCCGATTGGCCGGCCATAACCCCAGGCCTAGGCATTTTGGTGCTGACCAAGGGGATCAGAACCTGGATTATAAAACCACAAGGACTTCAGCATCGAATTATTGGATTCAGCTGTGATGACAAAGACTGCATAAGGAAGCAACCCAGGTTGGGACAATCCAGTCACCTGGCTACAGACTTTGCTGTGCTATATTCTAATCCCTGGTGAGCCAGCGGAGGGGTGAGACTCTGTTGCCTGTTACATTGTTGTGTTTTGCTGGTTATATGTTACTGTATATGCTGTTAACTGTTTGGAGATCCAATAAAGCCTTAATATTGTGATTCCCTCATCCTGTGTTGTCTGAGTAGTGTTCCGCCCACGGTTAAGGAGCTCGGGCGATCAGTTTGGGGATGAGCCCTGGTCCATGTTGCCTTGCTAAAGGTGGCTGTGCCAGTGGACAAAAGCAGCCACTGATCCCTGGGTCTGCACAATTGGTGGCAGTGGTGGAATACTACTCAGCCTGGTTTATCCAGGGGAGCTGCAGGGGACTGGTGTTCGTGGACACCGTCCAAGGGCTCAACAACCAGGGAGGCATATAAGCATATCCAGCAGGCCATAGATGAGGCATACATGTTTCGAACATTGCCATGTCCAACCCCACCAGCTCAGCCATGGAACAAGGGCCGGAGAGGAGATACAGCCGCAGCAGGAAATGGATGCTACAGGATCTGTGCCAGAGGCGAAATATTGGATACAGGAATGCTGACACTCGGTCGGCTTTGATTCAGAAATTGGTCCATTGGGATACCCAGAATGAGGTGGAGGATGATGAGGACCCCGCCGACGTTGTACCATAGGATGTAAATTGTTTACCACATCATGGATCCAGTGAATATTGGGAAACCACCAGGTCCAAAGCAGTCCAAATCAAGGAGTGGTTGGCCGCATTGGGGCCCAAAGCCTCAAGAGAAAAGAGGGCTTGGGTTCTGGGACATGTTTTGAGAATTCCTGCTCACCAACTGCTACCACCAGACGCTCGAGTAGGATTAATCTGCTACTCATTAGAAGTCCCACCAGGACAAACGTATACAAACAGGATCCGTCACTTGCCCAAACCACGGCGCTGTTATGTGTGTGGACGTCTTGGACATATGGACAAAGATTGACGCCAGTGCCGGGGCCCCATGCTTGGAGCTCATCTGCCAGCACAGCCAGTCCAGGTCAATGACGCACAAGCCCCGGGACTATAAGAAACTGATTCTGTCAACACCCTGATAAGCCAGGCTACCATCTCCCTAGTTGAGGGTCAGTGCTCAGACATCCCTCTGGAAGGTGTGCAGCTGGATGGGGCGAACAACCAAGGAAAGGGCGAGTTGGAGCTTATGGACAGCATCCCCATCCCTGTTATTTTGGAACCTTGAGCAGGGAGAGGACAAGTTGGAGTTTATGGACAATGTCTCTATCCCTGTTGCTTTGAGAACTGACCAGGAAGAGGTTATCCCTGTTGCTTTGGGAACTAACCAGGAAGAGGTCGATGTGGAGCTTACAGACAGTGTCCCCATGCCTGCTATTGTAGAGACTGACCAGGAAGAGGTCAATGTGGAGCTTACAGACCATGTCCCCACAACTGCTTTTGTGGAGACTGCCCAGGAAGAGGTTGATGTGGGATTTGTGAGCAGCCATCCCACACCTTTTGTTTCAGGGGCTAACCTAGAGGAGGTGTAAGTGGGGCTCATGGATGGCTCCCCCAAATCTGTTGTTTTGCATGCTGACCCAGGATAAGGCCTATCCAGCCAGTTTGTCACCGCCATCCCCCACATCCAAGAAGCCAAGCAGCACCCTGATATGGATCTTGCTACCACACCTTCTGAGGATAATCCATGTTCCCAGCATCCTTCATTCTTCTCTAAGCCATCAACAGTGAGTAAACCTACACAGACTGTGGCCATTGACTGGGGGGGAATTGATAGCAAGACGTTTATGGGAGCCCAACTCCTGAATCCCATTTTAGTGCTTGTCCACAATATATCTGGCCATCCTGGGGGAGGTAATCTGGGGGGAGGTGTATAGATGGAAGCCTCAATTGCTGACTTCACCATTAAAAAAAGACACTGTCGCCAAGAGGAGAAGGATGATACGAGACTGATCACAGCTGACTGCCCTGTCTGGTTACATAAGAAGGGGGAGGTAAACTGTGGAGACACAGGGGTCAGTGGGTGCTCTCATCCGCTGGCCCAGCTGCCTTTAGCAAGGCAACGTGGACCAGGGTTCATCCCCAAACTGAACACCCGAGCTCCTTAACCATGGGCAGAACACTACTCAGACAACACAGAATTCTAACAGGATTAAGTCCTCAGCCTGGCTGAAGTAATTTACATAGAATCAACAATCCACATTGTAAAACAATGGCCTTCTAACAGGCTTAAATTCCTCTGACCTTACAGAATTGAGATAATTGCATTACATAAGTCCACATCATCAAACCTCTACAAGACTTGTATTTACAATGGATATACAAATTACAAAATACTGTCTGGCTGGAGTTTAAGCACTTAACCCATGAGTGGCATATTACAAGTTTGCAACAAAATACCATACTGTCTGGGTTACATAAGAAATCATCATATGTTCTACATTGAAGGAGTCCGTTTCATCACATATACCTTATCATTGGTTGATTGCTTGTAGTACAGGGTATTTTGCCATTTACAGGCGGTGTGTCACTCTGAACAAGAGAGGCACCTTCTTCCATTGTTAACCCACTGATGGGCTTCCCCGCTCTCTCCGCCGAACAGGGGAAAGGGTTGACTGTCCTGAGTTTAACTGTTCACAGGAGCATGAAACTGCTTCACCTGACAGTGGACTAGGTTCGCTTGCTCAGGTCCTTTCCTTGTTTTTCATTTCTTTTTCACAGGAGATGAAACAATGCAGGTCTAGTTCCTGCTCCCTCTCCGTGGTGACCAACTGTCCCTCATCACACAAGCCTCGTTTGTCTCCTTAGCTTAAGTTGCAGAGTGATGGTGCATTAAAAGTGTTTTACCCATCTAGCAACAAAATAACATTTTCACTGTGCAGTTATTTTGTTAAATACATCACAGCATATATAAAACTATTCAAGCTTTGTCTTTTTTTAATACTTAAGAAATTCAGAACAATAGCGAGTGTTACTGACATCTAGTGATCAGATGTTATCATTATAGGTATGACCTACATTCATTGTTGCAACTGAAATGTATACCTCTGTACACCCTCACCTGAAGGAGGCTCCATAAAGATGTATTGCGTTGTGACCTATGGCGTGTTCCAGGAAACACTGGAGCTGCCACCAAGTCACAAGTCACAGGAGGTCGACCATAGCGGGGATGATAGAAAGTGAAGAGGGAGTATAAGAAAGAGGGCAAGAGATTTAGATTTAAAGTTCCTCTCCAGTGGTAAAATTAAAAAAACACAAAAAGAACATTGGAGTGGTGCTTTAAAATAACATACTAATAAACATTGACTTACACGGAACAAAGTTGTTATCTTATTGCAAAATGATTTAAGATAAAAATAAAGTATATTTTTCTATCTGTATTTATAAACATTTCTATTCAATTCATTTATTTTGCTTGTTTCCTCAGTATACTAGAAAGACTGAAGTCAAGGATTGATATCCAAATGAAAGATTGTTTTTCAAAATATATTTGGGTTGAGTGATTCTGCTTCAAACATAAGCTTGTAGCCAAAAGGTCAGTGCTCTGATTTGTTCTTTGTTGTGCTTTATAGATTCTTCATGAATCATGTTTTGCTGTAGTATTTTTATGTATTTCTTAATATATTAGATACACATAGAACAAGGCAGTATGCATCTAAATCATGTTACCTGTCTTAAGGCAATGAAGATGTACAATCCACGGACTATTATATCAACATAACAGGTGCCTGGAGAAAACTTTCTACATAAAGCATAATTTACAGCCTATGAATCTCCTGGCTTTCAGTGCCCTCTGCAGTAAAGATGTATCACACATGTATGTCAGGGTCATACACGACTGCAATTCTCAATATGCAAAGGCTAAATCAACAAGGGAGCAAACGTGGAGCAGAATGTCAATACTCATCACATTCATGTCAAGCCTACTAGCTTCATAGTTTAATCTGAAACAATTAGCTCCTGAAGAAGAGAAATATAAAGACCTATAATACATTCCAAATTCTTGTCTGGGTTTTCCTTACGTATAGCCGGGTAATAATATCCAGGTCTAAAAATGAATCACAAAAATAACCAGATGTCCTGTAAGTAAATGTCATGTGTGAATGAAATCCTTGCTGACCACCCAGATGGAATTGCTTCCATGTGCATCAGACACATGATTAAAGCCAAATTCCTTGTTAATAACATGACAAAAGAAAGTGACTGATGATTGATCAATGTTTTGTTTGTGATTTCAGTAATTTGTTAACAAAAGTAAGTTGGAGAAGTGTGAAAATGCCCATACTCTAGAGTGACTTAGAAGTAACCCAATATATAATGTAGCAGTTGCTTACACTAAAATGTGATTTGCACTAAAGATTATAGCATCTACTGTATTATGGAAATGAGACTTCAACCCATTGGGCTGTTTCCAAATCTGAGTTCCCAGGGGTCCTTAGATTTCAGAGCACTCTCATAAGGGGTTCCTTACAACAAATCAACTAGAAGGACTGTCACTGCTACCATTAGGAAAACTGGCTGATTTCAGACTGCTCAGGGATACTTTGCAAACCAAAGATATATCTCGGACGAAATATAGCACTCGACCGAAATGAAGCTTTTCCCACCACTACACTGAAGACATTAGCTTTTCCTGGAATGAAGGGGTTTATAACATTTGCAGAAATATCTTGTTCTGAAAATGTTTTACCTTACACTAAGTAAAAATACTTCGACACCATATCCATTGGTGTATAGTAACCCTATCTGGATAACTATCACTTCTTTCACTTTTATTTTTTTCTTTAACTTTAAGTTAATAGATAAGTTATACATTTGTGACTGTTGGATTACAACAGAGTATCAGGGCCATTTTTTATTCTACTTTTAATATTGATATTGTGGTGAATGCAAAAACAACCCTGTGGATGTATGAATTTCAGGGGCATAACTGCAATAGGTGTAGAGGTTGCAAATGCCCCCAGACCTTGGTGCCTAGGCAGCCCCAAAAGTCCCTTTGGCCTATTGGAAAAGACTAATGCTATTAAATATTTGCAATAACTAGGGCCCCTTTGGAGTTTTGCTTCAGGACTCATGAGCTTTAAGTTATACCACTAATGAAATGGCACCTCTGTGAACATATTGTACATTATCAGTAAGCTGCCAATCAGTGGTGGGGGCAGGGTTACACAGATTAGCCTGATTGGCATGAATGCAACACCTAGTCCAGATATAATCATCTGAAGATACAACACTTATTGCATTGAAACTACAGCAGTCTGATGAGCAAGTGACACATCCCTGAAGTCAGAGTCTGTACTGTTACATTCTGCTGCTCTCGGATTAAACAACAAAACCCATGTCGGATTTCCTTTAACAATAGTGGTAGCTCTCGTATGCCCAAGTATCATTGTTTGTACTACAGACACACCAACATCACACGGTTAGGTCCAAAATTATGTGGACACTTACCAAATCTTTTTGGCTCTGCACACCACTATTTCTGATTTAAAGTGAAACAACTGAGATGCAATTAAAGTTTAGACTTTCAGGTTTAATTAGATTGGTTGAACAAAAATATCCTGAGAAGTATTTAGGAATTGAAACCTTTTTTGCACAAAGCTTCCTCATTTCAGGGTCTCAAAAGTAATTGGACAAACCAACTTTACCGTAAATAAAATGTTCATTTTTAATAATTGACAACATCTCACAAAGAATTATTAAGACACTATAATATCATCATCAGAGCAAATTATTTCTTAACAGAAAATAAGATGATTAGAAGCAGCTAAATGCATAAAATAATAGACTCTTGTGTATGGAAAAGCACCCATACAGCCAGAAATAGTGTACATAGGTAAATGAAGAATATGTGTCTATACTTCATAAGAATGTACATGGGTAAATTCTTAAGGTTGGTGAAGCATGAGCCATTCCATCCCTCCTCTATAATTTCTTATTCCCATCACTCTTATACTGGTCTTAGTTTCATTTGTCCAAAAATCCTCTTCCAGAACTTAGTTGGCTCTTTAGATATCTGGTCTTTCAATTGCTCATCTTGTATAATAGTTTCCAACTGTCTGTTTTTGCTCTCATGATGTCTTCTCTTTAGAGCGGTCTTCAATACTAAACTATCTACTTCCCGGAGAGAGTTCTTATATTGGGTGGGTGTTATGAAGGGGTTTTCCTTTACAATGGAAGGGATTCTGTTATTAGTCTGTAGTCTTCCATCCAGACCTATTAAAGTCTTCAAGTTTACCAGTGCACTTTTCTTTGCAGAATGTACTAAACTGTTGATTTGGCCACTCTTGTGTTATGTGTGCGGGCAAACTTTGACCTTTCCTATGCCTGCACATTACAATGCTTTGCTCTACCTCAACAGGTCAGAGAGAAGTGCACATGCGCAGAAGAGCAAAGGACTTTCAGGTAATGTAGGATGTGTCACCCGCTAGAAGCAAAGAAGGAGGGTTGTCAAGCCTTTATTGAAACGCATATAATTAGTTTTACTATGCTTTGTTGAATTTTAGGTATTGACAACATTGAGTTACTGTTATAATAACTTATCCAACAGTGCCATCAGTTGACAATGGTCTCTTACTACATTGGTTACTGTCCAATCTAATTTTTCTCATCAAGGCTTCTGCAGTTTCCCATCAGCCTTTGCACACGTCTCAACCCCTTCTTCTCAGCAGCAGCCATTATAACCTTATGGACATTTACATCCTAGCATGATAATCTCTCTCTCTAGATTTCAGTTCATCTGTTTGTTTACCTCTACATAACACAGTCGGTGAGTTGCTATGAACCCTTTGCTAGAACCCACCAAATTGTATAATGTAGCTACTATGTTCTACATGTTTATTATAAAGTACCGTATAGACTCGTGTATAAGCCGAGTTTTTCAGCCCAAAAAATGGGCTGAAAAGTCCCCCCTCGGCTTATACACGGGTATATACGGTAATCATATAACATATATGTGCCCCAGCTGTATACAGCAGCCCCAGCTGTATACAGCCCCCCCGTGGTATCCAGGGCCCCCTTGCTGCACCTGTAAAGGAAGAAGTCAGTATACTTATCGCTTCTCGGTCACCGCGCTGCTCCGGGTCTTCATGCTTCCTGTTCCTTCTCCAGCGCTCAGGAAATGACGTCATTGTTCGAGCGCCGGAGAAGGAACAGGAAGCATGAAGACCCGGAGCAGCGCGGTGACCGAGAAGCGGAGCGGCGGCGGCGGCGGCAGCGATAAGTATACTGACTTCTTCCTTTACAGGTGCAGCAAGGGGGCCCTGGATACCACGGGGGGGCTGTATATAGCTGGGGCTGCTGTATACAGCTGGGGCCCCTGTATACTACCTATGGGGGGGGTCTGTATACCTCTGGGGCTGCTGCTGTATATACCCCCTAGGGCTGCTGATGTATATACCCCCTGGGGCTGCTGCTGTATATACCCCCTAGGGCTGCTGCTGTATATACCCCCTAGGGCTGCTGCTGTATATACCCCCTGGGGCTGCTGCTGTATATACCCCCTAGGGCTGCTGCTGTATATACCCCCTGGGGCTGCTGTATACTACTACTGGGGCTGCTGTATACTACTACTGGGGCTGCTGTATACTACCACTGGGCTTATACACGAGTCAATAGGTTTTACCAGATTTTGGGGGCAAAAGTAGGGGGGTCGGCTTATACACGGGTCGGCTTATACACGAGTATATACGGTAGGTTTCTGCCATTATAGCTATTGTGTATTTGCCATGTTGTGCAATTACACTGCGTGTCCTGTAACACATGTAATGCTACGTATCTTAGATATGTTGAATGTTGTACTGAGTACTTTAATTTTTTGCAGTTTTGATCCTATTAATAAAAGTTGAAAAGGAGCCCCCGTGTCCAAGTCAATGCGTCGATGGGAGATTAGCTCTTTATCAACTCGTTTTTCCTAAGAACAGAGTGAGGGTGCCAGAACAAGGGTGCAATCACAAAATGATAGAAGATGTTAGACCATGACCAGCAACTCCCATTGGACAGGATCACCCCCCCAGGTAAGTATGATAAAAGCTGTTTTTTTTACATTATACAAAGGGCCTGGGGACTTATATAAAGTATTCATGAATGCTGCATATAAGGGCTTACTGGGGATGGCCGCAACTTACCGTATATGCAAAAAACTGGTGACAGGTTCACTTTAATTTCTGAATGTTAAGTGTTAATTATATTGCTCATATAGTTACAGGTGCAGTTTATAATTTATTTTTTCTTGCTTCTTACATAAAGCCCTCTAACATAATGCATAACTAAATTATGTCATACAAAATGTAAAATAGATATATCATCATTGAAATTGGGTTAAACCAGCTAAATTTTAAAATCATTATGTGATTTACCATGTACACTATTATTTTTTTTTTATTTTTCTTGCATTACGAAATCAAAAGATTCTAAGCATGCATTAATTAATATAAAGCAGCTTAGCAATCTATCACTTGTCAGCTGGGAAAAAGAAAAGAAAAAAGTGTCTTCCTTTGTTAACCACTGATTTTAGATGCAACCTTTCAATGCCACTCAAGTTTTCCTGTATTGTCACCCAATTTATCTTTTTGATTGAAGGGGGCCGAGTGGTCCACAGAGCGTGCATTTTAAGCATGTTATCCAAGAAATGAATCATCCTTGCTCAAACTGTCGACTGTGTTTTCTTATTGTTCAAAGGGAATTTATGTTAAATGATGTAGATGTAATATCCAGTTTTTTGGACAGATAGTAAATTACTTACTTTAGGATGATAAAATTTGTCTTCAATTATGATTATATTTTTTTCAGGAATATAATAATAGGAATAAATATTCTAATATTAGTACATTTTCTAATACTTTTAGATAAATAGTTATTTTAAATCATGCAATCGAATGTATAATACATTAGTTGACAATTAGTATAATTATATTATTATGACTGTCTCTAATTCACTATGCAATGTTAAAGGGAACTTGTCACCTGGATCTAAGCCCCTACACTATCACTGACGGTCCCTGCACCTTCCTAGCTGCTCCCTATCTATCCCTCTCTGAGCTAAATCCAACCTATAAAACAGCAGAAAAATAACATAACTTACAGAAGTCCCTGAGGCTGGGGACTGAAAAGGCTCCATTCTGCCCCTCCTCGATGCAGCAGCACACGCCCCGCTGGCGGCGTTATTTTTTCTTCATCGCCACCTCCTCCATTTGGAATCTCCCGCCTGCTTTACACCTATCATGTTGTGGTGATGTGACCTCGATGTGTCTCCTGACCGGGACACAGCATATGGGAGATTGTATCTTCTGCTCGGTAGCAGCACACACAGGGTTAGCTGCTACTGGAGCTGAGTGCTGATTGAAAGCACTGACACCCAGGTGTGCAGGTGAATAGGAGATGATATGAGCTGCCCTGGGCTGTGGGGAGGGGGTGGAGTGTGTCAGGACAGCAGCAGGAGCTGCTGTGTAGAGAGCTGTATGAAGATTTAACACAGCCTGTGAGCTCTCTCAGGGTGGATGTTCATGAGGCTAATGAGCAGACGGTGAGGAGAGAAAGGTTGTGTGCTGACCTAACAAAGCCTACCCAGGGGAAGGTACAGAGCTTCTATATCAGCTGTTGGGATTGTATGAGGTTGTATTCAGCTGCGCCCCGGAACCTGGAGGTCTGTGAATACCTGAACTGTGCCATTAAACTGTGTGCTGTGTGAGTAAATACCTGAGTCACTGCCTTATGTCATGCCAATCCTAACTGCTACCTTACAGTGTAAAGCGGGTGGGAGATTCCAAATGGAGGAGGTGGCGATGAAGAAAGAATAACGCCGCCCAGTGGGGCGTGTGCTGCTGTATCGAGGAGGGCAGAATGGAGCCTGGGCCCGCCTTTTCAGTCCCCAGCCTCAGGGACTTCTGTAAGTTATAAGTTATTTTTCTGCTGTTTTATAGGGGTGATTTAGCTCAGAGATAGGGAGCAGCTTAGGGAGCAGCATAGGGAGCAGCTAGGAAGGTGCAGGGACAGGTAGTGACAGGTGACAGGTTCCCTTTAATGGTTTGATTACCAATTTCACGAAAATAATTTTAAAGAGTACTTTTATGTATCAATATATAGCCAGTCACCTTAACAGATATAGTTTGCCACTGGTCCTTATTAAATGAAAACTCTCCACCTAAATGTGTCTGTGAAAAAAAAAAGGGTAAATGTGTAATTATGCATCTCATCATATGTAGAAGGGAGCAAAATGCATAATTGAAGTTTTTCCAAACAGTCAAACCCCTTCTGTACTCCCAGGTCACTTACAAATATGGCATCAGGTGTGTTTAAAAGGGGTTATCCTGGATTTGTAGTAAAAAAACAACAGGCAGATAGGTGGCAGCTGCCACCTACTTGCTGTGCCTGGCACCAGTCACTGCCAATTTGTCCCCGGCACAAAACAGACACAGACCGGTCCTGCCAGGGACAGCATGGTGGGGTAAACAGAGCAGCTTTGCTGTGCTGAAGTGGGCACATAGTTGACATCACGCTGATTGACAACCAGCTCCCCGATACTTGATTGGGGGAGCTGGCTGTCAATCAGCGTGATGTCGACTATGCATCCATCTACAGAGGGGAGAAACGACCACTCTGTAGTCGTGGCGGAAGCAGCACCAGAAGCTGCACAATTGCTGACAGAAGCTGTCTGTGACTGCTCTGTGTCGGTGGTGAACGGCGCCGGGCACAAAAGGCAGGTAGGTGCCAGCTACCTGCCTGTTAGTGCTTAGGCACAATTTTTTTTATCCCAGATATCCTCTTTAAAGAGAATCTGTCAGTCATTTCAGCTTTACATCTAAAAGCAGCAAAATCTAGGGGCATACATCCTGGATCCAATAGTGTGTCCCCTACTGAGCTCCCTGCTTTAATTATCACAAAATCAATTTCTAGCTTCTGCAATTAAGCTACAATTTCAATAAAACCTCATCATGTACATTGATCACCAGTAGAGATGAGCGAGCATGTTCCCCAATACTCGGTGCTCGGGATACATGTTCGGGTCCACCTACCTGCATGTTGGCGCTTTTTACAGAGCCAGCCCACATGCAGGGATTGGCTGCCACACACTGCAATGCCACAGCCATGTTGATTGTGGCATTACAGTGATTGGCTGGCCACACAGCATGATCAGGTCTATATAAGACCTGACCTTGCTGTGCTCCTCACTCTGCTCCACATTGTCAGCTAGTGTAGGGAGAGGTGCTGCTGAGTGAGGTACAGATTTTGGTTCTTTTAGGTAGTCAAGGTGCCCGGATACAAAATCCATCAAAACAACAGTCCTTTTGAGGACTAATCTATCTGTATACAGGCAGGCATGCAGGGTATATAACACGCTTTGGTGTACCACAAGAGGCTGTATACCAGTCAGCAGATCTGTGGCTGGTGTAAAGGCTTCTAATATCTATCTATCTAACTACCAAAATACAAAAATAGGAGCAGCAAAGTATGCTGGTTATCCTGGGTGTAAAGGACCACACAGTCCTTAATGTGTATAAATATATAGGCAGGACTAAGGGCGTGGGTGCCTGAAACGTTGCCATTTGTACCTTTTGCAAGCTGGATTAAACATCTTTGAACATCTCCAAGGGAGTGCTGAGACATTTGTATGTATATCTATCTAACTATCTATCTATCAATCAAAACAACAGTCCTTCTAGGCATTAATTTAGCGGTATACAGGCAGGAAGGGAATATAGCACACTACGGTGTACCACAAGAGGCTGTATACTAGTCAGCACATCTGGGGCTGGTGTACGGCCTTCTAATATCTATCTCCATCAAAACAACAGTCCTTTTTAGGATTAATTTAGCTGTATACAGGCAGGGAGGGTATATGGCATACTACAGTGTACCACAAGTGGCTCCCACCATTCCGAGTGCCTGGACAAAACTGATCCCACACTTGGACATTCTGAAGAGTAGTTCACTTTTCCATTCATAAATTCGGGCCGTTCGCCCGCTCCACTTGAAGTGGGGCATGAGGAGATCGTATTTAGCGATTCCCAAATATTTGAGCGTATTACAATTAACAATTGGTGCCATAGCGCTTCTTAACACAAATATTTGAGCAGCCACGGTCACACAAAGGCAATGGTGGGAAAGTGTAACAAGAGGGGACGATAATGAGACACAATTGCCAGAAAGTCAGGAGGAGGACCAGGATGTGGAAGTGGAAGACGACATGGCGGATGATCTAGTAACTGACCCAACCTGGGAGGAAGACATGCAGAGCAAGGACAGCTGCACACAGGGGAGGCAGGCATAACAGCCCAACAGGTAGGAAGAAGCAGTGTGGTGGCCGCAGACAGAAGATGGGCAACCATAACACCCACATCACCAAAATTGCCAGTACAACTCTTAGTTCTTCCTGAGTCTGGCTGTTTTTTAAGGAGTCTGCTGATAATTCCAAAAAGGCCATTTGCACCTCCTGCCATGCCAGCATCAGCAGGGTTAGCAAAACTACCAGCCTGACCACCACCAGCATGATCAGCTACATGGCAGCAAAGCACACAACTTTTTGGGACAAAACCAAGGGTTCAGGACCAGTATCTGCGTGTGACACTACTGCTACTTCCACTGTTGTGCATGCAAGGCAATCCCCTGTCCATAGTGCATGCGAGGATGCCTCCTGTCTTGCACCTATCACTGCAAAATCAGATATACCACCATCAGCAACCACGTCCACGTTCTTATCCCAGCGCATTATTCAGTTATCCATACCCCAGTCCTTGGAACACAAGCGCAAATATGCAGCCAATGCACCACAGGCCACACTACTTAATTTGCACATTTCGCAACTACTTGCGCTCGGAATGTTGCCTTTTAGGCTTGTGGAGATGGAAGCATTCTGCAACCTGATGGCAGCGCCGTCCCTCATTACTCAGTCCCCAACCATCACTATTTCTCCCGGTGTGCCATCCCGAATTACACAAGCATGTGTCGCAAAACATTAGCCGTTTCCTTAACAACGCAGTTTCTGGCAAAGTCCACCTAACCACAGACATGTGGACAAGTGCTTGTGGGCAGGGACGGTACATCTCACTGATGGCACACTGGGTTAATATAGTGGAATCCGGGACCCATTCGGACCTTGAGACGGAACACGTCCTCCCGACGCCAAGGATTGGGGCCTTAACTCCCGCACGTTATCCTCCTCAGCCTCCCCCTCCTCCTCTTCACCCTCCACATCAGTTAGAAGCTGGAAGAACTGCAGCACTGCCTCGGCCAAGCAGCAACAAGCTGTGCTGAAGCTAATATGCGTAGGTGACAAACCACACAATGCTCAAGATTTGAGGACAGCTCTGAAACAACAGGCAGATTTGTGGATCACACCACTGAACCTACAGCCAGGCAAGGTCATGTGTGACAATGGCCAGAATCTGGTGGCGGCTCTGAGGCGAGGTGAGCTCACACATGTCCCATGCCTGGCCCATGTACTTAACCTTGTGGTTCAGCAGTTTCTTAAATCCTACTCAGAGCTGTCAGATTTGCTCGTCAAAGTATGCCGCCTGTGTGCCCATTTTAGAAATTCAGGTACTGCTTCGGCCGCCCTAGCTGAGTTTCAGCAACATTTGCAGCTTCCGGCTCACAGACTGGTGTGTGATCTCCCGACGTGTTGGAATTCGACACTGCAGATGTTGGTCAGGATTTGTAAGCAGAAGAGGGCAGTTGTTGACAACCAGTATCAACAAGGCCATCGGTATTCGGTTCAGACTCCACATATAAGACCTCAGGAATGGACATGAATGTCCAACATATGTACCTCCAAAACTTTGAGGACTCCACCAAGATGGTGAGCAGCGATGACGCCGTCATTAGCATCACCATCCCGCTTCTCTGTCTTCTGAAATGCTCTATGCGCAAATCAAAGAGGATGCATTGCAGGCAGAGCACAATGAGATGGAGCAAGGAACGACACAGGGTGATTACACACAGCCCAGCCTTATCTAATCCCAACGTGGATTGTGGACAATGAGGAGGAGGAGGAAGAAGAAGAACAGGAGCTAGTTTCATGCACTATAGACAGTACTTCCTGCACAACTGTCATACCGTTTGTTCAGCATGGATGGCCAGAGGACAGAGAGGAGGAGGACAGCATGGTCAGTTGTCCTCTTGGTGAAGACACGGAAGTCTTGCCTGTTACCAGTCTGACATGCATGACTGACTTTATGTTACGGTGCCTGTCCTGTGACCCTCACGTTATCAAATACTTGGGTGACACTCATTACTGATTGGTGACTCTTTAAGGCCAATGCTACAAGGAGAACTGTACATCTCTTAATCCCGAGGCGCAGAGGTCTACAAAAATGTAGCAGTACCAGAAGGCCCCTGTTGCGGAATTAGTAAAAAATTTCCCTTCTGATGCCCCTGGCGACAGAGGTCACAGTTCGGTGGACAACCAAGGAGTACAGGCGAGAGAGACCGAACTCCAATCCAGCAGACGCAGGGGAACTCTCTCAAAGTTCTGGGAGAGTTTTCTCAGCCCCTCCCATGGCACAGGTCCTGAGTCATGTGGTACTCTCAAAGGGACTGCAAAGTTTGGGAAGAAGCTGAAGGAGTACCTTGCTGACCGTACCAATGTCTTCTGTGATTCCTCTTTGCCTTATAATTATTGGGTATCCAAGCTGGACATGTCACATGAATTGGCTCTCTACAACTTGGAAATCCTGGCCTGTGTTGCCACTAGCATTTTGTCAGAGCGGGTTTTTAGTGCCGCAGGGGGAATTATTACTGATAAGCGCACCTGCCTGTCAACTGAAAATGCTGACAGGCTGACTCTTATTAAAATGAACAAGGGCTTGGATTGGGCCAAACTTTTCAACACCACCAAATGATAGCAGTGTAATATAAATAAACTCAAAGCCAGTGTCTTTATTGGAGAGGTATATTCCCATGCTCCTCTTCACCCCCACACATGGCTATACACTTCCTGATTTTGGCTACTTGCTCTAGTCCTCCTCCTTCTTGGATTGCCTCCCAATTTTTGGCAGTCTGCATAGGGCAACACTATAGGAGACCCCTTCCTAACAATGGGAACATGCAATTTTAATGAGGTCCTCCTCCACGTCGCTTATAAGGGGCATCGGAGTGCCTTCCAATTTAAAAAAAAAAAAATCTTAAATATAGTAAAAAAACATTGCAAAAACTACATTGCAGTGTAAACCTGGTGATCACTTTCAGGTGATATATCGCCCAAATATCGCCCTGTCACACGGGGCGACTCTTCGGCGATTTCTATCTGTGTAACGGTATCTTTAGATAATGTAGCAAGAACCTGGTGACCAAGGCTCTTTAAGATATTGATTGAAGATATATTCAGGTAACTCTTAAAAACTTTGTTTAAAACAAAAAGCAATCCAGTTTCACTTCTTAATACCAACCATATTAGGACTAGAAATTGGAAAGCTTACTTGGTGTGCTTGTACTGTGCGCACAACAAATAGATGTATGAAATGATAAATTTGCAGGTTGTTTGACATGAAGAGTTATGAAGAGTATGTCATTGCATCTTTTTTCATAGTCTTTTACTAAAAGCTTTTCAATTATAATTTCAGAAATAACTCTTTTTACTGATACAACATAGATTTCAACTAGAAGTTGACACTATGCTTTGTTACTTTCAAACCGACAGTTTAGTATCGATTTAGAAAGGAATGAAAAAGCAGCACTGGGAGACAGTGAAAGTATTCTTTATTGTGGTTCATCGATTACATGTAGTGCAGGGAGGAAGGGGGAAGGATTGGGACGATGGCAAACCTTTTCGCGCCAGGTGGCCAGTACGAAACGGTGACCTGGCGTGGCCATTTCTAATCAAATTTCCATGTCTTATTGACTTTCAAGTGTGTAACATGGGAGCAAGTGTACCTGATAAACCACTAGTACCTGTCAGTACCCTTGTTTACTTAGTAGAAACTAATCAGGAGTTACTGACCAAAAATTATCAACCTTTATTGATTAAATGCACACATACAGGTAATAACACATATAGAAAATAAATGGTGAGGAAATTCCAAAGATATGCCACACCAAAGTAATAACAGGAGACTGGGCAAAGTCTCAGCTATTTCAGATGCACATATTAAGGGCAAAATAGTCACAGAGAAATTGCAAGGTTTAGCAACTATTCATCCATCAGACTCACCCATAAGACTGTGAAGTATAGCTGCTAATTCCGAGCCCAGTATCGCTGCCCTAGTACGTGGCGACCCCAACGCACGTTTTGCATGGATGCTTTTTCGAGGGGTGTGGCTTAGGTGTGTATTAGCCGCCTTTTATAACCAGTATTTCCCGGGCAAAAGTAAAACAGCTGTGGCTGCCATACATTTACTGGATCACCACCGCATTGCTGAGGGAAGGGGAGGTCTATGTGAGTCACATGATCACCTTAGTGATGTCATCAAGCATGCTCACTCGCACTAATAGTATCACCCACTCCACATTAACAGCAATGCAGGCAGTGTGTCTGCAGTGTCAGGAGTGCGGCAGCCATTTTAATGAAGACCAAGGGACCATATTTAAGGTATATTAGTAGGTGGAAGAGCGTCATGTAGTATTGTGCCATTGATTTAAAAGGGTATTGCATAAAAGACTTTCCCATCACTCATTCACACCAGCAGCATATCGGATTACATATAATCCATACAAAAATAAGTGCATAAATACAGTGCATGATAAAGGAACAACATGGATACAGACATTATATAGAAGTGAATTACATATAATTGTGCACACATACAATATATAAGACATGTTTCTACATGATATTATCGGATAAATGATTAAAACATTTTATGTGCAATGAATACAGGGATATAAAAATATATACAGTGCATTTAGTATTAAACTATAAAATTTTAAGCCCCATTCAACAAAATAGTGCTAATAAAGCACCAATCATAATATTCATACTACCGTTTATACTCGCGTATAAGCCGAGTTTTTCAGCCCAAAAATTGGGCTGAAAAGTACCCCCCTCGGCTTATACGCGAGTCAGTGACGGCAGCCATACAGCCCCACAGCAGCCCCAGCATCCCCAGTAATGCAGGGCCCCCCCAGCCTTGCTCCGGTCACCTGTAAAGCAAATTATACTTATCACTGTCCCGCTGTCCGCGCCCGCTCGCCGCTGCCGTCCGCGATCCTCCATCTTCATGCGTCTTCTTCCTGTTTCCTGTGTTCGTCGCAGGGAATGACGTCATTACCGGCACCGAGCACAGGAAACAGGAAGAAGATGCATGAAGATGGAGGATCGTGGACGGCAGCGGCGAGCGGGCGCGGACAGCGGGACAGTGATAAGTATAATTTGCTTTACAGGTGACCGGAGCAAGGCTGGGGGGGCCCTGCATTACTGGGGATGCTGTATACTACCACTGGGGCTGCTATATACTACCACTGGGGCTGTATACTACCACTGGGGCTGTATATACTACTGGGACTGCCTGTATACTACCACTGGGGCTGTATATACTACTTGGGCTGCCTGTATACTACCACTGGGGCTGTATATACTACTGGGGCTGCCTGTATACTACCACTGGGGCTGTATATACTACTGGGGCTGCCTGTATACTACCACTGGGGCTGTATATACTACTGGGGCTGCCTGTATACTACCACTGGGGCTGTATATACTACTGGGGCTGCCTGTATACTACCACTGGGGCTGTATATACTACTGGGGCTGCTGGATACTACCACTGGGGCTGTATATACCACTGGGGCTGTATATACTACTGGGGCTGCGTGTATACTACCACTGGGGCTGTATATACTACTGGGGCTGTATATACTACTGGGGCTGCGTGTATACTACCACTGGGGCTGTATATACTACTGGGGCTGTATATACTACTGAGGCTGTATATACTACTAGGGCTGTATATACTACTGGGGCTGCGTGTATACTACCACTGAGGCTGTATATACCACTGGGGCTGCTGCTGTATATACCACTGGGGCTGCTGCTGTATACTACCACTGGGGCTGCTGTATATACCTCTGGGGCTGCTGTATACCACACTGCTGGGGGCTGTTAACCTGTGCTGGGGTCCACCCTCGGCTTATACACGAGTCAATAGATTTTCCCAGGTTTTGGGGGCAAAAGTAGGGGGGTCGGCTTATACACGGGTTGGCTTATTCACGAGTATATACGGTAAATATCACATATGGATCTCATATAATTGTGCTGATATAATCGACTTTTAAATCTTAAATTGGCACACTATCGTCCCATCCAGGGTTCTTCATACGTTTTCATTCCACTAGATCTTCCCTTTATGATTATTTTAATCCATTCCATCGGTCCAGCCAGGGATAGCTGGATACAGTAGGCGGAAAATATCAAAGTCATGAGTTCTCCAAGAAAACTACAAAATAATAAAAAGGCAGGAGAGGAGACACACATGCCCATAGTAATATGTTGCAAATATGAAGCAAAATCGCACAGGGAATGCTCAGCCTACAAATACAAGGCGAAGCTTAGTTTTTCATTTAAGCCCTTAGGGAACACAGTATCTAACTTAACCATCCACCTGCACTCCATTTGTGCAAGTAGCTTGGGTAAGTTACTTCCTCTGATTCCATACTGCAATTTTTCAATGCCTGACCTTTAGTCCACTTGGATTACACCCGTGAAAAGATTTGAAATGCTTCGGTATGGTTTTTATTAATCATCCACAGATGTCACCTTTACAATGTCGCGCACATGCTCACGGACTCTAATACGCAACTGTCTAGTTGTAAGTCCAATATAGATCTTGTTACATGGACAACTTGCGTAGTAGATCACGTCAGTTGTGCTACAAGAGATGTATTGTTGTATCCCATGCAACATTTCACCATCAGATGAGCAAAAATCCTTGGCACGTATCCCGTTGCCCTGGGTACATGGCAAGCAGTCACCACATGGATAGCATCCTGTATGTGGTTGTGACATATTTTCACCAAAGAAATTACTTTTCTTGGGAATGTAATGACTGCTTGACAATATATCCCGCAGATTTCTCCCCCTGCGAGGTGTCATCAGTAGTGTTTGTGATAAACACTTGTGCAGGGTGGTCTCAGTACGTAACGCCGACCAATGTTTGTTCAGGATACTTTTTATCTTGTGCTACTGTGAATTGTACGTGGAATTGAACCTAATGCAACTGGAGTCTGGGTGCCTAGGTTTATGCTGAAAGAGTAATTACCGTATATACTCGCGTATAAGCCGAGTTTTTCAGCCCAAAAATTGGGCTGAAAAGTACCCCCCTCGGCTTATACGCGAGTCAGTGCTGTATACCGATGTATACATCGGTACATACCGATGTATACATCGGTATACAGCAGCCCCCGCATCCCCAGTAATGCAGGGCCCCCCCAGCGTCTCTCCGGTCACCTGTAAAGGAAACTATACTTATCACAGTGCTCTGTCCGCGCCCGCTGTCCGCGCCCGCTCGCAGCTGCCGACCGCGATCCTCCATCTTGCGTCTTCTTCCTGTTTCTGTGCTCATCGCGGGCAATGACGTCATTCCCTGCGACGCGCACAGGAAACAGGAAGAAAGAAGACGCAAAACGGAGGATCGCGGTAGGCAGCTGAGAGCGGGTGCGAGCGGGCGCGGACAGAGCACTGTGATAAGTATAGTTTCCTTTACAGGTGACCGGAGAGACGTTGGGGGGGCCCTGCATTACTGGGGCTGCCTGTATACTACCGCTGGGGCTGCTATATACCTCTGGGGCCCTGTATACTACCACTGGGGCTGTATATACTACCACTGGGGCTATATAAACCACTGGGGCTGTATATACTGCTGGGGCCCTGTATACTACCACTGGGGCTGTATATACTACCACTGGGCTGTATATACTACCACTGGGGCTGTATATACTACCACTGGGGTTGTATATACTACCACTGGGGCTGTATAAACCACTGGGGCTGTATATACGCTGGGGCCCTGTATACTACCACTGGGGCTGTATATACTACCACTGGGGCTGTATATACTACCACTGGGGCTGTATATACCTCTGGGGCCCTGTATACTACCACTGGGGCTGTATAAACCACTGGGGCTGTATACTACCACTGGGGCTGTATATACTACCACTGGGGCTGTATATACTACCACTGGGGCTGTATATACCTCTGGGGCCCTGTATACTACCACTGGGGCTGTATAAACCACTGGGGCTGTATATACTGCTGGGGCCCTGTATACTACCACTGGGGCTGTATATACTACCACTGGGGCTGTATATACCTCTGGGGCCCTGTATACTACCACTGGGGCTGTATAAACCACTGGGGCTGTATATAATGCTGGGGCCCTGTATACTACCACTGGGGCTGTATATACTACCACTGGGGCTGTATATACTACTAGGGCTGCGTCTATACTACCACTGGGGCTGTATATACCACTGGGGCTGTATATACTACTGGGGCTGCGTGTATACTACCACTGGGGCTGCTGTATCTACCTCTGGGACTGGTGTATACCACACTGCTGGGGGCTTTATACCTGTGCTGGGGTCCACCCTCGGCTTATACACGAGTCAATAGATTTTCCCAGGTTTTGGGGGCAAAAGTAGGGGGGTCGGCTTATACACGGGTCGGCTTATACACGAGTATATACGGTATTCCCTATTGGTTTTCGTGGCCCTCATATAACCCTGTCGTATACTTCTGTTACTGGTGGAACATATTAATAATACATGTCAGTACCCTGTTGTGCCCAGCTGTTTCTTCTGAGTGAATTTGCTACAGTTTAGTATAAGAACGTGGGATGTTGCTGCTTATTGAAGGATCTATGAACTCTCATAACTTGTGGAGATTTTGAATAACAGCAGCCTGTGTCCAAATTGCCAACCAGACATACAATCTTGATATAGAGCAATCATAGCAATTTATTATGTCAACAGAACTGATTCTAAAAACATTTAGAGCCCTTTCACATCTATGCGTTTGTGCTTTTGCCTGCATGTGCGTGGCCTGTGTTAGTGCAAAAACAAGCGCAGGTGCATTTTCAGGCAAACACAGGCAAGCACATAAGCACATAGATGCACAGGTCTTGCGCTTGTCTGCATTCCCGCCACCATTACCTTCTATGGTGCGTCACAATACGCGTTTCTAGAACATCCTGAGTGACGCATGCGCTCACAATCAGCCCCTCTGCAGACCTGCACTCCCGGCATTTCGTGTGCTGCGCTCGCCATAGAAGGTAATGGCAGCGGGAACACAGACAAGCGCAAGAGCTGTGCATCTATGCGCTTATGTACTTGGCTGAGTTTGCCTGAAAATGCACCTGCGCTTGCATTTGCGCTAGCGCAGACCAGGCAAATGCAGGCAAAAGCATAAATGCATAATAATAATAATAACAATAATAGTATCGAGTGCAGTCCCAAAAAGTACACAATCCTTTGTTTTTTTTATAAAAAAATCTAAAGTAGGTAACATTAACTATATGGATCATATCATGATAAAGCTATCTTATGCCATGTCCACACACCTGCGCTGTCAGTATTTAGCGCTTCTGCGCTAAATACTTAGTTTTTGTGAGAGAAGCGTAGGTGCGTGTGTGCGGGCGCTTTCTGCAGACGCTACCCATGGTTCACATGTTTAGTTTTTGGTCTGTTTTTCATATCAGTTTTGTAAGCCACAACTAGGAATGGATAATAGATACAGAAGTGGTGATGTCTTTTTATTATAGTTTTCGACTGATTGTTCCACTCCTGGGTTCGGCTTGTAAATACTGATGTAAATTACTGACCAAATACTCAACGTGTAAACGTGGTCTACTAGCAACACGTTACCACTTCTGTATTTTTCATCCAGTCTTTGCATTGGCTTTCAATAACTGATGTGAAAATTGAGCAAAAAACTGAACATGTGAATGTAACCTAATATTGGCCATGACACACTGTAAATGTAGGAAACATTTTTATTATTTTCCATATATACTAAGCTATAGAAGATATCTATTGTACAGAATGCTTCAAACAAAAAACGACATTCTGTTTTCCCAATGGTTAAAAAGAAAATACAATTACACCAATATGCCATAAGTACTAAAGTACATCTAAGGCATTAAAACAATACAAACAACAATTGAGGCTTTGTGTGAAATGTTATTTTCATATAAATATGACACTTTAATTATGTGTCTTCCATGCAACTTACTTTTTAATGTGATTTTTTTTGATCTGACAGTTTGTCTACAAATATGTCACTGTCTCTTTAGCACAGCATGTGTTAGTTGAATTTGTTTTCCGAGTGCTTATATTACGTGAGACAGAATTGTGAACAAATCTCTGCCGACGAATACCCACTGTTAGGTGAGGCACTGTACAATAGTTTGCAGTAAAAATATGCCAGAATGAGAAGTGTGGAGTCAATATGCTCATCAGGGGGGATTTGGAATACCAAAAGTGGAACAATAAAATAGATTCAAAATGATTGTATGGCAATTAATAAGGATTGAAAAATCAATTAATGATATGTAATGCCTGTAAAACACATGCAAAATATGAGCTCTGACAAATTAAGTTAAACAGTTAATGCTTGCACCATAAATTGCTGATGCAAGCCCTGTATCAAGATCAAATGGAAGAGCTTATTCAGCATTTCAAAGTTGCCCAGGAGAGTTAAAATGACACAGATTCCCCACTGCTTGTTCTGTGCATGTCATCTTCTATAATCATGACTGATGCGTGTTCCTTCTATATTGAACCCTTTGTTAAAATGATGGAAAATATGTTATGAGCGTAAGAAATAGTGCAGACAACTATGAACTTAAATAAAACTTAAAAATGTGAAAAGTTTCTTTCATAATTAAAACTTGCAAACATAGCAAGCAAATATATGAACGTGCCAAGGGCATAATGTGCATAGGGTATCATTCATTTGACAAACTGGGTGGCGCACGGACACATCAAAGTATTGCTTTTAATTCAAATACCTCCATATGATTGTAAACATGGCCCATTTGTATTACTGCACAGATTGGCCTTTTAAATAAAGTTGGGCTAATTATCTCTCATATTTTTTAGACCATTTCACATAGCAATTTTGTTTACAGTTTTGCATAGAAATCATAAATGTGTTTCTATTGGTAAAATCAATACATACTAAAAATAAAATGTCAAAAATGGGTATGCTTAAATTTAGGCTTGCATGACATTTCTTATATAAGCATAATGGGTTTAAGAGATGTAATTGTAAATTTGCCAATTTAAACATTGGATGTAGATTATAAATAACATAATATTAAATAATGGAAAATGTCCTGATCACCAATGGTTGAGCTTAAACTACCACTAACATTCTGGTGTTTGTGACAGTATCTCTATTTATTTGCATAATCCTGAAGTCACATCTGTCATCCACATCTGTCCTGATGACCTATTCCAAATGCAATCCACTTCTGCTGTGGTAGCCATATTTGCACACCAAAGTGATAGGTGTGAAAATATGGCACCCGTTAGGAGTATTGGCCCCTTGCACAATATTGTTAGCAGTGTGGCCATGTCCACATACCTCCGCTGTAAGATTTAGCAATTGTCCGCTAAATACTTAGGTTTTTCCGAGAAGCGGAGGTGTGTGTGTGCCGGCGCATCCGGCAGATGCAGCCCATGGTTTCCCGATGTGTATCGTGGTAACCATTTCACAGACAAGGCTGCCTAGTGTCCGCTTTCCCAGATCGGACAGGGAACGCTGCTTCGGAAGCCTAGCTGTGTGGAAATGGTAACCACGATCACATCGGGTAACCATGGGCTGCGTCCACAGAAAGCGCCAGCACACACGCACCTCCACTTCTCGGACAAAAACCGCTAAATATTTACAGCGGAGGTGTGTGGACATGGCCTGTCATGGTGAAATGACAATGATGACACCCGCAACTGATCTCAGGAAGCCACTGCTGCATACGACGCAACCGCTCCCGTTCCTAGACATCCCCACCACAGAACCCGAACCACCAGACATGAATGAGTAACTGGGCATGCGTGTACCTGGTGTGCATGCCAGTTACTAATGCCGTCATCATTTTATTACATAGCCGCTACCCAAATGTTCCAATAGCAACACCCGCCGCATATCAATGAATAAATGGGCATGTGCTTTGGGTATGTGTATGCCAATTTCCTCATGCTGTTGCCATTCTTTATGACGTAGCTGGCATCCAAACATTCCCATAGCAACAGCCAAGGGTTCATGCCCAGTAACTCATGCCACCGCAATCTTTATGATGTAGCAACCATTTCTCCCATGGTAACGCCCGCTTTGAGATGCAGCACACCATCCAACACCAAAGGAACAGAAAAAATAATGTGAAGAGTATGTGAAGTAATGTGAAGTATACTACCACAGAACTCCCCACTACCCAGCTGCAAGTGGAAAAAAGATACTTCTGCATTACTTCCCAGCACTACCACATACCTGTCCACAAGAAGTACAATAAAAGTTACTGCCACAGGATATATCCAGTCGCAAAGTCACTGCTGCATACCAGGCTGCAAAGTCACTGCTAGAGGACATACCCGGCTGCAAATTCACTGCTGCAGCACCTAAAAGTTGTGGCCAAAAGTATTGACACCCCTACAATTCTGTCACATAATACTCAGTTTCTTCCTGAAAATGATTGCAATCACAAGTTCTTTGGTATTATTATCTTCATTTAATTTGTCTTCAATGAAAAAACACAAAAGAGAATGAAGCAAAAAGCAAAACATTGATCATTTCACACAAAACTCCTAAAATGGGCCAGACAAAAGTATTGGCACCCTCAGCCTAATACTTGGTTGCACAACCTTTAGCCAACATAACTGCGTTCAACCGCTTCTGGTAACCATCAATGAGTTTCTTACAATGCTCTGCTGGAATTTTAGTCCATTCTTCTTTGGCAAACTGCTCCAGGTCCCTGATATTTGAAGGGTGCCTTCTCCAAACTGCATTTTTAGATCTCTCCACAGGTGTTCTATGGGATTCAGGTCTGGACTCATTGCTGGCCACCTTAGAAGTCTCCAGTGCTTTCTCTCAAACCATTTTCTAGTGCTTTTTGAAGTGTGTTTTGGGTCATTGTCCTGCTGGAAGGCCCATGACTTCTGAGGGAGAACCAGCCTTCTCACACTGGCCCTACATTATGCAGCCAAATTTGTTGGTAGTCTTCAGACTTCATAATGCCATGCACACGGTCAAACAGTCCAGTGCCAGAGGAGCAAAGCAACCCCAAAACATCAGGGAACCTCCGCCATGTTTGACTGTAGGGACCGTGTTCTTTTCTTTGAATGCCTCTTTTTTTCTCCTGTAAACCTTATGTTGATGCCTTTGCCCAAAAAGCTGTACTTTTGTCTCATCTGATCAGAGAACATTCTTCCAAAACGTTTTAGGCTTTCTCAGGTAAGTTTTGGCAAACTCCAGCCTGGCTTTTTTATATCTCGGGGTAAGAAGTGGGGTCTTTCTGGGTATCCTACCATACAGTCCCTTTTCATTCAGACGCCAACGGATAGTACGGGTTGACACTGTTGTACCCTCGGACTGCAGGGCAGCTTGAACTTGTTTGGATGCTAGTCGAGGTTCTTTATCCACAATATTGCATTGAAATCTCTTGTCAATTTTTCTTTTCCGTCCACATCTAGGGAGGTTAGCCACAGTGCCATGGGCTTTCAACTTCTTGATGACACTGCGCACGGTAGACACAGGAACATTCAGGTCTTTGGAGATGGACTTGTAGCCTTGAGATTGCTCATGCTTCCTCACAATTTCGTTTCTCAAGTCCTCAGACAGTTCTTTGGTCTTCTTTATTTTCTCCATGCTCAATGTGGTACACACAAGGACACAGGACAAAGGTTGAGTCAACTTTAATCCATGTCAACTGGCTGCAGGTGTGATTTAGGTGCCACAGGTAAGTTACAGGTGCTGTTAATTACACAAATTAGAGAAGCATCACATGATTTTTCTAACAGTGCCAATACTTTTGTCCACCCCCTTTTATATGTTTGATGTGGAATTATATCCAATTTAGCTTTGGGACAATTCTTTATGTGTTTTTTCATTGAAGACAAATTAAATGAAGATAATAATACCAAAGAATTTGTGATTGCAATCATTTTCAAGAAGAAACTGAGTATTGTCTGACAGAATTGCATGGGTGTCAATACTTTTGGCCATAACTGTACCCAGCTGCAACGTCATTGCCACAGAACATACTGGTCCACAAAGTCACTGACACAGAACATATCTGGCCGCAAAGTCACTGCTGCATGATATACCTGGCCTCAAAGTCACTGCTGCAGCACATACCCAGCCGCAACGTCGCTGTCGTAAGACATACCGGACTGCAAAGTCACTGCCACAGGACAAACCCAGCTGCAAAGTCACTGCCACAGCACATACTCGGCCGCAACATCAATGACGCAGGAAATACCCAGTCTCAAAGTCACTTACACCGAACATATCCAGCTGCAAAGTCACTGCCACGGGACATAACCAGCCTCAAAGTCACTGCCACAGGACATACCTGGCCGCAAAGTCACTGCCACAGGACATACCTGGCCGTAAAGTCACTGCCACAGGACATACCTGGCCGTAAAGTCACTGCCACAGGACATACCTGGCCGCAAAGTCACTGCCACAGGACATACCTGGCCACAAGTGTCAAAACAAAGAACTGCCACAGGAGTCCCTCACTGTCGCCACATACCAGTCCACAGGTGGTAAATAAAGTTAAACATGAATAAATAAACATGGCTCCTCTTAAGAAGTATGCCAACATAATTGCCTTGAGCCATTGTGCACCGACACTGCCGCCAAGAGAAAGCTTCAGTTTCAACATTAATACGACACTCAGAAGATGCTGCAGCACAGCGAGCACTCGACACCACAAACTCTCAAACTTCAAAGTGTATTAGATTAAGTATAATGCATTATCCCAATACAAGCTACATAACGAACAATCTCCATTGTCCACATCAATATGACTGTCACACAATGCAGCAGAACACCAGATTCAATGACAATCAGAAACTCAAAGCCAGAGGGAAGTGCAACAGCAACACGAACGACAAATCTACAACCATCAGGAAACAAGAAAAAATGGAAAATGTAAGAAAAGCACTTCAACTACAAGCAAAATGTTAACCATGATAAAAATACTAATCAAGAATACAGCTGCAGTTACCATTTATGTCAAAGATCCCATTCACTGAATTTTGGAGCTGCGATGACTCCCTATAGAAAGTTTATCCAGTGCTGTCAGAAGGGTAAAGTCCATCTACCCTCAACAGTATCCAGCAGTGTTTAAAGGGAACCTGTCACCTGGAAATAAGCCCTACACTATCACTACCTGTCCTTACACCTTCCTAGCTGCTCCCTATCTATCCCTTTCTGAGCTGAATCCGAACTATAAAGCTGCAGAAAAATAAGTTATAACTTACAGGAGTCCCTGAGGCTTGGGGACTGGAAAGGCGACCCAGGCTCCATTGTGCCCTCCTCGATGGTGCAGTGCATTATTCTTTTTTTCAAGCTGCCTCTTTAATTTGGGATCTCCCGCCCTCTGTAGTTCTATCAAGCACCGGCTGCTACGTCACTTCTGGCGCGGTGCATTATAGCCCGCTCACGTGACCTCCCCCAGTGCATTATGGGCCTGATCACGTGATTGGCCCGGCTCCGCGCATGCGCAATGCGCTTATTGCAGCCGGGCTGATCACGTGATCGTCCCATAATGCACTGGGGGAGATCACGTGAGCGGCCCATAATGCACCGCACCACAAGTGACGTAGCGGCCGGTGCTTGATAGTATGACAGAGGGCGGGAGATTCCAAATTAAAGAGGCGGCTTGCAAGAAAGCGGGGCGTGCACTGCACCATTGAGGAAGGCACAATGGAGCCTGGGGCTGCCTTCCCAGTCCCCAAGCCTCAGGGACTCCTGTAAGTTATAACATTTTTCTGCAGCTAGGAAGGTGAAGGGACAGGTAGTGATAGTGTAGGGGCTTAGATCCAGGTGACAGGTTCCCTTTAAAATCTTGATGAAAGGAGAAACATTGTTTAGGCTCCAACCCCCATCCAGCATATGTCACATTTAGAATAAGCCTAGAGGGACATCTTCTGGAAGGATTTTAAATGATTTTCTATCAGAATGCTCTTTTAAAGTATATTTGGAAGTTTTTTATAATCACTTGCTCTGCATTATTATTAAATAAAACTTTAAATGGTGGTTACACTTTAAAGGAGAGAGCACATGAGGGGAAAAGATAACACACAGGGAGGAGAGAGACAACGACAAGGGGAAGACATGTCAAAGGATAGCACATACAGGGAAGAAGACAGCACAGATGTATGAGAGCAGACATGGGGAGCACACAGGGGAAGAGATAGTTGCCGCCCCCAGCGCCATAGTGTCTGTCCCCATCATGCTCTCCTAATGCGATTGCTCGAGCATCTATTTAGTATAATTAATAATGGAAAAAACGACCTATGCTCTTTTTATGGTCTATTGATGAACTGATAGACACTTAGCAACATTGTGTCACATCGCCATTGGACTCGGTGGCCGGTGTTCCTGCCTCGGCCGCTGGGAGGAGCCGGATTCCTTCGGCTGGTGGCGCCGGTAACAGGAGGGCCTTGTCCTCATATGGAACTGCTCCCGCGACGTCTGCCTCTGTTGCTGAGCGCCTCTGTGTTTCCCCTCTGGGTGGTGTTGGTCGCAGAGGAGCGGGCCCTGCAGAGATGTCCGTTAGGTGCAGCCTGCGTTCTTCTGTCAGAGGTGGCGTGGGTGGAGCCAGTCGTGCATCTCCATCTGGCCTGGACCTAGGGGCGGTCCGGATGAGGTCATCGGGCTGTGAGCTCCAGCCTATGGGAGGTAACCGCGCCCTTCAAATACATTGGAGCCTGTCTTGCAGGCCGCCAGATATAGTTTTGGTTCCCCAGTGATAGTGTTTGTTTAGTTTCCTGTCTGACCTTGCCTGGATTTTTGACTCTGCTACTGACTGACGATTTTGTACCTTCGCTGCCCTCTCGGTTTTGACTCGGACTTCTGACTTCGTTTTTCGGGTCTTGATTTTCCCTGGCGACCTCCCCAGCTCTGTTGCTCATATAGGCAGCTACCCCCTGGGCTCTGCTGTAATTCCAGATTCCTGTATAGGAGTTAAGGGTCTCGGGGTTTCTCGGGGTGCTGCCTACCAGCAACTCGGCCTCACAGCGGATGGTCATCACATTATATCTGGCCATACCATTCTTTATATATATAGATAGACTATATATATATATATATATAAAGCATTCCTTTTACCTTTTTTTTCTTTTCCTCTCCTTTTCCCAATGTTTTTTTTTTCTTTTCTCTGAGCTGTGTCTGCTGATTGCTCCCTCAAAGCACCTGTGTCTAGCTTCTCAGTCCTGTGGAGGAACACTCCCATCATCTCATTCAAACATGCTGTACAAGCCACAAGCTGGAGTCCTCTGCATGAACACTGGAGATCAGAAGGCCTCATACCCTGGATGTCAGCACCTGGGGGCTCTGGCTCGGCCTGCCTGGGTGCTAAGGTATTGCCAGCAGATGCTGCCAAAGTTTTATTACCTATTTCTTTATCTTACCTTAAGAAATCTGTATGTTTAGAGGCTTATGTAGACTGTGGCTCAGAGGGGAATTTCATAGATCTCCAGGTAGCAAGAAATCTATGTGTACCACTACTGAGGCTTAATGCCCCCATTAGAACCACTGCAGTTAATGGCACTCCCCTCATCCAGGGTGGAGTGGAATTTGTCACTGAGGAAGTGTCAATGCTGGTGGGGTCTTTACATGCTGAAAATGTGTCATTTTTTGCTATCAATAATTTATCATCTGCAGTAATCCTGGGCATGCCATGGTTACGTAAACATAACCCAGTCATAGACTGGCACTTGGGTGACATCGTGCGCTGGAGCCCGAAGTGTCAAGAACACTGTATCTCGCTATCTGTAAACCAAGTGAAGGTCAAGACTCCTCCCTTTGTACCATATGCCTTTAGAGATTTTGAGGATGTATTTTCTATTCAGGAATCAGAGAAATTACCCCCTCACAGAAAATATGATTGCTCCATAGATTTGATACCTGCTTCTCGTCTCCCAAAGGGGAGAATATTTAACCTCTCTGGTCCTGAACGTCAGGCTATGAATGATTACATAGCAGACAGTCTGAGAAAAGGGTATATTAGACCGTCCACCTCACCAGTAGGAGCTGGTTTCTTTTTTGTGGGAAAGAAAGATGGCGGCCACAGACCTTGCATTGACTACCGCGAATTAAACGCGATCACTGTAAAAAACCAGTATCCTCTTCCACTCATCCCTGATCTTTATAATCAACTGTTGGGAGCCAAGTATTTCACCAAACTGGACCTCAGGGGAGCATATAACCTGGTCCGTATAAAAGAAGGCGATGAGTGGAAGACCGCGTTCAATACGCCTCTCGGCCATTTTGAGTATCTTGTAATGCCGTTCGGGTTAAGTAACGCACCTGCAGTGTTTCAGAATTTTGTCAATGATATTTTCAGAGATATCAGTGGTGTATATGTGGTCGTTTATTTGGACGACATTCTGTTTTTTTTCTCCTGGTCTTTGGTCACACGTCCGACATGTCCGTACTGTACTCCAGAGACTCAGAGAGCATTCTCTATTCGCCAAATTAGAGAAATGTGTCTTCATGGAGGAAGAGATACATTTTTTGGGGTATATTATATCTGCTAAAGGTTTTCGCATGGATCCTGCCAAAATTAAACCCATTAAGGAATGGGTACAACCCAAGTCTCTGAAGGCACTGCAGCGATTCTTGGGTTTCGCTAACTATTATCGTAAATTTATTAAAGGGTTTTCAGAGATAGCCAAACCTCTCACTGATTTGACACATAAAGGGGCGGATGTGGTTAATTGGAAGCCTGAAGCCATTCATGCGTTTTCTAAGTTAAAAGAGTGTTTCTCCGCGGATCCAATATTGGTGCAGCCTGATTTGGACCGCCCCTTCATTGTAGAGGTAGATGCCTCTGAAGTTGGAGTGGGAGCGGTGCTATCACAAGGCACCGCATCTCTCACTCAACTTCGTCCGTGTGCCTTCTTTTCCCGAAAATTTTCCTCTACAGAGATGAATTATGATGTAGGTAATCGGGAATTGTTGGCAATCAAATGGGCCTTCGAGGAATGGCGCCACTTCCTCGAAGGCGCCAAACATAGGATTACCGTAATTACTGATCACAAAAATCTAACCTATTTGGAGTCAGCGAAAAGACTGAATCCTAGACAGGCTAGATGGGCCTTGTTCTTCTCCAGATTCGATTTTGTGATCACTTTCAGACCGGGTACTAAAAATGTGAGGGCTGATGCCCTGTCTCGAAGTTTTTGCCACTTACAAGTCGAGGACGTGGAACCGACTCCCATTTTAGCCAAGGGGATTGTTGTCTCGGCTGTGTCTTTGGATCTTCTGGAAGAGATTCGTAGATCTCCAGAACAGGCCCCTGACACTACTCCTGCCCAGAAACTATTTGTCCCTACCAAATTCCGCCTCCAAGTTCTTAAGGAATCTCATGATTCCGTCCTCGCAGGGCATCCTGGTATCAATAACACCATCAGACTTGTAACCAGGAGTTTGTGGTGGCCAACCATAGTAAAGGACTGTAAGGAATATGTACTGGCTTGTGAAACCTGTGCTCGCGCTAAGTCTCCCCGCAACCGCCCTGCCGGGTTGCTCCAGTCCTTGCCTACCCCTGAGGGTCCTTGGACTCATATCTCCATGGATTTTATTACTGACCTGCCACTCTCAGAAGGGAAGACTTGTATCTGGGTAGTGGTAGACAGATTCAGCAAGCAGTGTCATTTTGTTCCGCTGTCCGGGTTACCTAATTCCGAGACCCTAGCAAAGTATTCATTAATCATGTTGTGCGATTGCATGGTGTTCCTGTGAATATTGTTTCTGACAGGGGCACCCAGTTCGTTTCTAAGTTTTGGAGGGCATTCTGTAAACAGATTGGAATTGACTATTCCTTTTCTTCTGCCTATCACCCTGAAACCAATGGTCAAACCGAGCGCGCAAATCAAGCTCTCAAACAGTATCTACGTTGTTATGTCTCTGAGCATCAATCTGATTGGGTGGAACATCTGCCACTAGCAGAATTTGCCATGAATAACCAGTACCAGGAGTCCATCAAGACCACCCCTTTCTACTGTAATCATGGGCTGCACCCGCGCTTTTGTTCATTTTCTTCTAGGCTTTCTGACGTCCCTGGGGTAGAAAGGTCCGTAGATCAGTTAAAGACTATCTGGTCTGAAGTGAACAAAAACTTAAAGGGGGCTCAGACTAGGCAGGCGTCTTCTGCTAATAAACGGCGCTCCAAGGGTCCGGACCTGGGAGTTGGGAACAAAGTTTGGTTGTATACGAAAAATATCAAGCTCAAAGTGCCGTCTGCCAAACTAGGTCCCAGGTTTATTGGTCCGTATGAAATAATTGACGTGATTAACCCTGTAGCCTTTCGTCTGAAGCTCCCTCAATCATTCAAACTGCCCAATGTATTCCATAAATCCCTTCTCAAATTGTACCGATCTCCGATTCGTCCTGTCCGGTCCCCTCCTCCTCCGGTCTTGGTCGGGGGTGCCGTGGAATACGAAGTTCAACGGATCCTTGATTCCCGTTTAGTGAGAGGATCCGTGCAGTATCTGGTACATTGGAAGGGCTATGGTCCGGAGGAGAGGTCCTGGGTGCCTGCCAGTAATATCCATGCCAAGGGTTTGATCAGGAAGTTTCATCTTCTTCATCCCAATAAACCGGGTTTTTTGGGTCCAGAGGCCCCTCATAGAGGGAGGGGTACTGTGACATCGCCATTGGACTCGGTGGCCGGTGTTCCTGCCTCGGCCGCTGGGAGGAGCCGGATTCCTTCGGCTGGTGGCGCCGGTGACAGGAGGGCCTTGTCCTCATATGGAACTGCTCCCGCGACGTCTGCCTCTGTCGCTGAGCGCCGCTGT
This sequence comes from Allobates femoralis, assembly GCA_033576535.1. Lineage (NCBI taxonomy): Eukaryota > Metazoa > Chordata > Amphibia > Anura > Aromobatidae > Allobates > Allobates femoralis. The sequence continues at coordinate 283,950,541 of JARQOC010000001.1, forward strand.
GTTTCCCTCTGGGTGGTGTTGGTCGCAGAGGAGCGGGCCCTGCAGAGGTGTCCGTTAGGCACAGCCTGCGTTCTTCTGTCAGAGGTGGCGTGGGTGGAGCCAGTCGTGCATCTCCATCTGGCCTGGATCTAGGGGCGGTCCGGATGAGGTCATCAGGCTGTGAGCTCCAGCCTATGGGAGGTAACCGCGCCCTTCAAATACATTGGAGCCTGTCTTGCAGGCCGCCAGATATAGTTTTGGTTCCCCAGTGATAGTGTGTGTTTAGTTTCGTGTCTGACCTTGCCTGGATTTTTGACTCTGCTACTGACTGACGATTTTGTACCTTCGCTGCCCTCTCGGTTTTGACTCGGACTTCTGACTTCGTTTTTCGGGTCTTGATTTTCCCTGGCGACCTCCCCGGCTCTGTTGCTCATATAGGCAGCTACCCCCTGGGCTCCACTGTAATTCCAGATCCCTGTATAGGGGTTAAGGGTCTCGGGGTTTCTCGGGGTGCTGCCTACCAGCAGCTCGGCCTCACAGCGGATGGTCGTCACACATTGTATAGGACTTGCAGTGTGAGTGCTAATTCTACCCTTCATCATCTTCAAAATAGCACTTGTGGACCACGAATGTTGTCAAAGTAAAAATCTGTCACTATTTTGTCTTTAGAGCTAAAAGTTGCAGGTTCCTGCAAATCTCAAATTTACAGAAAAATTTCTGATGTTTAATAAAAATAAACACTTTCCAGATGGACTGTGGAACATTTGTGGAAAAAATTGGTCAAACGTTTGGCTATTTGTAAAATCTTTCATTTGATGAATCAATGTCAAATATTTAGAAAAGCTACATTGATGTAAAAATCTGAATATTGAACAAGAAAGGACAACTTGACAGAAAGGACAATTCCCTTGCATTAATTGTTGAAAATCAAAAAAAGTATATAAAAGATATTCATGTCAAAAACTGGAGAGAATACAATTATGAACTAGGCTCTTGTTATGGAAAAATATCAGAGCCATACAAAACTACAGCTTTAGTGGTACAATACATGAGTGCTATATTGTACTGTTTTTCTATGTAGCTGTGTGCAGGAGGCCAGACTTAAAACATTTCTTTGCATGTGTTATACTTTTTGCAGCGTATAATAAAGTAGTTATAACTGAGCTTCTATTGCCTACTTATATCTCATTTTATATCTTTACATGGGATATGAAACTCTGAAAACACGCAGTGAAAAAAACCTAATTTAATTGTTTAACAGGTTAATTATAATATATATTGTACTTTATATATAAAATAATTTATATATGATAGAATTCTAAGCAAGTCATTTTTCTATATACCTGTGCTGACTTTCAGGCAGATGGACCATTCGGATGCTATTATCTAGTTGGCTATGACTAACAACAATTCACTGAGCTCATGGTATACCACTTGACATGTAATGGATTCTGCCACTTATTATTATATGTTCCCTGTGGCCAACAGAGCATGTAGCAGCCTTCATTCTTGTAATGGCACAACAAAATCATAATAGCTCAATTTAGGAACAACAATTCTAAGTTTGAATTGGACCCCTGTATGCCTGTCAACAAGATACCTGAGAATGGGAATCACAACTGTCAAGATGTCTAGTGAATCTCTTTGACTTTCAGAAATATTTCCTGTTTGAAAAGAGAACTTTGACATCTATAAAGGGAATATGCAATGGTGTATTAAAGTAGATTATGCACTGTGGCCTCTACCAAGCTGTAATTTTGCAGTGGGTCAAAATGAATAGCTGAATTTAGATTTATAAAAATATATAATTAACGTAAAGGCATTCAAAATATGTAATCCACTATAACACAGGTGTTTTCAAGAACATTGTGAAAGCTTAATGATCTATGTATTTTTATTATGGCACGGATTCCATAGGCAAAGCTTAGAAATAAAGGATAGAAAAAGTCTACATTTATAAATGTGTAAAAACATCTATAGAAAGTGTAAACCAAATTGTAAATACATCTTACCAGAGAATATGCCAAAAATATATCATAGATCTGAATTCCACCAATGAGGCCTGCATTAACCTTAAAGAGGTTGTACAGTATTTGAACAAACCATTCCCAATCCGTATGTTTTCCATATATATAATAATAACATTTTTATTCACTTCCAGTGCCGGTGCTGTTCTAGCGGTGTCAGCCTGTCTTGACATCGTCTAACTGTGTTAGGTCACGCAATCTAGCAGCCAATCAGTGCTACTTCACTCTTCTATCACAAACATCCAAAGAACAAAAGAGAACAATAGCATTCACTTCCTCCAGATGTAAGTGATATGTTCAAAGGCAGGGAGACTGAAGTGGCTGCTTATTTGGGCATGACATTATGTGATCCCAGTATAAAGAAGTGCCAACACCAGTGGAATGACTGGCACTGGAGGTTAGTATCATTTTTATTTTTTTAAATGAGGAAAACATACAGATTAAGAAGGGATTGTCCAAGTAGTGAAAAACCCCTCTAAGTCCCTGAAGTCAGAGGAGATGTGGTCAGAATTACCTTTCATTTGTATAGCAATTATGACCATATCTCTACTAAAAGCAGTAGAGGATCTTTAAAGGGAACCTGTCAGCTCGTTCTAACCCCCTAACCTATCACTACCTGTCCCTGCACCTTGGTAGCTGATTCCTAACCATCCCTGTCTAAGCTTAACATGCCCTATAGAGTTTAAGAAAAATGCTTTATAACTTACAAGCACTATGATGCGCTAGAGCCGTACATGTTATATCCGGCCTGGTGCATTGTGGTGGCTTATGACGTGTACGGCTTGGCTTTAATATGCGCGCTGCACACGTGCCAGAGCCCAACCGTGCATGTGATAAGCCCTCACAATGCACTGAGCTGGATATGACTTATCGGCCTGGCGCATCATAGTTTCAAAGGAGGCGGGAATTTCAAAGAGAGGTGGCACAGCACAAGGAATGAGGAAGCCCAGTGGGAAAAGCTAGGACCAAGTGAGGAGGGGAAAATGGAGCCTCGGAGCCCACCTTTCCAGTCTCCAGATGGAGACTGCTTGTAAGTTATAAAGCATTTTTCTTAAACTTTATAGGGCACGTTTAGCTCAGACAGTGGTGGTTAAAGATCAGCTACCAAATTGCAGGGACAGGTAGTGATAGATTATGGGGATAGAAGGAGCTGACAGGATCCCTTTAACTCCAAATACATTCCATTTCTTCTTGATGGGATATCATCTGCTATACATTTACAACTTATTCTGTGAAGTACAGCACAGCTTTTATCAGCAGTCACATAGATAATGAATATAGCAGACACAGGCCAAGGATGCACATCTTTGCTAAATCTGAATGATGCACATACAAGTTAAGAAGTTAGGGGCTCTATGGTGAGGTATCATACTGTTTTACGGGCACTGTAAGGTGTAATTCTTTGGTTGGTTCAATGTGTTATCATATTGTACATGAGGGGGTACAGTGAAGGAATTCACTGTGGTAGTATAATAAAGTGTGTTGAATGCAATTTTGAAAGCATGAGTTGTTTATGGGGCCATGTAAATGGACTGTAGTGGGTTAGAAAACTGTGGGGCTTCAAATGGGGAAAAAATACTTGGTATATGTCAAAATATAAGACCCTTTCTCTGTTATTAAAAGTTATGAAGAATGCCGTTCTGTGACTGTGCCAATGAACCATGTCCTTGCCTACTCTAAACATAGTTATTTTGGGTGGAGCCCAATTAGGATTTCTCATGATTTCTATGTATGCCCCTGATGACATGTCAAATACCCAGTACTGTATATCAGATGTATTCAAGTTATTACTTCATGATGAAACAAGCCATCAAGTGTCTTGTTTTCTTAGACACATTTGCTTTCTTACAGAAATAAATATATTTAATTGGCTTAGTCAATTAGGTGTGTATAATTAGAGAATGAACATGATGTCTTCAAGAAAGAAACACATCTTAAGACAATGGTTTCTTGCTGTGATTCCTTTCAAATTATAGAGTTTGACAACAAAGTGTCTTTACCTTTCTGTGAAAGGTCAGTAATTAATTTGTTTCAAATCATGTTTACTTCTGCAACCAACACTTTGGAAAGACTTTTAATTTTCTTGTGTTATTTCCAGTCATTAAGAACTAATTCGGCTATCATTAAAGCGATTATTTCTTTGTGATGTAGCAGATAAGAATTACAATAGTAATTAATTTTAAAAAAGCTTTTTGCAGAAGAAATATGTAACAACATGATTAAATTAATCTCAAATATCACTGCATAATTAATAATGATGTGATGAAAAACAACACCTATTCATTTCTTCAGAATTCATACTTAGATACTTTAGAGAGTGCCATGAAAAACTATTCATACACTTTGAACTTTTCTTCATATTAAACCCACAAACATAAATGTATTTTATTTGGATTCTATGTAATATACCAACACAGAGTTACAAGTATTATTATTATTATTATTTATTTATATAGCACCATTAATTCCATGGTGCTGTACATGAGAAGGGGTTAAATACACAATACAGATGTACATTACAGTGATCAATTTACCAATGGCAGACTGGTACAGAGGGGAGAGGACCCTGCCCTCACGGGCTTACATTCTGTAGGATAATGGGGAGGAGACAGTAGGTTGTGGGTTGCGGCAGCTCCGGTGGTAGTGAGGCAGCTGCGTGGAGGTGGTGGTAGTGAGGCACCTGAGCAGAGGTGGTAGTATTTTAAGCGGTGGTAGTGTGAGGCGGCCACTCTGGTAGTAGGGTGGAGCCAGGGCCGGGACGATAGCTAGGCGACCCTAGGCAATCGCCTAGGGCGCCATTTTGTGGAGGGCGCATTTTTTCCACATGAGGGGCCCCGCACCCCCTGGAGGGCCCCACGCCCCCTGGGGGGCCCCGTTCCGGCCGCCGGCACCCGCGCCGGCCAGAGAGGAGGGAGGACGGGACTTCCTGTCCTGCAGCTCTGCCCGCCCCTCCTCTCCTCATCAGACGCACGCACGGAGGCCGCGGAGAGTGTTCAAAGGCGCGCGCCTCCCCCCCCGACCCCCGCATACTAGGCCCTGTATACAGCACCACTGGGGCTGCTGTATAACCCCTGGGGCTGCTGTATAACCCCTGGGGCTGCTGTATTACCACTGGGGCTGCTGTATAACCCCTGGGGCTGCTGTATTACCACTGGGGCTGCTGTATAACCCCTGGGCTGCTGTATAACCCCTGGGGCTGCTGTATAACCCCTGGGGCTGCTGTATAACCCCTGGGGCTGCTGTATTACCCCTGGGGCTGCTGTATAACCCCTGGGGCTGCTGTATAACTCCTGGGGCTGCTGTATAACCCCTGGGGCTGCTGTATAACCCCTGGGGCTGCTGTATTACCACTGGGGCTGCTGTATAACCCCTGGGGCTGCTGTATTACCACTGGGGCTGCTGTATAACCCCTGGGGCTGCTGTATTACCACTGGGGCTGCTGTATAACCCCTGGGGCTGCTGTATTACCCCTGGGGCTACTGTATAACCCCTGGGGCTGCTGTATTACCACTGGGGCTCTGCCCGCCCCTCCTCTCCTCATCAGACGCACGCACGGAGGCCGCGGAGAGTGTTCAAAGGCGCGCGCCTCCCCCCCCGACCCCCGCATACTAGGCCCTGTATACAGCACCACTGGGGCTGCTGTATAACCCCTGGAGCTGCTGTATTACCCCTGGGGCTGCTGTATTACCACTGGGGCTGCTGTATAACCCCTGGGGCTGCTGTATAACCCCTGGGGCTGCTGTATAACCCCTGGGGCTGCTGTATTACCCCTGGGGCTACTGTATAACCCCTGGGGCTGCTGTATTACCACTGGGGCTGCTGTATAACCCCTGGGGCTGCTGTATTACCACTGGGGCTGCTGTATTACCCCTGGGGCTGCTGTATAACCCCTGGGGCTGCTGTATAACCCCTGGGGCAGCTGTATAACCCCTGGGGCTGCTGTATAACCCCTGGGGCTGCTGTATTACCACTGGGGCTGCTGTATTACCCCTGGGGCTGCTGTATAACCCCTGGGGCTGCTGTATAACCCCTGGGGCTGCTATATAACCCCTGGGGCTGCTGTATAACCCCTGGGGCTGCTGTATTACCCCTGGGGCTGCTGTATTACCTCTGGGGCTGCTGTATAACCCCTGGGGATGCTGTATTACCCCTGGGGCTGCTGTATAACCCCTGGGGCTGCTGTATAACCCCTGGGGCTGCTGTATAACCCCTGGGGCTGCTGTATAACCCCTGGGGCTGCTGTATAACCCCTGGGGCTACTGTATAACCCCTGGGGCTGCTGTATTACCACTGGGCTGCTGTATAACCCCTGGGGCTGCTGTATTACCACTGGGGCTGCTGTATTACCCCTGGGGCTGCTGTATAACCCCTGGGGCTGCTGTATAACCCCTGGGGCAGCTGTATAACCCCTGGGGCTGCTGTATAACCCCTGGGGCTGCTGTATTACCACTGGGGCTGCTGTATTACCCCTGGGGCTGCTGTATAACCCCTGGGCTGCTGTATAACCCCTGGGGCTGCTGTATTACCCCTGGGGCTGCTGTATTACCTCTGGGGCTGCTGTATAACCCCTGGGGCTGCTGTATTACCCCTGGGGCTGCTGTATTACCCCTGGGGCTGCTGTATAACCCCTGGGGCTGCTGTATAACCCCTGGGGATGCTGTATCACCCCTGGGTCTGTATATACCACTGGGGAGGCTGCTGTATACCACACTGCTGGGGGCTGTATACCTGTGTTGGGGTCCACCCTCGGCTTATACACGAGTCAATAGGTTTTCCCAGGTTTTGGGGGCAAAAGTAGGGGGGTCGGCTTATACACAGGTCGGCTTATACACGAGTATATACGGGTAGTAATCCTACAATGTCTGCTGGACATGGTATGAGGAGGTTTATGGCTCAATCAGTACACTCCATACTTCATGGTAAGGGGAGGGTTTATGGCTCAGTACACACTCCATACTTCTTGTTATTAACCAGTTAATGCTCTCTTGTCCACCGCACTGCAGTTTCAAAAGAGGACAACAGCGAGACAAGCAGCAACATGGCATCAGAGAGTCCCTGACCTCGAAATAGAAGATCCTCAGATCCTGGTATTGTGACATAATATTAAGAATAATACTTTTTGCATTTATATTACACTATGAACTCCACAGCACTTTACATACATCATGAACACTGTCCCCATTGGGGCTCACAATGTAAACAACCTATCAGTATGTCTCTGTAGTGTGGTTGGACGAACCTTTTATAGGTCCCTGTTAAATTAAATTTACTTTCAAAGTATGCTGACATTTTTATTCCCAGACATATTTCGGGGGGGGGGCGCCGTTTGCCTTACCTGCCTAGGGCACCAAAATGCCTTGTCCCGACACTGGGTGGAGCACCAACTCCAGTAGCAGTAGGGTCATTGCAAGCTGTAAGCTTTCTTGAAGAGGTGGGTTTCAGGTTTCGTCTGAAGAATCTGAGGGTGGTGGATAATCAGACGTGTTGGAGCACAGAATTCCAGAGGATGGGTGATATTCAGGAGAAGTCTTGGAGGCGATTGTGTAAGTAATGAATAAGTGAGGAGAAGAGGAGGTCTTGGGAGGACCAGAGATTACTTGAGGCAAGATAGTGGTAGATTAGTTCGGTGATATAGGAAGGGGATAGGTTATAGATGGCTTTACAGGACATTGTTAGTAACTTGAACTGGATTCATTGGGGAATTATGAGCCAGTGAAGAGATTTCCAGAGGGGAGAAAAAAGGGAGTAGCAAGGAGAGGGGTGGATCAGTCATGCAGCAGAGTTGAGGGCAGATTGGAGAGGTGCAAGAGTGTTAGCAGAGAGGCCACAGAGGAGAATGCTGCAATAATCAAGACAGGAGATGATGAGGGCATGTACAAGCATTTTACTAGATTGAGGGCTGAGGAAAGGACGGATTCTGGCAATGTTTTTGAACTGGAAGCATCAGGAAGTGGCGAGTTTGGATATGTGGTTTGAAGGAGAGGGCAGAGTCAAGGGTCACTCTGAGGCAGCTGATTTCAGGTGCAGGTGAGTGCATGATGCCATTATCTTGTATAGATAGATCAGATAGTGAAGATACGTGAAATGAAGGAAAGATAATAAGTTCAGATTTTTCCACATTGAGCTTTAGAACGCGAGAGGAGTAGAAGGTGGATATGGCTAATAGACACTCCAGAACTCTGGACAGCAGAGTATGAGACAAGCTGATACCTCCTAGCAAAGACAACACTATAATCAGAACGATCTCACCATGCTCACTTTGGGGCGCCGCCACTGCGTCCTTCAAGTGCTCCTTGCTCACCGGTATATACCAGTCCCATACTAGAGAGGCTATTGTACTATGCAGCCCAGTAAGTGATAGGGTGCTGTGATACCCCTGAAGAGCCCGATGGGCAAAACATGTCGGGAGGCACCTGGGCATCTACATAGGGCAAGTGACAGCTAGGGTGAGCTGTGGATTGCCTTTGTCAGGGCGGGAGTGAGAACGTAAGGTGGCAGACAAATCCCTGACAGGGCGAGTCCGTTTATGCTTACTCTTCTTCTCTGACATACAGGTGAGCAAGGAGCACTTGAAGGACGCAGTGGCGGCGCCCCACCGTGAACCTGGTGAGATCATTCTGATTATAGTGTTATCTTTGCTAGCAGGTATCAGCTTGTCTCCTACTAATCCATTGTTTGTGTGTTATGGAAAATAGGGAATACACTCCTTTTAAATTTATTCAGCAGGTCAGAGTGAACAAGTGTGGGCTTGACGCAGCACAGATAAGGTGTCAAAAGAAACTATCCCTGATGAGAATCACTAATTAAATAGTGATCAAACAGGGGGCATGGCCTTGTGATGGACCCGAAAGGACGCTGCTGTTAGAGCTCCTGTGGCCCTCGGGGTTCATCTGGCCAGGATTCAGCGGCAAAAAGCTTACTTAAGGCAGAACTGACACCATCTGGAGCTCTTGTGCCCCAGGAGCCCGCCTGTCTAGTTTTGGAGCGGCACCGCTAAGAGGGAAGGCTGCTTTCCCTGTTGGGACGGAGCGCGGTGAGGTCTCAAGATGGCCGCGGCTTTCTGAATAGAGGCCGCGGAGCTGTTTCCTGCCAGCGTGATCGGGGAAGTTTGCCTGTGCTTAGGGATGAGCGAGTATAATCGTTACTATTCGGTACTCACCGAATAGTAACGATATTCGGCTACTCGCTACTCTCCGCGTCTCTTGTGATTACTCAGGAGTAGCGAGTAGTCCTTTTACTTTCGCAGTGTATCTATATATACACTGTGAAAGTACACTAAAAGTGAAGAAAGTTGTTAAAAAATAAAAATAACATCATATTTACCTTCCGATGCCTGCCCTGGGACCCTAAAACCTCACCTCCTATGTGCGGCAAGGACCTGCCAGTCTGATAGCCATCAGATGGCTGGGAGCGATCTGTCCAATCAGATTGCTGGACGTCACAAACCATGTGATCGCTATCAGCCACCTGATTGGCCAGATTGCCAGGTCTTGAACGTGCATCAATGACCTGGCAATCTGGCCAATCAGGTGGCTGGTAGCGATCACGTGGTTTGTGACGTCCGGCCATCTGATTGGCCAGATCGCTCCCAGCCGTCTGATTGGCTATCAGACTGGCAGGTCCTTGCCGCACATTGGAGATGAGGTTTTTGTGTCCTGGTGCAGGCGTCGGAAGGTGATTATGATCGTTTTTTTTATTTTTTTCCAACTTTTCTTCACTTTTAGCGTACTTTCGCAGTGTTTATATAGATACACTGCAAAAGTGCTCGCATTTCAATCGGACTCGCTATATTCGCAACGAGTACCGAATACCGGGACCTACTCGTTGCGAGTATAGCGAGTCCGATTACGTCAGTACTTGCTCATCCCTACCTGTACTGAACTGCTCCGCCGGTGGCGCCTGAAACATCACGCCAAGGCACCGATCTCCTGCGGCGTGGGTGTAGTGTTTTCCTTTTGGCACCGGAGCACCGGCGATGCCCACAGTGAGTGGCTGCGGTGCTCCCTCTCGGCGTCGGATGGCTCCTGGCGCCCAGTGCACACAGTGCAGACTTTGAAGTGGTTCTCCTATGCCGCAGAAGCAGAAGCCTTAAACTCTCCACCTGCTGTGATGGCGGCGCCCGGCTCAGTCCTAAACAATTAAGACTCTACTGCACAGATAAGTATATCTATTTATATTTGCACATGCACAGCCCTTCCACAGTGGGAGATTGAGTGTATCCTGGACTATATTATTGATTGTTGGAAGCCCTGATCAGAGCTTATGGTCATGCCCTATCTTTTCCCTTACTAAGGGCTTCTAGGACTATTTTCCCTCAGCATTGGACCATATTTCCATCCCTCACGTGGGGATCACACAGATCACTGCAGGATCCTCATAGACTCTGTTATGCCAGGAGAGAGGGACACTAGGAATAAATGGAGAATTTCACCATATTCAACTCCAGCAAGCTTTTCCAGTACCCGTACTAGGGATGGGAATATACAGAGATTCCTGACTGACCCCGTGGACCCGGTCACATCCCCTTCGCCGGCGTTATGTCTCATGCCTACCCATCGGCCCTTTCTAAGTTCTCTGATGATGGTACCCTGGGGGCTGCTTCGGCGTCTCCCGTTCATTGCTCAGGTTTGGTCCTAGAGGAGATCAAAGACTTACATTCCAGAATGGCTGACATCCCAATCAAATCTGATATGGAGGGTTACATCTCCCGTCTGGAAAGCCTTTGTAGAGAGGAAATCCAGGGTCTTAACACCGCTGTATCACAGATCTCTGAGAGGGTGGAGATCCTTGAGTCCTCTGCTGCTACGACTGTAGATATCCTGGCTGACCATCAAAGAACCTTGGATGCCCATTCGGAACAAGTCTCTTTCTTGTTTAATCTAATGGAGGACTCTGAAAATCGGGACCGCCGCAACAATATCCAGGTACGCGGCCTCCCTGAGGCCACTGGAGCAGTGGACCTTGCTCCCACCTTACAGTCCATTTTCAACACGTTGCTAGACATGCCTCCGGTTACCTCTATTAAGTTTGACAGGGTCCACCGGGCTTTACGACCCCGGTCTACCGATCCCAACAATCCCAGAGATTTGTAGACTGCAGTATTTTCAGCTTAAAGAAGATATTATGAGACAAGCTCTTGTCAGAAGCCCAGTTAACTTTAATGGGGCTGAACTTCACCTCATGGTGGATTTATCCAGAGCCACACTACTGAAACGGAGGGCTTTGACGCCAATTCTCGATGTTTTGAGAGAGTGTGACATCACATATTCGTGGGGGTTCCCCTTCCAGTTGCAGGTTCGCAATCAGCGGGGGAGTTTTGTCCTTCAGGGCCCGCAGGATCTGGGGTCTTTTCTGGAGGGGTTTGACCTCCCTAGGATGACCATCTCGGAGTGGCCTGTGAACCCCTATATGCTCCCTCACCGCAGAAATGAGAGACGCAGACCTGCGCTACCCCAGAGGGTCAGTCGAAGGAGCGTGACTCATCCTCACACGGCGGAATCTTAATGTCCTTGATCCTGCTCATGACCGCATTACATTACTAGTCAGGTGGTTTGCTTTGTGAGGACACAATTGTGTATACTCTGCTGTTACGATTATACTCGGGTGTGGGTTCAAAGGGGCGATGATAAATACTTCTGTAACATGTTTGCTATGGCTAATACTGTTGCTCCACAGTTTGTTTGTTACTACTACAGATGGCCAGTAGAAGGAGCGCGTTATGTACCCGCCCGGTGGCACTTTGGAACCTTGGACCTTACTCATAAATGACTAATTTTGCTGACCATTGCTGCTCAGTAGCCAAGTATGCTTTTCCTTACTCTTACCTCCTTGTCCCTTCCCCCCTTCCCCGCCTGCCTTCCCTTCCCCTTCCCTTGTCTTCTCCTATGTCCTTCACCCTCCCCCCCCCACCTTTAATCTCTCCTTGATGTAGTGCTGTGTAACAGGCTCGAGCTACCACATGCATCTCCTTGCATTATGATTATCGTCATACTTTGGTTTTTATTACTGCTGGTTTTCAACGTGATGTTTAGGTGCTCTTACATTATATCTGTTGCTGCCATTGTTAATATTTTACTAAATGTTGCTGCTGTTTTCCGGGGATGTTCTGTGGGGGCCCCTGTGGAACGTCAAGAGACAATACCCCATTTAGGGACACTTGTACACAAGTGATACTATACTGTCCCAGAGCGCTCATCTGGTGACCGTATAGTTGTTATAGCCCGACCTAGGCTCGGGGTGACAGCCAATTTGTAGTTGTGCTGTCTTTTCTTTTTACCAATTTTGTTTTGCTTTCCCCCCCTCCTTCTTTCTTTCTTTTTCTAGCTCCCTCTTTTTCACTTTGCCTCTTCTATCTTCCCTGTAATTTCCTTGTATCCTTTGTCCTCCCCTGGGCGGCTTGACCTTAATATTTTGCTATTTCCTGGATTGGCTATAGCCATGGCTGTCTTGAAATTCGCATCCCTAAATGTACGGGGCTTCAATTTACCTCAAAAACTTAATCAGATTCTGCATGGTATGCATAAGATGGGGGTGCAGATTCTTTTGCTTCAAGAAACCCATATTAAGTCAAACCATTTTCTGGAGGTGAGGAATCGGTATTACCCACACTGGTTTCACGCCTCCAACCCTATGACCAGATCGGGGGGGGGGGGAAGGGGGGGGCAGCGTCGCCATCCATAAAACTCTGGTACATACAGTCCAAGAGGTGGAATCTGACCGGCTGGGCAGATTTTTGTTCCTGAAACTGACAATCTATGGTCAGATGTTTACAATAGCTAATTTCTACCCCCCCAATACAGGACAAGTTGCTTCTGGACTGCGTTACCTGGGGAAGTTGGGCACTTTTGCCCATGGTAAATTGGCTGTGGAAGGAGACTTCAATTTACCCCTTGACTGGAGGTTGGACATGTCGGCGGGAAGGTCAGTGATTTCTTACACCCAGCTGGGAGCTTTTAAGCGGGCAATCCACACTCTTAAACTTGTGGATGTCCGGAGGGTTCTCCATCCATCAGAGAGAGACTACTCTCATTTTTCAATGGTGCACTCATCCTATAGTCGCATAGACTACTTTTTACTAGGTCATCAAATGCTTGACTGGAATCTCAAGGCCTCCATTGGCTTTGCGACCTGGATTGACCATGCGCCTTTCTTCTTAACATTCTACCCCCCACTGCTACCCCGCGGGCTTGGCACTGGCAATTGAACCCCAATCTCTTAATGGACAGGGATGTTGAACGGGCAACCCACACGGAAATTTCAGAGTTCCTAAGCGATCATGCTAATGACACCACCCCCCTTCCCACTCAGTGGGAAGCACTGAAATGCGTAATTAGAGGTATCCTCATGAGGGAAGGGGCTAGACTTAAAAAAGAAAAAACTAAATTGGTGGACGATTTGCTCTTCCAAATACATCGTCTGGAGCTCCTGCACAAACAAAATTTGAACCCGACAGTCCTTCTGGATATAAATAGACAGCGCAGCGATCATAAGAATCTGCTAGACGAAGCTTACACGAAGTATTGAGAACGCTCACAACAAGTTTTTTATTAATTTGAAGATAAATGCGGAGGCCCACTAGCGTGGTATATTCACCCGAGGGTGGGGACCACATTTATCCCCTCTATTACCTCATCGGGCAGAAGGGTGGTACATCGTCCCACCAGTATTGCAGACGCATTCGCCAAATACTACCAGGCACTCTACAATATCGATGACTTTGAATTGGATCAGGTTTTACCCGGCTCCCATTCACAAATCGATGAGTATATTGCCAATACAGCTTTACAGACTATATCGGAGGTGACATCCGCAGAATTGGATGCCCCTTTCTCGCCTGTAGAAATGTCTGAAATTATTAAATCTACAACCCAGAACAAGAGTCCTGGCCCGGACGGTTTCACGGTAAAATTCTACCAGACCTTCTCGGAAGCCCTTGCGCCTTTCCTTGCTAAGGTATTTAATGCTGTCTCCCTGGACTACCCTTTTCAAACACAGACTCTGGAGGCTACTATAGCAGTGTTGCTTAGGCCAGGAAAAAAACTTCTGCTCTGCGTGAGTTACTGCCCGATCTCCCTGATAAATATTGATGTGAAATTTTTTTCAAAGCTTTTGGAGGTTAGACTCGGTCCTTCTCTGCCTCGGCTGATACACACCGACCAGGTGGGATTTGTCCCTCAAAGGGAAGCGAAAGACAATACTATTAAATCAATCTTGCTTCTCGCGCATTTAAAGTAAAAAGACATTCTCGCCTGCGTGCTGTCGGTCGATGCAGAAAAGGCCTTTGATAGGATCAGTTGGCCCTTCCTAGGGAGGGTGCTCACGCAGATCGGACTTGGCTCGAGGTTCTGAGATAGAGTCTTGGCCTATACACGACTCCAACTGCGAGGATTTGGTGTAATGGTGTTCTGTCAGAATCCTTCCCTATAAGGAATGGAACGAGACAGGGGTGTCCTCTTTACTCCATGTTGTACGCCCTGGTGATGGAACATCTGGCCGTGGCCTTAAGGCGCAACTCTGATATTCATGGGGTAGAGATCGGTGGAGAGATTTATAAATTGGCCTTATATGCTGACGATCTGTTGATATACGTCACCATGCCCGAAATTTCTTTCCCATCTATCCTGAGGGAATTTGAGAGCTAAAGCCTTGTCAGCAATTTTTGGGTTAATCTAGCCAAATCTTAAGGGATGAATATTAGCCTACAGCTGGAAAGTCGGGATCGGTTATAGTCGGCCTTTCCCTTCAAATGGTGTGTGACTTCATTGAAATATCTTGGTATTCAATTGACTGCTGATCTTTTGCAATTATACAAACTGAATTTCAAACCTCTCTTAAGTCGCATTAAAGATGACCTTAAACGCAGGTTGGGAAGTGACTGTCCTGGTTTGGCAGGATTAATGTCCTCAAAATGGACATATTGCCAAAATTACTGTACCTCTTTCAGAAGGTACCCATAGCCTTACCCTGCACTTTTTTTGCCCAACTGAAATCGGCCACTACTAAATTTATATGGTCAAATAATAGATCCGGATTGGCTCACAGAATCTTGAGAAGGCCTAAATTGGACGGTGGGGCAGGACTTCCTGATTTCCATCTTTACCACATAGCGGCTGTGCTTACCAGACTGGTATGTTGGTTCCACGGCACTCAGTCAAAACAGTGGGTAGATTGGAGCGTTGCCTGGTGGCTTGGACCCTGACTTCACTTCCCTGGATACCCAGATCTAAATGTCCAGAGTGCATTGTATCCTCTGCTCTCTTGAAAGACACATTGTGGGTATGGGTAGCGTGTGCACCAAGTGTCAGCTTTCCGACGAATGGGGGCCTATGACTCCTTTATTCGATAATCCTGACTTCCCCCCGGCGGTTCAGGCAGAGAAGTTTATGGTATGGTTGCAGCAGCAGCACACCAGGGCTCGGGAGGTTCTGTTGGGGACGTCCTCCTTTCCAACCCTCCTAGAAATCAAATCTAAATTTCCTGATAGCTCAATCTCTATGGTTTGAATACTTGCAATTACGCTAACTTTTTAGTGCCGAACGGCCTCCCTCTGGTCTGGCTGGGAATACCTCTACATTTGAAGCTCTTTTGTTACAAGACACAATGCCGACTCATCTGATTTCGCAGATTTATGCTTTGCTAGCCACATCTGTCAACTTCAGATCACTGTGGTTTGTTAAATCATGGGAAGCGGAACTGGCTTTAGAGTTCTCAGACCTTGATTGGAGGAAGTCTTCTTTTGCACTCATAAATTACCATTACCATTACCATGCAGGGTACAGGAACAAAATTACCAGCTAATTACCGGATGGTACAGATGTCCTAGAACTCTCAATAAAATCCATTATTCCATTCTGGACACTTGTTGGAGATGTTAGTCGCCTGACAGATCCATGATCCACATCTGGTGGAACTGCCCACCTATTCTGGCATTCTGGCAAAAAATATTTTTAATCCATCAGCGCATCTCTGTCCTGCCTGTCCCTTCTCACCCTCAAACTGGCTTATTGTCCATGATCCCAGGATCCTTTAAGAGTCTTAAACCTGGCCTTCTTAGGCATTGCCTTACGGCGGCCAAGCTAGTGATACCGAGATGGAGGAAGACTGCTCTGGTTCCTAGCGTACTAGACTGTACCAGGGAAATAGATTGTTTATGCAGGATGGAGAGGTTTTCTGCCCACTCTGATGTCCAATTGGACAAATATTATGCCACCTGGAAGGAATGGATAATGTTTAGAGAGACCTCTGGCTTTCGTGACATCCTCTCAGCTTGACGGACATTCTTCTTCACGGCCGTACGGTATACGAGGTCATTTGACTAGGCGGACCTCGTCCAATCGAGCTGCCCTGGGGACGACTACTATTTCACCATGTCCTGCGCAGGTCTGTTTACCCTCTTCTGAGGCTCTCCTCCCCCCCCCCACTCCTTTTTTTTTTTCTCTTTCCAACTTTTTTCCTCTTTTCTCTCTCTCCTGCCCGTCTTTTTCTTTCTTTTTTATTATTTTACTATTTGGCTTATAATAGGAAACTGAACTGTACCTCTTTGTACACGATTGCTTTTACTGGCATTAGATTGCAACCTCATTTAACTCAGGGTAACCTGAGATCATTTATGTTCCGCTCATTATGAGATACTGTTTTCTTTTCTTTCTTTAGTTTTTTTATGTGATTGCTTGATGTTAAATGCACATTTATGCATCTGTTTAGCATCTGATTGGTCGCTTGCAGCAGCCTACGTGATTATGCTGTACATTGTATTGTACATTAATATGTACCTATGTTTGTATTTGAAATAAAAATTTTGGAAAAAAAAAATGGTGATCCAGCAGGCAGTAGGGTGACACCATAACTGTTTGTTAGTTTGTGGGTGATATTCTCACGGTGTATATGTGTGTTTGTCCAAAGGCGAGGACAAAGCCACTTTTTTTTTAAATGGTAATATTAAGTTATACCGTATTTTAATTTCCAGTATACACAATACACTATATCTAATATGTTCACACTGTGCATTCTTGATCTTTTTTTTTTTTCTGGTGTTTTTCTCTCTTTGGCCAGGGTCACATCGGCGTTTTTTGTTTAAAATCCTGATCCGGTTTTGAGCTTTAAAAAAGCTCAAAACCGGACCAGGAAAGGCTCCTGATAGAAGCCTATGCAAAACACCGGATGGCTTGTAAAGCCATCCGGTGGCCGGATCCGGCACTGCTGCCTGCGTTTAAAATCATGCAGGCAGCAGTTTTCGCAGCGTTTACCGGGACCGCACTGCGGTCACCGGATGGCTCAGGATGTGTAATCCTGAGCCATCCGGTAACTGCATAGCTTGCGGTTCCCGATCTGGCAAGTTAATAAAGAGTTAAAATAGCTGACCTAAATGACTTTTTGAGGTCTGTAGGGGGGCTTAGACCCCCCTACAGACCGGCCGCCGACTTCTATAGTGTTCTTCTACAATTTCTCAATGGTCACAGGCTCTTCGGAGCCCGTGCATGTAAACCAAAGGGGCCCCCCCGTATCACTATACTGGGGTGCATAGACCCCTGTATTACAAATAAGCTGTATTGATGTCTAGTAACGGTTAAATGTGTACATTTGCATTGTAAGTATATACTTACAACATTCTTTCGTAGGCAGAGTGAAGGAAATCCATGGGCGGGGCTGTGTGCAGCAGCCTCCGCCCGCTCCTTCTTGATGCCCGCCCCCTCTGGCCGTAATCCAGTGTTTTGAGGGCGGGCACGTCGTTAACAGGGCGTGGCTAACCGCGGCACATAGTTAGCCACGCCCCGTTAACAACGTGCCCGCCCTCAAAACACTGGATTACGGCCAGAGGGGGCGGCCATCAAGAAGGAGCGGGCGGAGGCTGCTGCACACAGCCCCGCCCATGGATTTCCTTCACTCTGCCTACGAAAGAATGTTGTAAGTATATACTTACAATGCAAATGTACACATTTAACCGTTACTAGACATCAATACAGCTTATTTGTAATACAGGGGTCTATGCACCCCAGTATAGTGATACGGGGGGGCCCCTTTGGTTTACATGCACGGGCTCCGAAGAGCCTGTGACCATTGAGAAATTGTAGAAGAACACTATAGAAGTCGGCGGCCGGTCTGTAGGGGGGTCTAAGCCCCCCTACAGACCTCAAAAAGTCATTTAGGTCAGCTATTTTAACTCTTTATTAACTTGCCAGATCGGAAACCGCAAGCTATGCAGTTACCGGATGGCTCAGGATTACACATCCTGAGCCATCCGGTGAACGCAGTGCGGTATTCAGCACACAGTTTTGAAAAAAATGTGTGTGCCCGCCATTGCGTTCACCGCATCCGGATCCGGATGCGGTGAATGCAATTTAGGTTTCCAATGTGACCCTACCCTTTTTCAGCTGAAAAACTGGATCACCTATTGAAAAAACTCATCAGAAACATATCATCAGTTTTTGATTCATTTTGGCTGTGGATATTTTTGGTGCATTTGTTTTGCCCATAGACAATAGTTTCAGTGGGAAAAGTGAATCTGAAAGGTGCACCCATACTTGACATACTCATCCTTTTTGTGGATGACCTTTCAAAGGCGAAAAACGCACCTGGTCATGAAAGCACAGATTGAACAGCAAAAGTAGAAATCCCATTGATTTTGCTGGGATTCCATTTAAGTGATTCATTCACTGCATTTTCACTGCAAAACAGATCCAAAAAACTGATCAAAAACACACAGTGTGAACATAGCCTAACACTTCACAATTACTTGCTCCCTTTTATTGGTATATGGCCATGTCCACACACCTCCGCTGTAAGTATTTAGCAGTTCTCCGCTAAATACTTAGGTTTTTTCAGAGAAGCGGAAGTGCGTGTGCGCCGCTTTCACGCAGGCTGCAAAGCGGAGAACGTGGCCCCTAGCAACCCGCTGTGTTCCATGGATACCCGCTACACAGCGGGCTGCTGGGAGTGCGATTTTCACCATGCACAGGGGAACGCATCATGCTGCATTCCCTTGTGCGTGGTGAAAATCGCACTCCCCACAGCCCGCTGTGTAGCTTGTATCCAGGATACACAGCGGGTTGCTAGGGGCCTGCGTGAAGGCTGCGGAGGGAGAAAAAAAATTCTAAGTTCTCTGCAAACAACGCAGGGAACTTAGAATTTGGCAAGTGTGACCCTAGCCTTACACAGTTATTACAAGTTGAGAAAAAGACATAAATTGATCAAGTATTGCCATATTATTTATAACCAACAATGCCGCTTGTTGTGAAAAAAATGTCTAGTCCTATTTCAAATGTTGCTATAGTGTAAGTTGATAATTACTTAATGTTAAAATAAAATATGTTTGTGTTTGTTGGTGTGATGTTACAAAATATGTGGAAATGTTCATGTGGTATGAATACTTTCTCAAGTTAGTGTATATACTTATACATTACTTTGAAAACAGTAAGAATCCAAGTTGATAGATCCTTCTCTTACATGATGGCATTTATGACTCTCTTGATTAGCAGGCATGGCATGGTGTGATGTACATGTTATATTGAGCCAGGACAGCTAATAAAAAAAAATCATGGATTCTATCACATGAGAGGTGGTTCTCAGGCTCTCATACAATGCAATGACGTAGCCAATCGACAGAGAAGTGCAAATTGATTCACATCAACTCGATACACTACTCCAAATTAACCTCTAATAAGTACTAAAGCTGGCTTCACACTGCAGTTTTTCACTGATCAGTGTCCATCAGGTTTGTGTGCCAAAACCAGGAGAGGAACCAGGAGAGGAACTTGCAGAGAAAAACTATAATTGAAAGATTGACACCTGTTCTGAGTTTTGGAGACACTCCTGGTTTTGGCACACAAACACTGATGGACACTGATCAGTGAAAAACTGCAGTGTGAAGCCAGCCTTACTCAGCAGGAAACAATATGTGGCATGTTAAAACAAAGAGTAATGGTGGGGTTACACGTCCCGATATCGCGGCGATATCGGAGGCAACGGCGCGGAAGCCCGCATTTTTTCAGCCCTTTTCCCGATATCGCATCGTCGGTTTACACGCTGCGATATCGGGAAACAACGTCCCTCCGATGTGTATGCCCACCAACCCAGTAACGACCATTTAACATGGGAGTTAATGGGTGAGATGCGAGTACAGATCGGAGTTTGGCTGTCACACGCTGCGATGCTGCTACAACGGCCATGCGATATCGGGGAGTTGAATAGCTCTGCTATTCAACTCCGATATCGTTTTGGCATCGTTCCAGCATCGCGTTGTACGCTCAAACCGTACAACGCGCACGCGATATCGGGTCCAACTCGCAACCCACGTGACTTTTTGTCGGAGTTGGGTCGGAGTTGGACGCCGATATCGCGGCGTGTAAACCCACCATAAGATGTGGTTATTAAGAGGCCTATCCCAGAAAAAATTATCAAAAATTAAGGCTAGGGTCACATTTGGAATTGCAATTGCAGTTACCGCATCCAGATTTGGATGCGGTAACCGCAACTGCCTTCACACACATTTTAGGAACAAAAGTTGTTCCTAAACCGGAATCCGGCAACCGAATTGCTCTGAATGTGCAATCCGGTTGCCGGATACTTTGTTCATCCCTGCTCCTACAGGGATGAACAGAGGGTTAATGTAGTTAAAAGATGTGGGCAACATGTCTGTAGGGAGTGCCCACCCTCCCTACAGACATGTTGTCCCATTAGGTGGGCACAGCAAGGGTTAAACGGCATTAATTCTTATTTTGCAGCTATTACCGGCTTTTATTAAAACTAAATGTTCGGCGGCGGCTTTTAGCATTGAAGCATATACAGTATGCACTGTACTGTATCTGCTTCAATGCTAATAGCTGCCGCCGGTAATAGCCGCAAAATAAGGATTAATGCTGTTTAACCCTTGCTGTGCCCACCTAATGGGACAACATGTCTGTAGGGAGGGTGCGCACTCCCTACAGACATGTTGCCCACATCTTTTAACTACGTTAACCCTTTGCT
This sequence comes from Allobates femoralis, assembly GCA_033576535.1. NCBI lineage: Eukaryota > Metazoa > Chordata > Amphibia > Anura > Aromobatidae > Allobates > Allobates femoralis. The sequence continues at coordinate 283,971,510 of JARQOC010000001.1, forward strand.
CATCCCTGCTGCAGCAGAAATGAACAAAGGGTTAAATATTAATTAAGGCTAAGGCCACACTTGGGAGGCTGCATCCAGTAACTGGATACATTACTGGATCCAGTTTTTCCCTTTGTCTGTTTTGAGGTATTTTTACAGGATCAGGTACTGGATCAGGTACCGGATGGTACCTATATGTACCATCTGCTACCAGATCAGGTTCCCATAGGGTTCCATGTTAAAAAAAAACTGATCAGGGTTTGCTAAAAGGCCAAAAATGTTGCAGACCCTATTAAAACCTGACTTCTCAAAAACTGGATCCAGTAGATGGATTGCACTTTGGCAAACAAGTGTTAACATTGGAGTGTATGGGTCAGGTACCTGATCAGATTTTCAGGATGAAAAACTGGATCCAGTAACTGGATTGCAAACTGAAGTGTGACCCTAGCCTTACCATGTGGGCAACATGTCTCTGGGGGGTGCCCACCCCCCCTAGAGACATGCTGTCCACACAGGACGGCATGTCAGTGGTTAATGTTACTGTTAACCCCATCACCGCTATTGTCAGCTTTCATTTATTCTTTCTATTACAAGGCGCTGACTCCAGCATCAGGTATTTTTACAAGATCAGGTACTGGATCAGGTACCGGATGGTACCTATATGTACCATCTGCTACCAGATCAGGTTCCCATAGGGTTCCATGTTAAAAAAAAAAACTGATCAGGTTTTGCTAAAAGGCCAAAAATGTTGCAGACCCTATTAAAACCTGACTTCTCAAAAACTGGATCCAGTAGATGGATTACACTTTGGCAAACAAGTGTTAACATTGGAGTGTATGGGTCAGGTACCTGATCAGATTTTCAGGATGAAAAACTGTATCCAGTAACTGGATTGCAAACTGAAGTGTGACCCTAGCCTTACCATGTGGGCAACATGTCTCTGGGGGGTGCCCACCCCCCTAGAGACATGCTGTCCACACAGGACGGCATGTCAGTGGTTAATGTTTATTCTTTCTATTACAAGGCGTCGGCTCCAGCATCAGGACCACTATGCTATGCAATTTGCGAAAGCATTTTAGAGTACAGCATCCTCAATGAGGAGCTGTCTGTGGTGCTTACGCAATTTGCGTTTGATACTGGCTGCTCTCCAGGGTGCTGATCACTAATACAGTAGTTCTATGGGCACCGCACACCCATATAACTACTGTATATTAGATCAGGACCCTGGAGAGCAGCCGCTATTCTACGCAAATTGCATAAGCACCACAGACAGCTCCTCATTGAGGATGCTGTACTGTAAAATGTTTATGCAAATTGCGTAGCTTAGTGGTCCTGATGCTGGAGTCGGCGGCTTGTAATGGAAAGAATAAATGAAAGCCGACAATAGCGGCGATGGGGTTAACAGCTAAGTTAACCCCTGACATGCCGTCCTGTGTGGACAGCATGTCTTAAGGGGGGGTGGACACCCCCTAGAGACATGTTGCCCACATTCAATACTATTATTTAACCCTTTGTACATCCCTGCGGCAGCAGGGATGAACAAAGCTGCCGGCTGCTGCAGGCATTCACATAGGCCTTGCGGCAGCCGCATGGGCTCCCATTGGAGCTCATTATAGCAATCCCCGCTGCGGTTTCCTAACCACTGCGAAAACTGCAGCCTGCATGATTTTTACCGCAGGCTTAAGATCCGCAAGCGTTAACCGGATTGCATGTAGTGCAATCCGGTTAATATAATGGGCTCCTATGGGGTGCGGTTTCTGATCCAGTTTTGAGCTTTTTGACAGCTCAAAACCGGATCAGGATTTCAAAATTTGGCCACAAGTGTGACCCCAGCCTAAAACAAATAAAAGAAAAAGTGCTGATTTCATACAACTGTTTGGTTTTCTTACTTATATAAGTCATGAATTTGGCTTAATATTCAATGCTAAAGGTTTTTACCATTTGACTCCTGCTAGTCCTGTAGGGGTCAATTTAAAGCCAGAACCTGAAACCAATAATGGTTCCTTTGGTACCAAGATGGTCTGGTGTTACTCTAGTCAAAGAGTACCATTACACTTATGTCACCAAATGTAAAAAAAAAGCTAATATTAAAACCACCCCATCACATTGTTTAGGTCTTCTGCACGCTAGGATAACAGCTTTCATTTCTTAGGACCGCCTCCGTAAGATTGCTAAAGTTATTTTGTGGTGTTTGGTAGCAAATTGTTAGGCTGGCTTCAATCATCAACCATCCTGATCTTAAAACAGAATAGGATCGTTTTTGTCCCCCATACATCCCTATGGTGCTGGATTGGCCCTATTTGGCCATCCTGTTTTGTGAATCCAGTGCAGGATTCGTTTCTGTCCTGTTTTTACTGGTCCCAAAAACGATGTCTGCATCATTTTTGTGTTCCGGTGACAAAACAGGACAGAAATGAATCCTCTCTGGTCCGGCACACCTAGTATGGGGGCCTATGGAGCCAGATTCAGGAAACAACAGAATAGTTTCCCAGATCCGGTTCCAGGGCACAGAGCATGCTTAGAACAAGAGCACTGCTCTGTACCCATAGTATATCTGTGTAATATCACTTTAGCAGTGTATCTATATACACTGCTAAAGTGATATTAAATAAAGGGATCGATGAAAATAAAAAATAATAAATTCCCACCTTTCTGGTGACTCCCGAGTATCCACGTTGAATACATCTCTAGGCAGTTCAAGGACCTTGCATGATGTCACCAGGAGGGGCAGGGCAACCCAATCACATGACCGTATCAGCGCGCGGGGTTTAAATCTTTAAATAGCGCTGATGCAATCATGTGATCAGGTTGCCACGCCCCTCCCAGTGATATCATGCAAGGTCCTCGAACTGCCAGGATGTATTCAGCGCGGGACACTTGGGAGTCGCTAGAAAGGTGAGAATTTATTATTTTTTATTTTTAGCCATCCCTTTATTTAATATCACTTAAGCAGTGTATATAGATACACTGCTAAAGTGATATTACACAGCGCTGACAGCACTTGTCACAGGCTTGGCTCCCCGCTGCTCTTTCTGTGTCCAGATACCGGACCAGACACAGAAATGGCATCTGGAGTTGCCAATCCGGTGCTGACCGTTCCTGTTCATTGGATCCTGCAAAAAATAGGATACAATGAACAGGAACAAAAATGTAGTGTGAAGCCAACCTTAGCAGCAAATCCTTTAACCCCTTCCCGACCTATGATGTTATAGAGACGTCATGAAAGTCAGTGCGTTCCTGACCCATGACGTCTCTATAACGTCATGGATTGTTTGCATTCCTGCAGCTCCGGTGACAGTGTCAGTGACAAGTCACCTGAGCTGTAGGAGCGCAAGCACCTATACTTTAGCCCAGGGGGGATGGCTTAGCCCCCCCTTGGCTAAACTCGCTCTGATTGACAGTTGAAATTGAGACTGCCAATCAGAGCGAGTACCCCCTCCAGATCTGATTGGAGTGCTCCAATCAGATTTGAAAGGGTGGGATGGCAGGTGCCCTTCCCCTCCTAGCCTCCTCTCGCTCCAGGGCCCCCCGGATCCCTTTCTACCCCACCCCACCTGGTGGTAACAGTCATCCTCCAGCGGTATGCCCGCCGGCGGTAACATAAAACATCTTGGGGTTCAAAGTGCTCACTACCCATCTAGATAAGTTCCTTGGGGGGTTTATAGTTTCCAAAATGGGGTCACTTGTGGGGGAGCTCCAATGTTTAGGCACACAGGGGATCTCCAAATGTGACATGGTGTCCGCTAACAATTTGAGCTAATTTTCCATTCTAATTGTTAGCAGACACCATGACGCGTTTGGAGAGCCACTGTGTGTCTAAACATTGGAACTCCCCCATAAGTGACCCCATTTTGGAAACTAGACCCCCCCAAGGAACTTATTGGGATGGGTGGTGAGCACTTTGAACCCCCAGATGTTTCACAAATTGATCTGTAATAATGAAAAAGTACTTTTTCTTTCACAAAAATTTCTTTTAGCCTAACTTTTGTCACTTTCACATGGGCAACAGGATAAAATGCATCCTAAAATTCGTTGGTGAATTTCTCCTGAGTACACCGATACCTCATATGTGGTCATAAATCACTGTTTGGGTGCACGGCAGGGCTCAGAAGTGAAGGAGCGCAATTTCACTTTTTGAATGGAAAATTAGCTCCAAAAGTCAAACTGCGCTCCTTCCCTTCTGAGCCCTGCCGTGCGCCCAAACAGTGGTTTATGACCACATAAATCGGTGAACTCAGGAGAAATTGCCCAACAAATTTTATCCTGTTGCTCATGTGAAAATAAAGAATTGAGGCTAAAAGAACATTTTTGTTAGAAAAATTAAAATGCCTATTTTTTCCTTCCAAGTTGCTTCAGTTCCTGTGAAGCACCTGAAGGGTTAATAATCTTTTTGAATGTAGTTTTGAGTAGCTTGAGGGGTGCAGTTTTTGGAATGGTGTCACTTTTGGGTGGTTTCTGTCATGTACACCCCTCAAAAGGACTTAAATGTGATGTGGTCACTAAAAAAATGGTTTTGTAAATTTTGCTGAAAAAATGAGAAATTGCTGATGAATATTGAATGCTTATAACTTCCCACCCCTCAAATTTTTTTTTTATAAAATTGTTCTGATGTAAAGTAGACATGTGGGAAATGTTATTTATTAACTATTTTGTGTCACATAACTCTCTGGTTTAGCAGAATAAAAATAAAAAATTTGAAAATTGCTAAATTTTTGCCAAATTTTTGATTTTTTCACAAATAAACATAAAAATTATTGACCTGAAATTACCACCATCATGAAGCCCAATATTTCACGAAAAAATATTCTCAGAATCGCTAGGATCCGTTGAAGCGATCTAGAGTTATTACCTCATAAAGGGACAATGGTCAGAATTGACAAAAAGGTTGCATAATGGACCTTTATTTACTATTGCTTTTAATACTTCCCACAAATGCTTGATTGTATTGATATCTGGTGATCTAGGAGTCTTGGCAATGTATGTCCATGTTGATCATTCACCAGGTGTGTTTTCTTAAACCAAAATGGAAGGATCTAAAGAGTTTGTTTTGGGACATTTTGTAAGACCTGCTGATTGGAAAAGTCTCTAACCCAGTCGTCCAGTCATTGTAAATTGCTTTTTATCAAAATCCCACAAATTCTCATATTTGTAACACTGGTATTGCTTTCGGAAACCATCAACTTCAAGAACTGACTTACCTGTTGCATAATATTTCCCACACCTTGATCAGTGCCATTGTCACCACCCCTACTAATGGAATTAAAGGAAATTTGTCATGTAGATCAACCATTTAAAGTCACCTGTAGGGACATGATTATAGAAAGTTGAATAAAATGATACATTAGTATCTGCAATCTAATAGCATATTTCAGAGGAATCCAAATCTGTCTTAATGCAGTATGAAAATGAAATGCACACATTTCCCTGTTAATCTTCATCCAGAGTATATTTTAAATGAAAAGGGGTTTTAACCAGTGTGAAACAAGCAATGACACAAATTTGACTTTCATAACTTCACAGAGTGTGATACATTTAGATAAGCAAAACAAGCTGTCGGTCATTACTTGTCTAAGGCTACCTTCACATTACGATTTTGAGGGAGCCGATGCTGTCCGATATAAATCGGACAGCATCGGCTCCCTTCTGAAGCCTGAATCGGGTGCCTATTTGGCATAAAATCGCTCCCTGCGGGGTGAAAAAAAGAAAAAAAAAAAAAGTTATTCTCACCTCCCCCGAGCCCCCGCCGTCTTCCGCCATCTTCTTTGAGGCACCCGGTGGCTCCCGCAGGCTGCCGGTGTCAGCAGAGCGCTTACTCTGCTGTTCAGGAGCTGCAGTGATGTCACAGTCACTTGACCGCGGGTTCACCATGATAACCCGCGGTCACATGACTGTGACATCACCGCAGGTCCTATACAGCAGAGGAAGCGCTCTGCTGACACCAGCAGCCTGCGGGAGCCACCGGGAGCCTCAAAGAAGATGGCGGAAGACGGCGGGGGCTCGGGGGGAGGTGAGAATAAACTTTTTTTTTTTTTTTAAACCCTTATGCTCCTAGTTAGGAGCAGTTTTACTGTACTGAGCATGCTCAGTACAGTAAAACGGGTCCGAGGAGACATCAGATGTTTCCTCGGACCCTTCTCCATAGGGCCCCATGTTATAGGGATCGGACCTAATCGGATGTGCACTAAATGCCATCCGATTTGGTACGATCCGAATCTGTCAGATTTTATTTTCGGTGCAAAAATCGGAGCAAGCTCCGATTTTTGCACCGATAATAAAATCGGACAGAATCGGATCGGACCAAATCGGATGGCATTTAGTGCACATCCGATTCAGTCCGATGCCCATAGGGATGCATGGGGTCCAAATTCGGATCCGATGCTGTCCGATTTTCATCGGACAGCATCGGATTTAGAAAAATCGTTATGTGAAAGCACCCTTACATTCGTATAATCCCCTTTCACATTATATAAGCTTTGGACGCAGAGTCAATGTTCAACTTATGTCACTTAACAGATCATTTACATATATTACAAAATATGTAGATTTGTCTGCAATAAGATATTGGATCGCAGATATCAGTGCAACTTTTTATTTAACTTTCTATTGCCATATAGGTGGGTTAGCCCTACTTAAGGAGGGTTGAGCCTACTGAAAGATTTTCTTTAAAAGTGGTTTTAATACTATTGTTATATCTACCCCTCTACCCATATCCTGAGAATAAGAGGTCCAAAGATCTCTTCTTAATAGAACAAAGGTGAATACAGATAAGCAAGTAAATTACAATGGAATTCAATTCTGCATAGTTTGTACAAAAGTCTGCACTTGCCAAAATGCTGATTTTCTGTTATTCTCTTCTGCGCAAATTCAGAAAATAGGGTCCACTGGCTGCAATTTCTTTGAACTATAAAGTGCCATTAAAGGGTTACAATAACACCAAAATATTTTACTCATCTTGCCACACACCTTTCTTGCCTTAACTTCTGTAATCCTTTTCTCATTGCCACCCGTTTGGTCCTCGCAGCATCTGTTGATCTCCCAGGAATCTCACTGGAATCTCCAAGTCATGGCACGTCATCATATCCTGAAACCAGAACTTACCATGTACTTGCATGGGGTACCAACATTAGTGGAGAGGTATAAGAAAATGCAGCAATAATCAAATTGGTGGTGCTGAGTAGTAGAGAGCTTGGAAAGGTGAATGGGAAGGTGCATACAATAATTGTTTTTATACTTTTAACTTCTTATGCTTATTATGCTCTGGAGAGACCCCAAAGTCTAATAAAGGGTGGTAAATTTGTCAAGGATAACTTTGAGAACAGGCAAATTACAATTTTGACTTATCTGCTCATCTCTAATACTAAACATTTGTAATCCCCACTACTATGGTCAATGATAATACTTTTGCAGAAAATGATGTGAACAGATAGTTTTTTTTTTACGTTTATGATGTTATTAATTCCTAAGATAAGCGGAAGCAAATACGTTCAGCCTTTATTTGTCTCCTCAGTCTAATTGAATAATATGGCCCTGATTAAACAAGGCTGGACTTTTAAACTGCCAGTTTTCTGTAGAGTGCACTGGAGTAGGATGTGCCTAATTTATTAGGAAGCATTTGGTTCTTAATAAATTTACACTTCTAGCAGAAGTTATGATAAATTTGGCAGGTGTGCTTGGTCACACCTCCTCCTCGCAAAGCTCCGCCAACTTTTCAAAAGTAACCAGAGGTGGCCTGACACCGGCATTATAAAATCATATAATCATAGAATGGTAGAATTGGTAGGGACCTCCTGGGTTATCTGGTCCAACCTCCTGTTCAATGCAGGATTCAATAAATTATCCCAAACAAATGTTTGTCCAGAATCTGTTTGAAGACTTCTAATGAAGAGGAACTCACCGCCTCTCATGGCCGCCTGTTCCATTTGTTGCTCACCTCCACTATCAAAAATATTTTTCTAATATTTAACCCGTGTCTCCTCCCATTCAGATTCATCCTATTGCTTATAGAATGCCAAAACTAGGACTTACAAAAAGGTTTATGGACGAAAGTGGTGAATTGGCCCCTATGAATATTTAATCATGCCATGCATGATTTGCATGTTAAATTGAGTGTCAAGGTCATCATTTATCTGTACAAAACATTTAGATTGCAAATTAGAGCCTTATATACACCGCCAATAAAGGGTACAACCTCACAAACTTGTCCTGGCCCTAAGTTTTAGTTTTCATTAGATCGATCATTCCAACTTAGCAATAATGTATACGTTTAAAAAGTTGGAAAACTTTATTTAGCTGTATTTTGTAAAAGGAAACAACATACTGCTTTTAAGCAGATTATTGTAAAAATAGAGAATGTGGATTTTAATGATTTTAACGCATTATCTTTTATCTTGAAGAGAGTATGGAAAATCTTTGTTAGTTACCTGTCAGGTGCTAAGTTTCTTTTACATACCGAATCAATCCTCTAGAGACATGGAACTGGGGAGATTTTGCTCTAAGAAAGCAATTTGTCAGAGCTTTGGTATAATCCAGTAATGCAAAATTGATTTTCTGACCAAGATCACAATCATGTCAGTTATATTCAAGGATAAAGTGAGTGTTTGTTAAGTAGAGTAATAGTGCTACAATGTAAAACATTCTTTTCTGCTTGTTGTTATAAACCTTTAGAAAACATTTTATGTACATCAATCACCATGTACAAAGTCAACAAAACTGAAAGAATTACCATATTTTATGAAAAATGTAGTAATTATGTACAATATGGACTATACTACTATAAAACTATTGCAAAGATATTATCATTTCTAATGTATCCAATTGCACATCATAAAATCTCAATGAAATATCTATAACTGATAACAATGCTATTTCACAAATGTGGTTGCTATGATTTTTCATGTTAATGTTGTTTATTAGAATTGAGATCTATGAGTCTACAAACTCTGTTTAATTTGATTCTGCAGTCATGTTCATCATACCTCTATTACTTGTTAATATACATTGCACCTGGAATATAAGAAAGATCAGGGTACAGATAACTGTAGAGTTGTAGAAAGATCCAGCAATTTTTCCTTTTTTCACTCCTCCTACCTCCTTACTGCTAGATTCATAACTGTTTTATATTACCTTTGACATAGCCATGTAAGGGCTTGTTTTTTTGAGGGCTGATGTGTACTATTGAATGACACAGTTCATTTTATCATGTGATACATTGGAAAATAGGAAAACAAATTGCAAACAAAAAGTGCAAATATTGCAATTATTTTGTGGGCTTTTACTTACAGCGTTCATCTTATGGTAAAAATAACCTTGCAATAAGACTCTCCTGATCAGTAAATAAATGAAATACCAAATATAACAAATTTACTAGTCGCATGTATTACTCACATTTGATTTTGGCTTATTTTCTACACAAACACTCAATAGTATGTTATTAGTATTTATTATTATATTATTATTATTTAAATTATGTAGGTTCTGCAGGCTCCTTTCATGACCTTTACTTCATTCCATACATTTTTTATTGGATTCAGGTCAGGTGAGGGGCTGGTGCATCTGAGAAGCTTAAATTTTCTGTCTCTGAAACCAAATGAATTTTCTTGGATGTATGTTCGGGATCATGATAGACTTGAAGAAAGAAAATCGGCACTGGGTCCTTTCTTCGGGCAATTATACCATTATGTGGGTTTGCGACACACCCGATCGGTGTTGCTCAGCTCAAACACAAGTACAGTCAATACAATCAGAAAAAGGAGTGGCACTCACAGGTTGCAGGCATATGGATAATTTATACAGTCCATATCTGGGTTACACATGCAGGGAGGGAGGGGGTGCAGAGCTGGACGACAATCGACTGTTTCACTCAGTCCACTAAATTATCCATATGCCTGCAACCCGGTGAGTGCAGCTCCTTTTACTGATTGTATTCGGGATCATTGTCTTGCTGAAATGTCCACCCTGGTTTCATCCTCATCATCCCGGTAGTTGGCAGGAAATTTTTATCAATAATGTCTTGGTACATTTTTACAGTCATCCTTTCCTCAATTATATGAAGTTTTCCAGTGCTGTAGGCTGAAAAACAGCCCCCCACCAAGATGTTCCCACCTCTAAACTTCACGGTTGGTATGTTTTTTGGGGGATAATATGCAGGGCCTTTTCTCCTCCAAATATGGTAGGTTTTTGACACCAAAGAGTTCAATTTTGGTCTCATCTGACCAGATTATATTCCCACAGTATTTCACAGGCTTGTGGAAATGTTGTTCAACAAACAAAAGCATGCTTAAACATGTTTTTTAGCAATAGAGTCTTGCATGGTGTGCTATGAGACATGCAACTCTGGATTGGTTTTGGTCAGAGTTGGCACTCATCGAGGTAAAGGGATGATCTTAATTGTTTGGAGCAAATCGTTGGTGCCAAATAATCCAAAAAGGAGGTTAAATATAGAAATATTATTGTCTAACTACCCTGGTAAATTACATAGAGGTTATACTGAATATTTTGTTTGCAATTTTTCCAGCTCATACTTAACTGCATTTTACAATGCTATCAATAAATATGACATCCGTCACATTTTTTCTCAAGTCTGCATGTCCTCTAATTACATAATAAGCATTAAATACAATGGAAACTATTATATATTTTTTATGGTGATTCCATAATATTATATTTCTTCAAGGTTATTTTCATCACTAGTATGGAAGAATAATAGGTTGTCTAACAAACAATTCATATAAAACAAAAATGATCTTTACAATTAAAGAGGCACTTGTTGTTAAGAATAGCAATTTTTTTTTAGAAAAAAACATTTAAAATGCCCTTTCTTCGCATATGTGTGCTGTGCAGAATTGTATCCATCTTTGAGATTTCAGATCTCTAAGATGAAAAGATTCTTTTATACAGTGATGTAGCTTTGAAAATTCTTCAAAGTGTAATTTTAGCAAAGCCATCACAAGCAGGTGAGTAACAATACATATACATACATATAACATATCCCAATTCATTGCCCTCATCTGAGTTTAACTAGAGGTCAACAACACTATGTTATTTTTACAACTAAAATGCAGCAATACTACACTGAAAAAATACATTTTATTGCAGCATGTAAGTAAAAACTAATGAAAAATTTTAAAGCAATAAAGTTGAGAAAAACATAAGTTAGAGGTGATCAAATATTTAAAAATTAGAATTAGGCTAGAGTCACACAAGCCAATCAGTTTTTTCCACTGGTTTCAATAACAAATCCATATTTTTAAGGCTGTTTTTTGAGCCTCCTGTGCAGCTATGCGTTTTTTGGACTTTGACATATTTTGCCAAAAAATGGTAGAAAGAAAGGATCCGTTTTTTTACTGCACCCATAAAACGGATCCATTTTCCCATAGGGCCCCATGTTAAAAAAAGGATCAGTTTTTTTACTGCGCCCAAAAACGTTGCTTGCAGCGTTTTTTTGGGTCCAGTAAAAAAACGAATTACTTTTGTTAACAATACAGTTACACTTGATTCCAGGATCCATTTTTAGCATCAGTTTTTGGACTTAGAAAAATAAAGTTAAAAAATGGATGCCAATAACAGATCCAGGGCTTATGTGTGATTTGCATAGAATAAACTGGCCTGATTTGCAGTTACTACAATTGCTCTGAAAATATGAGTATTACACTCTCTACTACAATGTTGTCCAATCACTCTGTTTTACCCGTTAATGACCAATGGCGGCTTTACCCTTCATGGCTTTGAACTGTCACTGCATGTAAACACTCTATTTGGTCAAATAAATGCAGAAAATATCATCCTAAATTTTCAACTAAGGCTAGGGTCACACTTGCATGCGTTTTTTAAGGTTGTTCCTGACAGCCTGTGTTTTTGGGCTGTGTTTTTGCAGATAGGTGTGGAGCAGCCTTAAAAAACGCATGCAAAAACGCATGCAAAAGCGCATGGTACCATTTAGTGCCATGCATTTTTCCATGTGTTTCCCATAGGGCCCCATGTTACAAAAGCGCATGCGTTTTTGACAAAGCACCAAAAAATGCATCATGATGCATTTTTTGGTGCTGAGCCAAAAATGCATCCAAAAAATGCATGGCACTTTAGCCATGCGTTTTTGCTATTGGGGCACGCGTTTTTTGTATTGGGGCCTATGGATGCATGTTTGCATACTTTTTTCAAACAATCCAAGTGCGAAAAACACATGGAAACCTGCATCCACCCTGCAAGTGTGACCCTAGCCTAACATGAAGTCCAATATGTCATGAAAAAC